>CM034153.1:600560623-601760623 GCA_019776745.2 Taxus chinensis
AGTGACTTAAGATGTTTCTTATTTCCAATTTTGATGTTTGATCAGGATGAATCTGATGAGATGCTGAGTACGGGATTCAAGGACCAGATATATGATGTTTATCGATACCTTCCACCAGAGCTTCAGGCATGTTTGTTTTGCTTGATAGATTTTTGATTCCTAGTTTGAGCGTCAATGTGACTGTGTTGTCATCTGACAGGTTGTGCTGATATTTGCAAGTTTACCACATGAGATTTTGGAGATGACAAACAAATTCATGACTGATCCTGTTCGGATCCTTGCAAACGTGATGAATTGACGCTAGAGTTATGTATGAGACTGAATTTACTGTGATGCTATTGATTGATTAGTTTGACATACTTCATATGATTTAGATTTTTCCTTGCATTGCTTCTGAATCAAGCATGCTCATGCAATATATTGTGAATTATAGGGCATCAAACAATTTTTTGTTGCTGTTGAAAGGGAAGAATGGAAGTTTGACACCTTATGTGATCTTTATGATACACTTACCATCACTCAAGCTGTCATATTTTGGAACACGAAAAGAAAGGTATGGCATGTAAAATGCTTAATTGTTTGTCATAGATATTATATTAATCTGACCATGAAACCTTTGTTTTGTATCTATACGTTGACTGGCTTACAGAGAAGATGCGGAGCAATAATTTCACGGTTTCGTCTATGCATGGAGATATGCCACAAAAAGAACGAGATGCAATTATGGCTGAATTTCGTGCTGGTACAACTCGGGTATTAATCACCACAGATGTTTGGGCTCATGGTCTTCATGTTCAGCAGGCAAGTTCTTGTCCTTGGCCCTTTCCTCTGTTCTTTCTATCTATTTTGAAGTACATTTACATTTTACCTTTTATAAAGTTCAGGTTTCCTTGGTGATAAACTACGACCTTCCCAACAATCGTGAGCTTTACATTCATAGGATTGGTCGTTCAGGTTGTTTTGGTCGAAAGGTATGGTATATCTTGGAAGATATTTCAATCATTTGGTGAAATTGTGGATGTTGCACTTAATCATGATGTAGCATTTTTTTTCTAATTTCAATCCAATTCTCATTCAACTCCCTATCATTTGGTGCAACTGTGGATGCTGCACTTAAATCATGTTATCTCATTCCTTTGAAATTTTAATCCACTGCTCATTTGGTGGCCCTGGTTTTGACTGATGCCAGGATTGGTTTTTGTGTGGAATGTGCAGGGTCTTGCTATAAATTTTGTTCGAAATGATGATATAAGAATTTTGAGAGATATTGAGCAGTATTACAGTACTCAGATAGATGAAATGCCAATGAATGTGGCAGACTTAATCTGAACAATTCAATTGTTCCTGCCTGTATTTTTAGCTTCAGAAGGATTTCCGAATTGTTCTTTGGATATTGCATGTTAAATTTTACTCGGGTTTGCAGCAAGTAAGCATATTGCTTGAAAGGGTTAGACGGACAGCTACGAGCAGAATTGTTTGCCTTTTGTTCCAAATTTGGAGTTTTGCAATTTCGGATTAAAATCACACTTTCTGGGGTTTTTCTATTTTGTGGTGTGGACTGTTCAATGCTCACAGCTGTATAACGAGATTATTTGTATCATCTCTTTTATCATGAAAAGCTTGAAGTTCTACATTGATTCAGGCCTATTAGTGGCTATCACTTTGTCATTTTTTTTCAGTTCAAAAAATCATGTGCAATGTATGTAGTCTTCCTAGTTGCTTGATGATGCTCAATATCATCATTTTATTTCGTGTTTAAAGAATAATGTGCACAAGTACTATCCATAGTTGCTTGTTTTCTGTGAAAATCATGTGCTGGGAGTTAATTATTTTATAGCTTTTGCCAATAGTACGTTTCATCATCATCAGACTGATTATTTCTACAAGTTATTTCTAAACATGATTAATTTGCTTCTAGATTCAGGATTTGATTGGAGCAGGCTAGAAGGTTTTTGACATGTTCTTGTGATGCTATTCAGAAACTGTTGTGCTGCTTACAGTTGAGTTGTTAGAGCTAATTAATTATTTTGTTTTTAATAAAGAACAATTTTGGCTTTTGTTTTTAATTAATAATTTTAGATTCTCTCATTTTTAATAATAAAACAGATAATTCTACGATTGAGTTGTTAGAGCTACAAATAGAAAATTAGCGACCTGGGTAAGTCTATATATATTCAGGCCTGAATGAATCAGCTATTGCAGGTACATTGGAGTCATAGATCTACATTTCCTTTGATTTTTTTCTCTGCCATTAATCCAACCAACAAGTCCAGGTTCTCAACATAATTACCATAAACCTATGATGTTCTCCGTTTTCTGCTCTTGTAGGATAACTACTCTGTTTCAAGCTCCAATAGGATAACTGTCCCAACTGCCAATGTGGCATCCAGACCCAATCAGGTAGACTTTCAAGACTTCAAATACTAGGGTTCTGCCCATATTGATTCATGATTCTGGGCATCTCTTATCAATATCTGCCAAGGAAAGTGGTAGCGTTCAAATGATCCTGACACTCACGCTGTCAAATTTTCTCCATTAATGAAAAAATAAGAATTCCAGAGCAGAGTTCTTGGATTATGCCAGTTAAGTTTAATTCTTTGTTTTGAACCTACGTCTTAAGTTATGATATGTAATCACTTCAACTTCCAGCGGTGCTTTGCACGTGGTTTGATACAAAAAACTGCATTCATTATTAAAAAAATATACATTACGCTTTATTTTTAGTCCATTTATTGCCCTGTATTTCCAAGGGATATTTGCTGTGCTATTCCAGTCATATACCATAAACAGTGCAAAAAGCGGCTTTTCTAAATCAGAGGCCGCAATCTAGGCCGTTGAAAGGGTCTGGAATATGTGTGGAACTTGTGAACGAATCTTGCAGGAACCATATTTGTACTGTCCCTAGGTTGCAAGGTTGGTAAATTATGCAGTTCTTAATGTACATGTTTCTATACATCGTTGCCGAAGGATATCTGCAAAGGAGGAAATATGCAGTATTTTCTTGCTCTCAAAAATTCTTTTTCGGGAGAGTTGCCGGAATCCTACGGCCATGGCTGCAAAAGCTTGTTACGCTTCAGGGTCAAAAACAACAATCTAAGCAGCTAGGTGCCCGATGGCAGGTCCCATACCAAAAGAGGAAAGAAGCATAATCTATTAACAGTCGTTTCCTTTGCATAATTACACTGCAATTGCTAGTTTATGCTTTCAAACTACATGTTAAAAACATGTTTCAAATAACCTTTCAACATGAGAATGACCGCTACAACATCAAATTCCAAGCAACAAATATACAAAGAAAAAAGCTACTCTTACCTTGTCCTTTGTTCATAACAAAGTCCTCAACACAAAACTACTTCGGCAGGATTTGCCATATCATGGCCTTGTTTGTATAATTTCAATGAGTCATCTTAGAGCCCATTTTCTTCCACCCCACAATCATCGCATTAGATGAGATCATATTTGTGTGATGCATTTCACCAAATAGTTTTAGTGCTTCGCCTACACTACCCTTCTGGCAATACCCCACAATCATTGAATTTCATGAAACAAAATTATGTTCAAATATTTTTTCAAACATTTGACATGTATCCAGGAAGGGTTCACTTGGTAAAAGTAAGGTATACCACATTCATTCGAATGATATTAAAGAATAACCTTAATGTTACTTTTTACGTATAGTTATTCAATTCATAATACCTCATCCTGCATATTATTAGAATGAAAATAACCCCTATTTTTTCCAAGTACCTTACTTACCCATTTTTCCATTACAATTTTATTTACCCCTTTTTATTTATACCATAATATATCAAACGATAAATATCTCATGTTTCTCCCACAATTATTATTTTTTTAATATATTTTTTCTCTAGAAAGAGAGTTTGAAGCCATTAAAGACCTATCACCAATTACCTTAATGTTAAACTTTAACCATTTATCAAATATTTTTTCAAATAATTAATATGGTGAAATAATATCATTTGTGTTGAAAAGCATACTCAATCACAATTTGCTATCATCTTATTATTTCTTCCTTAAGAATATCATAATTGAGATTTCCTTATTGAAAAGGAGATTATAATATAACTTTATAACCATGAATATTTAACAATTTTAATATATTTAGCTTTTGAAACTAGGGTTTAAATCTTTTAGTCTTATATTAAAATTAACCCTACCTTTTCTCTAGCCTACTTCTCTAACCTACCCACAATACCGAGTTCAAAATATTAATAAATTAAACTCTTCCACCCCCTAATGTTTAAGGTATATTAACTTTACTCGTATCAATTTTATTTACCTCAATATGAATGAACGTATGTTATGATATAAATTCACATTTCACATACATATGAACTAGAGCATTCATGACAACCACGTCGAACATGAATCCAGTCCTAAACAGGTATTAAATTTGACGACTGTTTAAATGTTTTACATGATTTTAGCCATAAAATACTCGCAAATATTTGAATTAACTGTCACATATAACTTGCATACTTTTAGTATGACCTTCATTTTTTTATATATATTTATCTATAAAATATATTATTTATATACATTAAAAATAGTTAAATAGACATACAATAATTTTTTATATGTTTTTTAATAATATAAAAATAATATTATATTATATTTTTGAAGGGTAATATTTCAAAATCACTGAAGACCCCCGCACATGGACGGCAAAACCGCCTCCGCAGCGCGCTCGAGGGCAGATGGAGCGCGTCCGTACGCGCCATGCAACCGTCCCTCCTGTTGCCTAGGCTGCCCGCGTGCTGTGTACGTTTCGTGGCAATAAATACGCTGCTGCGCGCCAACAGGGAACGCGGTTTGTTAAAAAAAAACGTTAAACAATTAAAATTTAATAAATACCCCCCAAATAATCAAATAACCGTGCCCAGAACAGAGCTGAACGATGGAGCAGTGAAAAGCAATTTACAGGTGCTAAATACAGGTATGAAATCTCCTAAGTTTGCTCATATTCAGTGCATTTACTTAATAATTTAAGAGGTTTGTATGTATTTTTTCTGGAATCAAATTTCAAGTACCTGATATACAATGATCAATAACAAGAAACATTACATTCTTATTGCAGGTAACAGGAGTGATCAATAGGCATGGATCCTAAATTTATCATTTTTTGGCAAGATTTGATTAGAGATGCATTGACACACTCTTCTTCCACAAGTATATCACACGTGTTTTTAAATTATTTTATGCAAATGATGTTGATATATGAAGAAAGAGAAACATTGTCACTGGAATCATATAGAGAATGGTGGATGTTTCCAAGGCAGAGCACATTCTGGGATTTAATTCAACAAGAAATATGGGAGCAACAACCACATTATTGTGATGTTTTATACCGTCGCCATTATAGAATGTCTTTTTCTCTTTTCAATTCACTCTTGTCAGAATTACAACCACATATGCCAAGCTTCTACACAGTTCAATTTGTTAGAGATCCAATACCACCCAGAAAAGCATTATGTTTGGTTTTACACCGTCTTGCACAAGGGACACCTACATATACAATTGCAGAATTGTATTGTGTGGGCGAATCAACTGTGAGAAAATTCACTATGGTCATTGTTAATATTATCATCCAAAAGTTACAAAATCAATATTTAATTGTTCCATCAGGCAGCAGATTGCAGAAGATACTAAGTGATTTTCAGACTTTGACTCTACTTCCTACCATATGCGGTGCAGTTGATGGCACTCATATTAAGCTGTCATATTGTCCACAAAAACATTATACTCCTATGAACTATGTAAATAGACATCATTTCTACAGTGTTTTGCTACAAGGAATATGTGATGCTCAAAAAATATTTTGGGATGTCTGCATCAATGCTCCTGGTGGTGCTCATGATGCTGATCACTGGAACTATTCTGCAATTAAAAAAAGCATGCAAAAGAGAGAGGTATTAGCATCTCCAACGTATTTTTTCTGGAATCAAATTTCAAGTACCTGATATACAATGATCAATAACAAGAAACATTACATTCTTATTGCAGGTAACAGGAGTGATCAATAGGCATGGATCCTAAATTTATCATTTTTTGGCAAGATTTGATTAGAGATGCATTGACACACTCTTCTTCCACAAGTATATCACACGTGTTTTTAAATTATTTTATGCAAATGATGTTGATATATGAAGAAAGAGAAACATTGTCACTGGAATCATATAGAGAATGGTGGATGTTTCCAAGGCAGAGCACATTCTGGGATTTAATTCAACAAGAAATATGGGAGCAACAACCACATTATTGTGATGTTTTATACCGTCGCCATTATAGAATGTCTTTTTCTCTTTTCAATTCACTCTTGTCAGAATTACAACCACATATGCCAAGCTTCTACACAGTTCAATTTGTTAGAGATCCAATACCACCCAGAAAAGCATTATGTTTGGTTTTACACCGTCTTGCACAAGGGACACCTACATATACAATTGCAGAATTGTATTGTGTGGGCGAATCAACTGTGAGAAAATTCACTATGGTCATTGTTAATATTATCATCCAAAAGTTACAAAATCAATATTTAATTGTTCCATCAGGCAGCAGATTGCAGAAGATACTAAGTGATTTTCAGACTTTGACTCTACTTCCTACCATATGCGGTGCAGTTGATGGCACTCATATTAAGCTGTCATATTGTCCACAAAAACATTATACTCCTATGAACTATGTAAATAGACATCATTTCTACAGTGTTTTGCTACAAGGAATATGTGATGCTCAAAAAATATTTTGGGATGTCTGCATCAATGCTCCTGGTGGTGCTCATGATGCTGATCACTGGAACTATTCTGCAATTAAAAAAAGCATGCAAAAGAGAGAGGTATTAGCATCTCCAACGTATTTTTTCTGGAATCAAATTTCAAGTACCTGATATACAATGATCAATAACAAGAAACATTACATTCTTATTGCAGGTAACAGGAGTGATCAATAGGCATGGATCCTAAATTTATCATTTTTTGGCAAGATTTGATTAGAGATGCATTGACACACTCTTCTTCCACAAGTATATCACACGTGTTTTTAAATTATTTTATGCAAATGATGTTGATATATGAAGAAAGAGAAACATTGTCACTGGAATCATATAGAGAATGGTGGATGTTTCCAAGGCAGAGCACATTCTGGGATTTAATTCAACAAGAAATATGGGAGCAACAACCACATTATTGTGATGTTTTATACCGTCGCCATTATAGAATGTCTTTTTCTCTTTTCAATTCACTCTTGTCAGAATTACAACCACATATGCCAAGCTTCTACACAGTTCAATTTGTTAGAGATCCAATACCACCCAGAAAAGCATTATGTTTGGTTTTACACCGTCTTGCACAAGGGACACCTACATATACAATTGCAGAATTGTATTGTGTGGGCGAATCAACTGTGAGAAAATTCACTATGGTCATTGTTAATATTATCATCCAAAAGTTACAAAATCAATATTTAACTGTTCCATCAGGCAGCAGATTGCAGAAGATACTAAGTGATTTTCAGACTTTGACTCTACTTCCTACCATATGCGGTGCAGTTGATGGCACTCATATTAAGCTGTCATATTGTCCACAAAAACATTATACTCCTATGAACTATGTAAATAGACATCATTTCTACAGTGTTTTGCTACAAGGAATATGTGATGCTCAAAAAATATTTTGGGATGTCTGCGTCAATGCTCCTGGTGGTGCTCATGATGCTGATCACTGGAACTGTTCTGCAATTAAAAAAAGCATGCAAAAGAGAGAGGTATTAGCATCTCCAACATTTCAGATTGAAGGAAACATTATCTATCCACAACTAATTGGAGATTCTGCCTACCCAATATCGCCATATATTATGCTAGTATATTAAAAATAATATTATATTATATTTTTGAAGGGTAATATTTCAAAATAACTGAGACGCACCTTAACGACGCTAGGATAAGTATAATGTTTTCGCACAATGCCTTTATGCTGCATTTGATTGAGAAGATTCGGGGTCTCGTCGGCCTGCCAACTCTGACTCCATGCATTGATAACGGTGGTCCACGAGACTATACTTCGATGAGGCATTATGTCAAAATCCTGGCGTGCATCCGTCTAATTTACACATTTTGTATACGCATTGAGAACATTATTCGAGAAAAATATATCACGCTTGAATCAAATTCTTATAATGGGAGTAGGCTACTTATGTACGTTCTTACCTTGTTTCAAAACTTCAATATTTCCGCATGCCTCAATAGAGGCAAATATTCCTGGATTGATCTCTGTGGATTCATGATGTAAAAAAGTCTATTGCTTCCTTTAGTCTACCCTCTGTACAAGGCTATGATATTAATGGCACTGTGATTTTGTCGTTGTTGTGATGTGATCTGTATGGACAGTATCACGTATGGACTGTGATTTGTCCTTGTTGTGATGTGATCTCATCAGTACTTCTCTGTTTGGACGTATGGCCTCCCGTGGTTTCTCTGTCAAGCATGGCTCTGTGCATGCTGATGCAACATAGACATTAATGGAGAGTGGCCTGCCTGCAAGATGGGACAACAGGCGGGAAATAATACCCTGACGACCCTATGCACAGCAAAGTTGCCCGCGTCGATTGTAAACAACACTTATCAGCATAAATATAGCCCATTTTGACGCATGATTAACATTAATAATATTTTATTACCATTTCTTACCACATTACATAAAAGTCATACCTGATTAGATATTATGACGGTGATATGTTGGAAAATATCATTTACTATCCATCATGTAACATCATACCGAATTCATTTGTTCAAAGTTTATGAGAATGATGGGACTCTTGGAGACATATCGGAGTAGGTAAGATTTTATTTAATTAATATTAAATATAATTTATTTTCTTTCAATTTTTTAAAAAAACAATCCAATATAATATTTAATCTGGTATGATTTCCATCGGCTGTCATGGGAAAAGATAATATAATATTATTAATGTTTATTTGTGGAAGGTGTCCACCTTTGAGGATGTGCTTGTTGGAATATGTCAAATTTTATTAACAGTTTTTGGCTACTCTTTTCTATTGTCTTATTGTTCGTTGTTTTATCCATCGGCACTTGAAAAGTCTTGTTGGCACACCCTCTGTAGGTCTTGGCACCTCAGCGGATGTTCTCCGCTCTCACCACCATGTGTTTGTCCCACACCATCAATGCATCTGGTGAAATAGTCAATTCATCCATCCCTACAATAACTACTAAAAATATCTTCTCCTCCCTATAAATGTGGCCTCCAACTTTATGTTCTTATCCATCGGCTTCTACTCCCGCTATACATATTTGTTAGCTTCTACAACCACTTGCACCACTCAGAACACTAGGTACAAAGACGTGGTTTTCTGTTTACATCACATGTTTTTCAAAAAAAATAAAATTAGTATTCCCTATTCACAGACTCCTAGGCATCTTCGCATGGCTTTCCTCATTTTTTTTTTTTGGCATTAGATTTTGGGCGAAGTAAATATACTTTGTTCTAGAGTAGGAGGGTACAAGATCTGTGAGTCTCTGTCTGTTATCCACTAACGTTGTCTTTGCGATCCTTTACTGCGGCTTCCCTGCAGTAAATTAAAAAACTTATTTACATGCATGTTAAGTGTGGATGATTTATGGATGTCTGTTAAGTGTTTGCCCATTTGAAAGAACAAGTCAACTTCTCATGTTGTGCTAATTTTGTCAAGTAGATAAAATTGTTGATATCCATCTTTAATGTACGTAAGGATATTAAAGACCCCTTGCCACATAAGCCCGCAAATCCCTGTAGGAGGCTATAAAAGTTGCAAAGGTTCAACTCAGATTTGGCCATGAAGGGAGCAAGTTATAGATCGGGTATGTGTTTATTTTAGATGTGGGTTATTGAGAATGTTATACCATGTAATGCCTCGTTCGATGTTACCCTAGCTCTTGCCTCGATGACCCTGTTGATAAGCATGGGAAGGTTGTGTGTGTGCTCCCGTTGACCGTTAGTTGACTTTGTCCTTGTCGTAGTGAAGAATTAGCACCCTCCCTCTCCATCTTGCCTTCTCGAGTCGTAGTCAACACCTCTAGTTGTGGACCTTGTAGTGTCCTGTACGATTATTCTATTAAGGGAAAATCTTGTTCTCGCTTTTCAAACTTGCATGTTGGTCGTTATTAATATGATTAATAATTATTATTTTTAAAGTTATAAATAATATTATTATTATTTTAGTTGTCGATTAACGATTATTTTATTAAGTATCGATGTTCATGAATATTATTATTGATTACCTTTAAGATATTTTATTTTATTATTGACTGCTCTCGTAGATCGCACCCCGATTCACACAAGAGGAGTTTGTTATTGGTGGCGCCATTGTTTAGGACGTGGTGTTCATTTTAAATGTTAAATGTTTTCTCCTTGGCCATCGAGGCGTCCTTGCATGCTTTGTTATTATAACAATTTATTGGTGAGTTTACTGGAGGCATCCACCCACCTTGCCACTTTGAAGGCACTCCACCATTTCAATCCTCCCTGCTGGCTGTATACACTACCTTTTTTATTTATTTGACATGATGACCATTACTAGTAACGTGTTGGGCATTCTTGGTTGGTCTAAGCGCCTTGAAAGTTGGCTTCTTGCATTAAAACTGTAGTCTTTTAAAGACCTACCTAGTACGTGGCTGAGGAAAAAGGCCTTTGAAATCCTTTCTAGATGTGCTTGGCACATTTCTTTTGGTGGTTTGAAACACCATTATGATACTAGTTGTGTGGTCTATTGCAGTTCAGAAGATGTAACACACCAAAATTACCAACACAAGGACAACACAGTGAAATACAGGATAACTTTTTTTTTTTGACTTGCTTTGACACAACACGACACAACATGCCGTCACAAGGTTACAACCAACACTAGGAACCACTTGTTACGGGGGAGACCACAAAGTCAGCATGGAAACGTTCACACCTATCAAGGACAATGTACTCTTCTTTTGACAAGACAACATGAAAGTCCAATCCACATGACACACTCACAGCTAGGGCATCCCATGAGGAATTTCTTGTTAAATTTTCTTGTTTACTAAAGTGTCTCTTAATTCTTAACTTACGTTCTTATAAAATTTCATGTAATGATTCACACAATTCCTTTCACAAGGGACAACTTCTTTCTTTTCAACTATTGACTAAATAGCTTAAGGCCAAGCTTTCTAAACTAGGATCATCAAATTTTATGTCCAAAGCTTTTTATTCATTTGATTTTAGAACATTTTCCATTTCTTACAAGGTTAATTAATCTTACTCAAGCCACTAACACATGTTCCACACCTCTGTTGCACAGGTGAAGGCATAAGCTCTGATTGAGTGGAAAGTACCGCTTAGGGTTCATAACAATAACCTTCTTGTTTAAGGATCAAACTTTGACCTTGCTTAAGAAATCTCACCATGAATCAAGGCAAGGGTTAACAGAACAGGACAACAGAATTTAGCTTCAGGGTGACATTGTTTACTATCAATCTTTCATTGAGGTTAAGAGTTTATCGAGATTGGTTAAATGTTCCATCTAGACTTTACTTAATTAAGTTTGACAAAGGGGAACATTTCAAACGATTAAGAGATATTTAAGGTTTTATTAATCACTTTCACTCCTACTTATTAAATCCTATCATTTTCTAAAATCTAACCATTGATTTCACCATGAGATCATTTAAGATTTCACCATAAAAGGATAATGTTTATTAGCTTGGCTCAAATAAAATAATAATAATAATAATTTAGCTGTATGTTTTCCTCTAGGGCAACAACATAACAGGAAACCAATACTAGTCAATGCTGCAACGTTCTAGGGGCGATTACATACCCAGGTTTACAAAAGAAAACAACGATATTTTTGTAGAAGGAAGTAACTTTAAAATTATATATATATATATTTCATATGATCAATCAAAGCATACACTGAGAACCTTTGTTTGTTTTATATAAAAAAAAAGGTTGGATCACGTCAACAAGAACAACAACAAAGGCAAACCCAGAAGTAACAAACTGTTAACCATATACTGAACGCAAATCCATAAAATCATAGATTTAAACCAATTTCTAGAAAGAAAAAGTTTCATTTCAAGAGGTTATTAGATACTAGCATATTATGTATATGGTTAGTCTATCTTGCCTAATTTAACGCATCTAACAGGGACTACTTCAGCCACACGCCCTCCGCTTTATCCTCTGCTTCACTGGTCTTTTCTTGCAATATACCGCACCAGGATTCCCTTTTTGAAGGCACGACTAGAAGGATGCAATAGGTGGCTGTCCGACCACTAGATTGCTTCAATGCAGCTGCTTTGGGGGGGGGGGTGAGAGTCTAACTGCTTACCACTCAGTTTGAGAGCACTTGCGCTAGAAGGCTACACACCGACCATGGTTTGAAGCTCGGACACAAGACAAAATTATTACATCGCTCCTGGCTCTGAAAGGCATCTACCGTATTGATACACAACCTTTTCCTTCATCAGATTTGGGGACAACATCAAACTCTCGGTGCAAACATTTCAGCTGCATCAGAGCCAGTACCACTACTGGGTATTTCTACAAATCGATATTGATCAAAGGCATCATATTCCATTGCCCCCACACACCCATTCTCTGTGGAATCTGAAATTGTACTCTGAGTGGCTGATTCTAATTCTGTACAAGGCCTCTCTAATATTTTATAAAGGTTTTCCTTGTTCTCTCTCTCCAGAAACATCATAGTCTCATTTTGGGAAACATCATGCCCTCTCCTTCGATCCTTTGAAATTGGCATTTCATAAAACAGATCCATTTTTCTATCAAAAATCTTAGGCGATTTGTCCTTGTTACTTGAACAATGAGCCATGCCACCTTGTCGAAGTGGATCAAAGCCATGGTTTATCCAATTGAAGCCCGCATATTGGTTACGCTGCTTCACCCTCACACTCCTCTTGCACTTGGGCACTACAATTTTCTATAATTTAGAGCTCCGCATAATTCCTTTCTGCAACTGAATGTACAGGTTCAATTTCAAGAATTATACGCATCCGCAGTGGAGAAATTCGTGAAGCATCACAGAATGAACACAGAAAAAAAAGGAAAATATGGTCTGAACACGAGTCTCCTTGTAACACTCTCACTGTCACAAGGTCGATTTAGAGAAAACAACTCAGTACAAGATCTGGATCTGAATAATATCCTGCTACCTTCATCTCCCAAGACATTTTCTCCAACATTGCAAAGATCTCTTGTGCCCGTGGTGTGATTTGCCACTTTGAAGGAGAATCCCGAATTTGAGGATGCATTGATACTGAACAGATAACAACAAATTTGGACAACCTACTGGTTGGAGCGCTCAAAAAGGTTTCTACTACAGCTGCAAGATTTTGCAACAACTGATCATGACTGTGGTCGTGTGCAACCAGAACACCCCTCGCAGCGCCCAAGAGAATGGAGGTAACATGCCTGCTACACTATCTTGTAGCTTCATCAACACCCACATCAAACTAGACTCACGCAGCAACCAAGGCAAAGAAAAATGTGCCAGGAAAGAAGAAAAAAACGCACAAGGAAAAACAAACGCACCTAACCCCCACCTGTACGAATTGAAAGAGGATCAAAAGGAGATCACGGCGAAGAAAAACGTGACTACGCTCACACCTCGCGTAAGGACAGACAAGACGCTGTGGTCAAAATTCTACAGGCCGGGTGGTTGGGAGGAGGCCAAGGTGGCGGAACCAGAAGTCCTCGATGCACGGGGCATTACAGAAGATTACAGGGGATTGGATGTTTTAATGTTGACAGATATGTCTGCTAATGGGGGTGCAAGCACTTGGCATGTAAATTGTGCACCAAAATACTTGAAAGAAACGTGGCTACATGAACTATTTAAGCTCTAGTTTCTCTATGAATGGGTTTTTGTTAAGAAAATAGGCATTTAAATTTGCAAGAAAATGTGTTTGGATGGTATATAGCCTCTTGTTACCTTTCTCCTTGCCCATGCCTTTCAGAGGAACATTTTGATCGCTAGACGCCTACCTTTATTACAAGTTTCTTTAATTAAAATTTATGCCTAGCTATTATTGTAACTAGCTCACACAAATTTTGGCTGGATGCGTGCGAAATTTTTGTGGTAAAAAATGCTTTGCCTGGATGCATGGGTGTGGTGAAGAGATATCGGCGTGGGGTCTGTGGAAAACGTGTTGACCTTGCAAACAAATGATGTTGGGTTTAGTTGTTCCACTGTCGTGCCTTCATCCTCCCAACTGCATCAAAACAGGAGACTTGGAGCAACCATAGGCGTCCTGCATGCTAAAACAAATAAATTTTTGCCATGTGTGGTTGTTACAAGAGCATGGTAGACATTTTTTTTCAAGTGCCGAAGATACACAGACATGATAATTTCTTCTCATCTGTTTAATATGCTAACATCAACCATAACATGCAAGGAATTTTCTTTTATTTATTGAAGTGGTTGTTGCTTGGGGTTATTTTGTGGTTTTTTCTATTGATTCTCAACTTCTAGGCTATATTTTTAGTTTCTCTCGTATTAGTTGCTTCTTAGGATGATTCCTGGCTAGATTTTGTTCTACTAATGGTCTTGGCACTTAATATTTCACTTGCTCTCGTTGCTTTTTGCATGCCAATGGTTGCTTGGATTCCTAACCCCCACTCATATTTTTATACTATTAAATAAATGATTGGAATAACGGTTTTCTATTCCTTTTGGATTTTATCTGAGAAACGTGAAAACTGACTTATCTAAATCGTTAACTTGTTTTCGTGAGCATATATATAGTTTGGATCTATTCTTCATTTTATAAAATATTATGTGGTTAAAATGGTGAATGTCTAATGAATATTGATCAATCCTTGGGATTCAGATAATGGGTTGCATGCATTTAGTTTTCAATATGTGTATCTTCCATTTAAGGGCTTGATTAGAATAGACCTGGTTGTTACTTCTAGAAACGTTGGTTTTCAAACTCTTGTGGAGGACTTTCGTGTTGACTTAAATCCTTGTTTGGAAAATAACTTAGAAGTGTTTTTAATACTAATAGATTTTATTGGACCCTTAAGGAAGGAATATACATTAGGAATATTTGTTCTTGAGACTTGGCTTACTTGGGTTTTGTAATAACCTTATTTAAGACTTTGGTTATTTATTATATTCCTGATTAAGAGATGGAGGTACCTAGGAGTGATGAGATAAAATAATATGCTACTGTTCAAAAGAAATAAGAGAGAATGTGTTTATTTTTTTAATTTATGTATTTGTGTTTCAGTTGTTTAAGGTACTTATCTCAAATGAGGGTGTTGGAATAGATTAAGGAAGCTTAAAATTTTTGGTTATCTGATGGAGGAGATATGACTAAGTGTAACTCGTGTAACATTGTCATACTGGTTCCTTTGGGATGGTTTGCTTAAATTTTATTGATATAGGTTCATGGGTAGTTAAATTATTTTGTCTGTAATTTAAATCTTGGTAAAACAGTGGCATTAGATTTATTTTAATTGTTTGATTTACTCAATACGGGTTATTTATTTTATCATACTTTTTACTGTTGTACATAGCATGGTAAGATGATCTTATGGTGACCTTTTCTTTTAGAACTTACTCTGTATGTTCCTTTCATGAAATTAGGTGTAGGCATGTTGTGGGGTAAATTTTTCTTTGGAAGGGGGAAAATAGTGGCTAGTATGTGATGTTGAAGTCCTAACTTTAAATCTATTAGATCATATGGCTTATTTAAAGAAATTTTGATTGATGTTTGAGTATTCATGGGTTTTAATTATATAATTCATATGATTACATGATTGACATCCCAATACACTCATCACTATGTTTCGAACTCATTGGGTCATTGACCCCTACTAGAATGATGGTTAGACTTTTGGTTATTTTAGGAACAATGTTCATAACATATTTTCATGGCTTCATTCTTATGTGATACTAAATATTTTGACATGATTAAAGAAGTTGTAGAAGTTTAGAGCTTAGCACTATTTCATTAAATAAAACGTTCATTTTATGATATTGTTCATGGTAACATACTATTCATATGTGTAGCCTTTATCATGCTTAGTTCTCGCAAAATGACTTAGGCTATAAATGTGCAAATGGCCTTTGTGGGTAGAAAAGGGGGAGTTGCATCGATGTTGCTTCGAAGATCATCTGTTCATGTGTGCTTAAATTTGTTGAGAGACTCTAACATTTTGTTTGTTTGGAAAGTTTGAAGGGCCTAGTTTGTACTATGGGTAATGTTCTCGTAAGTGTTTGAAAATGGAGCCTGTTAATAATATTGTAAATAATATAACCAGATCACAACTTTGTTTGATTTCAAGTCAAAGTTCATTAGAATCCTTCGCCACCTTTGGGTTCGTATGTCGTGTTGGATAAAATGTGTAACCATGTGTAGTTTCACAGAAAGGATAATGATAAACATATATTTTATTTAAAATTTTGTGTAGTAGCTCCCTCTAGGTCATGGCATAAATGTAAACCTAGGCATAATAAGGTGGGTTAGTAATCGTTATAAAATTATTCAAACAAAAATAAGGATAATGTGGTTGTGATCTACTTGATAACATTTGAGGCATTAAGTGATCAAAGAAGAAACTTTCTTTTGTAAAGAAAAAATATATACCTGACTAACCCTATTTAAACTAATGAACATCATTCTCTTTCTTAGAGAGTTCTTAAAACGACCCTAAGGTGAAATCAATGTTTAGATTTTTGGAAGGTAATGCGGTTATCTTAAGTAGGAGGAGACTGATTATAAACCATTCAATCTAGCTCACCCTTTGAAAACGTAAATTGTATACCTATGTCAACCTCATCAGGAGAATCCTAAATGAAATCTTTAATCATTATGGGTAGACCCTTAGCCAATAAAATCCAGACTAATAACTAATGAGGCCTTAAAGATAAATCCAATTCGATCTCCTTCCTCTAGCTTCTTCGAAAGAGCTCTGTAATCTCTTCTTATTTTCTTTAAACGTCTAATCCTTGTAAGGAGGTGGTAGTTCTAAAACTAAGCGGTACTTTCCCTCAAATGGAGCTTGTGCTTGTCACTTGTGTTATGGAGATGTGGAATAAGTTTCAGTGGCTTGATTATGATTAATTAATCTTGTAAGGAATGGAAAATTTCTTTTATAAATCAATGAATTAAGTAAGTTATCGACATATAATAGAAGGTCCTTTTTTAGAAAACTTGGTCTTAAGATAATTAGGCAACAGTATAAACGAAAGAAGTTTTTAGTAAATAAATAACCTTCGAGGGTTTTACTTTGTGGGATGTCCTTTACTGTAAGTGTGTATTGTGGATGGCCTATTACGTTATGCCTTGTCAAAGAGAAAATTTAATTGTTCATGTTGGGTGTTGGATGTTTCCTTGTTGCCTATGTGGTCAACATTGTGTCAAGATTATTGAGAGTAGGTCATAGCCCTTCTGGTCACCTATGTTGTCGTGTAAACTTCTAGGAAGTCAAAAAAAAAATTATCTGAGTTTTCCAGTGTTATATTTGTGTGTGTTTTAGCAGGTGTTACATGCCATCTTAAATTTTCTTAGCACACACCCGTATCGAAAAATAGAGCATTTGATCACTTTTATGATACTCCTATAAGCACTCATCTTTAAAATCGAATCATTTGATCAGTTTATGTCTTTCTTCTACATTTTATATTATTACCTTGCTCTATGTAGAGGCCACATGCACAATGTATGTAAAATGTGGAACCTCACACAAGGCACGTGAACTAATTGATAAAAGATAGAGTAATAAAATATATCCCTGAATGTAGTTAGATTGAAAGTCAAGATAGATCATAGATCATAGAATACATTTTGCAGTAAATTACTCCTCCAATAAACTTAATAATGTTATCCTCTCTCGTGTAAGTTACAACTCATCTGCAATTTCTAGTAATACGTAAAAATGGTCTATATTTATGCTCATAGAGTTAAGAAAGAACAAATATGTCACTCATATAATATTATTAATGTTTATAATATGTCAAAATGGTCTATATTTACGCTAATTACTTAGTTCATATAGTTGAGAGAGAACAAATAAATGGTTACTCGCACATTTGTTAAATATATTCTTCACTAATATTGTGTCTCTTTATGTCTCTGAAGTTGAGGCCACTACGACATGTTCTGGGATTTCGCTAATCTTTGTCTTCATTTTGTACAATTTTTTGATAAATAAGTTGTCTCTACCTAAAAATTAGTTAAAATTGCCACCAGGGCCACGTCCATTACCTGTCGTGAGAAATATTTATCATATGGGGGATCTTCATCATCAATCTCTCACGGGTTTCATAGAGAAATATTAGAATATCATTTTTTTGCAATTTGGACCCATTCGCACCGTTGTGGTTTCTTCTCCAGCCATGGAAAAGAGTTTCTTAAAATTCACGATTCAATGTTCGCCAATAGACAAATGCTTTAATCTCATCCAAAATAATGTGCTATTGGCTCCTCCTTCAATGGTTTATCTCATCCAAGATTATAAATATGTAATGCTTTAGTTTGAAGATTAAAATTCAATCAATCTATTCAAAGATTATAATTTGGTTTATTTATTATGGCACTTAATATCAATGGTGCAAGTCTTCATAGATCAATTATTCCCTAACCCATTTCTAAGACATAAAAAGACATCTTTAATGAAATAAGAAAAATGTTCACCACTCAGTAGAGTGTAACATTCAAATTATTAACAAAAGTGATGCATAGGAAATTTTCATGAAAGATGAAAGGTTTGCATTTTTTAAAAAGTAAATTCATTTTTGCATCTCCAAAATTCATGGGACAAATTTTGCATACCTGAGGAAATTTGGATTGTCTTTAATAAAGGTGAATTTTACATTAACAAAGCCATATATGCAACTTAATACATTACCTTTACATATGTTTTGTAAGCATTGAAGGATTTAAATCCAAAAACCATATGCTCAAATGGTAGTCGAAACAATTATATATGAGGTAAAATAAGTGGCGTGTGAGCAATGTGGATTAAAGGAAGAATGCACGCCTACTTACATAGCTCACATACGTGATTGGTTCTATGGATGTTGCATTTTTGGGATACATACTGAAGTAGATAAAGAGGAGATGTGCAGGGATAACACAATTATCGTTATGAAGGATGCATTGTAGACGCATATAAGTTTTTTTTATGTAGTTTATGTCTGATCTAAATGCTAACAGTAAAATAATGTTTAGCAATGCACATACATGGATGTGAAAACAATAAAATGCATAATTTAATATCTAGTAATGTGTTATATCATATATGTTAAAAGCATGATCACATTTAGATTTTTCGTTAATTTTATTAGATTTTTCGTTAATTGTATTGGATTTTTCCAGTCGTCCAAATGACCGTAAAAGTTTCCAAATTTTTAATTTCAAATTTAAATATTCTATAGCAATAAGCCACTAAGGGATGCTTCTTTAATGAGAATCACAATTCCACTAGTCCCCGCCTTTACATTAAATTGTTGAATTATTTTAAAGTATTTAACATTGATTTTTTTTGATGTAATTAATATTACATTATTTTAAAGTGATCAACATCAAGTGATCTACAACTACCTAAAATAGTAGAGAGTGTTGATAAAATCATTAGAAATAAATAAATATGATTATTATTAAAGTTATAAATTAGAAAAAAAAAAAGAACCAATGAGAAATTAAAGAAAACACAATGGGGCTTTGTTGGTCCGAAAATCTGTCGGTTAGGTAGGTCGTGGGGAAACAGGCCAACAGTGTGCAGGACATAGCCCCTCTTTGAGACAACAAAGAGAAACTTGTTTATTGCTAATCTATAAAGTAGGAATCTATGCAAATCTACACTATTCTAACTTCAGGGGGTTTGGGATCTCATCCCAGTAGAGGTAGTTCCGAAAACGAATAGAAAGGTAGGAGGGAAGGAACAAAGGAGGGTAGATCTGAAGGAAGAAAAGAAAAGAATTCCAAGATGGAAAGGTTAGAAGGTTTATCCTTTAAGCCGGGGTAGTAAATAGAGCCAAACTTACTTGCATAAACAATTAAAGCAATACTGATGAACATATGACAAGAGTAGGAATGAATCTAACAGAATAAAAACATAGATCTAACTTAAAAAAGATCTGATGCAAATAACATGCACATTAAGCACAAAGTCTGAATATGTATATTAATATTTCTTTTGTTGCAATAAAACACAAAGTATTTCTCTCCTCACTTCTCTTTTCATACAAAAAAAATTGACCCAAAACACAACAAGTATTCTAGTATTTATAGAAGGAGAGGATGAAAGAAGACAAAAAAAAACCAACCACTATTTACAAAATATCTTACAAGATATTTATAAAATATCTAGAAAATATCTAAAAGTTAACAATTGACTTGGACAAGTTTATGGATGGAAACATCCCATGGTGCAACATGGATGATGTCATCATAAATGCCAACATATTTTTTTAAATATTTTACAAAAATGATCGAAACGTACATTCAAGAAAGGAGAAACTATTCATCGTCATCTCTTTGCTTGAACTTGAGTGTCTTGCTTCTGATCAGGGAGAGGCTATGTGATACTAAGATCGATACTCCATGCAAACTTGTTGATCATTACCTGAAGTTGATTATGATCAGGACCCTTGAAATGGTCGTGCCAATGACTTCGCAAGTTTCCTTTCTAATTTTTGAGCTTATCTAGGTAATCTCATCGAAATTCTTCGCATGCCTCAATCAAGTATCTAATGAAATCATGCGACAAGCCAGAGAGGTTATTGATAGACTCTCAGTCAAAAGTGACCTCTGGTGCCAAACCTTGGGTTGACGATATCCTTGAAGATGCTAGATTATATCATCTGCCTCCCTTAAGGTGATGTGTTTCACTAAGCATCCCTGCAGACATCTTCGTGCAACTGTCTGCTCCATGTTGTATCGTTTTGCATCCAGGGCTTCTTCCTTGATTTTATCTATCCTCCCCAGGATAAATTCCATTTGATCAACCCGATAATCTAATGTAGTGAGAGCCTTATTATGTGCATGTGGTGATTGATAATGCCGACATTTTAATAGGTTGTCGGTCAGCTGAATTGACCATTAACCTGAAATGTCTCATGTTACAATCTTGCATTGTCTAACTCTTCAGATAGGGATCACTTGCTACTACTTATAGCTCCTTATTTGCCTGAGTTATATCTTGGTAGAGCAAGTGTAAACTTCCCAATTATTTCCTCACCATCTCTGAGGATCCGCTCTAATCTAGGATGATACTGCTGTGCCTTGTTCACCAATCTTAACAGTATTCATTTATTTTCTTGACTGGGAACTTGAATGGGTTCGGCGGTAGTCATTAGGAGGAGCATTGCCCATTTTTGTACAATGCTTGGAGTAGATGTTTGTTTTGTTCTTTGAGTATCCTTTTCTCCTCTTTTTCCTCTTGGAGCTTCTTGCAAAGAGCATCCATAGTAGATAAGGCTTCCCCTTATAGGCTTTCAGATGAGGTTCCCCATTATGACTTGAGTCACTGTGATGTCTGTGGGAGACTAGATCTTTCTTTTCTCTTGGTGGGATCTGGGAAAGCTATCTCCATGACCTCTCTCTCCCAAAGTGCCTTTGAAAAGTGAGTTATCACTTTCTGCTTCTTTGGGCCCCTTCTTTGGAATGACAGAGAAATCCATGGCTACAATGGGAACTTTCCTCTTATGCTGAGCTCAGATGGTCGGAAATCCAACTAGGACTTATGGGAGAAGGGGTAGAGTGGAGGAAGAAGAAGAAATGGGAGTGAGAGGGGAGAAACTGAAGAGGCCGCAGGGAAGTATGTTGAAAACTCAGTGGTGGCATTGACATGGAGTCCAACACACTGCTATGCTTATAGGGGCCTGGAGTTACTAACGAGAGAAGAGAAGGACATGGAAATGGAAGGGATCTGTAATTAGGATTGAGGAAATATTGGGTGACAGATCCGCGAGAGAGGAGAAGATGGAAGAGGTGGGAGATGGAAGGGAGGAAGGGAGAGGAGAAGAAACATCCATAGGAATAGATTCTTGAATGACAGGAGGAGAAGGAGGAGAAGAAGAGGCAATAAGGTGGGTACCTCATTAGTTGTACAGTTGTGATGACATCTTGAGTGGATGTATCCGTTGAAACATCTTATGGTCTTTCTTCATTGCCTGGAGATACCAGGTTGACCACTTGCTTCTCAGAAGTAGGAGGAGGGATTTCAAGAGTTTTCATCTTGTTCTCAACTTGATTCTCCCAATTTGTCTTTTTCCTTTTCCTTTTAGCACAATCTGGGCCTTGGAGGTGCATCTACCTAAAGGAGAAGTAGTGAAATCTAACTCCGAGGTATGTAAGGCCATTCTGGTTGCACCAATGTTTGGTGCGCTGCAACGTGGGTTTAACCCTTTCCTGAATGGTCTTTGGCATGCCTTGGCTCTGTCGATCTCTTCGAATGGCCAGTCATCCCCATCTGTGTCAAGGTAAACCTGATCAATTTCTTGATCAGTCTCTTGGAATCCTATTTGGGATAATGGCAATGCCATAGTGGATGATCTCTTCCAGAGCCAGCCTGGGAGTGATCCTTTCGCCTGATGTCTATCTCATGGGTTAGGTCGATCCAAATGTCCTCGATCTCAGGGAACATGAATGGGATCAATTTTTGCCTTTAGGAGGCAACTCCGACAGTCAAAGGTCAGGCCTTACTGGGAAGTTGTGCTTTAAGTTCAGCAGTTCTAGGCTCAGCATACATCTCCTGTGCTTTGGCAAGTGTGGGGTAGGTGTATCAGACCAACTGTAAGGGGGAATGAAGTTCCTCCTTTCTTTCTCTTCATGCACTTTTCATGATACAGTGATTAACCACCTTGAAAATTCTAAGAGGACCAGCTTTGGCCCTGCAAACCTTGGCAACTTTGGTTGGTTCTCCCTCAAAATTCACAGCTCTGAGGTATGTGAATGTGGAGAATTGTTTGAACAATGTTCCCCATTTCTTTGTAGCAGCGATCACACTCGGGCTAGTTTAACCATGTCTCATGTTTGGTCTCAACAAGCAAATTACATCATAGAAGAAGGCATCATTAATTTTGGAGAACTAGGAGATGTTGGCTCTCAAGCCTTAGCTCTAGGTAGAACTCATATATCTTGACTTGGGGCCATACCCCATTTCGATTTAACCCTGCGAAATCCCTTTGATGATGCAGCGACGTACACAACGTAGGAATTCATGTAGAACTTCCCAGTTGTTAGAACTTGTTGAAGCTGCTATGAGATGGTGTCGCTTATGATTTCACCCCAGCCGAAGTGCTGATCAGGTGCATTCTTGCTCATGTTCTCTAAGTACCTTAGCATCCATTTATGGAAATAATGGGCATCAGGGAGCCCAAATACTCTGTTCAAGAAGGTGATTGTATCACTCAACTCTTCATTGAAGTCACTACGGTGGATGGTTTGTGGCCATCTGCTCATCGGACTTCTTGTTCTTTAGATAAAGTACATTCATCATCTACATGCATTTATCCTCATTATCATCCCATGTCTTCCTGCAGTCTTCAATACTTAGTCTTCACATATTTCCTATGATGAGGAATGCATAGGATCATCTCAAAGTGATTAAGCTGTGAGGTTGATGATTGTCTCTTGTGCTATTTATCTTCAACACATCTAGTGTCCTTGTTATAGCATCAGAGCAACCAAGCATGATGAACTCATTATTTACTGGCATTCACTGGAAAACCAACTGTGAAAGTGCAATCCGCTGCCTGCTAGTTAACTTAGTCATCTATGGACCGCTACTCACCTTTGTGGTCCTTGCCTAGAAATCATCCATGTCAATATGACCTAGCTCAGAGTCTCTTATGTCAAGGCTCACACTCTGGCATATGAGTAAGGCATTATGAATCTTCTGGTATTTTTGCTTCATCTCTTTCTCTGACTGTGTAGATTTAGCTTTAGCTTTAGTTGGTTTCTTTCTTGATGAAGACATATGTGAGCTCAAGGATGGATGTTGTTGTTCTGTAAGAAGTATCAAGGAGGTCCAAGATGGAAAATCCATGTCAACCGTCATGTTATTCATAATGGAAGCTTGGTATAATTGTAGGACACCTTCGAATGTGTGAGAAAATAGTTAATTTTAGCTTGCAGAAGGAAGAATGAAGCAATTTTAAGGCATAGGACAAAAGGACGCAAGCTCATAGTAGGATGTAAGATCTCTTTATGGCTTGGCACATTTTTTTGGGTGTCAACATGGCAGCTATTGGCTCTAACGGATAAGGTGTATGGCATGGGTTGGCAACATATAACGTGTTACGTTAACGTTAAGGAAGCTACACCTGCGCCTTAGGAAAATATGCTTAGGATGGGTGCAAAAAATGTTTGTGTTGCATGAGTTTAGAGTGTGCCAAGGTGCAACTTCAGAACATGTTGCAAGAAAAATCAGTGCGCCAAAGGGTAAAGTGTGTGGGGTGTGGATCTGACAACACACAACATGGCTCATGTTGGTATTGTGGAAATTACGCTTGTGCCTCACAAAAATCTCTAAGTGTTATTTTAGTTGTACGCAGAAGAATCTTGTGCTACATGGGTATAAAGTGCACCAAGCACAACTTCGGTGATGTCGACATGATAATTTTAGTGCCAAAGGGTTTTAGCAGTTTGATGATTTTTGCAAACATCTGACCTCTTCACTTCCTCTTCTCTTTTGGATTTGTCAAATGGCAAGGAGGAGAGGGTAATATCAAGGCAGAAAGTAGAGAATGATGGGTTTTTTGGTTTCTTCAAATGTAGGGGCCTTCTAGATTTGTAGATCTAGAAGGGGAAGAAAAGGGTCCTCAGCTGGGTTGGGGATTTTGAATGTGTTATTTAGATTTTAATTATTTGATACAAGCCCTAATATTTAACACAACAAAATGAAAACCACAAATGGGAGAGGAGCCACTCACTTGGATTTATAAACGACGAAGAAAGACGTGAGGTCCACAAGCTCGAAAATGGCACGTGAGGGCTGACAGGGATGGCTGACACGTGCAGAGAAAATACCTTTCACAATTTTCAATTCATGAAAATGACATGTGGCAGGTTTCTATTTATATAAAAATTGGCATTTATGACCTCACCAACTACTTTTGGTGTGATTTTGGTAGCGTCGACATGAGAAAAGTTGCACTTTAGAAAAATTCTTAGCGCAAGTTTCTTAGTGTCATCACAACATTTTTAGTGCTAAAGGATGTTTTAAGGGGGCGCAACGTTTTGTATGTCGACATAGGAAAAGTTGCGACGAGTGTAAAAGGGCGCGGTTTTGGGCATGTTGACATGCGAATTTCTGCACTGAAGGATTAGCTAAAAATGGCTAAGTCCCAAAACAACCTGATTTTTTGAAAGGGAGTTTTGTGCTATTTCGAACGTTAGCAAACTTCTAGAGGGGCCAAAACAGAATTTTTGGTATAGTTACCTATAAATTACCCTTGTCAATTTTGTAGGATAGCAGCTGGCTTTTTCTGGAGACTATCTTTAAGTGAAACTTAAGGGTAGAGAATCCTAGATTTTTATGTGCCTATCCATTGGATTATAGAGAGTCAAAAACAAGGGCAAAGAAAAAAATAAAAAGGAAGGGAACACACAATAATAGAAAGAAAACACATAACGAAAGAAAAAGAAAATGAACAAGAAAACTGTACAAAGAAGAGAGCAATCTCTACTTCTTGAAGATCTTTAGGTGCTTCCCGCTATAGGGAAGTGAGGGCTTAGTTCCATCAAGATATGAGAGATAGAAACTATTCTCTCAGTTGAGATGCTTGATTTTGTATGGCCATCTCCAAAGAGAGTCAAACTTCCAGTGCATACCTTTTGGTTCTCTTCGTTTGTCCCACAGAATAAAATCTCCCACCTAGAATTCTCTCTGCTTAGCTTTCTTCTCGAACAACCTATTAACTTGATTCTGATATTCAGCAATCTTGTTGACCACTTTTAATCACTTTTCTTCAAGTTCTGTCAGGTACATAATCCTCTTTTCAAGAGAATTCTAAAAAGTTTCATTTTTAATTGCTCAAGCCAAGCATAGAGCAGGAAGTTCTGCGGAGATAGGGATTTCAATATCGATCCCATACAACACCTAGAAAGGTGACATGCCGAGAGACCTCTTTGGAGTGATACGATCCACCCACAAAGCATCGTATAATGATTTGTGCCAGGACCATTGGTTTTCATCAACCAACTTCCGTATGATAGTTACCAGGTTCTTATTGTTGGATTCTGCATGACCATTTCCTTGAGGATAATAATCAGAGGCATAAGCCAAGGTTATTTCGTATCCATAAAAAAAACCAATTACTTCCCATGAAGAGAAGTTGGAAGCGTTATCAACAATGATTTTGTGTGGAATGCCAAATCTCACAATAATATTCTCTTTGATGAAGTTATAAACAACTTCAGAAGTGGCATGCTTGAAAGGTATGGCCTCCACCCATTTCGTTAAGTAATTCATTGTTGTTAGGACGTAATAGCACTCGATTAAGGATTGAGTGCTCCAATGAAATAAATTCCCCATTGTCTGAATGGTTCGTCAATGATGACGGGCCTAAGGGGAAACGCAACCAACTTTGGTTTTCCAAAGAACTGTTGGCAAAGTTCACATTTCGCTACCCAGGTGGCTATATCTTGAAATAACATCGGCAAGTAGTACCTGGCCCAAATGATTTTATGTGCTGTCATGGATGAGGAGAAGTTACCACCGTAGGCTGAGTCGTGAAAACTTTCCAACAATTTTACCTGTTGTGGCTTGTCAACACATCGTAGAAAAATGCCGTCAATTCCATGTTTGTACAATCCATCATCCCATATGACATATATTGGGGCTTTGAGCTTCACCGTTCACTTTTCCTTTGTGGTTAGGTGAGTTGGGCACTTGTCATAGGTGAGAAAGAACGTGATGTCAGAATATTGTTCATCCTTGGTTGCGAAAAATAGAACCATGGACAAAGAATCTGCTTTCACCAGTTCATTTTGTTCTCCATCAATGTGATCAGCTCTCTCTTCAGGTACCTTTGAGCCTTTATTTTCAGCCATTAGCTGACACAGGCCCTTACCTCTTACCAACTTAGTTGGTTTGATGTCTAGATCATATTGTTGGACCTTTGCGATCCAATTCCCTCGTAAGCTACCTAACTCCTGTTGAGTCAGGATAGACTTAACACCCGTGTCAGAAACCTACGCTACTATATGAGAAATCAAAATATAGTAGCAAAAGTTCTTGACTGCTTTTACCATGGCAAAGGCATGATTTTCCAATTACGACATCTTTAGTTCATCAGGCTTAAGAGGAGAGCTCATGAAAGCAATCGGGGATTCAATATCCTCATAGTTGTTTGGCATCAAGATAGCTAATACAGTATACATAGACGCATAACTGTACATGATGAAGTCTTTGCTAAAGTCAGCACACATAAGAATAGAAGTGTGAGCGATGGAGGTTTTTATGTCTTCGAATGATGTTTGAGACCCTTTCATCATATTAGATATATGACGAGTCTTCTCAGCAAAATCGGGAACAAAGTGTTTAAGAAAATTTACCTTTCCGAAGAAAGAGTGAACACCAGTCTTGCTTGTAGGAAAAGTAAAGCTCTAAATAGCCTTGACCCTTTCGACATCTATCTTAGTTCCTTCTCTGCTAATGACATGTCCTAGCAACTTTCCTTCGGTGACCCCAAAAACTGACTTCTTGGGATTTAGCGAAATTCTCTGTTCTCAGCATCTGATTAAGACTTGTTCCAAATGATTGCAGTGATCACTTCGTCTTTTGGAGAACACAATCAGGTCATCTAGGTAAACTAAGATGACTTTTCCCATCATATCTTTGAATGAAAAGTCCATTTCTTGTTGGAAGGTGGCACCGGTGTTGATCAAATCAAATGGCATTCTACTGTAGGTGAAGATACCCCAAGGAGTGGTTAATGTTGTTTTGAACAGATCTTCAAGGGTGACTTGAATTTAATTGTAACCTGAAAAACCGTCAAGCATAAACAATATTTCTAAACTAGTTACTACCTGTAGCACTTGATCCCTTATCGGCAGTGGATATATATCTTTTAAGGATGACTGGTTCAAGTTGTGAAATTCCACGCAGATGCGTATTTCACCATTCTTCTTCTGCACAAGCACAATATTTGCAACCCAGGTAATGTGATGAATTAGAAAAATAATTCTTACATCCAACATCTTCTGATTTTTAGCTTGGATGGTACCTAAGATTTTGTGGTTGTAATGCCTTTGCTTTTGACGAAAAGGCTTGATGTTGTCCTTGAGCGGAATGTCGTGCCAAATGTCCTTTGGCTTGAAGACTTCATATCAGCATAAGACCATGCTAACACACCCATGTACTTTTTCAGCAACTTAACAAATTTTTACTTTTCCCCGAGCGTACAACACTTCTCGATATTCACGGAACAAGGATGTTCCGCAGTACCTAGATTGATGGATTCAATTTCCGGAGAAGAGCAAGGATCATCTTATCACTTTTTCTTGACAAAACGATCATGATTATCAAATAATCGTTATAAGGAAACCAAACCTTTCAGAATCTTATTTCTTTTGAGCTATATCACTGTATCTTTTTCAGATTCATGTGCTTGACTGGTGAGAGACTCACGACACGTAGAAGTTGATCAATCAAAATGAAGTTCTTGGAAATTTCTAGCTTTCTCCAAAAAGGTGATAAGTTAGTTATCATCATTGAACACTTGCCAGAGTTGTGAATTATCTAGCACACTTGGGTGAAAAACCACTTCAATGGTATGTGTATCCATTTTCAACCCTGGGTGAGGAAGCATGAGAGAGGCTGAGACAGCCAATGAATCAACCATGTCATTTTGGGCTTGCGGAACTGCTTTGATTGAGAAAGTGTCAGACTCTTCGATGCTATCCCATATGGCATTGCGGTAGTGTCTGAGCTGGTCATTTTTTACTTGGTATATCCCTTTTACCTGATTGATAATTAGCTCAGCATCACCTTGCACTCTCAGATTCTTGATTCCTTTCTCTTTTGTAGCTTGAATGCCAAGTAACAAGGATTCATACTAGGCATTATTATTTGTATTGAAGAACTACAACTTAAAAGAAAAAGGGAAAATATCCTCTTTAGGAGATATTAGAATAGCCCCAACACCGCATCCACTTATCGTGCAACTGCCATCAAACTACAATGTCCATACTTTGTTGAGATCCTCTTTTTGGATGAGAACGTCCATTCTATCTGAGTCGGTGGACAGGAAGTAGTTCCCCATCCCTGACAATTTGAAAAGAATCTGAGCTTTAGGGTAATCAGAGTTGGTGACTAGATATTTCTTTTGTGAGTCTAGTTCCAATGTTTGCATTAACCCTTTGACAGGAATCCTAGCTTTGGACCAGTCCATATGAATTTCCCCACCAACTTCTTTACAAAAGCTCCTCCCTAGCAATATCTCTTATGCTGCTAGAATATCAGCTACGAGAATAGTCATTTTTACCCTTTTCTTGCGAAATGTTGCGAATGCAAACTGCACATCCTTGATCTGACTAATCAATGGTATCTGTTTGGTTTTCATGGAGTAACATCTACCAAAAGGTTTAGTAAGTGTGAGGCCCAAAGCATGGGTGACCTTTGCTGGCATAACATTTTCAAAAGCTCCAAAATCAATTATACAGTTGCTTAGTTTATGACCATTGATCAGGAGAGATAGGTAAAAAGGTTCAATTTTCCTCGACGTGGAAGTCAAGGCAACGTTTATGCGAGACACATGAAGAATGGGAAGAATTCCTTTTGGGGAAATAGGAGGAGGGATGGTAGTCTGGCTTTGGATATACTTAGTTAATCTTATAATCTGCTCTAGGTTGGACTGAAGGTACCCAACTTCAGACATCTAGATCTTGGTCTTTTTGGCGTGATCAACTATATCGAATGCAACCAAGGGTTGCACTAACGAAGGAATGAGTCCTTCATTTTACATTTGCAGAGGAGGTCTACTAGTCTTTATGGGACTAGAGGAAGGCTAAATTGGAGGAGAAATAGGAGGAAAATATTTCTTTACAAAAGGTTTAACAAGAGGTTGAGTAGGATGGGGATTACCTCTTTTAGTGATCGTTGGAGGTAGAGTTACTACAGCCTTTTCCTTTTGTTCTTCAGCAGCAACCTCTACCTTTTTTCCTTGCGAGCGAGTGAAAATTAGGTATGATTTTTTACTCGTATACCCTTGGGTACCCTCTTCTTCATCAGATTCCTCATCTTCAAATTCTATATACCCAATAGTAGAGTCGCTAGTCGGTTCACCGACATCTTGGTCATTTTCACCTTGCAATGAAGGTTCTTCGTAATTTGGATCATCTTCTTCGATTTCAACCAAAGCATTAACTGGAGGGGCTTCAATTGCTAACCTTGGAGAAGAAGCAAGAAAATGTGGCCTTTGGGGGGCGTTGTTGGGAGTGAAGCTCCTCTGTGGGGTATCCCGATATGGAGTGGTAGATGATGTTTGAGTCAATTGCTTCTTTAATGAGAGCAAGTCGTTCGCCATCTTCTGGAATGCTGGATCTGATGAGGTAGCCTGAGAAGAAGTTGAAGCCTTTGATTTTGACGGCTCTCATCTTAACTCACCAGATATAAGAAGCTTGTCTTCTATCTGAATGGCCATAGCTTAAGCAAGGGCCAAGGTGGGTATTTGTTCCTGTAAAAGTAAGAAACTTACTTTTGAACTCATGGCATTCAAGAAGAAACACTTTTAATTCTCTAATGTTGGCATTATGGCAAGCGACACACGGTTGATCAGTGAATTGAATTGGGTGATAAAATTGTGCATGGTTTCTTTGGTCTCCTTCTTCACGTGAGTGATTTGTGACAATAACACAAATGCATCTTCTAAAGGTTTGTATCTATCTTCAAATGTAGTCTGCAATGTGGCCCAACTGGTGATGGATCTAACTGGCAAGTGCTGGAACCACTCTACTGCAGGCCCTTTCAAGGTGTCCAAAAAGAGACATACCGATACATCCTCATGAGTCACGTCCAGAATGCTACATGACATAATAAACGTAGCTATATGTGTGTTCGTGCTTTGATTTCTACTCCCATCAAATTTCAGGAAATTTTTACAATTTCTGTGAGGGAGGGGGTTGATTGGATGTGGTAGTGCTAGGGGACCCATGGTGTTTCCCCATGGTATAGGTAGATTTTTTGCCATTTGAAAAGCAAGAAAAAGAACACGAGCAGGGAGTGTGGTTCCACTTAGCAAAAGAGCATTACAAGTTGACGTTGAGGCACCCTGTGAAATCTGAGTCTTCCGTGGAGCGAGACACTTCTTGTAGATCAATCCCCTGAGCTTAGTGATGTGAATCATGTTGGAGTGATACTAAAATTGTGCCTTCGAAGTAGATCAAAAATTGGATCAACTTCCCCACGAGCTCTTCTGCTACGAGTAAATGGTTCACCTACCAGCATATTCGTTTAGATCTGCAACAATCAAGAGCAAATTTACAACAATATTTTTGTTTATACTTGCTGATTTTCTAATTTTTCTGGCAAAAATCAGTAGCATGTAATTTTTTCAATATTTAATTTACCCTTTTTTTATAACAATTGATTGCGGTTTTTTGACAAAGATTAATAAAGATAAAAAGTGGGTCAATTCAGTAGGCTGATTTTCAGATCTTTGACCTGAATTTTGCAAGGTTTTGAAAATAAAATAAAATGTCAGAATCTCATATCTACTGAAATATACAAGTTTTTGAAAAAACTCAGCGAACTAAAAGTTTCTATCTGGCCTAGATCTATGGATTTTCATAAGGAAATTTTCATTTTTGATCACTTATGCAATTTTTTTAATTTTTAACAAAGGATTAAAATTTGCAATCTGATAGTGATTTATACATTTTTTAAGTTATTCCCTTAGTTTGATCCCCAATAGAGATGCCAAAAAATATTGGTCTAAAAATCTGTCTGTTAGGCAGGTCGTGGGGAAATAGATCAACAGTGTGCAGGGCATAGCCCCTCTTTGAGACAACAAAGCGAAACTGGTTTATTGCTAATCTATCAAGTAGGAATCTGTGCAAATCTACACTATTCTAACTTCAAGGGGTTTGGGATCTCATCCTAGTAGAGGTAGTTTTGACAACAAACAGAAAGGTAGGAGGGAAGGAATGGAGGAGGGTAGATCCGAAGGAATAAAAGAAATGAATTCCAAGACAGAAAGTTTAGAAGGTTTATGCTTTGAGTCGATAGTAAACAGAGCCAAACTAACTTGGATAAACAATTAAAGCAATACTGATGAACATATGACAAGAGTAGGAACAAATATAACAAAATAAAAACATAGATCTAACTTAAGAAAGATATGATGCAAATAACATGCACATTAAGCACAAAGTCTGAATATGTATATTAATATTTCTTCTGTTGCAAGAAAACAAAAAGTCTTTCTCTCCTCACTTCTCTTTTCATACAAAAAAAATTCACCCAGAACACAACAAGTATTCTAGTATTTATAGAAGGAGAGGAGGAAAGAAGACATAAGAAACCCACTACTCACATAATATCTTACAAGATATTTACAAAAGATCTAGAAAATATCTAAAAGTCAACAATTGAGTTGGGAAAGTTTTTGGATGGCAACATCCCATGGTGCAACATGGATGAGGTCATCGTGTATGCTAACATGATTTTTAAAATATTTTACAAAAACGATCAACGTGATCTAGTAAGGAGTAACTACTCCTCATCACTCCTCTGCTCAAACTTGGTGTCTTGCTTTTGATCAGGGGAGTCGATGTGACACTGCACTTGATATTTTGTAAACTTGCTGATCATTGCTTGAAGTTGATCATGGTCGGGACCATTAAAATGGTCCTGAATGACTTCGTAAGTTTCTTTCTCATTCTTGAGCTTGTCAGGTAACTCAGTGAAATTTTTGCATGCATTGACTAAAAAGCCAATGAAATCATGACAGGCCAAGAGGTTATTGATTGAATCTCAGTCGAAAGTGACCTCTTCTACCAAACCTTGAGTGACGATAGCCTTGAAATGTTCGAATGTATCATCTGCTTCCCTCAAGTCATACGATTCACTAAGCATCCCTGGAGCCATTTTTGCAACTGTCTGCTCCATGTTGTATTGTGCTTCCAGGGCTTCATCTTTGACTTTATCGATTCTCTCTAGGATATATTCCATCTAATCAACCTGATAATCTAATGTAGTGAGAGCCTTATTATGTGCATGCGGGTGATTGATAACGTCGACATTCAATAGGTCACCAGCTGAGCAGTTAACCATTGCTTAGAACGTTTATTTCTGCAATCTAGCATTAACCAAATCTACGGATAGGGAACTTGCTACTACTTGTAGCTGTTTATTTGCTTGAGTTATATCTTGATAGAGTAATTTAAACTTCCCAAGCACTTCCTCACCATCGCTAAGGATCTACTTGATCCAGGTTGATACTTTTGTGCCTTGTTCACCAATCGTAACACATTCATTTATTTTCTCCTGACTGGGAGCTTGAGTGGGTTCAGTGGAAGTCACAGGAGGAGCGTTGCCCATTTTTTGCAATGCTTGTAAGAGGTGTTTGTTTTGTTCTTTGAGTATCCTTTTCTCCACTTTTGCCTCTTGGAGCTTCTTACAAAGAGCATCCATAACAGACAAGGCTTCCCTTTGCAGGCTTTCAGATGAGGTACCCATTGTGACTTGAGTCACTGTGAAGTCTGTGGGAGACAAATCTTCTTTTCTCTTGGTGGGATCTAAGAAAGCTATCTCCATGACTCTCTCCACTGAAGCACCTTTAGAATAGCGAGTTATTGCTTTCTGCTTCTTGGTCCCCTTCTTTGGAGTAATGGAGAAATCCATGGTTGCAATGGGAACTTTCCTCTTATGCTGGCTCAGATGGTCAAAAATCCAACTAGGACTTATAGGAGTGGGAGCGGAGGAAGAATAAGAAATGGGAGTGAGAGGGGGGCAACTGCAGAGGCCTCAGGGAAGTGTGTTGAAACACTTGGTGGTGGCATTGACAGGGAGTCCAATGCACCAATGCTTATGGGGCTTGGAGTTACTAGTGGATAGGAGAAGGACGTAGAAATGGAAGGGATATTCATCAGGATTGAGGAAATATCGGGTGGCAGATCCGCAAGAGAGGAGAAGATGGAAGATGTGGGATATGGAAGGGAGGAAGGGAGAGGAGAAGACACGTCCATAGGAATAGATGTTTGAATGACATGAGAAGAAGGAGAAGGGACGTCAAGTACCTCATTAGTTACAGTTGTGATAACATCCCAAGTGGATGTATCCGTTGAAACATCTTATGTTTCTTCATTACCTGGAGACACCAGGTCGACCACTTGCTTCTCATAAGTAGGAGGAAGGCCTTCAGGAGTTTCTTCTTGTCTGATTGGCTCTCTCACCTTGTCTTTTCCTTTTCCTTTCAGCACATGGTCTGGCCTTGGAGGTGCACTACCTGAAGAAGAAGTAGTGAATTCAACTCCAAGGTATGTAAGGCCATTTTGATTGCGCCAATGTTCAGTGTGCTGCAATGTGGGTTTAACCCTTTCTTGAATGGTCTTTGGTGCTTTAGCTCTGTCGATCTTTGTGAATGGCCGGTTGTCCTCATCTGTGTTAATGTAAACCTAATCAATTTCTTGATCAGTCTCTTTCAATTTATTTGGGACAATGGCAACGCCATAGTAGATGATCTCCTCTAGAGCCAGCCAAGAGTGATCCTTTCGCCTAATGTCTATCTCATGGGTTAGGTCTATCCAAATGTCCTTGGTGTCGGGAACATGAATGGGATCAATTTTTGCCTTCAAGAGGTAACTCCGACAGTCAAAGGTTGGCCTTAATGGGAAGTTGTGCTTTAAATTCAGTAGCTCTAGCTCAACATACATCTCTCGTGCTTTAGCAAGTGTAGGGCAGGTGTATCGGCCAACTGTAAGGGGGAATGGAGTTTATCCTTTCTTTCTCTTCATAAACTTTTCATGATAAGTGATTAACTGCCTTGAAAATTCCAGGAGGACCAGTTTCGGCCCTGTAAACCTTGGCAGCTTCATTGGTTCTCTTTCGAAATTCATAGCTCTGAGGTATGTGAATGTGGGGAATTGTGTGAACAACACTCCCCATTTCTTTGTAGCAACAATCACACTCGAGCTGGTTCGACTGTGTCTCATGTTTGGTCTTAACAAATAGATTACCTCATAGAAGAAGGCATCATTTATTTTGGAGAACTAGGAGATGCTAGCTTCAAGCCCTAGCTCTAGGTAGAACTCATATATCTTGACTCGGGGCCATACCCCATTTCGATTTAACCCTGCGAAATCCCTTTCTGACGCAACAATGTATACAACGTAGGAATTCATGTAGAACTTCCCAGTTGTTAGAACTTGTTGAAGCTGGTATGAGATGGTGTCACTTATTATTTCACCCCAACCGAAGCATTGATCAGGTGCATTCTTGCTCATATTCTCAAGGTATCTTAGCATCCACTTGTGGAAATAATGGGCATCAGGGAGCCCAAATACTCTGTTCAAGAATGTGATTGTATCACTCAATTCTTCATTAAAATCACTACGGTGGATGGTTTGTGGCCATCTGGTCACTGGATTTTTATTTTTCAGATAGAGTTTAGTCATCATCTACATGCACTTATCTTCATTATCATCCCATGTCTTCCTGCAGTCTTCAATACTTATTTTCACATATTGCCTATGATTAGGAATGCCCAGGATCATCTCTAAGTGACGAGCTGTGAGGTTTATGATTGTCTCGTGTTCTTTATTTTCAACACATCTAGTGTCTTTGTTATAACATCAGGCAACCAACATGATGAACTCATTGTTTATTGCACTCATCAGAAGCCCAGTTGTAAAGTGCAATCCACTACCTATTAACTTATTCATCCACGGGCCATTGTTTTCCTTGGTGGTCCTTACCCAGAAATCATACATGTTAATATGACCCAGCTCAGAGTCTCTGATGTCAAGGTCACACTCTGCATATGAGTTAGGTATTCTGACTCTCTGGTACTTGTACTTCATTTCTTACTCTAACTATTTAGCTTTAGCTTTAGTTGGTCTCTTGCTTGATGAAGACATATGTGAGCTTGAGGATGGATGTTGTTGTTTTTCAAGAAGGATCAAGAAGGTCCAACACAGAAGGGCCATGCCAACCATCATGTTATTCATAATTAAATTTGGGAGAATAATATAACGCCTTAGAATGCATGAGAAAATAGTTAAGTTTAGCTTGCAGAAGGATGAACGAACAAATTTAAGCCTTAGGGTGCAAGGCGCAAGTTCATAGCACGCTACAGGGGATTTTTGTGCTTTGGCGCATTTGGGAAAGTGTCGACATGGGAAAAGTTGCACCAAGTTAGAAAGGGCACAATTTTAGGAGGTGTTACATGACAAATTTCAGCGCCAAAGGGTAAAGCACAGGGCGTGGATCTGCAGCATACAACATGTCATGTCAATGTTGTGGAAGTTACTGTTAGCGCATTAATACATTGTTAATTAATTAGTTATTAGTGAATGTTAGTGGACAGTTATGTAATTGTTCCTCAGCTCTTCCTCTCTCGCTGCAACCTATATAAAGGCGTGCTCCTTGTATTAAGATGCATAGAATAGCAATATATACAATATCATTGGAGTGCCTATCATTGGCACCATAGCGGGTTGTGGAGACTGTAAAGGTGAACGAGCGGGTTTTTTTATGCGCTGAAGGAGGTCCGTGCTATTTCTGCGTGGAAAGGTACAGTTTGTGGCTTATTTCTTTGTGTGTTGTGCGTGGCGTGGAGATATAGAACGTGTGCGTGGTTGTGAACAGTTGGAGGAGCAGCAAGAACCTGACATTTTTTTGCAAACCAGTGAATGTTGTGCGTGGAGTTCTTTGCTGAAACGTCCTATGCCTGTGTGGAAGGAGAAGAGTGTGTGGCTGTGCGTGGACGATTCAGAGAGGAGACTCAGCGTGAACTTGCATGGCGTGGAGGAGAACCTGTGCGTGGAGACTCCCGTTTGCTGTTCTTTGCTGGTGCGTCTGTTGATTGCTGTAAGTGTGCATGGAAGGATCCCAGACCTATTGTCCATCCTCTACCCACGTGGAAGGAGACGATACCTGCGTGGAAGGAGACATTGTTGGCTCAAGCCAGAGACATTGTTGGCTCAAGCTATTGCCATCATTTGCAGAGTGGAAGACAAGAAGAAGAGGAAAAACTGTGTGTGGTAGGAGCCCTCAGTAACTGTTTTGTTCTTCTTTGCTCCATTAAAACTGTGCAAGTGGAGAAAGCCTACAAATTTCGAAACAGTGTGTGCGTGTATGTCACAAATTTCTGATGCACAAAGCACCGCGAGTAATGCACCAAATATTTGGGCATTGAATGACAACGAAGACACCACTGGGCTGTTCTTTGCCTTGATCAATGAGCTACACAACACTGGGAACATTCTCTTTGACGAGATTGTGTGTCCAAGGATTGTTGGAATATTTTTTGGTTCGACGTTCGATGTCAAAACACGGTGAATTCGTGCAGAACTTGAACATGGTTATGATGCAAATGATGAACGCGAAATAGAATGCCCATAAGAGCATCGGTGTCTCACTGCATGAGCCTATAGAGCCCATCTTCGAGACAGATTCCTTCAGTAAGCATTGTAGCCTTTTTTGAAAATAAATAAATAAATAAAATACATTTTTGAGGTTTTTGAAAATGTCTACTCCAAAAATATTGCTATCACGATGCCCAACTCTTGAAAGGGCCGAATTTCACGGCATGGAAAACCAAAATGCGGACAATTCTTCAATTCAAAGATCTTTAGGGGATCGTCTCTGGTAAAGACGCCCCTCCCACAGACGCTGATCTGTTTGGAAAAATATGAAAAGGCTGATGCGAAATCACTAATGCTTATCACCTTGAGCCTTTCTGATGAGGTGCAGCCATACATTCGGGAAGCAACCACTTCTTCTCAGGGCATGGAGCGCATTGGTGTACCATCTATGAAGCTAAGAATCTGATGAAAAAGTTACAACTTCAGAAAAAGCTTCATACGATGAGTATGCATGATGGCGAATCAGTAGAAGCCTTCTTGCGGCGTGTAAGCTGAGTTACGTGTAGAACTCTCTGCACTCGGTGAACCAGTGGACGACAAGTTGCTAGTCCCGGTCACCTTGCAAGCTCTTCCTTCCCGGTTTCGGACACTGATCACCACGTTGACAATCACTCAACAGGAGGTGAGTTTTTCCACCCTGGTGAATTATCTCCAGCAGCAAGAAGCCATGCAAAATGTACAAGAAGCCTTCGAATACAAGGCTCTCATCATGAGGCAAAAACATAAGCCTCGGAAAGGGAAATCAGCCCCCCAGAATAAGAAGCAGCATCCTCAGCAGCCATCTTCATAGCGGCCACCACAGCGGCCACCCCAGAAGTAGCATAATCACAAGGTGGATCGGTTGTGCCAGCATTTTCTCCATGGATACGCACACAACTGCGAACTGATATTGCAATAGTTGCAAGTATGGAAACTCTGGCGAAGAGATCACTTCTGGCCGAGGATATTTGAAGAAATCCCAATGGCATGTTCGTAATCAGAGGCGGAAGGGCCACATTGCTACTCAGCAGGATGCCACCACCTCCGATGAAGAGGTACCAGATACGATTCATTTTGACATCGTTCTAGTCTCACAGACTTCATAGCCGTCAGAAGATGTTTGGTTGATTTATTCAGGTGCCAGCAAACACATGACTAGCAACAAGAAGTTGTTCCATACTCTGAGTGACCGGCCCACTAGAGATCGAATCACCATCGCAGACAATCAAGAGTATATTGCGACAAGGATTGGTGATGTCATCATTCCTCTTGGAACCACGAAGATGTACACTCGCAAAGGTGCTATATGTTCCAGGTTTGACTTCAAATCTTTTGGTCTGTAAGTCAAGCTTCTTAACCATCGAATGCAGGTTGAATTCTTTGTTGAGAAAGGGGTCAAGTCCTGCATCATTTCCCAGGGAGAGTCAGTCATTGCTCAAGCATTTCTGAAGGGCCGTCTATTTGCACTGGATGCGGTCACTTCATCTAGCATTGCTCTCTCTGCATCAATGGCAGGAGTCCACTGCACTTTGGCACTTTCGATATGGTCATCTTTCTTCCGGGGCTCTGCATCAGCTCAGTGCGAAGGAAATGGTAAGAGGGCTTCCTCCACTCTCCCATTCCTTACCTGTTTGCTCAGGATGTCTTGCAGGACAAACAACATAGAGGTCCATTCAAATAGAGCCTCTTATCATTCTATGGAGCATCTTCAGGTTGTTCACACTGATCTGTGCGGACCCCTGCTAGCTAGCTTCTAAGGTTTTGAAGTACTTCCAGCTTATCATTGATGATTACTCATGGAAAATTTGGGTATATTTCCTCCAGAAGAAGAGTGAGGCATTTGCAAATTTTCAAACCTTCTACTAGCAAGCCACCAGGTAGTCTGGGAAGCCTCTTCTTATCCTCCGCTCAGATCGAGGGGGGGGAATTTGTGTCAAAGAAGTTCTTAGCATACCTGAAGCAGCATGGCATTCAACAACATTTGACTGCACCCTACATGCCCCAACAGAACGGGATTTCTGAGCGCCACAACAGGACTGTCATGGAGATGGCTCATTGTATGCTCTCGACTGCACCAAGTTGGAGGATCAGTTTTGGGCAGAAGCAGTCCAGACATCAGTGTATCTACTCAATTGGGCACCCACGAAGATCTTGCAGAACAAGACACCAAAAGAGGTATGGACTGGTCGTAAACCTTCTATTCATCATTTGAGAGTTTTTGGTTGTATTGCATATATGCATGTTCCAGATAAGAGAAGGAAGAAGATCGATCCAAAGACACTGCCATGTCTTTTCTTGGGGTATAGTACTACCTCAAAGGCATATCGTCTCATGGATCCTGAGATGAAGAAGATCTACGAGAGTCGAGATGTGGTATGTGATGAGTCGTCCTTTGACTCCCTGCCACACAATGGAGATCCAGTACCGACCTCGTCACATAGATTGCTCACACATCCAGATGATGAGCAAGATGATTCTTCTCAGAGAGAAGAAGAGCTGAGTGGAGATTTGTTCGTTGATCTTGGCACACTGGAAAACACATCTTCACATCAGCAGCACCAACTTCTAAAATGGGTCCTAGAGTACTATCAGGGATGCACACCTGAACTCACTTCCTGGTACTTCTACGGGAGTTAGAACATGAAGTCAAGCTAGACATGAGGTAAATTTTGCACTCATGAGTTCAGTTGTTGAGAGCACCGAACCTGACACTGTTCGTGAGGCATTAGACCAACCATAGTGGAAACAGGCTATGGATGCTGAATATGATTCCCTGATTCAGAATCGGACGTGGGAACTTGTCGATCTGCCTCTAGGTAAGAAATCCATTGGCTGCAAATGGATTTTCAAAACAAAATATAAGGCAGATGGTTCAATCGACAAACACAAAGCATGAGACTTGTTGCAAAGGGTTATGCTCAGCAAGAAGGAATTGACTATGACGAGACCTTTGCACCCACTGCGAAGATCAAAACCATCAGAGTTGTATGTGCACTGGCAGCACAAAATGGATGGAAACTTCAGCAGATGGATGTCAAGAGTGCTTTTCTAAACGGTGATCTACAAGAAGAAGTGTACATGGCCCAACCTGAAGGGTTTGTAGACGAGCATCAACCACACAAGGTATGTCGTCTGATAAAGTCTCTTTATGGACTTAAACAAGCACCTAGGGCATGGTATATAAAAATTGATGATCACCTATTGCAGCATGGATTCACTCGTAGCCCCTCAGATACAAATTTGTATATCAAGAAGGTAGGAACAGAGATTGTCATTCTGGTTTTGTACGTAGATGATCTTGTGATCACAGGAAGTTCTGACAATCTTGTAGATGATGTAAAGAATGATCTGAAGAAATCCTTCGACATGACTGATTTGGGGCTACTTCACTATTGTCTTGGCTTAGAGATATGGCAGAAGAAGAATCATATCTTCGTCTCCCAGATGAAATATGCCAAGACACTCCTGGAAAAGTATGGGATGTCAGATTGTAAACCAATGTCCACACCTATGGAAAAAGGTTTGCAACTATCTAGATTCCAGGATTCACCACAGGTAGATGGCACTCACTACAGGTAGCTTGTGGGGAGTCTCATTTACTTGACTTATACCAGACCAGATCTTTGCTTTGTAGTGAGCTATCTCACCAGATTTATGCAGGAGCCGAAGAAATGTCATTGGATAGCAGTAAAGCATGTGTTGAGATATGTCTGAGGTACAGTTGACTTTGGTCTGGAGTATCAGAAGAACACTCAGTTCTTCTTATAGGGATATACAGACTCGGACTATGCAGGATTTGTTGATGACAGGAAATCCACTTCAGGATATGTTTTTCATCTCGGATCTGGACCTATCTCGTGGATCAGCAAGAAGCAAACTGTTGTTGCTCTCTCATCCACTGAGGCTGAATACCGCACTGCACGAGGAGCTGTGTGTGAAGCAATTTGGTTACGTGGCATTCTTGCAGATATAGGGATTCCTGAAGAGAAACCTCCCATCATTCACTGCGACAATCAAGGTGTGTTGAAGCTTGTGAAGAATCCTGTTTTCCATGAACGAACAAAGCATATTGAGGTCGAATGTCACTACATTCGTGAACAGGTCTTGAACCACCAAATTCAGCTCCAGTACTACCCTACTGATTTTCAGGTTGCAGATATTCTCACCAAGCCTCTCGGCAAGGTGAAGTTTGATTTGTTTAGGGGGTACATTTGTAAGAGCAATGTATTAAGGGGGGAATGTTAGCGCATTAATACATTTGTTAATGGACATTATGGTGAATTAGTGGACAGTTATGTAACTGTTTCTCCCATGGCTCCCTCTCTCTCAGCCTATATAAAGGCTTGCTCTATGTATTATCTGAGCATAGCAATCAATAAAACTTGATTCAGTGCCTTCAGTTACACCTGCGCCTCACAAAAATCTTCTAAGTGTTCTTTTTTGGCTAGGCACAAAAAAAGGTCATGTTACATGAGTACAAAATGTGCCAAAGCGCAACTTTGGAAGTTGTAACATAGAAAAACAGGTGCGTCAAATATTTTAACAGTTTGACGATTTTGGCAATTTTGTAGATTTTCACCACTTCTCGTGGGGATTTTTTTTGGATTCATTAGATGGAAAGGAAGAGAAGTGGCAAGGCAACATGCAGGGAGAGATGGTTTACCTTTGGTTTACTTCAGCGGCAGGAGCCTTCCAGATTTGCAGATCTAGATGGAGAGGGAAAGAGGGTTTCAGCTGGGTTGGGGATTTTGAATGTGTTATTTAGACTTTTAATTATTTGATACAAGCCCTAATATTTAACACAACAAAACAAAAACCACAAATGTGAGAGGAGCCAGTCACCTGGATTTATCAAACGACGAAGAAAGACGTGGGGTCCACAAGATCAAAAGCGACACGCGAGGTCTGATAGGGATGGCTGACACGCGTAGAGAAAATACCTTTCGCAATTTTCAATTCATGAAAATGACATGTGGCAGGTTTCTATTTATAGAAAAATTGTCATTTATGACCTCACCAACTACTTTTGGATCTGCAATTTTGGTAGCGTCGACATGAGAAAAATTGTGCTTTAGAAAAATGCTTAGCGCAAGTTTCTTGGTGTCGACACAACATTTTTAGCGCCAAAGGATGTTCTAAGGGGGGTGTAACGTTTTGTATGTTGACATGGGAAAAAGTTGCGCTGAGTGTAAAAGGGCACGGTTTTGGGCATGTTGACATGCGAATTTCTACGCCGAAGGATTAGCTAAAAATGGCTAAGTCCCAAAACAACCTAATTTTTTGAAAGGGAGTTTTGGGCTATTTCGAACGTTATCAAACTTCCTGAGGGGCCAAAACAGAATTTTTGGTATAGTTACCTACAAATTTCCCTTTTCAATTTTGTAGGATAACAGGCTTTTATGTGAGATTTACAGAAAAATGTATATATTTGGCATAGCAAATGTCACCCCATCATTTATTGAGAAATCCCCTTGCAATTGAATTGGTCATGTTACCTTGGGATTTTGATTCGACCTCCATCAACAAATTCACAACGATAAAACACGTAAACACCATAATAGTTCTTCTAACAATGAAATCCACCGTAGTTTTGTTGTTGATCTTCCCAACTGGCGATGGTGACAAGGTGTACGATCATGGCATTACTTGGGGAGATGCTCGGAGAAGGAGGAGAAGGCGTCGACGACATTACTCTAGGTGATGTGGCAAATATCGACGGACTTGGGAGCTCTGATAATTGGGTTGTTTGACCTCACGACATTTGACAACCAATCTAGTGGAAAGCATCTAAAGATCATATTCATCAGAAGATGTTGATATGGTTTACAAAATCTATGATCTAAATTTTCATGTACAACCTGACACAGTCATAAGGGAGGGACAAATTTCTAATTGTACAAACACATTTCAACTTAATTAGATATTAGGGGTGATTTGTTTTTAAAGAGATCAAGTAACATCTTACCTAACTTCATTTGACTGTCCAAAGCTTATGAGGATAGTGGGAGACATATCTAATGGGTTTTCTTATCAAATTAGGTACGATGTTACTTGGTTGATATTAAACAATATTTTCCTTCGAATTTCTGTAAAAACAATCCAATATAATTTAGAAACATAATATGATTTGTGATAGGAAAAGATAATATAATATTATTAATGTTTATAATACGTCAAAATGGTCTATATTTACGTCGATTTGCAATATGTCACTATTCGGACATTTGTTAAATATCCTCCTCAACACATCTTCTACCTGCTCATCTTTAGATTCCCAATATGGCGTCTCCTTATGTCTCTGAAATTGAGGCGGCTACGAAAGGTTTTGGGATTTTGCTGGACATGGCAGAGTCGGAGAGCCAACGGATGGAGATGAAAATCGCAAGGCTCCACATCAAGGCAATCATTATGGTACGTGTGCTTCTTTTTTTAATATAATTTTAGTGCGATATTAATGGAATAAGTTGGCAGCTTACTGTACATAGAAGGGAATAAGTGCAGGGATCATGTGAGTTCGGTGAGTTTGGATCATGGAAGGGTATATCTAGACTCCGCTCTTAACATTTTGATGGCTAATTAATTTTAGAATTTAAATCAACGTCAACTTTTCAAATACAATATTTCTCTTTTCAATGATGTTATGTGATGAATAATATTTTGTTACCCTTTCAGGATATTTTGAGTGCTGGAATTGAAACGTCGTCCATAACAACATAATGGGCATTGAGTGAGTTGTTGAGAAACCCTTATGTAATGGTAAAAGCACATCAAGAAATTGAATCACTCGTAGTTAGAAATCAATTTGTTAAGGAGAGTGATGTCATTAGATGTGAATATTTGCAATGCATAATGAAAGAGACATTACGACTACATCCACCAGCACCATTACTTCTTCCACACGAGTTGATGGGGGAATGCAATGTAGATGGATAGTACATTCCTCCTTAAACAATGTTGTTTGTGAATGTATGGGCCATGGGAAGATATGCAAGTATTTGGGAGGATCCTTTAGAATTTCGCAAACCAGAGAGATTTATAGGCAAAACATTGGATTTGAAAGGCCATGACTTTGAATTGATTCCATTTGGAATAGGTAGACGAAGGCGCCCTGGAATTTTGATGGGGCTAACTATTGTTGAATTGGCACTCGCTGAGCTCATACATTGTTTTTGATTGGAATGCTAAGAGTGAAGTAAATGTTGATGAATTTTTTGGATTGATTGTTCCTAAGAAATTTCCAATTTGTGCTCACCCATCATGAAGGTTGAGTATGACTTACAATTTAATTTCCAATGTTAGCAAAGATGGGTATGTATAAATTACACTGCCCATTGATTAATTTCCTGCAATGTACTTTTAACATTGTTGTACTTCTTTTAACTATGGCAATGTAGGTTTTAGAAAGTAGGGCCTAAATTATGGCAATGTAGGTTTTAGAATGTACATATCGTGTCTTTTTTTGACTTGTTAAATATGTCATCATTTTTTTAATATAAATTTATATAATTAGTAGATTAATATGGTATGAGTTATATTGAAATTTATTTAAATAATTGAATGCCATCTTGTATATTTTGATCAATATGTTTTACTGTTCTATTACACAATTTGAAGGGAAATATTAAATAATTATTGTCCCTAAATTAACAAATGTATGAAATGGGTGTAATGGATTCTACCCGAAGGGTATGTGTTGAGGAAGATCAACTTGAATGATTGAAACATTGTAGGAGGCATAATTACAATGGAGAAAGGTGATTGAGAGAGGAGAAGTACAATTGCAGTAAAATTGTTGGGGGTAACATATATGTAATTTTACTTCGGATTATTGTAGAGATGTTGAAATTCAAGGGAACTTAACATCCCATGTTGGCATCATTTTGGTGCTAGTTAGAGAAAAGAGGAGTTATTATCACTTGGAGTAAAAGTAAGTACATCTTTGACCAGAACACTGAGATATGAATTTAATGTCATAGGCATGCATCAATTGATCAATTTAAAATGTGGGTGTTGTTCTTAGCATATGAATTGTTGAAGAAAAGTATTCAAGTTGAGTTATAACTCAAGAAAAAAAGAAATTGTAGTTGGAGAGGTAGGCGAACAAAAGATTCATTTTTTTCATCTTAATAACTTGAGTGGATTCATAAGGGATCCAACATGTGAAGCCAAACCATGTAAACACATAGTCCTTAAGAGAATACATTTATGGAAAGATTATTTCAAACCTTATTAAAAAAATACAATTTTTATGAACAAGAAACCTACCATCGCTCTTGTAATTTTCTCATTTTCCCATTCAAACTTGTTTCAATTATTCGCCTTCCTCTTAGATATGTAATTTATCTATAAACATAAACCACTGTATAGAGATAGAATAATAAGGAGATTTATAAGAAAGAGTCATATTTTTCTTCAATTTAATGTTGTTTTATGCACTCCTGTTTAAAGAACAACTGTAATTGAAGCCAGATTGATTTCGCACAAAAAATGGTAAATGGGAAGAAAGTGGAGATTACATCTAAAATGAAGGGAAGGTGGAAAAAATGTAATTTCCCTTGAATTCAATAGTCCATATCACGTACATTTTCATTCTTCCTTTTAACAATAAACAACACATTTGGAGTGATTATCAATGTGGCTATTCATGATACCAACTATCATTAAGATATTAAGCATTCAATCCTATGGAATTATTTTTGATAGATGACTTGAAATTGTATGGAGTCATCAGTTTGATGGAAGACCTCAAATCATATGAAAGTTTATTTAACAAATATTTTCTTCCAACAAATTAGATGACATGTCTGTTGTCATCTTCATTGGTTATATGGAAACACAGCTAGTTGAAGAACACATTATTTTCTTTGCACAATTTCAATGAATACATCAATGAAGGGAAGAGACACCTTATCAAACAATATGCCATGAAACGGTGAAAAATTTGAGAGCCAAACACTTCAGAATTCACACGTTGCATTATAAGTCTAATGATGCCTCATCGACCTTCCATTTCCCCAATGTGTTTCATCTGAAAAAAACAAAAATCCCATGTTTGGAAACTCCTTTTAGCATAAAAATATCATGAAGACAAAAATAAAATAATTGAAACTCTATTTTCATAAGGAATATATTAATAATTAATATGTTCTTTATATGAATTGTAAGAAGAAAGGGCCTATGATGCACAAATACTTACAAAAGCATAATCCATTAGGTTAGCTGATAAAGTATGTCATTTTCATTCAATGCTCCTAAATAATAAACAACTTTTGGCATGGTTTGTACAAATGACCTAACATTGGTCTTATTGATTACTCATTTCTTAGTTAAACATACAAACTCTTTCACCATGCTCTTGTAATATATAATGCCATTGTTTATTACAAAAATAAATGACACAAATGAACTTTTGATATAGAGCCTCAAATTTTATGGAGTTGGCCTCTATATGGGACTTGAACTTGTATGGAGCCAACATTCCAATTTGGGACCTCAAAATATAAGAAAGGGTATTCTAAGACTTATACCCCCCTGCTTATATTTTTAATCATAGGAATATTTTATTAGTTTCTTTTGTTACGTGAAGAGTGAAATAATTATTGGGACCCATCTTCAACATTGCATCACTACAATTGAATCTTGTGATGAAAGAAGCAACTACTTAACATAGATATTTTTTTTATATTGGGTTATGTTTCTATTGAATACTTATTCTAACATGAATTATGCACAACTCATGAGGATTCGAATGAGATCTAATAATTTAAGTGAAGGGATATTTACAATAGAATAATTTTTTTAATATTAAATGTCTTAATAGAATCTAACCTCAAATACCTTACTCTTGAATGGTTTTTTATCTTTTTGGGATTGCTACAATTGTGATATTGTATGTTTTAATACTATTAGTTTCACATGAATTCCAAGTTATGATGAAGGGATGCAAATGTTAATTTACTTTGGAAATGATTATTTATTTTATCCCTCACTTTGCATTGTAGGTCCGAAAAGGTGGTGAAACACTCTTAATGACTTGATAGGTATTTAGTTAAAAAACAATCATGACCATAACATCATCATCCATTACCTTTGATAGTGGTGTTTTTACATCTAATGAATAAAAATATCACTTCATTCTTGAAATAAACTACAAAAGGTATTTCCACTAACATTTAGATCTAAGGTAGATCTTGATACCTCTCAAGCCCTTCCAATAGAAATTAATCTTGAAATCAGTGAAATACATTGGTATAGAGATTAAGACTATGAGGGTTTAGCCTTCAAATGTCATAGGTTCTTCCAAACAAACAAAATTTTGGATGAAAATGAGTATTCTAGACGTAATGAAAAACCAATGTGGTGGAAGTAATCTCTTCTAGAACACATTACGATCAATCCCCAATCAGATATGATTGGGGAATCATTAAGCCCCTCATTGAAAGATAATTAGGAAGGATTCCCGGTTCCTCCAGATACCTCTATTAGGACAGTGCAGGATTATTCTTCCCAATAGAGCATTGCTAATTTTATAAAGGTTTGTACCCCACCCCTCGTTGAGGGCCACATTCCTATTCAGACTATTGAAGTTGTTCTTTTGATTTTCATGGAATAAGGTGACAAGGATTGAACGGTGGTAGATAGGAGAAATAAAGGACATGCTAAATTAAAACACACCTTTGTTTCAAACAAGGTTTTAGTCTTATCATGTTATTTATCGTTATTGATTTCTCTAGGTTGGAGGCTTGCCATTTTTTCAGTTGTCATCAGGTTGTTGGTCAAATGTGGGTTGGTTGTGGGATTGTTCTATTCTTGTTTTTTTTCTGTTTGGTTGTTTGGCTTCCCCTTTTTTTATTGCTTAGTTTCTTATCTAGGTTCTTACACCCTCTTCCTTCTACATTTATTTTTGTATCTGGGGTTTTGACCCTTTTGTTGTTATGGGGCATGGTCCCCATAAAAAAACTATTTAAAAATAGTAAATTTTTTTTTTTTAATCTATGTGGGATAAATAATTTTTGAAAAAAAAGCAAGTAGTAGGGAATATAGTAAGTGGTGATGAAAATTTTGATTTAGGATGTCATGAGTGGATGATAGTCAGGGACACAAACAAACAAAGTTAATGAAAGGAGAAGATGTAAATATGAAGGATGAGACTATTTTAGAATGTTGGAAATTATATGCCCGTGCCCTATTCTAGACCTCCCATTTTGGGAGTGGATGTTGGGAATGATTGATGGGTTTTATTATTTTAACCTGCCAATTGTATGCCCATAATGGTTTCCAAGGCCTTTTAAACTAACCTATTTTCTATATTCCTCAAGACACGACATTCCACAATAATACATTTGGTTGCTGGTATTTCTATGAGAATCTTAAAATCCTTATGAAGAACACTACTATTATGTAATCAATGTAATCTAAGAGACCTTGGATTTATTTAAAGTAGTTAGTTGAACAATTCACTAACCTAGTACATGCCTCAAAACTTTGCATACGTATCACTTAGAGAAATTACCACTAAAGCATATGAAAAAATTCATATCCCAATGTATGTTGCAAAGTGATTGTTTTCTTCAATGAGTTTGAGAGCATCCTTACAAAATACATTTTACATATATCCTATAATCATGGTATTACATGTGACATTTAAGGATTTAAAAAAAAATCAAATTCATTTTGTATGCTTCTATATTTTGTGTACATTTCTACCAAGGAACTTGCCAATACATCCAATAAAATAAATTTTCTAGTATGTTTTGGTCTATGTCCATGCATTGTTCTAAATTACCCATTTTGGCATAGAATCAGTAACTGAATTTTCTTGAAAGTGTCACAAGAATTTTTAACAAAATTATTTTTTTACTTAAATTGTAATTATTTTAGTGCATGCAACCACTTTTTTTATAGGCATTGTCACATGTTTTTCAATATTTTTTTAAAACACATTTCACACATCTACTAAATGTCAACATATATCATACATGCATATAAGGTTGTTTTCTAGTAGGTTACTTGTTGTAATATTGTTCCATTTGAGTTATCAACACTCTTCGTCTAAAGCCCCTTGTGTATATCATACATTTATATATAAATTATATCTTGAACAAATCATTTCATGAGACCCAATCTATTTGAGAAAAATTTAAAAATAATTAACATGCCTTCTATATGATTCCATAATTTTTATATATTTTTACAATAGTGCTTGCAACTACAACAAACATAAATTGGGTTCTCATTATGCTATGATGAATGTTCATGTCCTATTATAAAGTTCCTAATTTTGACATTCCCACGTAGACCTACTACCATACCAAACTCACAAACATTCCCTAAATAATGTAGTAGTGAATCTTTTTTCATGTATAGAGCACTGCAAACCCATGAGCCTTGAATGTTATAACGAGTCAAATTTGAATTTTGGGTTCTACAACAAAGCCAACATTGTGTACATGGTATCCATGGGATGGAACCTAATGTTGGTGAAAGAATCCCACAATTAGGTAGGAAGATAAGTGATGATGCATCCCAACTTGATTAAAAGCATGGAAGTCATAAATGATGAAGGGGTTAGTGGATAAACACGTTGGAATGTTTGTATACAATGGGTATTTTTTGGTAACTTCATTTCATATTTTTTTTGTCCATATTTAGCAAAATAAAAGAATAGGCTTAATAATTATGAAGATTTTAAACTACGTAAATTAACACATCACAATAACAAAAACTCATATTAACTTAGAATCACACTATTATTTGAAAGTAAAGTATCATAAAATTTTATTGTTTTCTTTGACTCTATTCAGATATTTAAGATTTATATATAAAAAAACAAGCCAAAAATTGTTTTATTTTGGGCCATTAGCTTTGTTATTAATCTTCTTAGACAATTTCAAATGGCTAACTTATGTTTATTGAAAAAATCTATAATTAGTACTTAAAGATTTCCATTTTATGTAAAATTAGGTAAAGGCTTTGCAATAGAATCGAATACATTTTCTTGTAAGTAATTATCAACATTTTGAATTACCTTGAATATCCCATCACTTGAAGGTAAAATATAATAAATTTAGGTTTGTTTTTAAAGAAACATTATTGTGAAGTGTGTGTTTGTGGATTTCTACTTCTACTTGTTGGGGGTGGGTGCTTCAATCTCCTTTTAGACACAAAATCATGCATTTGGGTACCTTTCTAGGTCCTAAAAGTATGCTAGCATTTACACACCCTACATCCTTGACCAAGCTTGACTGATTTATCTTTAATGGCCATAGAGATTGATACCCTGTTAGAACACCAGCATGTAGGTGCTTCTGTCCATACTAGGCACTCTTGATGTTTTCTTACATTTACTCGCTCTTTTTGGATCTCTTTTGTCTTTTGGTAATTTTTTGAGATTTAAGGGAATCATATAAGTACAAAGTTATGTTTTTGAGATGAGGTACTACGAACTAAGAATTAATATTATCACCTAAGCTTGCATTCCAAAGGCACTAAATAAATTCAATGGAATCCATCTAGCATCCATATAACGGGAAAGGTCTACATCACATCTGCATACCATGCATATGAGGGGGAGTCTATTCTATCTATATTCACATACTATTACATTTATGGATACACATATTATTAAATTTCTACATTCTAGCTATCATTTGTGGAACTTTCACAAGGGTGTCCTAGGGCACCATTTATACACACACACAAGACCTACATGGTGTCTGAGATGTACTGTAACACCCAGTAGTAATTTCACTCTTCAAGTGACCTCTGAGGTTAGTCTGACTCCACATTCTACATACTTTTTATTAGATTCGATGTGGTATGTGGACATGTGTAAGGTATTCATTATGTTTTACAAGTTGTAGGTACCCTCGGTGATCATAGTCTGAATATCAAGTGACAGATAGGGAGAAACAACAAAAACCTAACGACATAGAAGAAAATAGTTTCTTAGCATTTGCACAGCCAAAAATACCTAGATCTAGTCACCAATTCCCAGGAACCTCTACCCTATTATGCTTGCCCCTGTCCAACTCTATTCCCAAATTCCATATTTTATAGTGAGCATATACAATTTTTTCAGCAATTTCACCTACCTAAATCACTTCTTATTCTTTCATAAATCAACTAAGTCTTCCTACCTCTCCTCCTTGCTTAGGGTTTTACATTTTACATTATTTATTGGTATATTATTACTGTATATTAGCATATTATTTAGTAAAAATTAAATTAAATTAATTAGTGAACCCAACTTGCTCAAACCCTACCTTCTAAGAATGCATTGAAAATTTATCCCCTTCTTCTGAAATCATAGATCAATATTCTTATTCCTCTTATACTCCAACCAAGGTTTTTGGCATGACTTTCCACCACTGTTCATTTTATGCAGGTTTGTATTCAACACCCTCCCCGCTTCATTAATAAAATTCCTAATCCATCCATTAATGTTGTCACCACCCACTGCATTTGTCCTCCTAACGATCCACTTGTTTATGTTCTACCACCTATTACTTCTATAGTGTCTACTACCACCTCTGAGGGTTTTTGACATCATTGAACAACATAATAAAAAACTAACCAAACTATATCTTTATAAACTCTTACACAGTGCACTTGATTGTAGACATAAATTAGAGGCCTCCCTTCGCTCCATCCTCATTGAAAGTAATAATTCACCTATTGCCTTTACTCATCTCATTCAACCCCTCAAAAATATACCACATGCCATATAATTTAGTGATGAGGATATCCCTCCTTCGGCTCCTACAAATCCTTTTAGACCTTTTATTATCACTACTACTATTGGATCCATTTTTACCAAGTCTGTAGTCATTGAAAATGGATCTACTATAAATATATGTGTTCTATCTCTCTTAAAGAAAATGACATATTTATAATAATTTAATTAATAAATCCTCTACTCTTATTTGCATAGATATGAAGCCACTACTCATTTATACATGCATATGAACTATCACCTTGCCTCTACAAGTTAGGCCCTAAAAATCATTCCTACTATTATTATTTGTTCATTGATACCCTCATTTCTAATTCAATTTCTTACTCGATAGACCATGGATTCATGCAATGCATGCTATTCCTTCTACAATTGATAGACTGTGTTAAGTTCTTACATGATGGATATGAACATACCATTCCTGCTGAAATAGACCTGTTCAATTTATCTTCTACATAGACCCTGTCACTGCACTATGCCCATCTCCCTCTCATCACAACCTATTCCATATTGCATTATCTAATACATACAATACTGGTCAATCTAGTGCCCCTAATCCCTCTTATACCTACACATGCATTCTATCCATTCCTACACACACTACTGATCTCCTATCGCTCACCATATCCATCTCTATGAATACCACTTCCCCCACCTATCATGGATTCTCTTAATCCTACCTCTCACTCCACCCCTACCAATATTCTTGACAATTACTATCCAATAAGATAACACTAGCACTGATTATTCTGATGATGAGGTTGACACCATAGAGCTTAACAATGACAACATTGTACAATATTAACTTTACTCTGTTCTGGAAATAGATGAATTCTATTTCTCAGGATACTTCTATGTCACTAATGGCCCTAGATGAATACCAATTCAAAAAAACCTCCTCCTTCCACTAATGCCATGATAAATTTCTAGGGATAATATCCATTACATTAGACATCTGTACCACCCACTGCATCTACTTGCATTCATTAATCCCTATGCATCAACCTGATCTCTTCACATATACTCTCTTCAATACACGAATCTTATTGGCCTCATGTCCCATTCGACCCTGTTTGTTCTGAAACCGTAAATGCACACATGATGGCTTAAAATTCCTAGGATTCAAACTCTCTGATCTCCTCCCCCCCACCTTACTCTCCTCACCTTTATCATGGAAATGTATTTGTTATCGCCATGCCTATTACCTATGTATATTCCATTTATCCATCTTCCTTGCACATACTTTTATCCCCGTGTCCTCTCCATTCACACTTGGAAATTTTTGGCTTGACTACATTGGTGGCATTATAGATTCCAATCATACTGATATGTCATGTTTCCCATTCCTTTTGGTACTAGATTTCTATTTGCAATGCTTTATTCCTTGGATATGCTCCAATTCTAACTTGTTGGTATGCACACAATTGCTTCAGTAACCTCCATTCACTAATGAAGAATATGCTATGGGCATGTATAATTTACGCTGTACAATAGGATATTTATATGACCAAACCCCATACCATTTCTTATCAAGTGTCAACTCCAAATACTAATTGGATATGATCCTAACACTGATGATCTCTTATATGAGTTTACTTGATCCCCTCTCCAGTCACACATTTAGGGGGCATCATGACTTTCTCCCCCCTTCCATTTCCATCAGTTGTCTCTAGTGTCTATTATTACACTTCACACTCTGTGCATAATGTCTCATCTTCCCAAGTGCACTATCATAACCTTTGATACACACATTTGTACCAGTCATTACCCTATGATGTACTCTAGCTCCATGGTTCATACTTGAATGCTAAGGGTCTAACTTTGAATTGAGTCTCACTTCCACTACACTCACACTCTGCACTTTATGGTATATCTTTCTAGCTTCTATTCACACAACACACTTATTTCCCTATGACACACTCTAGTTCCATGGTTCATATTTGATTGTTGATGGTATAATTATGAAATGAACCTCACTTCCACTACACTTCATGCTCTGTGCTTCATGATACATCTTTCTAGCTTCTATTCACACACAACACACCCATTTTCCCCGATGACACACTCTTTTTCTATGGTTTCAATTCTTGACTGTTGAAGGGATCATTTATAGATGAACCTCATCTCATGCATATCCACTAGGGGACATGCTGTTACATCCCATCATCTTCACACTACTTTGCATACCATTCCATCACACTCATACCTTGCATTTGTATATATTGGTTGCATCTATTCATGCTAAATTATTCTATTTACATGTTTCACTTTGTTTTGCATGCTAGACGGATTCTTCGTATGTCATTACCTTTACTATATATACACATATGCATGTTCACTTGGTACCTTTTCATGGTGAATGCAGATCTTTTACAGGTTCTTACACATGCTGCAATGATGCTTTGGCACTGTACCTTTTACTCAGTCCTACCGAGGTTCCTAGGGGCATCTACTTTCTCTACTCTCACATTATACACATCACAAGTTCTATTGCTAAATTATTCATTACTTCTCATTTTAGTTACTTTAATTTTTCATTGACTTTATACACACTCATGATATACTATTTATCTTTCTAACATGCTAACGAGGTGTTTTATGTGTAGAATTTTCCTTGTAGGACTATATGTCAACCATGACTACCTCTGGACACTTTACTTGTTTGATCTTGTTTGTTCATTATATGATATTGTTTTTGGGCTATGCCGTATGTATTTGTGTGATCATTTTAGGACTTTTTGCCACTGCATCAACCCTAATTATTTTGTGACAATGTGAGTGATGTCCCATTGTATGAAACCCAATTTTTGTAGTATATATTCTTGTACTGCACATTTGCTTGTTACATTGTCATTTATTGCATGCTATCTACTTAGCTTACTACTAACACATGTTACTAGCCTACTCTTGTTTTCATGTTCGTTTGTATGCTACCATGCACATCCCCTACCCCCTATGCAGGTATTCACTTCAGATTCAGTATCAATTCATCTCCTTTAGGCCACATTATTATACTATCGTCATTGGATGCATTCCCCAATGGGGGGCATACATTGGGGTGAATAAATCACCTCTGATAAAAATTTAGAGCTACAGTTTAGATCAACATAGTATAGAAACATAACATAGGAACACAAAGTCACAAAATGGCCCAGAGTCTAATCTAGGATCCAAAACATAGAGACATACACTAGTGCCTAGCTATTCAAGATAGGACACTAACCTGGGTGCTTGTGTCTTCCACCTAGGTGCACTGATGTCCTGGGGGACAAATACAAAAAATGTCTTAGTACAGTCAAAATCTATGATAATTCACATAAGAATTATCTAGCAATTACATGAACAAACCTCTAGTTACAAAATGCATTCTATCTCCTGGATAATCTAGTTACAATCAGAAACTAATCGGGACAAAAAGAAAAAATTGGGACATACCATATGTAGTGGTGCTTATTACGAAGAGTCATTGAAGGAGATTACAAGAACTAGAACTCTCTCCCCAACACTTTCCTTTGGCATGTGATATCGTCCCAAAAATTCTCTCTTCGGTGTGAGATCTCCCAAAAACCTATGCACTTGCATGAGATTCAACCCAAAAACCTCCACCTGAGAGGCATTTTTTGGATCAACTTTACTCTCAAACATACTAGGGACACTTTTCTATCTCTTTGCTCTCTCACATATCAGGTGCACACTTTCTTTTGTTACACATTTTTACATACTCTTTACATACTTATACACATGTTTCTTTGATCTATCATATACCAAAGCATTTTGAATTACTTTCTTTCTCCTCTTTTCCTAGGTCCTTCCTTACAAGAAGTCAGACTCACACAAGCCACAATAACATGCTACTAGACACACATTTAAACCGCTAGGGTCTACTTCCCTTTCCTAGTCTCCATGCTTCACTTTGCAATAACTTCATGCTTCACTTGTGTACTTGACAACACTATCACCTACAATCTATAGAGATCATAAGGTAAACATCATTCTATCTACTTTATGTTATTGAGTATTCACGTGATACAACATAAAGTAGGGGAAAAATGTAGACACAAAATCATGCACTTGGGTACATTTCTAGGTCCTAAAAGTATGCTAGCATTTAAATGCTTCCTAAGTAAGAAAACTAGTAATTGAACAACTCCCCTTAGCCTCATTTCTTTGTCTTTTACACTTTTATCTAGCTTGGTTTACATACCCTATAGCTCCTGTTGGAATTTGACTGATTTTAATCTTTCTATGGCCAGAGAGAATGACACCTAGTGCCTAGGATACAAACAGCTAAGTGCTTTGGCGCTCCTATCCATCCTGGGGTTATCTTGTTCCTCTTTATCTTTTTCCTCACTCTTTCTATTTCTGGCCCCTCTTCGATTCTTAATTGGGCATTTTTATTACCCTATGAGTGAGCCTTCTAGTTGTCAATTACAAAATTCAAACACGGAAATAATGTAAATACATAGTTCATGCTTTAAAAATGAGGGACTACAACACTAAACATTACTATCATCACCTAAGCATTGCATTCCAAAGGAACTAAAGCACTCTCAAAGGCATCCATCTAGTATCCATACAAGGGAAAAGGGATTGCATCACTTTTTCATACACCATTTCATCAACACATAGTATCCATAGGAAGGGGAAACTCTATTCTAATTCCATCCACACATACTGCTAAATTGCTACATTCTAGCTATAACCCACTATTATTGGTGTAAATTGCACAAGGGCAATCCTAGGGCACCATTTCTACATACACACATAAGAACTACATGGGGTTTGATATGTAGTCTAGTGCTTGACAGTAGGTTCAATCTTCGCATTACCGTTGGGGTCAATCTAACTCCACATTCTGCATCTTTTTTATTATATTTGATTGTTTTGTGGGACATGTGTAGGTAGTAATTTTTTTTGTAGGTTGTAGGCACCCTTGTTGATCATAGTGTGAATATCAAGTGATAGATAGGGAGAAAAAAAAAGCAATTAGTAACAAAAAATAAAGAAATTTATGAGAATTTACACGGCCATCAACGAACAGATCCAGTCACCAGTGCCCAGGTGCCTCTACCCTATTGTGGGCGACCTTTTGTGGCTTTGTTCCTAAAATCTAGATTTTATAGTGACCTATATCGACACTATCGACATTGTATTGAACAATGTCACTTGCCCAGATCATTTCTTATTCATTGGGAAATCAGTTAAGTCTTCCTACCTTCCCTCCTTGTTTAAGATTTTACATTTTACATGCTTTATTGCTTGTGTCTTACTATATATTACCATTTGTACAATCATATATTACAATATTTACTTTGCAATCAGATTTATTTAATACAAATTAAATTTAGAAATATCCCTACAAGAACCAGGAAACCACTCCTTACATGGTTTTATTTTACTTTATTAAGCCACTTGAAATTCACATCATAAAAACCTTATAATTTTTGCTTCAACCATTTGAATTTTAAATTTAAAAAAATAACCTCAACAAAAGTAGCCTAAATATAAATGATATTTAAATTTTATTTAAAATATTTTTTTAAAAGTATAAGTAGATTTTGAAAGTAGAATTGTGTTTTCATGTACTTTCAATTTTTGTAATTACTACTGTCAAATCAATTATACTCATGTTTCGGAAACTAAATGTAAGGATATAATACATCCTACTAAACACTAATATTGTGAGATGAGATGTGGATGTCATTTCCATTGACTTATTATAATTGAAGGGTGAAAAATGTGTATGTATTTTTAATCTACATCTACAATAATGATGTTGTTGTAGACATTGAAATATAATTCATTAATTTTTTATTTTTTATTAATGGTAAAATGTTTTTTTAACTAGGATCCTACTCATGTACATCTAAAATGGATCAACACCCATATATAACAATGATAACCAAAGAAAAAAAAGAAGCACATTGCCCAGTAGAATAACAACAACAAGAAACACAACTATTGTTTGATGAATATAGATTTATAGGTGAGCAAAAACTGAGCAACATAAAAGAACCAATTTAGATAGGTGGGAGATAAGTTTTTTTTATGGATATATTTCTTCTGATTATGAATGGTTTTCCACCTATCTTAATCCTCCTCAGTAGGAAGAAAAACATCAAAATTCTCAATTGGTTGGTATGTGTTTTTTTTACAACGAGAGTGGGGAGAGGAATTCTCTTTTTCAACTTTATATGACTTTAGTTCAATTTTTTCTTTACTATGTGACATCCCCCTGTTTAGAACATCTAAAATTAATCTAAGAGGGGTTGTTGAAACATGAATTTCACTAATTGAATTTCCCTTATTTCCATCCTTGTTTTCAACAACTTGAATTTCGAAAAGAGGAGTTTTAGGGACCTCTTTATAAAAAATGTAGGTAAATAATAGTTGAGATTTTAATTATTGGAAATGTAGGTAAGAAATGGTTTAGATTAATATTATTGTAGAATATAGACAGATGAAAAATAAAATACAAAATAAAAAGTGTAATTAAAATAGATAATAAACAATAAAAATAACCTTGAAATCTGCAGCACTATTGTACACCTTTATTATTACTTTCAGCCTTCTAGATTTCCTTGCTTCCATAATTTTGTTACTAAATACTTAAAATAGGTTAGATTCAATGAATTATGTGTTGGTACAATCCATTCTATGCCTTGTTCTAGACCTAGTGCAAGAAGATTACATGACAGCTTGAGGTGTGAGGGAGAACAAGTTAGTATGGGCATGAATATTGTGTTCTGAGTTTGCATAAAATGTGTGGAAGATTTCAAAATTCATAATTTAGGTATATGGTGCATATTCAAAGTCCTTTAGAAGTAAGATCATGAAGACAATTAAATAAGGCATGGGAAAATCATGGTGCACATTGAGTTTCAAAGGTGAGAAGGAATAGATGAGCATTAGAGATCACCAAGGATGTCATTACAAAGGTGTGAGACAAAATTTAAGGTTTGGGTTTGTAAGACAAAGCATGAAAAGTTTTTTTAGTCACTACCAAAAACTCAAAACACCCTTTTCCAGCTCGATGGTCAAGTTTTAATTATCACCCACATGTGTGTATAATACATGGGGATATGGACTCTATTATGATGTTATAAAATGGATCTAAGAAGTATTTTCAAGAAGAATGAGATAAAATAGACATAGAACTTTTATGAGCCATTGTTAAGAAGCCAAGTGGGTTTAAACCCTCCTTAAACTTTAGTTTCAGAGCGATAGAAAATATATGAAGTGTTTGGTCATAAAATGACCTAGGTAAGCTAATGTGAAGGTTAAAGGATGTATATTACTTTTTAGATATCATTTTGGTGGCATTTGCAAGTTTAAGGTGTGATGAGAAGCTATAATAAAACCTCTATTTTGTGAAGATTTGCAGTTACAGGTACAAGTTTCAGGTTTCATGAAGTGAAAAAAATTGTTCTAACTAGCTTGCAATATGTATTAAGTTCTAATGATAATATCTTGATAGGCTTTGTGGATAAAATGAGTGAAATCATTCTTCCAGTTATCTCTACTGCTAATGGCCTAATAAGGTCAAAACAAGTCTTAGAGGAGAAAAGTTGTGTAAGATGTTTTACATGATTTAGTAGTGAAATTTGAGCTTAGATAGTTGGTAGATGTTTCACATGATTTGATTGAACCCTTGGTTTGATCAGTTGAGGTGGTTTCATGTTTAAGCTCTAATGGCCTAATCAGCCCTACTAGGCGTATCAAGAAGTTCTGTTGAAAGATGTATGCATGTTGATTAAGCTAAATGAGGATTTTAATGGATAATATAATGTTATTGTAGCAGTAAAATAAATATGAAATTAAGTATATAAATTACACCCAAGTAATAAATTATGAAACCCTAATTACAAGGAGGATAAATATGTACTTTACTTATTCACAATAAAATCTAGGGTGTACCAAAATTTTTACCAGGTGAACAGAGAAAAAGGAGCGTCACACAGAGATCCATAAAAATGTAGACTCGCATGCCTTGAAAGGGGCATGGGTACCTGCGGGTTCCCTAGGCATGTTCATGGGTGCTTGACTATGTGTTAAATATCATAAAGCCTCCTTTGAGGTATCATAATTTATTCACAGTTGGTCACCTTTTGTCACTATGAGGTTGCACAATGATCGCCAAAGTCTTTGGAAACCTACAATGAAATATGAACTTACAAAACCCTCAAACTAACATCAAATCCTAAAAAACAAGGTGCATAATGAGGGTTTGGAGTTTCCTCAACTGTCACAATGGTGAAATTAAGATTGAGCATTGCATGACATCTCAGACCCAATGTAGTTCTAAGTGTGTGTAGAATTGTGCTCTATGTGGCTCTTATGCGTGTTGCACTTGATAGTGAGAAAGTAAGTTAAATGTAAATAAATGTAATAGATGTGTGCATGGAATAGATTGAACTTCCGTTCTATGAGGTATATGTAAATTAATCGTCCCTTGTGTCCTTTGTGATGGTGCTAGATGGATGCAATAGAGCTCTTAGATGCTTGATGGATGTAACCTTAGGCGGTGATAGCTAATGCATAGTACTTGGTGCTCTATTATGATGACATAAATTTATATTTATATGATTCCTTTGCTTGAATATCATAATTAACCTTGAAAAGGTCAATTACCAAAAATATAATATTCTTAAACAACTAGAAAGGACCCATAAACTGTGAGTAAAGTACAAAGGGTCGGGGGCACCTAGAGGGGATGAGGACACTTGACACTGGTGTCCAAGACGATAAAAGTTGGATTATAAAAAGGTATATTGAGAAAGTAAGGGTGTAAGACCAAGAACGGAAACAACAAGCAAGGAAAGGTGGCTAAGGAAATGGGTTAGTTAGTTCTTTTCTTACTTAGGAATCATATGAATAGTAGTATGTAATCAAGACTATATAATTACCCCAAGTACATGATTTTGTTCCTACATTTTCTCCCACTTTATGTTGGTGAGCAGAAAGATCAGTAACATAAAGTAGATAGAAATGTGTACCTGATAACCATGAATATTGACGACGAAATCATGTCGAGGGACTAGACAAAGTGTGGAGTGTTAAAAATGTGAAGCGTGGATGCTAAGAAGGAGAAAGTGCCAAAATTGGTGATGAAAATGAACCTAGGGAAAAAACACATGTGTAAATGTCATGATGTACCTATTGTTAATGTTAATGTTGTTGTTGATGTGAGTGATATTGATGATTATGACTATTGATTCTTATATTGATGGACGTGTAAAAGAGAATAACGAACAAGTAGTCAAATATGCATGTATATGTATAATTAGCATGTAAAGAAGCATGTAGAAATTGTGAAAATGTTAAAAAGGAACATGTGAAAATGGTTCGTGATGAGAAAAAGAGTGTAGATATGATATTGAGGATGTTGTAGAAGATAATGTTTTTTAGGTGATCTCTTGTCAGTTGTGCCAACCAATCATTTTTGGGGTGATATCACGCCAATTCATGGAAGAAGTGTAGGGAGAAAATTCGAGTGTTTTCCTCCAACCTTAAAATGCTTCCCAAAATGTAGGACACCACTACAGATACTGTAAAAAATTTATGAAATTGCTAAGGATTGTATGCCATATAAAATCTGTTGTGTGGAGTTATGTAGACTGTGCTAAACTACCAATCATTCTGTAATTACCCCATGGTTATAGGAATCAAAAAAGGACATCACTGTTCTAAGGACCCAATTCTAATTTTGAGCCCTATCTGAAACTAAAAATTGTGCTATATCGGTACTATGTTGTGTTGTGTAGAACTTTGTATGGGGTGAATAATTCACCGAAATGATGCCCCTTTGTTTTGGGTGCATGCGATGCCACTGAAGGAGTATGTGGACCAAAAGGGGATCAAACATTGTGTTGAAACTATGCCCTATAGGGGGAAGGGAATTTCCTTAGTAGAAACCACGGGACACGCAAAAAAAAGTGGCTAGGAGATAAGTGTTAGTATAAGAAAACATGCATGTAAAAGATAATTGCACATAATGTGTAAGTTAAGATGCAAGCATGTAATGTAAATATGTAATAATAAAATGTAGATCATGAAAAGTGGTTTGTAAACATGGGACACCACACATGATATTACATGATAATAAATGTCGTATTGGTCATAATAATACAAGTGTGCACACAAGAAAAATGGAAAATACTGCAAACAAGAGCCTAAAAAGAGTAAACAATGACACATAATTTAACAAACAACTATGGAAGAAAATAGTCCTTCATAAAAAATGTTGCACATGATGCCCCCATTATTATGTTAGAAATATAAAAATTATGTCAAAGCATGCATATTCTAATAAGTTAATGTGCTATGAAACAATAACACCTGTAGTATACAAAAGTGGATTCCCCTAGGAGCCTCTGTGGGACTAGTCATAGGTAATGTGCCAAGCATCCATGTTATATGTAATAGATATATATATATATATATATATATATATATATATATACGATCACAACTAGAAAGAAAGTGAACCTACATGTATGTATGGTAAAGAAAATGACATACAAGATATTTATCTAACATGTGTAATAAAGTTGACATGTAAAAGCATAAGGAAGAAATAGTATATACAACCGAGATATGTAATATGATATGGATGAGAAAGAATGGACTGCAGTTTGAGTGATAGGAGCAACATGTCCCCAGAGTGGATGTGTATGTGTGCATCAAGGTTCATTTTTTTATGCCCCCGCAACAATCAAGAATTAACTGTAAATGAGATTGTGTCATCAAGAAATGGTCTGAATGCGTGTATAAAAAATTTGTGATCATCGAAGCAAAAAATTTAGAGTGTGTGAGTGAATGAGTGAGTAATTGAATGTGTGATTTTTATGAAGTACATTTGAGATATAGAACCTCAGGATTTGATTATGGACCATGAAACTATATTACATTATAGGGTACTAATTGCATCATATAGAAGTGGATTTCAAAATGATATATCGTGAATATGTAAAGTAGATGTTGTGTAGAAGGAGATGAATATGCGAGATGTGAAAGGTGTAGTATGATGTGTATTTTGTAGTGTGTAGTGTGTGAGGTTCATGAATATAGGATGCTATCAACAATAAATTATGAACCAAAGCACATGAGTGCACCATTGGGAAATGCTTTGAATGTCTATATTCAAAAGATGTGATCGTCAAAGTGCAAAGTGTAGAGTGTAGATGTGTGAGTGAATGAACAAGTTGATTAAGTGTGTGAGTGTGATGAGGTCCATTTTAGATGTATACCCTCAGTAGTTGTGTATGGACCATGAAACTAGAGTGAGTTATAGTGTAATTACTGTAGTGTGTAGAAGTAGATGTAAGAGAGATGTAGTGTGAATGTGTATATTGAATGAGATGTAAAGTATATAGTAGATGCTATGAGAGAAGATGTCCTAAGTGTATGATGCACAATGTTTGAATTATGTAGTATGTAAATTTGAATGTATAATGTGTAGTGTGTGAGGTTCATATATATAGTATGCCCTCAAAAGTCAAGAGTGAACCAAAAAATGAGAGTGCCTCATAGGGTAATGATGAGACTAGAGTGTATCAAGATGTGTATGATGTATGTGAGAGACTAGATGTGACATGTGTAGCATGTAATATATATAATAGTACTAGGGGATATAAGTATGATGCCCCCTAAGTGTGTCAATGATGGATATCTATACAGTGATGCAAGAGATACCTTTCCATTTTGGGATAGCATTATCTATATCATGATAAGAGAGAGATGACACAATGGTAGGAAGAAGCAACATTAGGACCATGTGATGATGGTGGATGTTAAAATGTGTCCTAACCATCATAAGGAGTAGTTTCTTTGGAAAAATGAATTGGAAATGGAAGTGGAGTAGGATGGGGAGGAATCCTGAATGGTTGTATCTTTGGTGTTCTTGAAGATGTTGTAGAAGAAATGATAGGAGAAGGTGGAGCGATTTTGAGAGGCGGTTGCGTAGTTTATCTTGGTGATATTATAGAAGAATTGAGTGGAGGAGGTTTTATATTGATTTTAAGAGGTGGTTTCTTAGGTAGTGCTTGAATTTCCATAGAACCAATAATAGAAGTGATGGCTTGATGCTAATTAGGCATAGACAAATTATATTTAGGAACCCATTGAGATGAAACAATTGGAGAGGATGATGTAACATGACATTGTGCAGTGAATGAGATAAAACCTTGATTCTCAATTTGCTTCACTCTTTGTTGTAAAGTGTAAGAGTCATTTTCGTTATGTCCACTGATTTGATGATAATTGCAATATGGAATACCTTAATATTTTCTAATTCGATAAGGAGGATAGTAATGATTAGACGGTAAGTGATAAATTGATGAATAATTGGCTCAGTAAGAATGTCATGTCGCTTAGCATTATGATCAAAGGTGAGAGGATATGGTAATGGTATGAATTGAGGCTCATTGATATGAGCACATGTAGAAGACATAGATTGAAAATGAGAAGAAGAGACATTATGAGCATGAGAAACATCTTTAAGATGTTAGATTTTATATTTAAGAGATGCAATCATGGATTCCATAGCTTGAAATTTTTCGTAAAATAAAGAATGTAGAGTTTGAATTGACTCCAATATGGTTTGATTTGATGGAGGAAGCATAGGGATGTTAGATAGATGATTGAATATAGGACTTATTTCATGTGGAGGTGTATCTTCAGGAAGATACATGGTGTCTAACATTTCTTGTAAAACAACCTAGAAATTAGGATGCATTATGTTGGTATCCAAATTGATTCTCCCTTAGAGGCCGAGCAACATCAAAGATTTAGAAAGACACTTAGAGACAGAATGATCATATTATGAGTCATTTTAAAGCTAGGGAGGAGATTTAGTTTGCTCTTTGTCACTCGGGCATCAAAGAAATGGATAACACCATATAAAAGGATTTGATCTATCCTCACTACTTTAGGTCGTGCCTTTCAACCAAGGTGAGAGGACCCATTATGTAACCTCTATTGTTGAAGGACATAAATAAATCCTTCTTTCCACAATTTTTAGGGGAACCTTGAGAACATATGATCAATTCCCCACAATTTACCTCTCACGATTTGTCACTTCTAAAGAATGGAGATATTTTCTGAACCAAGTTCAAGTTACTAAAGACACTTAAAACCTACTTGCTTCTGTATATTTTGGCCGTAGAATTTTCTCATTTGTTGTTACACAGCACAAAAAGGGGTACTTTGGGTATGATTGATGGTTATTTGAAAATTTTGGCGGGGATTAAGCAAGATGAAGTTGATTTCACATGAGATTTGAGAACCTCTACAACATTTGGACAAGTTAACAAAAGAAAGCTTCAGAATAGCTAAAATATTCCTTCAACTAGAAGGTGTGCATCAATGGAGCCCCAGATCTGCACGGTTTCACACGATCTTGGATAATTCAACATGAAGCCTCGATCTAAAGACTCAATTAAACATTAACAACCCTTGGTTCCTGACGCCTAAGATACACTCAAAGGCTTGCAAACAATATTTATTAACAAAATGACGATAAAGTGATTTTAAATTTTGTATCTCATTACATGATGAAGGTCCTTCTCATAATGAAATTTCAAATGCCAATAAACTATCATAAGGATGAGATCATGTGTGATTTAGAGGGATTTTAACATAAGATTGCAACAGAAACATTAAAATCATTTGAAAACATTCTCAAATAAAAGTAGACACGATTTTTCCTTAGATCAACACAGATTAATTTGAGATCTATTAGATTTATCAGTAGGGAAAAGTTTCTTGAACAGTCTTAGAGCTTGTCAATGGTTATATGCTTCCAACCATCTTGACGTGATCAAGTATAAAACATAAGAGATTAACAGTTTATTTCTATCGTCTCTAAGGAATATGGTCTTTCTCATATTTTTCTCATAAGAGTTAAACCCCTAATCATTTGCAAGAGTATCCTCATTACATGTATACAATTCACTCACTCACTCATCCCAAATTTCCCCTCCAAAAGGAAGAATATTCGAGGAATCCTTTACTTGTTACCAATTTGTCTCAAAAAGTGATGCTTAACAAATTCACACCTGAAATATGCCAGGTGGAGAAATTATGAACTGATTACATTTTTCATACCCTTAACCATGACTGGGATGCATGCTATAACTTTTTGATAGTCCTCCTAATCATTCTGTCATGCGAGAAATCCCTGTTTTAATCATTTTCAGGTGGCTATGTATAGCTCGATTTGATTAGTAATCCTCTTCACCCTCGAGAATACACCTTAAGAAATGAGTGCCCTTGCATGGATGCATGCATTCGTGCCTCTAAAAAATGAGTTTCCTCTCATGGATATCTACATTTGTGCACTGTGAGTCCAAATTGGCCAAGTGCAAAGAGGATTTAGCATAAGCTTCCACATGTTTCCTAGGTGCAACTAGAAAGGTGAAGTCTAGAGGCAGGTTCCCAAATGAGTGCAAGATCTCCACGTGCCCTTGGCCTAAGAAAATTTCCTTTTGGCCTTTGAAAAAGTCTCAGTATAAAAAGGAGCCAGTGGAAGGCTCCACGCGTCTCTTTAGCACACTTTTTATATGGTGCCCAAAAGAGGAGACCCTAAACAAGTGTGGACTCACCATGTGTCTTAGCCTAGAAAATTTGTTAAAAGAGTTTAAGGACCAATGGAAGGCGCCACATGCCTAGGGTACAAGAAAGTTTCTTTGGCCATTGAAAAGTATCAGTATAAAAAATACCTAGCAAAAAACTCCACATGTCCCTTTGGCGCTTCTTCAAAAGTAAAGTATAGGGGAAGGTCCCCAAACAAGCGTTGGTCCTCCACGTGTCCCAGGCCTTAGAAAATTTCTTGAAACTTTAAAGTATAGAGAGGAGACAGTGAAAGCCTCCACATGTCTCCTTGGCACAACTACTTAGGTATGACCTAGAGGAGGATCCTCAAATGAATGTCAGCCCTCCATGTGGAAAAGATTTGAGTTGAAGTGGGCCTTAGAGTTTTAAAATGCCCCAGGAAGCTACCTCCATGTTGTAACTTTAGATGTGGGCCCCAGTCGAGTTGCGGGTCATTTCATAACTTTTCTCCCTTGTACAAAGAGGTAAAAAACATCAAAATGTGCCACCGACCCGCCTTCCCACTTGTAACTTGAAAAATTGCCACGTGTCCATCTTCAGGGTCAAAGTAAGACTTTTTCCCTGCCACTTCATATTTGTTGAATAGCCAATTACATGTTATTGGTGCTGCAGGGCCAATTTGTTTTTTTTTACAAATGTGACAAAAGTGGCAAATTTCACCAAAAAGACCTGCCAGACTGCATCCAATCATAAAGGACCACATTTGTATAGATGTTGCGACAAAAATTGGTAGGGAAAACATGATTGCGGAAAAATAGAAGGAAGGGGAAAAACTTGAATTTCCCAAATTAAAAATTATTTCCAATGGATAGAGGAACGAAAAACAATATATGGACTCAATTTGATGCTTGAACAAAGGAAAGGACTGATCATGGAAACCAAATGAAATAAAAATCTTTCACGAATCCATACAGGGAGACAAAAAACTTAAAACCATGTGGACTGAGACATTTTTGAATGAACAGGGCAAGATTAAATTGAGTAGCAACATCGGATACGACTCAGAGATGGGAAATCCCTATGAGTCCCACAAGAAAAATAGACCATGTGCCAAAAATCCATTGGGAAACAAAGTTAAAGAACAAGCTTGTAGAGCCGAAATACAATAACCAACTCCCCCAAGACGAATAGAGAAACAAACAAAAATAAGTCACTAGGGACAAGGAAAAACTTAAACAGAAAAACACGAAAGTAGAATGAAACCAAAACATTGTACACTTTACAATAGTGTGCACCCTAATTTAGAGAAAACTATCAAGGAAAGTTTTCAAGTGCCTTCGATTCTAGATATGACCATGGCAAGCAATTTTGATACATCTTTAACAACTGGTAATATGATTGTCTCTTTTCCATCCAAGTTGCTATCTGACCACATTTTTTTAGGCTTATCCTTTGTGCATGGGTCAAGTTTTTAAACATATTTTGAGTAGTATAGAGGCACAACACTTTTATCAATATCAAAATTGAACCTGTAATTTATATAGACATGTGAAACAATTGCCATTTATCTTTTTGGAATTTATTTTTTCAGAAAATATATAATAAAATATTTACTTTAAAAGTGATTAACTATACCATCATTTATGATGGAGTAGATGTGATAATATTTTATTGGGCTTTAAGTTTTTAAAAATAAAATAAAAATTAAGGCGATCAAACCTTTTAATACTAGACAAAAATTCAATAATTTTTTAATTAGAACAAGAGTTTGATTTTAATTTATTTGGCACCTTTATTACCTACCCGCTTTAAAGTGGATTAGAACATTTTTGATTTAGCACGACAATTCAAAATTACTATATTTACGAAAATGAAAATCTAATTTACGCTAGATAGCCTCCTAGCACTAAATGCACTAGCGAAAGAGCTTGACTACATGAAAATATATAGATGAACCTTCTCATGAATTTAAAATCGCAATACAATCCCGCATGCAGAACTGTCTGTTACTTTTAGTTGACTTATCGCATGCATTACCTCAAGAGGAATTACATTACCTTCAGTCTGATTTGCATTTCAAACATGGCAATTAGGTTCAATAATCTTCTATATTCCTTTGATAATGCAAAGTTAGTAAGGCGAATGCTTAATACACTTTAAAGATCATAAAGAGAGAACCAAATGACAACACATGACAACCGTGTTGCAATGAATAAAACTGTATATGAATGGTGCACCCATTTCTATCTCAATGTTCTTCCTCGCGGCTTTCAAACCCTACAATCAGCAGGAGCGCCACTTTCAATCTTCCAACTACAAACCTGTCACAGCACGCTCCTGCGGTGACCTGTTTCTTCTTTTCGCCATGCATAATGCTCACAGACAGCTTCATGCAAAAAGCTAAGTGATTCTAACGGCAATCTAACAACAACAGTGATGAACAATCTTAAAAACTGAATACAAGATCCACGTGTCTTTGTCACATCGGACCCTAAAATTTGTGATTAAAGCAGTCCATTAAATAGTGAGCATGTATGGCTAACCAAATCTGGTGATGGCATGAGTTTTTTCCACGAGGTTTGAGCATGGGGAGGAACATAAGTTTTATTTGGGGTGACAATATCCTTTACAAATGCATCTTTATTAGGGCTCGTCCTCTACCAAGAGTGGCACAGACTTAGAATATCTGAGAAACCATCAGAAAGACTCCTACTTCTGCATTGAGATCAATCAAATATGCTCTTGGGATTGCATTGAGATTTTTCATGGCCAACTACTATATAGTCATTTACACAACTGTCTCTTGAGCATAGGTGAGGGAAGCCATCTTTGCCTTCACTATGTGGCTTCTGTAATCATGGTAATTACTTTGCTGTACTCACTTTCATTCATAATGGATAACTCAATAATCTTGTAGCGCACACTGTATATTTCTCAAAACATGCATACATGATTTGTGGGAGGAAGAGGTAATACTCGAATGAAGAAAATCCCATAATTTCTTTAACAGTTCTAGCACTTATCAAGTCAGTTGAGATCACTCCCTGATGCTGCAACTTGTAGAGCACTCCAGTCATGCATTTCATCGATCATCTATGTCATTGTCATCATCTTCCTGGAAGTGGGCTTTAATCCAGGTTTTAACAAAGGTGGGGTGCTGGAGAAATATAAGATCTGTCACACCACTCCATATCATGGACCACTTCCACAACAGAAACAACTTTGGTAGCTAAAGGATCAGGTACCAATCTATTTTCTTGGTGTTTGGGTTGTCTATTTCCTGATGCCATGGGTACCTTTACCCCTGTCATCTGATCTATGATAAACTCTAGGATGATTTACAAATATTTCTTTACCTTGTGTCTTGTGTTGACCTTCAGGAATCTTGTCCAATCCCCTTATTTGCTCTAGCCAATTTATTGTACATTTCCTTAAAAACGTTGCCAATGTTCCTTACAACCTCTTCTAGATCAATAGACTTACTTGAATAAAGGATTCTCTTGGATTGATCAACTTGATACCTTCCCTTTTAGTCAAGGCTCCTACCAAATTCTTTGATATTATTTTCAATCTACAAAGCCATGGTGAATTTCTATATTCCTCAATTTTTTCTACATCATGGTTTTTATCCTTTAAATAATAGGTAGCCTTATTAAATTTCACAGAAGCATCAGAATATTTTATTCGGAAAAGATTACATCACTTGGCCTCAAGATTATAGGTAGCCTATTCAAGGTCTTATTGAACCTTGTATTGAATTCATGGAACATATTCATTAGGATTCATCTTGATATTTTCAAATTTATAGAAAACAAACCTGGGATCTTTCTTATCCCCATATTGCAATCTAAAAACATTTTTCATTTATGCTCCATGAATTTATTGAGTTATCTAGCAAATAATTATACCAGGTCACGTGCATCCTCCTCAAGAGTATGAATAAATATTTTTATATACACATCCTCAAATTAGAATATCAAAGTCTTCCATCATATTGACAAAAAAGTTTTAAATACTGATCACCAGTGATACATTATTCCCTTGAAATTTAGGCATTCTATTTCTAACATCTTGTGGCACTACATTTGGATATCCAGCCATACCTCTACAATCTATAGGTCCAAAAGTATTGACAACAAATGGAGTTCTAGGTGGAGGTTGGGCCATATTGCTTTGAGGGGGTGATCTTACAGGAGAAACAGAATGATGAGGGACAAGGGGTCTTTGGAACACAGGAGTATAATATTCAAAATGAATGTCCTTTAATTAGAATTCTGTCTCATGGAAAACCTATCAACATTGGAAAATATAGGGATTTACATAAGAAGCACACTTATCAGACACAACTAAAGGCCCCTCTCCAGTTGGAGAATTCAATTCCTATATAAATATACCTAGATTCAGAATTACTTGAATGATAATGGTAATCCTCAACCTTATGTTGATCACTTTCCACAATGAATAACTCTTTTCTTGATTCATGATGGCTCCAACTATTTTCCAGACTCTTTTTCCTTCTGAATTTCCATCTTTCCCAGTTTGTGAAATAACTTTCTAGTAGGGTCTTTAGTGAAGAAATATCTTCTTCCTTCTAGCTTTGCAAAGATTAGTGATTGATTTCATTAAAATAGGTTAAGGCACTGGCCATTTATCAAAAATTTAAATCAACACGGAGTTGCCACTAAGGATTTTCACCTTAGTTGTGCCAAAATGCACTATAAATGACTTGTCAAATATCTATCAACACTTAATTCATGCAAAGCATATTCAGTAGATGATGACCTTCCTTTAACCGTATTTATCACTGATGATATAAATTTAGTGCAATACCCACTAGAAACTGGAAATATTACACACAAAACTTGTAACTTCGCATAAATTCTTACAAATCTCAACACAAGGATGACGTTTAAACAACATATTTGCACTTAGAGCATGTAAGAAACATTACCAGGCCAAATATAAGAATGCCTTTGAAGATTCCGGCAACAGTGGTGCCAAAAATGGTGTTGTTTCCAGAAAAATAGGTCCCGAAGTTCAAATAATCCCTCGGCAATAGTGCCAGAATGGTGTTGTTATCCAAATTGATTCTCCCTTGGAATTTGAGAAGACATCACAAATTTAACAAGATAATGGAGAGATAGACACAAATAGGTATAAGTTGTTTTATAGCCGAGGAACGGATTCAGCTAGCTCTTTGTCACTTGGGCATTGGAGAAATGGATAGCACCATATAAAAGGATTTGATCTATCCTCACTACTTTAGGTCATGCCTTTCAACCAATGGTGAGAGGACCCATTTTGTAACCTCTGTTGGTGAAGGACATGAAGAGATCCTTCTTTGCACAATTTTCAGGGGAACCTTGAGAAAATATGATCAATACGCCACAATTTAACTCTCACGAGTTGTCACTTCTAAAGAATGGAGATATTTTTTGAACAAGGTTCGGGTTACTAAAGACACTTAAAACCTCTTGATTGCTTCTGTATATTTTGGTAGTAGAATTTATTCATTTGTGGATACACAAGCACAAAAGGGGTACTTCAGGTAGGATTCATGGTTATTTGAAAATTTTGGTGGGGATTAAGCAAGATGAATTTGATTTTTACTAGATATTTGAGAACCTTTACAACAATTGGAAAACTAACATGACAGAATGCTTCAGAATAGCCAAAATATTCCTTCAACACAAAAGGTGTGCATCAATGGAGCCTAGGATCTGCCATGGTTTCACACAATATTTGAGAATAAGCAACATGAAGGCTTGAGCTAAAGACTCAATTAAACATTAACAACCCCTGGTTCCTCACACCTAAGATACACTCAAAGGCTTAAGAAAACAATCTTTATCAACAAAATGACAGTAAAGTGATTTTAAATTGTTTATCTCATTACAGGATGAAGGTTCTTCTCATAATGAAATTTGAAAATGCCACTAAACTATCATAGGGATGAGATCCTGTGTGATTCGGAGGGATTTTAACACAAGATTGCAATAGAAACATCAAAACCATTTGAAAACATTCTGAAATAAAATAAGACACAATTTTGCCCAAGATCAACACAGATTAATTCTGAGATCTATTAGATTTATCAGTAGGGGAAAGTTTCTTGAACAATCTCAGAGCTTTTCAATGGTTGTATACTTGCAACCATCTTGACGTGATCAAATCTAAAACATAAGAGATTAAGTAGGTTTCTCGGATGGTCTCTCAGGAAGATGGGCTTTCTCAAATTTTCTCGTAAGAATTAAACCCCCGACCAATTTGTCAAGAGTATTCTCATTGCATTTATACAATTCACTTGCTCACTCATCCCAAATTTTCCCCCCAAAAAGAAGAATATTCAAGGAATCCTTTGCTTGTTACCAATTTGTCTCAGAAAGTGATATTTAACAAATTCACACCCGAAGCTGCCAGTTGGACAAATCATGAACTGATCACATTTCTCAGACCTTCAACCATGACTGGGATGCCATGCATAAATTTTTAACAGTCCTTCTATAATCATTATTTTATTTTGTCATGTGAGAAATCCCCTTTTTAATCATTTTCAGGTGGCTCTGTATAGCTGGATCTGACAAGAAATCCTTTTCTCCCTCGAGAAATACGCCTTGAGAAATGAGTGCCCTCGCATGGATGCCTACATTCATGCCTCTCAAAAATGAGTTTCCATGCACAGATTATCCCACATTACTATGCGCTGTGATTCTGAGTTAGTGCCAAGTGCACGAAGAGGAGGTCAGCAGAAGCCTCCACGTGTTTCCTTGGCGCAACTACAAAGGTGAAGTATAGAGGTAGGTTCCTAAACAAAGGCATGGTTCCTCAAATGAGCGTAGGCTCTCCACATGCCCTAGGCCTAAGAAAATTGCCTTTTGGCCTTTGAAAAATTCTCAGTATAAAAAGGAGCCAGCAAAAGCCTCCACATGTCTCTTTGGCAACTTTCTGATATGGTGCCCAAAAGCAGAGACCCTAAACAAAGTGCGTGGACTCACCACGTGTCTCATCCCAAAAATTTGTTGAAAAGAGTTTAAGGACCAGTGGAAGGTGCCACGTGCCTAGGGTCCAAGAAATTTAATCTTGGCCATTGAAAAGTCTAAGTATGGGAAGACCCAGCGGAAACCTCCACATGTCCCTTCGACACTTCTTCAAAAGTAAAGTATAGGGGTAGGTCCCCAAATAGGCACGGGCCCTCCATTGTCCCAGGCCTTATAAAGTTTGCTTGAAAATTTTAAGTATAGAGAGGAGCCAACGGAAGCCTCCACGTGTCTCCTTGGTGTAACTACTAAGGTAGGACCCAGAGGCAGATCCTCAAATGAGTGGCTAACCCTCCATGTGGACAAGCTTTGAGTTGAAGTGGCCTTAAAGTTTTAAAATGCCCCGAGTGACCCGCCTCTTCCACTTTTAACTTTTGATGTGGGCCCCAAGCGAAGTTGCGGGTTATTTCATAACTTTTCTCCCTCGTACAAAGAGGCAAAAAACTTCAAAATGTTCCACCAACCCGCCTTCCCACTTGTAACTTGAAAAACTGCCACGTGTCCTTCTTCGGGGTCAAAGTAAGACTTTTTCCCTGTCGCTTCATATTTGTCTGAATAGCCAATTAGATGTTATCGGGGTTGTGGGGCCAATTTGGTATTTTTTACAAATGTGACAAAAGTGGCAAATTTCACCGAAAAATACCCATTCAGACCACATCCAATCAAGAAAGGACCACGTTTCCACGGATGATTGGGACAAAAATTGACAGGGAAAACATGATTGTGGAAAAATAGAAGGAAGAGGAAAAACCTGAATTCACGCCCAAATTACAAATTCTTTCTCATGGACAGAGAAACAAAAAATAATATATGGACTTAATGTGATCCTCTGACCAAAGGAAAGGACTGATCATGGTAACCAAATGAAAGAAAAATATTTCACAAATTCATTCAGGGAGAAAGAGAAAACTTCAAATCATGCTGACTCAGATGTTTTTGAATGAACAGGGTGAGATTAAATTTAAAACCAACACATCATAAGTCAATTAGACAAAGAAACTTGAGGAATATTATGGCACGTGATAGAGGAAAAACAAGGATCCTATGCGTGAAAATGTTGGGTTCACAAAAAATATTAAGCTAAATGTGAATTTTTATGCCTAATCTGATGTTATAATAGTAATAAAATAAGTTTATAATTAAGTAAATACATTACACACAAGAAACTAAGAAATAAATATTGAAACCCTAATTTTAATGAGGAGAAAGAGGTACTTATCTTATTCTCAATAAAATCTATGATGAACAGGGCAGAAGGAGAATAAAAAATGACCCGGAAAAATATAGATCTTGGAAGATATAATGGACTGGGGTGCCTAAGGAGGGACAACGGCAAATGTGGGTACCTTTGGCCTATTTTTGGGTACCTGGGTCTATAGAAAAACTTTAAAACCCTCCTCTTATGTGTCGCAAGTTTTTGACAATTGGTCACCTTTTTTCACTATGAGGTCACACAATGGTCACCGAAATCGCTAGAAACCTGCAATGAAATATGAACATGCAAAACCCTCAAATAAACATCAAATCGTAAAAGATAAAGATGCAGAATGAGGGGTCAAACTTTCCTCAGCTGTTACAATTATGAACTTAGGACTGAACGCTACACTACATCTCAGACCCAATGTAGTTCTATGTGTGTGTTTGGAATCATGCCTTAGGTGGGTCTTGTGCGTTTTGCACTTGATAGCGATAAAGTAAGCTAAATGTAATAGATGTGTACATGGAATACAATGAAATTCCCTCCTATAAAGTGTATGTAGAATAACCCTCCCTTATGTCCCTTGTGATTGTGCTAGATGGATGCAATTGTTATCCAATTTGGCCCCTTGGGTGAAATTAGACAAACAAGACCCCATGGAGAAAAAATGAGGGATTAATTCGGCCAGGGGAGATCAAACTTCGGGATTGGTCGAATGGGTTAGGAAGGTCAAGCAAATTATAGAGGAGTTTGGGAAATGAGGAAGGTCCAAAGTCTAAAATCCATAATTCAGAGGTGAGGACATTCAGAGGTAGGCCGAAGGTGAATTTTAGGACTCAACAGAGAGAAGCGGGAAGTCAAAAACCTAAAGTTTAAAATTCAGACTTTGGGGTTTTAGAGGTTTCATGAGCTTGTAGTGAACAATACTAAGTGGATAATCTAAACCCAAAACCCAAAGTCCTAAATCCCCAAACCTAAAGTCTCGAAACATGAAATCCTAAAACCCCAAAACCCAGTGTGCCGAAACCCCAAAACCCCAAGTATAGAAACACTGAAACCTAAAGTCTTGAAACTTAAAATCCCAAAACCTAGAAACCTAAAGTCCCAGAACTATGATACCTGAAGTCCTGAAACCATGAAACCCTAATTCCCAAAACCCTGAAACTCGAAGTCCCAAAACCCCGAAACCCAAAGTCTTGAAACCCCCAAAATTGAAGTCTCGAAACCCTAAAACATAAAGTCTCGAAACTCAAAACCCCGAATTCTCGAAACCCTGAAACCCGAACTCTCGAATCCCTAAAAATGCAATGGTTTGAAACCCAAAGTCTAAATTCTGGACTTTGTAGTTTCAAAATTTTGGAACTTTTAAATTGAGCGATGAACTTTTAACTTTGTAGTTTATTTTTCTTGCATCTTCTTATCCCTGTCTCCATGGAAAAATTTAGGAAAAGTATTTAGATTAGTTTTCTGTAAATTGGTGAGTGGTGTTAGATACAGGAATAGGAATTCGGTCTTCTCTAGAGAGCTTTCCCAATTAAAAAGTCCCACACTTTGGGAAACACTCCATGTTATTAAACCAAAATGATGGTTTCAATCTATCTAGTTGAAAACAATCAAGGGTTTTGTGATTACGCATCAACAAAAACCTTAGGTGGTGATAGCTAATGCTTAGTACTTGGTGTTTTATTATGATGACATAAATTTTTATTTATATTATTAATTTTATTTAATTTCATAATTAACCCCAAAAATTCTTATTAGCAAAAAGATAATATGACCAAATGGCTAGAATGGACCCAAAAAGGTTGATTAAAGTAAAAAGGGATGCAGAGTTCCCAAATGGGACAAGGGCACCTAGCATTGATATTTTGGTTGGACCCTGGTGTCCAGGATGATAAAAGTTGGAGTATAGAAAGGAAGACTAGGAAAGTAAGGGTGCAAGACCAAAAATTGAAACAATAAGTAAGGAAAGGTGGCCAAATACATGGGTTAATTAGTAGTTTTCTTACTTAGGAATCACATGAATTGTAGTATTTAATAAGGACTAGATATTACCCAAATTGTTGGATTTTGTGTCTACACAAGTGTGGTTTTCTCCATGTGACATATGTATGTGATTGTTTGAGAAAGTTTGTAAGGTACCCATTTATCTGTTCCAAGTTATGGATGTTTTTGGAAGTGGATTTTAAGGTGTTAGAACTTAATGAGTAGAGTACTAGTTCTTAAGACCTAGAACCAGGTTTGAGTAGTTTCATAGATGTAAGTATTTTTAAGCCTTGTTCTCTGATTAGGAGGATTATATGAGTAGTGTGTGTTTACTGAGGATGGGGTATTTCAATTTATATTCCACATGTGTCTTTACAAGGTGATTATTTGTGAGAACCATCTTATTTGTGATGACCTAGACTTTTGAGCATTATCAACATGCTTAAGTGAGGTAAGAAATATGAAGGATTTGAGTGTTATTCCCTATTTGGTGGTATTCCATTGTGTTGGAGAGTGATATAGGATCATGTTTTTTCAGTAAAGTTGCCTAAGAAGTGCTGAAAAAATGGTTTTATATGAGAAGTTATTGGATTTCTAGGAATGATAATTAGGATCGTGAGACCTAATTAGAGGTTTTCGATAAATGGAGTTAATCATGATGAAGATGGATGTTACATAGGTTCTTGAACAATTTTATAGTTTAGATATAGTGTGTATGGAGTTTCTAGAACTTTTAGAGTCACGGTGAAGCTGGTGAGTTCCATTGAAGATCATAATGCTACCGTTAGAGTGTTTTAGGCCTAATTGACATGTGTTGAGCAAGTTTATGTTTGTTAATCATATGCAAAACTAAAGGGTCATGCAAAATAATTTTTTTAATGTTTTTAATTATTATTTATATTGTTTATGACCAAATTTTCATGATCATATGGTCCTTTCCAACATATGTAGTTTGTGACATGAATCATGTATAAAAAGCATAATTTATTTGCTCATTTGAGTTGGTGTAGATAATGGATATATTAGCGAGAAAGAAGGAAGAGTTTGAATAGAATAGAGAGATCTAGAGTAGAGAATAAAAAGAGGTTGAGAAGATGAGAAGTGAAGATAAGAAGAACTACATGGTCACTTGACCTAGTCAACACTATTTTGTGCAAGAATGAGAAAAGAAAGAGAGATAGAGAGCAGTTTGAGAGGGTTTTGAGTGGAGAGAGCTGAAAATGTGATCACAATCAGTTGGTGGAGAAATAGGGAAATTATTTGATCTTCATATCAAGTGATTAAGTTGTGTATTGGTCATCTTATGGGGTTGTAGCCTCCTTGTAGATTTGGTGCTCTACTAAACAAGGGGTTGGTGCTCCTTGTAGGGTTGGTGAGGTAATATCTAGATTTTGGTGATCCTTTTAGGGTTCACGCATCACTAAAAAAATATCTTATGATGTGTAATATTTATGAGAGTTTTTTTTGTTTAGTAATATATGCAAAGGTTTGATGGGTTTTCTTCCCCTTGATAATTTCCCACTTTATATCTTGTATTTATGTTCTCTATCTTTCTTCATGTTCTTGCGGATGATTGTTTCACACTTATTAAGATCACATTGGTTAATGAACATTTAATGGATTCTTTAAATGATGTATGAAACATAAGATAAATTGAATGAATTTTTTTAAGTGACTGATTGACCCTTTGAGTCATTGTGCTTAAAATTATTGGTATTGAGCAATGTCCTCTTGAATAAATTTTAACTACTTAAAGGATATCCTTGAAGAAAAAAGATGGGAAAATCATCTGAGATTGAAACAACATTGTTGTGTCAAAGAAATATGGTAAGTGCATAGAAATGGGCGGACCAAAAGGGTATAAAAAAGGGACACATTTTTCCTAAAATCAGCAAAACATGAACTTCATTGAGTAATTTTTGATGCATATTCTCAAAATTTGACAAAGAAATAAGAATAAGTACCATAAAGCTCATAATATAGTTTCTAAAATACGACAGTTTTGCAAAATGGTAGAGATTAAGAGGGTTAAATGTGGTGTGCACACAAATTATTTCAATATTTGTGTTAAAAATATAAGAACCTATTATTTGTGTGCCCACCCATTTTTTGAGTTCTATAAATTATTTTAAAAATCCCTTTCGTAGAAAGTTAGCTAATTCCATGTACAAGGTCCTACTAATTTTTCATAATTTCTCCATGAACATATAAATTTTATTTAACTTTCAAAGCTCATATATCCCAAAACTTAAATATTTGTGTGTGCGCCCCCATAACTTTGAGAAAAAGAAAGTCATTTTTTTGTTTTTTGTTGGGTGTGTGTATAATGAAGTGTAGTAAGAACCACTTTTTTTTAAAAAAAAAATTGGATGAAAAAATCATAAATTAGGCACCAAAACGTATGCATAACTTTTTGCATGAAAAGAGGAAACTAATAAAAGAAACTATGGATGCAAGCCTTAAAATAATAATATTTTAGAAAGAATTATATCGCCATCAAGTTAAACTTGAGTTTGACATTGTAGTATAATTTATTTTTAAATATTATGTTATAATACATGAGATATTGGGGTGAACATGTGAGATTTTGATTTTTTTCTATCAAATATGGTTTCATTCACTGATTACATAGTCCAAACCTTTTCTTTAGATATCCAATGCAAATCCAAGTGTATGGATGGGGTATTCCAAACCCCAATAAGATGGAATGCGAGCGCATTATAACGTGCTCACATTCTTGTTTTCTATGTGGTGTATGTGCTTATGGGATGGATATATGTACTAAAATAAATGGTTTAAGTATTTATACTTTAAATTTAATTTAGTAAATATAAGAAGTTAGGGTCACTCTGCACCTTATGGAAGTAGTCTCATAGCTCCATCAGTCATGTTTTAGAAGACAATTTTTCAAATTCTAATCTGATTATTACATAGGTATTTTAAAATATTTCGGCATTCAATAGTCAGTATTTAAGCTTTTAGGGTTTAAATTATACAATGATATCATTTTTGTGAAATAATATAGTCATTGTTTAGGTTTAGGGTATAGGATTGAGGATTCAAGGTTTAGGGTTGAGGGTTTAAGGTTTAGGGATTAGGTTTTAAGGTGTAAGGGTCAGGGTTTAGGGCACATGGCACAGGGTTTAGGGTTTAAGGACTAGGGTTTAGGATTTATAGTTTAGGGCTAATGGTTTAGGGTTGATGGCTTAGGGTTTAAGTTTCAAGGTTTAGGGTTTAGAGTTTAAGTATTTGGGTTTAGGGTTTATGGATTAGGATTTAGAATTTAGGGTTTAGCGCTTATATTTTAAGGCTTCATGTTTAGGTTTTAGGGTACAACGCTCAAGGTCTAGGGCATATGGCTTAGGGTTTAGGGCTCATAGTTTAGGGTTTATGGTTTATGCTTTAGGGTTTAGGGTTCAAGGTTTATGCCTTAGGGTTTTGGGTTTAGTGTTTATGCCTCAGGGTTTAGGGTTTAGGGTTTATGGTTTAGGGCTCATGGTTTAAGATTTAGAGTTCAGGGTTAAGGTTTCAACGTTTAGGGTTTATGTATTAGGGTTTAAGGTTTAATGGTGAGGGTTTAAGGTTTAGGGAATATGATTTAGGGTCAAGGGTTTAGGGTTTAGAAGTTAGGGCTTAGGGCTTAGGGTTTAAGGCTTTAGGTTTAGGGCTCTGGGTCTAGGCTTACACATTAACTCACTGTAATTTTATGTGTATTACCCATTCTTATTCATATTAACAGAGAGTATTCAACTAAAAAGGGGTCATCTGCTTCGTAGGAAGAACATTCAAACAAATTCATCACAATTTGATGCCTTTCATCTATTCATATTTTGAAGGAGGTAAATTCTAGATATCCAAGAACAATTCTGCACAAATAAATGTTACCCAATATAGTTATCTCCTTTTTTCTATAGCTTGTGAAATATTTAGAGCTTCAAGAGTGGTATGAATTGAGAATAACAAGTCTAGTGGTATTTCTAGGTCTGATGGATTAGGATACAAATAAAATTTGATAATTTTTTACGCTCTTATGAATTATTCTTTTAGTTTATAAGCTGTTGGGAATGAAGGTTTCATTCAAAGAAATTTTTTTGATATGTCTAGTGCTTATGTAAGCTGACAATTTGAGAGGAATTTTGAGGTTCAATTACATTCATCCAAGATGCATTACTCCAATTTCTAATTTTTTTCTCTAGATACAATGACATTTTGATTCATACACTCGATATATGTCCAAATTTAATTAAATAAATTCTTTCCTTGGCCAATTACGATGATCCCAAATAATTACCTTAAACGTTCTTAACATCCTTTGAGTATTTTCTCTTTAATAAAATACAATGATCATTTTTATATTTTTGACTCCAATGTTGAACATATATGTGGCAATGACCATATTTTTTATGAGAAATGTGGATATTTTGGAGTATGCATAATCCTGACTGAGTTAGTGAGACAAACTAGGAACTTTCAAGGAAGAAGAGGGTTTTATGAATATGAACATGTATCAAATTGAATCATAAATGTGAATGTGATCATGTGGTTATTTTTTCCAACTTCCAATGGGTCATCCTAGATTGCATAATACCATACATGGAAATGTGATAAATGTGAAAGTTGTTTCAGAGTGTGAAGAAATTGACATTCAAGACCGCAAGTATATGAGGGGAGAAATGTATTTGGCAGAGATGTGTAGTATGCATTACAAGGCACATGGTAGATGCCATATCAATTTAGTTACTTGTCCCACCTCTCAGAAACATGGTGATTCAATTGAGAGAGTGGATTTCATGTTGATTAAATGCATTTGGAATTCAAGAAGATGGATCTTATCATCAAACATTCCTGAAAATCTCATTCAGGGATCAATCCTTCCATCTAAAGGAGGAAACCTATTTCCATGAGGAGTAATCAAGTGAATTCATGTCTAGATACTAATATCATGTTTTCAATCATGTGATATCTTAGTCAAGGATGTGAATTATGAAGTTAAAAAGGGTGACATCTTGTTCAAAGGTGAAATGGGAAGATCATAGATTAATTTGAGGATCAGCATATCTTGACTCTAGTATCATGTTCAAACCTCTTAAAGGAACAAGACAAGTTGAGATAGTCAAGATACTAAGGCATTCATGAAAATCATGTGTGAAGGATCAAGGCATCATCTATCTCCATGAGAGGAATATGAGAAAAGAGGTGTATGGGTATTCGGAAGTTCATTCCATCGGAGGAGAATTCTAGAGTCATGGGGGATAAGAGGATGATCTTCATATAGAGTGCCATATATGTAAGAATGAGAACTCAAATGAGTTTCACTTGATCTGTCACTCACTTGATAGTGTTCTTAAACACTCATTTGAACCCTGTAGTGTGATCACACTTCAAAGGAGGAAGGACCATACAACCACCTCATTTCAATATAACAAGTGGCCACATGACAAGAATTTCATTCAATGATAAATCCTTCAATCTACAAGGTGAATACCTATTTCAATAAGCGATAGATACTAAAAAATACTTTGACCATCATGGAGTTGATTTTTGGTCACTAGGGTTAATTGTGGAGGCATTGAAAATTAACAGAGTTTAGAGCTTAGGGATTAGGGTTTAGGGTTTATTTTAACAGTTGATTGGGCTTGTGTATAAAATGTGAGAGTAGGATATGGATGTTACAAGGGTAATTTTAGGTTGATTGTGCCACTTTTGCATATTTGAGCCTACAGAGATTGTTGGAAATACCTATAAAAATAAGATAATAATGAGAATGATTGAATTTGATTATTATGAGTTGATGAATGCATACAAATGTGTTAGAGCTCTACATCACCTCATGGTGTTTAAGATCCTTCACAAAACTCATGATGACCATTCCCTTGATTACTTGAATCGATAAAAACATACTTATTTGTTTTGATTTATTATGTGTTATAAAGAATTGCATGAATTCATATATTCAATCAGTTATCACTACCTTTGGGAGTTGTGAGGTTTGTAAATTCTAATTTTGACACATTTAACACTCCTATAAATGTCAATAACCAATCCAAAAGGCCCTAAAACCTAAACAAAGACTATATTCTTTCACAAAATAGATATCGATTGTATAATTTAAACCCTAAAAACTTGAAGGCTGAATGCAGAAATCCTTAAAAATACCTATGTACTGACCATATTACAATATGAAAAACTATCTTCTAAACCATGACAGATGGAGCTGTGAGACTAGTTCCATAAGGTGTAGAGTGACCCTAACATTTTATATTTATTAAAATAAATTTAAATTATAAAAAATAATAAACTATAAATATTAATAAAACCATTTATTTTAGTAAATATATCCCTACCATAAGAACATATGCCACATAGCAAATAAGAACGCGCCTGCATTATAATGCAAGTACATTATGGCTAGAATTACCAATCCAAAATGTGATCACATTCTAATGTGACCCTACATTTTCATTGTCGCGATATAACACGACTGAGCCATAACACGAGCGTGTTATGGCCAAAATGGCCAAAAAAAAGAATTTGTGTCCACTTTTGGCCCCCCATTTGCATGCACTTACCCAAGAGGAATTTTTTTTTGGATTCTTTGGTCAAGGTATTGAAAGAACATATCATTTTTATGGATGTTGAACATGATCAAGAAATCAAAGACTTGTAATCTCAATTTGGGTTACTGAAAAAATATCTAAAAGGAACAAAAGAAGAATGTAGCAAGATCAAGTTTGAAGTAGAAGCCTTAAAATCTAAAGAAGACGATTGTATAAGGTATGCATATGAGTGAGGAACTTTAGGACAAAGTTGGAGAAAGTGTTGTTTACCATTTTTGGTCATCATTGGAAGGGGCTATAAAAATATTTTGGTTACTCATTCTTAGGGGATGATTGGTCAAGTATACACGTAATAAATAGGTTCAAAATCAGATTCTAGTATGCCTTTTCCCAGTATAAGAGGCCATTCCAATTATCATCTTTACTTCGCCAATATCATGCATTATCCATGAAACAATACTCCAGGGTTATGACGGAGATGGGAAAGGCATAATATAATGGAAATCAACATGCTAGAATATACTATGACAACGAGGATTAAGATATAGATTTGAAGTGTCAAAGGAAAGTAAAATTGTGTCAGGTGTTAATTATTTCATTCTTGGTGATCAAAGAAAGGTATAAAAATTTCATTTTAATTCCTTATGACTATATGTAGTTTTATTATTCAATTGAGTTATCAGTTGCTCATTTAGTTGTGCAAACTGAAAATTAATATAAAGGAAACACCATACAAATCATTTCATAAGACAATTGTATATATTCGTAAGAAAATTATACAGTTTCCCACACAATCCATGGGATATAGCTGAAAAGTAAATAATACATGTATATGTAAAGGTGTAAATGTAAGAAGGGAAAGGGACTCTTCAATTCCTATATGGATGAGACCCCTTCTTTGTAAGTTGACTTCATGAAGCTTCTTCATGGTACTTGAAAGAAGGAAATGAATTCTATTAGAGTTTTAGGACACTTTACCTCATTATATTTTAAATTTTAAACATATATACTTTATATTGAAAAGTTATTTTAGAAAGAAATAACATCTTATTCCAGGTATTGAACATGAAAAGATTACAGTTGCATATTTTGAATGAGAAACATAGATGAAGAGAGAAGAATTTTAAAGCAAGCCTCATCATGATATCATCTTTTAGGGGATTACAATATCATTAGAATGACCTTAAAATACTATAGTTTTCTTTATACATTCATCAACGTTTTAAAAGCATAGAGTACGAATTTCCAACAATAATTTCATATTTTTCCAAATGCAAAAATTGCCAAGTTTTCATCAAAGACCTCAAGGAAAATATTCTTCAAACATATGTAGTTTCAAAATAGAACTTTCAGGAAGAAATGTAGTCTTCTCATGCATTTTATGGTCATATTTTTGTATAGGATTTTTTTTTTCCAAATTACAATCTCCATCCAACTTTCAAGACAAAAAGGTCCCAAATATGTATGTTAGATGTACAAAATAGCAAAAAGGGTTTTACAATTACGATTTATGGATCAAGGTATGTTTTCCATCAGCTAATGGAACACAAAAGCATAAAAATAAATTGTACAAAGAATCCAAAAGTTACAGGTTACTCATCAATTGCAATAATTAAGATAGCTTCCCAGATCTAAGAGTGTGCTTCCCGTATGCATCTTAGGTGAAATCATAATTTAAGAAATTGCAGCCATTTTCCATCAAATGAATTAAGAAGACAAATGCATGAATTAAAGCTAGTCTTACATTTTTTCATGAGGTCTCAAGTTTTCAAATTGTAAAATGGAGTTCTTAAAATATAGTTTCTATAGAATTTTTAGAAAATAAGCTACATATTATCAAATTTAAAAAAAATTATGGGCTTCATAAGATACATTTTAGAAGATGTTGAAGAGATACCAATTTTTACACCTCAAATATGGATATTTTTTGTAAAGGAAGCATATGTCCACTGAAAAATTATACAAGGTACATATTTCGAGAAAGTTGAATGACTATTTTCAATTTATAAAAGACACAAAGTTGTTATCAAGCTTTCAAGATATTCATTGCAGTATAAAATAATTACAAGTTGCCATCAGGTTGTCAAGCACAATTTTTTTAACTATGTATTTCAAAATTATGTTCATTTATTCATTTCTTATATCAACAATGACAAGCTACAACCATTGAAAGAAATTTCAATTTTTTTATGTCAAAATACATGCAAGTTTTTCCTCAAAAGATACTTTTTAGTATGTGTGAACAAATGAAAGGTTGCAGCTTTGGAACATAAATAAGGGTAAGAAACCTAAGTTACACAAAACATGCATCAATCTTACCTTTGATATGAACTCAGAATTGAGCTTGAGGAGATTAAGAAAAAAACCCCAGGTTGAGAAATACAAAATTGAAAACCAAAAAATGAATGAAGACCATGGATAGAGTTTCAAACTAGAAGTATGGATGCAGAGAACACAAGGACCTAGCACAAAATCTAAAAATAAAATCACATATCTAAATGGTGCCAAAGGGTAGAAAGAAATTAGAAGTACAAATTCAACAAGCTTCCAAGCAAAGCAATGGAAGTCCAAAAAAATTGGGCAGAACCTCCCCTTCTAATAAAATATTTTAGTGAATGAACAAAAAATAAATGAATGATTTTAGGTTTTCTACCCTAATTGTAGGATTCAACCTAGGATTTCTCAACCATGGTTAATTCAAATAATCACCTTTTTGTAACTCACCTTGCCGTTTCCATGTATGCTAGGTTTTTTTAATGTTTCCATCATTTTAATTATTTGCATGTGATGGAGTGAATTATAATGCCTCCTAGAGAAATGATTTTAATCATTAAGCCTTATTTGTAGGGTGAAAAAATTTCCCCAAAGTGAAAATTAACCAATGATCACACTCAAGACAAGACAAATATAGCCTTTTACCTTAAGATTTGCAAAGGCTATATATTTTTACCTTATTTTCTCCAAATATCCATACACATTACCTTATTCTTACAAAAGGAAGAAGTCAACTAGGGTCAAAAAGGAAAAAAATAGACCATGCAAACATGATTTTTAGTCTTAGCACCTCATGCACATTATAATAGCCTTGTTTTTATTTTAAAAAGTGTATCTATTTCTGATAGGTTGAATAATGCACAAGGGGGTAATTATAGCTATCCATTGGATTTGTTTTCGATTGGCTATTTTTAACAAATTGGGGTTGAAACTAGAATTAGAGTGTTATTTTCAGAACAAGAGTTGAGTAAGCTCCTCTTGTGTTTATATATATACCTTCCTTATGCAAGCATATAGTGAGAAAATATCATTTTTTTATATGTATGATATGCATAATTATGTACTACATCACCTTTTAAAGGAAATAAAAGACTGATTTTCCTCCACTTGTAGGTTTTCAAAGTGTGTTACAACATGTTCTTAGTATGTGTCAGTGAATTTTTATGTAGTTTGCATTCTTATAACCCAAAAAAACCTCTGTAAAGTTAGTTTTGAAATCTTTTGCACGTAATTAAATTGTATGCCAATGCCTTTTGTGAGTGTGAAAGGCTCTCAAATAGAAGATGAATTGATTTTATTAGTTCTTTAGTGGTCAATTCAGTGTGTCTTGTGTAAATATAGGTTTATGAAATATTGGTATATAACTTATTTTACATGCTTTAGTTAAGTTTGTATTTATTTATCTACCTCAACCCCACTAGAGAACTAGTTTAGGTGATTAATCCTAGGGAACCAGCCTATTCTTGAGGTTATCCTCAAACCAAGTCACCCACATCTCACAAGAGTTCATGTTATCTATCTAAAGTGTACCCTAGTTGAGAGATGACAGCAAGGGTTATAAGATTGCTTTGAATATCTCACTCTCGTAAATACAATGGAAACATCTCAGGTCTGTGGGTATACCTATTGTTTAGGTGAGTCTCTAGTATCAAGGTTGGTTCCTTTTTGATGTATCCTAAACTAAATTTTAGGCTATTGAGGGTAAAAATATGACATTAACTGAAATTGAAAAGGGGGTGATACAAAAAACTTGTTGAGGGATTTGACAGAGTATATGCACAATAAATTTGAGAATGAATTTTGGATGCATGAACCAATGGTTTTAAAAAGAATATTAAGGAAATAAATCATAACAACATAATAAGATAAAAATGCACACTAATATCATGCAAACATTTACCACATGTGTAGCAAGGTAAGATGATTAATCAAGGAATTGATATTCAGAAGAATTAATAAAGAGATACACACCACTACAAATAATTGGAAAGACATAAATAATTTATCATTGAAGGGAAAAAAACTGGCAAAAATTGCTTCAGCACTCCTATGTCCAAAAAATACTCCTTTGTGCCTTGCAATTTCACACAATATATAACAAGATTATTCACCCAACCCATCCTAAAATTAGGCAAAAATTTTTACTCGCCCATGCATGCTAATTTTACCCCTTTATCATGAATAAATAAAGGAATAAAAGTAGACATGGTGATTACAATGAGTCATTAATAGCCTTAATTACAAAAATAAATTTTAGTATAAGTGCAGTTGACTAATCTATTTTTAATAAAATTGGATGAATAATTTGGCTAATAATAGCCCTTACTTTCTATGCAAGTCTTTTCCAATGTGCATGATTGTCTGCTTCTTCTTGATGTGACACTTGCAGCTTGATCCACTTGCAATAATATTTTTAGGCATTATTTAATTATGCCCCTTTGAATGCACATGCAAAAATTAGTGTTCCTGTGTGAGTAAAAAAATTCCTTTGTCTTTAATACTTTACAAAATATTCACCCAATGTGTGGGGACCACCTATAGGCATGTGCTAGAAAATAGTACCATTATTTGTAGAAAATAAGGTAATTAGCATGTTAAAGGGTCTTCTTGATCTCTGATGTGACATATGTTTGTCTTTGTCGATATTATGTCTTCTAGTGCATGACATGCTAAACATATTCCCTTTCATGTTCCATGTGATGAATATGATGTTAACATCTATATATATGCACTCTTTTTCCTTAATATGCATGATAATACCTTGTTACCTTTCTGTTCACATGCAAAAGATACATGTCTTTATTTTAATTTTTCTCCATGAGAAAGATATTCTTGGCAATTTTAAGGTAACTTCGAGGAAAATAAGGTAATCATGGAAAAATACATCTTGACCATCCATTGCTTGGCCACCTTCATTTGACTTGATCCTTGTATTATTTCTTGGGCCCTTTTGACTAGACCCCTTGCATAACTTAATAAGGTAAACACTGCCTTTGTATATAATCATTGTTTACTCCACCATGGCATATAGTATAATTGTTATCCCAATTTTTCCTCGTGGTAAAATTGATCAAACACGATCCCGCACAGAAGAAATCAGAAGGGTCGGCTCTGTCCTGCGAGCTCATATTCAAATCCAACAATCAAGGGGAAAATCAGGAGTCAAAATGGAGGAGTAGGGTTGGTGAAGGATCAAACAACATAAAAGGAGGCCAAAGGCTCACAATATTAAAATAGGGAAAGTCTCAAAGTTTTCAGACTTCACATATGATTCAACTCAAGGCCCAAATTGGTTAAGTATAAACAAACCTGCAGAAGCCTCCACGTGTTAGCTTGGCATAACTCCAAAGGTCAAGACCAAAAGGTGGTCCATAAATGAGTGCAAAGTTTCCACATGCCTCATCGGTGTAATTCCTAGGGCAGAATCAAAAAGTGAGTCTCTAAGTGAGCGCGGAGTCTCCACGTGTCTAGGGTTTGAGAAAAGTAACAGTCCAAATCAGATAAGTATCATAGGGTTAGTGGAAGATTCCACATGTCTAATGTCTGAAAAGGGATAGAGTTGACCGTTTAATTAACTGTGTATAAGAGGGTCAGAGGAAGCCTCCACGTGCCTCATCGGTGCAACTTCAGAAGTGAGACCAAAGTGACAGTCCCTAAATGAGTGTGAAGCTTCCATGTCTCCTAAGTCTAAACAGAGGTCTCATCGGCCATTGAAAATTCATAGACCCACGGAGGGTGCCACGTCCCTCATCAGCACAATTCCAAGGATAGAATTCGAAACGGAGACCCCAAATAAGCACATGCTCGCCATGTGGTCAGAGTAAAAAAAGGGGACAGAGTGGACCCAAATCGGTTAAGTATAGAAGGATTGGTGGAAGCCTCCACGTGTCTCAATGACACGTCTTCAAAGGCACGGCCCAAAGAAAGACCCTAAACTAGCACCATTCCCCATGTGTCCAAGGTCCGAAAAAGGGACAGAGTCAACCATTAAAAATTCCAAATGAGTGGAAAGAACCACATGTCAGCTCAACATAATTTTAAAAGTGAGAGCCCAAGGTAGAGACTCAAATGATTGCAAGCTCACCACGTAGTTAGGGTCCAACAGAAATCAAATCGGTAGTGGGCCCAAATCGGCTAAGTGTAGAAGAACTAGTGGACATCACCACGTATCTCATCACCATAAATTCAAAGGCATGACCCAAAGCGGAGACTTAAACAAGAGTTGGCCCTCCACGTGTCCAAAGCCCAAAAAGGTAGAGTCGGTCATTAAAAATTCTAAATAGAGGCAATCCTACAGAGGCCTCCACGTGTCTTATCCGTGTAGCTTTAAAAGAAAAATTTGGAGGCAGTCTCCCAATACATACTGAGCCTCCACGTGTTTAGAGTCAAACATATGGCCCCCGTTAAAACACAAAGAAATAGAGAAAAGCTGCGGAAGGAGCCACATGTCTCTTTGGAAAAAAATCAAAGGTAAAATCTAAAACTAGTCCCCAAACATGTGCTAGCTCTACACGTGGCCATGTTTGGGGTCAAAGCATGAAGGCGGGCCTACGGAAGACTTTTCGCCAAAGTGGAAAATGCGGACCGGAGGGCCTGAAGATGACTTTTGGGAATTGTAAAGTTACGAGGTTGTGGGAGGTTTTTTACATTTTTTGCAACTTTAATAAAAGTGCAGTTTACAAGTGTGAGCCCGCGAGCCCGAAGAGGTTTGTTCACCAAATTCAAAAAGTGAATTTTGAGCCCAAGGATGACAAATGGAAAATGAGAAGGTTACGGGCTTGTGGGGGCTTTTGGGAAAAAGTGAATTTCGGGCCTGTGGGGCTATGGGAGATTTTTTATAATTTTGTGTTTTCACAAAAGGTGCAAAGTGAATTTCAAGTTTGTGGATCTATTTTGCAAAGCTGGTTTTTTGCCATTTTTTATACGAATTTGATTCAAATATTCAAATGGGTATATATTTCGATCTACTACTCAAAATTCACCAAATTTGGTATCGTTGGAAAGATCTCGACCTCCTCTACACCATGGAAGCATAAAATATTATTTTTCATAGGCTTTAATTTGAGTAAATTGGGAAAATGTATTTAATGCCATTAATGAAGGATCTGATTGCTTCAACCACCTAGATATGATCTAGATTTTTCCATCTTTCCTTCTCCAACATGCCAAACAGACATGGGGAACCAAAATTGACATATTGTAGGTGGATTTACAGGGCATTGATGGTTGGTGGTTGAGATTTAAGAGTAGAATCGAGTTTCTCTTATTTGTCTCTGGTTTTCATCGTATATATATTGTAAATACTTCTCATTTGAGAAGGGAAACATTCTGGGTGCGGGGAAACTCTGTAAAAAAATTTTCTCAACTCCATTTGAGTTGTAAACCTTTTCCTACACCTGACAAGCAGATTTTATGCCTCCAGAATAGAAATGTAATGGTTTGTGCACCCTTTTAGAGCAATAAAACTCATGTTTTTGTGGTGTTCTTCAACCCTCTCTCATGTTTTATTGTTTCTCCATGCCTCTCCATTTCACATCTATTTTTTTGTGCATGTATTTCACATTTGCAGGGTGTAGGATGTTGTGTTTCATTGGTGTTTTGATGGTGGATTAGGATTTGGGTCTTTGTCACTTCTATCTAACCTCCCCTCATCTCCCTTTTCCCCCTATTTCATCCTTCCTCAACAGAGTATCTCGCCACTTCCCTTTCTGGTATATCACTGCTTAGTGTAGGATCTGTTTTTATGTATTTATCTCTCTCCATGTCTCCTTGGAATGGTTAGATTAGGATTAGATAGGTTTTTTCCTACACTAGAGTAGTTTGTGGTAGGTAGTTTAGGAAGAAGAATCTGGATTTCCCCAGAGGTCCATCTCAAGTCCAAAAGTCCCACAACTTGAGAGATGGTCCGATGTTATGCAATCACATTGAATGCCCCACTTAGCACCAAGGCAATTCGGGGTTGCTGTGATTTTACACCAACAATAACTTTAGTCTTTTTTGTATAATCATTTCATTATGGTTTTTTGTCACTTTTGTTTAATCATGTTGATCAGTCAAGGGCAAATATTGTAGTTTTCAGTTTTTGAAAAAAACATTCATAACAAGGTAAAACTTTTACCTTTTTGATAATTATGGTTGTCAGCATTTTATACAAACCTTGGACCTTTGATAAATCAATGCAAATATATTTTTGGAATAATAGGTTAACCCCCCTCTCCATGATGACTCACCCCTTCACATATTTGTCAATGGAATTTGTTTAACTTTAGTGAAGATACGAATCATGGTTGAGTTACTTGCTTTGATAAGGGATGTTGATCCTCATTCCATTTTATTTTGAACTGTTGATCTTGATTTACCCTCAGTTAGGGTTTTGAATTCATAATTTATGTGGTCGATGTTTGTTACACCATTGATCTTATACAACTTGATCTTAGTTCGTTGATTTTCTGAACCATAGTTAAAGTTTGATGTAAGATAGCTTATGGTTAAGGTTTGCATTTGTTTTGAACTTGGTAACTGAAATGTGGCAATTGATCGTATGTACCCTTGGATCAGTAACCGTGTATCAGAAAATATTTTGTTATTGTGGTATTTGACAATGGATATTTTCTCCATCATTGATCTTGTATGAAGGCCATCATGGTTGTTGATGCTAACTCAGATGAGTTAGGTATTATTAAAATATCACTAATCTAATAATTTTCTCATTTGGAGTGGTGAATCCCCATCCATTTTTCTCTTTGCCGCAATTGTTGCATAATTTTGAGATTGTTTTCTCTATGAAATTGGTTCTCTAAGGCTCTGGATTTTTAAATTTTTCATCATTTTTGCTCTATTTCGAGCTCCTAACAAAAATATGGTAGATGTGGCCGTAGTTGATTTTGATCTATCTAGTTCTGTGTAATGTGATATGAGCTTTATTTTTTTGACATTTTTACTGCTAGCTAATCATCAAAATATATACTCTTCTAGTTCATTGTGCCTCATTGTATTCGTGGGCACTTCATTATTATTGTCATTTTTTCCCACGAGCTCGATTCACTATAAAACTTGATGCTATGGTGAATTTATGAGCATGTATCTTGAGTCATTTTGTATTGTGCCATCATTTTAAAGTTTGAAGAAATCACTTGGCACCATTCGAGCTCTATTTCGAGCTCCATTTTTGGTTCTTTCAATCTTTTGACCTGTCACTTTTTATTTCTTTCTTCTTCTCGACAATATTCTAAAATGATTTGAATTTATGTGATTTTGTGATTCTTGGATCTATGTAAAACCTCTTGAGAGTGTTTTAGAGAAAAGTAAGTTCAGGGTATTCAATTTCTTCTTCTTTTACCTTGATGCTTTGAGGGTTTGAAGATTTTATTTGATGAACGTTATGTTTTGACCAAAACTGTGTATTTTGTATTTCATTCTTGTTTCTCTAAATGCCTTGAAAATTACTTGGTTGTGCATTAATTTGTTTATGAAATACTTGACCCTAAAATAAATTCTGAGTGCTCGTGTTCATTTCTCTAAATGTATTGAATATTATTTATATGTGCATTATTTCTTACTTTCCATTCAACCTCAAGCTCATTTTTTCTTCCATGTAATGCTTGTTGGAACTAAGTTTCTCTTGTCTAAGTTCTTTATCAAACCCAAATTCGAATTCTTTTCTGGGTATCTTTACTTTCTTCGCATTTTATAGACTTCTAGGTTTTCAAAATATTTTCTCTAAATTCAATAAGTTGGCTCATTTTATTTCCTTTGTAGCTCCATTAAAATTGTGATTTTGATTTATTTCTTCAAAATCTTAAACTTTGTTTCCTTCTGTAGTTTATCAGAGATGAGTGCGTTCAAATCTGATTCGTTTTTTCAAGTTTGTACTTTATTGTAGCTATAATGCACATTCTTTTGTACTCGAAGGATGGCTGTCATTATTAACTTGATTTGATAATATCATTACTGTATCTGTGGCCATTTGTTATTGATTTCCATGGCTCTGAATATTTTTTTATAATACCCATAATTGGGTTTGCATTCTTTGATGACTTTGTTTCATGATAAGTCTGTATATACTAGTTTTGGCTTTCATACCAAAAGTTGGGTTGCTCCTTTCATGATCACTATTCATTTTTGGACCTTGAACACATGGGTATTCATTACTAAGTACTATTATTCTAGTTGTGTTTCACTTCAATCGTTTTGGGGAAAGTTCAATTGTCATGGCAACTGAAACAACTTTTTTGCAGAGAAAAATAGAGGAATGCCTTAGAGTATGTAACCTCAAGTTGTTGCAAAATGCTTTCACAGTTAACTTCATATTGTAGCTTAGTTTCAGCTTCCTTTGATCTGTAACCTTGAGTTCTGAATCTTCAATCACGGTGTATAACTTGAAGATTGCTTAAGTTGAATACTTTAATTGCAGGAATAAGCCTAAAATGATCACTTGAATACTTCCATCTTTATCAATACCTTACTACAGATCATGAAGTTTAGGATATGATAAAACTTTCATTCTTTTTATAAGTGCATACTTCTTCATTTACCTTTCTTGTGTGTCATTCAATTTCTTCAAAACAGCTCATAGAGTAAGATCACATACCACTGCTGCAACTTCCATACCTTGATTAAAATCCGTTTTTGCATCTTAAACAAAAACCTGACTATCCTTGAAATATTTTAAGATTGTACTTATACCTCTGATGTTTGAGTCACTTAAGGAAGCTGACAACTTTAGTATTTTATCTCACTTTACTATAGTATATTTATGAAATTATTTCATGGCAACTCTTGTACAACTAAGATGGTTCTCAAACTGAGCCATGTTGTAACTCTTGTATCTGATTGAAACATATAGTCTGTTGTTTTGATGATTGGCTTCCTGTACTCTTTCTTTTGGAAACCATAAGTTGCAAATAGACTATTTATTGATTTGTTTCATCAAAATTGTAACTTTCATTGTTGTCATTATGATGAAAATTGTACTTTGCATTATTGATATCATGAGCTGAAAACTTCAACTGTTCTTGGTCATTTGAGCTTTTGGTTCTTGAATAACTACATCTTATTTAGTTTGAGTTGAAGTTTGAAGTACTTATATTTCATGGCTATAATCATTCTTATATATTCCTTTTGCAAACATAAACTAATGTAATATTTGTATTAATACATTAATTCCATACCTTAAATGACCACTTGTATATTTCTTTGAATCTAAAATTGAGTTGAGATACAAAGTTATCATTTGAAATTGCTGATATATCATGGAAGGCTTGTAGATTTGACTTCCTGTATCTTGCTCTTGATGAATTGTCTGAAAACTATTTCTTTGGATTTCAACACTATAGAAGACCATCATCCCCTCTAAAAAATGACTCTCCCAACTTGTAAATTTTGTGCCTTAAAGCTTGGAAATTTATGCTCTTGATGCATATTAAAGGTGGCTCTTTATCTCTAGAACTTCCTCAATTATGAAATCAAGTTCTGTAAATATTAAATATTACTTGTTGCACATATCTAATATCTGATTTGATTAAAATATTATATTCTGAAATGAAATAATTGCATTATGTTTCATACTTTTTATTTATCATGTTCTTTATGAAGCTCATCTGTTTTCACAGTTCTTTTAAACTTATACTTTTTTATCTAAATCATTAGAGTTTTCTCATTTTTTGTATCTCCTGTAACTATACTCTTTATGGGTTCTTGTAGAGGTTTGTTAATGAAAAATGTAAGATACCCTTGCTTACTTTCCATGCTTTGATGAAAAATTTGTTCGAAAAATAAGAATTGTTACTTGTATTCTACTTCCTCACTTCTGATTCAGTATCCCAATTCCTTATTTCTATGCATCATAGTTTATTTGAGAAGTTGTTGTAGATTATTATACTCATTATGTACTTTATACTTGATTGAAACCTGATGAAAACTTTTGTTTCTTGCTTGCATTTTCCTTTTCCTAGAACAACTCATAAACTTGTACCATCTAGATTCATTCAATAAGTATTTCCTTTTAGTACAGTAATCATTTATGAAAAAAAAAATCTTTCTTCATCTACTACATATACCTGCACACTTAAGAAAATAGTTAGAAAATATTTAGGGTTTTTGGCCTCTCTTAGATTTCATAGTTTTTTCATTTCTCTTTCTTCTTCTGTAATGATTTTCGGAATCATATATGCTAATGTAGAATTACTATTTATCAATTTTAGATGTCTCTGATGTACCTTATGCTTCTAATATTTAAAAATCCATTTGCATGTAGTTAGATAGTACATGCGTACACATCAAACCCTGAGCTCTTTATTGATTTCATTCTTCTTTCATTTTTTTAGGTATACTTTGTAGCTGCTTGGAACATGTAAGAAAGATGGAGCTGGAACTAGAGATAAGTAGATTAGAAGAGAACGCAAGTTAATGACAGGTTTCTTCTACAATCTTTTAATTTTAACTTCATGCACATTGTACTTATTTCTTAAGTAGTTTTGAGTTACATCCCATGGATTGTGTGGGACACATTAAATCTTCTTCATGAATAAATAACATTAATTTATGTAACTGAGTTATATACTTCTTTCTGCATTCAGCATTTTATGATGGATATTGATTGTATAGTGAAATAAACTACTCAATCACATAATTAAATGTTATTGAAGCATGCATGGAAATTATGAGTTTTGAGGTACATGTAACTTAAAAATGAAATCACTTTCATGTAAATTGCAACTCTGTTTGGTGTTCATGGATTTAAAATTTCACCTAAACTATTATTCCTGCCTCCATCAAGGAAATGCATTATTCCTTAGGGGATTTTGTGTTTCCTTGTTGAAGAAGATTATGGAATGGTAGTCTATGTGGGGTGTTACATTTTGTAACAACACACATAATTGCTAGATTAATGAATCTAATCAATTATTGCAACTGAAAACACAATAAAATTGTAATGCACACCCCTAGTTACATCTATTTCATCAATGCCTTCCATTGAAAAAGTTTTGAGTTGCCCTTTTTTGCACAAGTGTAAAAATTGTCAAAATTTCTAGTGATCTTGTGGGGAAAGTTTGCTTCTAGTTTTTAGACCAGTGCCTTGCTCTTGTCCATTGGGCATGGAGTCAAATCATATAACCAAAAATTGTCTTTTCCAAAAAAGAAACGAAAACTAAGGAAAGAATCTGGTGAACCACATCACATGCATGAATGCACATTATTGAATTAAAAAAACATTGTAATGTGCATGAACTACACTTATTAAAAGGGAAATAATACTCTAACTAAACACTATAGGATTTTCAATAACAATGTTTAATAAATATATCATTCACAGGAATGGGAAGTTACTCTCCATTTAGCCTTGAAATCTGAAATGCATTGTTTTATTTGTAAGATGAAATCATATAAGGACCACTCCAGATTGTATCAAACTTTATGTGGTTTCCTAGATTTTCATGATCAACATCCAATTTTAACACAATGTCTCCATCATTGAATACTATAAACTTAGAATTTTTATCAAATGTTTTCTTGATCTATCTTTGATTCTTTTCAATGTTCAAATGAGCTTGATCTCTTAACTCTTGTAGCTCCATTAATTCTACATAATGAACCTACAATGGTTCATCCTCAATAATGTTCCATTTGATGCAATAACTCCAATGCAGGAAACTCAACTGAGATAGACATTCTTTCCTATTGTGCATAAAAAAATTGTACGGTGAATCAACAATTGATCTTGTAGGAATCACTCTGTTAGCCAAAAGTTTTGAATTTAACATCAAATGCTAAGCTATTTGGTTTTCCTTGTGTGTTCTTCTGATAATTCTTAATATATTTTTGTTAGTACTTTTAGCTAATCTGTTACCTTGTGAGTAATAATTAGACTAGGTACTTAAATAAATTTCATGCTTGATAGCCTAATCTATTACATTTACACCAAGAAATGCTAAAGCATTATCTGAAATGATAGTTGCTAGAACACCAAATTTGTAAACTATTCCTTTGTAGAATAATAAGATTGAAGTCTTGTTAGCTTCTTTCAAAGCTACTTCTTCAATCTAGTGTGTAAAGTAATCCATAGTAGTCAAGATACACTTGTGTCCTTGTGAGAAAGGGGGATTTATCATTCCAATGAAGTCAAGACCCCACTGTATGAATGGTTGATCCACTGAAATAGGATGCAGGGGAAGTGAAGATAAATGTTATTTTCCACCAACAAAAGCACATTTCTTACACTTCTTAATCCATTCGAAGTAGTCTATGAATATGTTGGGCCAATAATAACCATCTTTTATAATTTGTAAGGTTGTACTACGTGCTGAAAAGTGACCTCCTACAGGTCCTTCATGAAATTCACATGTAATAGTTGTTGAATTCTATAATAATCAATACATCACAACAAAATTCCATTTATATCTCTTTTAAATAGTACACTATCAATGAAAACATAAAATACAACTTGTAATGTGAAATATATTCCCTTACTATTATCCATATCTTTTTGATAAGTGTCATGTTGCAAGTAGTTAACCAAATCAATCATACATCTTGATTTTTGAACTTCTTGACCGAGTTATGGTTGCTGATTTTCCAGTTGTACCAATATGTGTTACTGTTGATATGTGATTTCAGCATGTTGTTATGAATTTTCTAATTCTTCATCATATTATTTTTCTATATCAATGATTATATGTTCACAAAAACCTTTTCCTCAAGTGTTTTCACAATAGGAATGTCAACATCATACTTCATAACCTTCGTAATTTATCCTGATCTTTTCTCATTCAGTTCTTTGCTCAACAAGAACACTTTAACACTTGGATAAGAGACTAAGACATTTATCTTATTATTGGAAAGCATGTACTTGAATTTATTTGATCCTCTAACTATTGAAAGTAATTTTTTTTCAAGAAAAGTGTACCTTATCTCATAGTCATGCAAACTCTATCCAAAGAAAGAAATTGGTTGCTTAGTGTTATCATCATTAACCTGAGTTAATATGGCTGAAATAGTCTCAGCTACTCAAAGTACATACATTGTAAAATCCTTATTAAAATTTGGATTCGGAAGAGTAGGAGCTTGTGAAATAGCTGACTTCATGGATTTGAATCCTTTTCTTCCTTTGTTGGTCTAGGAGAAGGTCTAATCTTTCACTAACATGGTTATTAATGTCTTGACTAATGGTACAAAATCTAGAACAAATCTTCTAACAAAGTTGATTTTTCCAAGAAAACTTTGCAGTGCTTAATTATGATGAGGCAAGGATAACTGTGAAATATCATCAATTCTGAAAGGATCCATAGATAAAACTTCTCTAGAAATAATATGACTAAGAAATTTACCTTGATGTACTAAAAATATAGAATATTTAGGATTCAATGATATTCCAAACTGTCTACAAAGATGAAAATTCTACCTTAAATGCATTATATGTTCATTAGAATTCTTCAAAAATATAGTAACATTACCTAAGTAAACCAATATGCATTTATTTAATGCTCTATGAAAATACATGTCCATTGCACGTTGAAACATTACACCTGTATTGGAAAGTCCAAAAGGAATTCTTTTGTAAGCATAATTACCCAACTTTGTGGTGAAGGATGTTTTGTATTTGTCTTCTTCATGCATAATAATCTAATTATATCCACTATAACCATCTAAAAGGGATAGTATGTCTGAACCTAAAACTATTTTTAAAATATAATCCATATTGGGTAGCAGATAATGATCTTTTAACAAAGCTTTATTAAGATATCTAAAATCCACACATAGCCAAATTTCTACATTATTTCTTCCTAACAGGAACAAGATTAGCTACCCAACTTGAATGCTTAACTAGAAAGATAATACCTAATTTGATGAGTTTGGAAAAATATTTTCTCATCAATGGTTTAATCTTTGGATTTATAGGACTTTGTTTCTTCCTAACTAGCTTGGAATTTGGTTGTAACTCTATTGTATGCTGAGCTAAATTGGGATCAAAACCTATCAGATCTTGGTATTTCCAATAAAAAACATCTCTGAATTCTTTACATAATTTGATAAATGAATGTTTTTCAACTGAGGAACATACCTTCCTGATAAATAGTTTCTTTTCATCATCCACTAAGATCTCCTCGTAGTTATCTATGTGAGTTGAAATCTTGCTTTTATCCTTCCTTAACTGATCATCAGAACTGAAAATATCTTCTAGTGTAATTAATCCTTGAGGAATTTTGTTCATCTTTAGTTGAATAATTTTATCACCATAGAAGTGTTGGAGGTTTTCCGGATTTAATGCACGGAAAATTCAGCTTCTCGCTAAAAAATTCTGTATATTTGTTCATCATCTTTGAAAACTTGCCAGTTTTCTTTGTTATCAAGTACTAAAGGTCTGATAATTAACTTAATATGTGGTTATACTTTTTTGTTTTCAATATGTTCTAGCACATCAAAGCTAGCACCAATTACTGCAAGTATGTCTGCATGTTTTTTTCATCTCTTGGAATAGATTCCATGTTAATAGCATAAAAATCTTCCATTAAGTCTAAAGCTCTATGTTTGTAAGATTTCAGCAATGAATTCTTGTTGATACCTCTTTTTCTATCCTATTGTAAGCCATGACTTAATGTTTTATATTCAGATACATTATAAGTGCATGAAAATTGTAGACTTAGAGCTAAAAACTACCTTTTGTTTGTAGGGGAAGTGAGCATCAAATATGAACCTTGTCCTTTCTTATTCTTGGATCCATCAAAATGAAGCTTTCATAGCCCTTATGTTGTTTTTTCTATTTTAGAAAACAAGCGGACTGGTACATTTTCTTCATGTAAGCAATAAATGCCAAACAAATCTTCCTCTGTTTCTTTGAAAGGATCATAAGTATATTCTTCTTGAGTTTTTTCATCCATAAATAGATTAGAAACATCATCTAGTGTAGAATCATGTGATGTAACATCAAAATCAGATTGATCTCAAGCTGCATAATTTTTTACAGTGTTTGAAGCATGAGGATCAATATGAAGTCTAGCTTAAGGATATGAATTTATAGTAATTTTAGTTCCATATCTGGTAGTAAAGAACAAAATTGATCAATCTGAAGAAACATAACCTCCTATCTTTTTTGTAAAATCTCTTGATAAGCATAAAGAAAAGTAGGGAAGTAAATCAACAACATTAACATCTTGTAAGATAGTAACATTTAGGAAAGCATGTAAGGTTACTTCCAAATTTATAATGATGCCAATTGTGTTATTTCTTTCACCATCTAGCTGCAACATGCTTTTCTCTGTAGACTCATACTGCAGGCCCATTTTTTCTACAATTTATTTTGGCATAACTATGTTGCTTGCACCTCTGTCAACCGTGTAGTTATGAACTAAATGATATCTAATAATCAAAGATATATAGAAAGGTGGTGGATTATTGTTATCATGGGCATTTAAAACCTTTTGAAGCATCCACTTAACCTCTTTCATGCTTTCTTGCTCCATTGTTCTAAGAACCATGTATTCTTTACGAGCTTCCTTTTCTGTTGGTTTTAATGAAATCTGTAACTTAGCAAGCTCATGAGAAAGTAACTATTGATGTCCTAGAATACATAGAACATCCCACATTGAAATATTAATATTATGCTTTTTTATTACCTCAACATTATTAAAATAAGCAACCATTTTTGAAACATCTTCTACAGTTTTAACATAAGCTTTAGTAAAAAATGACTTTGCTTTAGTAACTTTTGAAATGTAAGGTATAAATAGTCTTCTGGGATCAAGCTGCAATTATTTTTGCTGCTCCTTTTGAGATGAACTTCTTGCTATTTTTTACAAAACAACAAAGCTATTTGTTGTTTTTTGACCCGTACTTGTTGTTTTATCAGTGACAATGTAGGAAGAACAGGCATGTTTTACTATTTTCCTTTATCTTGAGATTTTTCTTGATACCTAGTTATGACTGTAATAAAATCTTCCTCTCCAAAGATGACTAGATTCTGTTCTAGTGATTTTTGACTATGAGCATCTTGTTACCCACCCTCCATTTGAGGCATTAATAATGATTTATGTTGAGGTTGTGCAACAAGGCTTATATCCAGGAATGCATTTAAATAATTGGCAGTTGAATGCGGTTGATTACAACATTGAAACCATTCTTCTGAAACCATATTGATTGAAACAAGAGCGCTAGATGAACTAGGAGCCTTTGGATCAAATTTTATAGGATGATATGGTTGTCTATAGTTCTGATTTTAGTGGTAAGGTTGCCTATTCTACTGATTTTGCTAATAAGGAACTTGATAAGGCCTGCTAGGCTGAGCTAATTTGTTCTCAATTGATGTTAAATTATTTCCCATAGTTTACAAATATTTAAACACACCATCTGTTGGAGCTAAAACAGTAGGCTCTATAATGGTAATAGGTGTCGGAATAGGTGTCATATATACTATAAGAGGCATTAAAGGTCTTGGAAATAATTTTCTAGCTTGAATAAGATTATTTTTAGGGCCCTAATGACAATATCATAAGATGTTGGGAGAGTCTCTCCTCCCATAGACTGAATCATGGTTGAAATATCACTATTTAAAGCTCTGAGATAGTATAAAAATACATGATCAACTTGAGGCTTAATAGTAGCTGGAATTCTTTCCCAAGTTCTAGTAAATCGGAAGTTGAAACTAGTCATAAATTCATGGGGAGCTCTTTTGATTGTAGATAATTATTCTATGAGGGATAAAGGATCATAATGTTCTTGAAATTGCTTGAGTAATTTCTATCCTAACTCATCCCAAGTTCTTATACTCCCAATTTTTAAGGTCATATACCATTGCAAAACTTCTCCTTTAAATGATGCAACTAAAAGTCTTAAGGTTACATTTTCATGAGTTATATTATGGACGGTACAAAGGGCTGCGACATCTTTAATATGCTCTGTAGGAGTAATTGGATTTACACCAGTGAATGAAGGTAAAATTTTCCAGGTGAAAACATGTATATCATGATAAACTTGAATTATTAAAGGAATGCCATTAGTAAAAGTCACAAAATTTCTAGATGGTTGAATAGTCATTGGAATAACTAGGATTTGAACAACAAGATTAATACGCTGTGAAGGAAGATTAGGAGGAGGGTTGTCAAAACCAGGCCTATCATAAAGTAAGGTATTGTCAACTCTTCTTCTTCTTGCAGAATTTAAAGGTAAAGAAATAAACTCAGTAGTAATTCCTCTTACTGATAATGGTGTAGTCATTTTAGGCATGGAACATGCTGTAAAACATGTTTGAAATCATCCGTACAGAGCACTAAAGATATGATTCGTATTCAAACTGAGCGTGCCAAAAAAATTTATTTGTCGAAATTACACCCTAGTTGAGAGATGAAAGCGGGGTTTCTAATCTTTCTTTGAATCTCTCACTCTCATACATACAATAGAAACACCTTAGGTCTATGGGTATACCTATTGTTGAGGTGAGCCTCTGTTATCAAGGCTGGTTCCTTTTTGATGTATCCTAAACTACCTTTTTGGGATTTTGAGGGTAAAAAGATGACTATAACTAAAATTGAAAAGGGGGTGATACACCAAACTTTTTGAGGGCTTTGACTAAGTATAAGCACAATAAAATTGAGAATGAATTTTGGAAGCATGAACTAATGGTTTTCAGTAGAATATTAAGGCAAAATACTTTGTGTATTGAGGGAATAAATCATAACAACACAATAAGATAGACATGCACACTAATATTATGCAGAAATTACTAAATTTACAACAAGGTAAGATGATAAAATACTTTGTGTATTGAGGGAATAAATCATAACAACACAATAAGATAGACATGCACACTAATATTATGCAGAAATTACTAAATTTACAACAAGGTAAGATGATTAATTAGGGAATTGACATTCACAAGAATCAATAAAGAGATACACACCACTACAAATAATTGGAATGGAAGTAACCAGTTCTCATTCAAGGGGAAAAACTGGAAAAAATTGCTTCAACACTCCTAGTTCCAAAAATTCCTCATCTGTCCATTAGAATTGCACACAATATATATCAAGATTATTCACCCAACCCATCCTAAAAAATAGGCTAAAATTTGTACTCACCCATGCATGGTAATTTTACCCCTTTATCATGAATAAATAAAGGAATAAAAGTAGACAAGTTGATTACAATGAGGCATTAAAAGCCTTAGTTACAAAAATCAATATCAATCAAACTTCAGTTGACTGATCTATTTTTAATCAAACTTGATTAATAATCTGGCTAATAATAGCTCGTGCTTGATGTGTAAATATTTTCCATTGTGCATGTAATCTTTGTCTTCTTCTTCTTGATGTGAAACTTGCAACTAGATCCACTTACAATGATATTTTTAGGCATTCTTTAATTTTTCCCCTTTAGATGCACATGCAAAAATGACTCTTCCTATGTGAGAAAAAAATTCTTTTGTCCTTGATACTTCACAAAATATTCACCCAATGTGTGTGGACAAAATGTAGGCATGTGCAAGATAATAGTACCATTATTCGTAAAAAATAAGATAATTAACATGTCAAAGAGTCTTTTCGATCTCTGATGTGACATCTTTTTGTCTTCTTTGATATTTTTTCTTCTAGTGCTCGACATGCCAGACATACTCGCTTTCATGATCCATGTGATAAATATGATGTTGACATATATATATATATGTACTCTTTTACGTTAATCTACATGATAATACCTTGTTAGCCTTTTGTTCACATGCAAAAGATACATGTATTTCTTTTAATTTATCTCCATGAGCATGAGATTCTTGGCAATTTTTAAAGTAACTTTGAGGAAAATAAGGTAATCATGAAAAAATACATCTTGACCATCCATTGCTTGGAAAACTCCATTTGCCTTGATCCTTGTATTATTTCTTGGTCCCTTTTGACTAGACCCCTTGGATAACTTAATAAGGTAAACCCTACCTTTTTTATAATCATTGTTTATCCCACCATGGCATATAATACAAATTTAGTCTTTTTTGAATAATCATTGCATTATGGTTTTGGGTCACTTCTAGTTAATCATTTGATTAGTCATTACAAATATTATAGTTTTTCAGTTTTTGAAAAAATCATGCATAACAAGGTAAACTTTACTGTTTTGATAATTATGGTTCTCAGCATTTTATATAAACCTTGGACCTTTGATAGGTCAATGCAAATGATTTTTACACAAAAGGTTAGCCCCTCTCCATGATGACTTATCCCTTACAATGTTTTTTCGGTGGCTTTGCTTAATTGTGGTGCATATATAAATCATGGTTGAGTTAATTTCTTTGATAAGGGAAATCGATATTTGTTCCACCTAATATTCAAGTGTTGATCTTATTGTACCCTTGGTTAGGGTTATGACTCCATAATTAATGAGGTCGGTGTTTGTTATGTCATTGATGTGTGTACCATTTGATATTGGACATCGATTATGAACCATGGTTGAAATTAACATGAGTGGTTAGGCTTGAGTTAGCTTTGAATCCGGTGAATGAATTGTGGTCATTGATCTTTGTACCCTTCTAAACTTGAAACGTTGATCATAAACTCTACTTTGACTAGGTGGTTGGATTAGGTTTTACCTCCACATTGTTTTATATGGTACGAAGGTCATCATGGTCGTTTATGCTAACTCAAATGAGTTATGTCTGATTAAAAGCTTGTGGAGCTTATCATTTTCTCATTCCATTTGCTTGTTTCTAGCGGTGAAGCCCTAGCCATTTTTCTTCTCACTGCCATTGATGATATTTTGAGCTTGTTTTCTAGTTCTACACCTAATGAATACATACATTTTATGATTTTTTTAGAGATTTGAGAAAGTGTGACTACCATTATTGCTTGATGTTGAGCTCATTTTTCCTCTACAAAAAGATTGTGTGAGGCTTTGAACATCTGCATTTATGTCATTTTTTCTCTGTTTCAAGATTATGAGAAAAATCTAGTAGAGGTGGTTACAGTTGATTTTGAGCTTTCTAGTTTTTTGTAACATGGTATGAGATTTGATTTTTTTATGTTTTTACTACTAGATATCATCAAAATTTATACTATTCTAGCCCTTTTTGGCTCATTGTATCCCTGGGCACTCTGATTTTATTGTTTTTTTTCTCCTAATCTCGATTCATTGTATAATTTGATGTTGCGGTAAGTTCTGAACATGTATCTTGCATCCTTTTGTACTATGTCATTATTTTGAAGTTTGTTGAAATCACTTGGCACTATTCAAACTCTATTTCGAGCTCCTTTTTTGGTTCTTTCAAGCTTTTCACTTGAACTCCTTTATTTCTTTGTTCTCCTTCATAATATTCTAATAATACTTTCAACTTTTATGGTTTTTTTATTCTTAGCTCTATGAAACCTTCTGAGATCATTTTAGATCAAAGTGAGTTTTGTGTATTTGAGGTTTTTTTATTTGACCTTGATGTTTCAAGGGTTTTGAATATTTTCTTCGATGAATGGTAAGTTTTGACCTGAACTATGCATTCTCTATTTCTGTTAAACTTTTATAACCATTAATCAAGGTATCCACTTTATCTTCTTTAAGCCTCTGATATATGGATTCAAGCCTGCCATTCTTCACTTCTATGTTGATATATTCTTGAGCCTTTATTACTCGGCTTATTTAATGTATGGCTTCTAATTGAACTTTCTCTTTCTGTTATTTGAGTCCTTTGTTTACATCGATTCCATACTAAAATGCTTTAAAATTTCTCTGAGTTCTCTAGAAACTTTTGATGAAAATTGTAATGAATATGATACCTCAACTTTTTGATTTCTTTGTATTTACTGATAGTCATTATTTATTAGCTATAGATGGAATTTGTTAAAGTTTTGAAATGTGATGAATTTTACCATCATTAAAATAAACTGGAACTCTGCTTTTTCTTGTAATCTAATCATGATTCTTATATCCAAAATGTTGTACGTTGTTGTAACTGTAATGAACATTCAATTGTATAGTTTATTAGAAAGAAACAAAACTTCTTGTTATTTGTATTTGAAATTTGTTCTGCTATGTTATTGAACTATTATGAAACATAACTCTGTATTACAACTGTAGATGCAACCTTTAAAATTGTATAAACTTATACTCTTGGTTCATGAATAGTTTCATCTTGTTAACTTTGAGTTGATTTTTGAAATGGTTGTATTGAAGAATGGTTATTCTTTATTGTTGTGACTTACCTTCCTTGAGAAACTGTAGCTCTCACTTATTCATTGTGGTATTTTTTCTCCAAAAAAATTTGGCTTTCAGTTGATGTTATTATGATCATTGCTTGAAGATCCAATCAGGAAAACTGTAACTCTTGATTTACATTCATATTTTAATTTGTACTTTTCAAAATCATATCATAGCATATTTAGTAGTAACCTGAGGAACTTTATCTAGTATAGCTTCCTTCTAAAGGACCATCTCACTTGAATTTGAAATTTTTGGTTAAGGTCAGTTACATGAATAAGCCCGTACATGTTCTTGATGATACCTGAAGTAGTCTCTACTTGAATTTGATGCTTTTCTTCTATGAAAAGAAATGAAATTGTTTCTTTTGGCACTTTCATGGTTGTAACTACTTATTTATAGTTTCACTTGCAACTTTTATGGAAACCATTCTTTCTAAAGTAGAAGACATTAAAGTTAGTTTGAAATTTTATACTATTTCAAACTTACTTTGAAAATTTATGCATAGGAAAACCTAACATGCTAGATGGTTGATATTTGTCTATTTATTTCAAAACTAGCACCCTGAAGTTAACATTCCTTTACTCTATTAAAAATGTAGATAGATGTTTGTATTACTGAAAACTGTAACCCTCTATTAATGATTTATGATTTGAGGCACTTGAAAATTAGTCTCTACATCCTGTAAATTCAACTAATTTAAGTTTTGAACTTGATAAGCTTATTTGATGAGTCATCTAGAGCATCTGTTCTAATTTTTGTACTTTGTTATAATCTTTTTATTCCATCACTGAATATCATAATCCTTAGTTGGTCCAAATAAAACACAGATGTTATGTTCACAAGTTGTACTTGTATTTTATTTATTTTCTTAAAAAGCTATGAACAAAACTTATTTTATAAGATTATATCTGACCTAACCTAGGTTATAATAACAACTGAAACTAGTGATACATTGTATTGTTATATTGGTTGAAATCTATATTTTGAGAGTTTCCGCAGCTTTATGCATTGATAAATTAATTTGAATCAATACTTTGTTTTCAATTATACCTCTGGAAAGACACCTTGGGGTTCTCTTTGATATTGTCTCATACTCGTAAGCTTGTAAATAATGACATTGGAGTATCTTCCTTAGAGTTTTGTTGGACTTTATTGCAAATTTGATTCAAATTATGTATCTTAAATGAAACTATGCCCTTATTTATTATACAATTCAAAGTGGTTGCTTTTTCTCAATTCTGAAATATGGTTCTGTAAATGTAAATTATTATTAAGGAATTCCTTGTAGCTATATATCTATGCTTATGATGTTCTCTGATCTTCATGAATGAGGAACCTGTATTTTGATTCTCTTGTATCTGCATTGTTTCACTATTCTCTTAAATCTATTCTTTTTCCTTCATCTAAATCCTTAGATTTTTCTCATTTTATGATATCTCCTATAATATCCTCTTCATGGTTTCTTGTAGAGGTTTGTTAATGAAAATTGGAACATACCCTTGCTTTTGTTGTGATTTGGTGAAGACATTTTTCCAAAAACAAAAAATATTACTTGTATTCTACTTTATCACTTCTAATAAAGTGTTCCAATGTCTTGCATCCTATAGACCATGCCTTATTTGAGCAGTGGATGTAGATTCTGATACTCATTATGTACCTTGTACTTGGTTGTAATTTGATGAAAGCTTTTGATTTCTGCTTGCATTTTCATTTTATGGAACATATTATAAACTTGTACCATCTAGATTCCTTAACCATGTATTTTGTTTTAGTACAATAATCATTTATGTAAAATATTTTTATGTTCTTCATCTACTACATGTACCTGCACACTTAAGAAAATAGTTAGAAAATAGTTAGGATTTTTGGCCTCTCTTATGTTCAATAGTTTTTCTTCTTTTATTTTTTCTTCTATAATGATTCTAATAATCTTCTGTGCTACTGTAGAATATTGCTTTATCAATTTTGTATTTGTCTCCGATGCACCTTATGCTTATGATATTTAGAAATCCATTTGCATGTAGTTAGATAGTACATGAGTACAAATCAAACCCTGGGCTCTTTATTGATGAATTTTTTCTTTCATATTTTCAGGTACATTGTGGCTATTAGGAGAGTTGCATTAAGATGGATCCGGAACTGAAGACAAGAAGATTAAAAGAGAATTCAAGGAAATGATGGGTTTCTTCTATACTCTTTTACTTTTAATTTCATGCACATGTCCTTCTTTCTTCAGTAGTTGTGAGTTACATCTGACGGCTTATGTGGGAAACATTGAATGCCTTCATGAAGAAATAACATTAATTTTTTTAACTGATTTGTATAATTCTATTTGTATTCAACTTTTATGATGGATATTTATTGTATAATGAAATGAATCACATAATTATATGTATTTAAACATGCGTAAGTTATAAATTTTGAGGTACCTATAACTTTAAAATGAACTAAATTTCATGTAAACTGTAACTCTGTTTGTTGTTTCTAGATTTAACATTTCACCTAAATTATGATTCCCTCCTCCATTAAGGTAATGCATTAGTCCTTCAAGGATTTTGTGTTTCCTTGGTGAAGACAAACATGGAATGTCAGTCTATGTGGGGTTTTACATTTTTTAATAGCACACATAGCTATAAATTACATGTAGTTAATCAATTTCTACAACTAAAAACACAATAAAACTATAATGCATCCCCCTAGTTAGGTCCATTTTATCAATTCCTTCCATAGAAAAAGTTTCAAGTTTCCCATTTTTTCACAAGTGTAAAAATTATCAATAGTTCCCTTTGTATCAACCAAAGTGAAGAGTTTCTTAGACTTATTCATCCAGGTTTCACTTCAGAGTGATAACAAACATCTATTAGATTGAATATCTATGAGAAGTTGGAGAAGATCTTTGAGGCTCTACATGGCATTTTGAACAGTCAAAGGTCAATTAGTGACAAAACAAGCCTAGGCTTGAAAGGGGATGACATGAAGATTTGTGTAGATAACAAGACATGTCCAAATACCTATGAAGACATGAATGATAAAAAAGAGGATGTCAATCTAATGATGAAGATGAATTCAAAAATTTCTAACCCTATAAGACCACCAAATGTAATGAGGTATGGTTAGTTTTTAAATGGTTATCGTCATACTTGTAATAAAGTTGGTCATAGGACAAGAGAATGTGAAAGAAGGTTCTTAAGAAATAAGTATTCATGGAATTGTGAAATCTCCTTTAATGGATACTTCTATGCATGAAATTAATATGGTCATAGGGATATGTATTGTAGAATTAAACTTATCTCAAATTAGTTACAATGCAAGAATGGTGTGTTGTGCTACAATTGTCATAAACTTGGTCATATTGCTAGATTTTCATATCAAAATGAATCACAAGTGTACAAAATTTGGTGTCAAGATCCTAGAAGGTAATATAGAAGAGTGTTAAATAAGAAAATCAATCCTAAATATGAGTCAAAGATAGCCAAGTCTGATTCAATAAACAATAAGGATGATACAAAGCATGAGGTCAAGGAATAAAAACAAAAACTAGTTATACATAGTTCAGATCCATCTACCAGCAATGGTGGAATGTTTGCAAAAAATTAACTCTAAACCAGTTAATGAAGTATGTTTGACTGTTATTAACACACAAGAGAAGAAGATAGAGAAAGTGGATCTCAATCCTAATGAGCTAATGAAGAGAAAAAGGATTCTAAAAATTGTCTGCATGTTAGATATGAAGAAGGACATGGAGATTTAGGAATATCCTAAATTTTTATTGTTTTACTACCCTACGAAGCATAGATTATCTTAATTAGGCTTCATGAAAAAATTCATCAGTTAGAGAAACATTGAAGGTGTGTTATCATCTAATATATTTGTATGAAGATCAAATGAGGTATGTATGTGCTGACTAGATATATTTTATTCAATTCATGTGATCATGATACATGTGGAGAACATCATGGAGATATACTTTTAGGAGTGGTAAAAATAGAAGGTTTGGAGTGTTTTAGTCTTTTTGTGAGCTACTTATGCTTAGAGTAAGTGCTTTATGACCTAATTTAGGTCCTCGATGCACTTAAGAATAATATTTTGTCTAACACAAATGAACAATGTGGTTAATTAGGTTTGGAATAGTTAAAGTTAAGAAATTATTGTGTTGTAATCATGATGAGTATGAAGGTATCTCAACTTGGTCTACAAATATGTTGAAAGCATCAAATTATGATATAACTCTAGAAAATAATAGAAAAAAGTCTTTTAGCATAACATAAAGAGTCTTGGTGTCTGAAGTATGAAGTGTCAAGTTTGTAGCATCAAGAGGAGTGCTTTAAATATGATAATAAAGTGTTGATAAATGTGATAGATGGTCTCAGGTATGTTCAGAGTGTTATTATGTGACCTTATGTATCTTTGTAACAGTATTTGAGAATAAAGATAACAAGAAATATGAGATTAACATGATATGAAATACCTAATATTAGAAAATACAATGATGTTAGGATGACTTAGTAGTGTTGCATAGGTGTATACTTTAAGAAATATTTTTGAATACCTTGATGGCAAGGCTACATGTGTTTTGTTTTCTTAAAGGTCTATAAATATCTTGTATGGAGATAAATAGGTAGAAGAAATTACTATAGGAAGGTAGTTTGACTGTTTGAATAAGATGAAGTTCTTAGATGGTGCATAAGGTCCTGATAGTTAAAAATTTGGATGAAAAAGTTATAATAATATCAACGTATACAACCTAGGAAGATTTCAAGTGTTTGATATCACTTCAAGGATATAAATTATAAGGTTTGGATGACATTATGAAGATGGTTATAAATATTGAAGACATGAGAGATAGGTTTGGTTGTGAGTGTAATAATTCTAAGTTTGAAAGTAAAATTTGGGTTTAGATATGGGAAATAAGTTGCATATTTGTCGAAGGTATGTTGTAAAACATTTCATAATATACTGTCATAATGTTATTATTTTCATGAGAAGATTGAATATGGATTTTTCTAGAGTAGTTAAGATGTGTGCGTGTGTGTAAAAAAATGATAATATGAACTAGATGTAAGGAAAAGGTTACAGTATCATATTACATTAGTTTAGGGGGAGAAATGGTGGTTTGAAGGTATGAAGAAGATGATTGGAGTCTAGGTACATTGTGTTGAGTTTAAAGAGCTTTGAGTTAGGTATGAAGTCTCTTACAGATGATTTAAAGTCTTGAAGGTATTTGAAGAGGTGGTACAGGGTAGAGGTAGCTTGGATGGATGTATCATTAAAAATAATGCAAGTGTTTCAAGAGAATACCTAAGTAAGATGAGGTATGCATAATCCAAGGGGGAGATCTTTTGCTCCAAGATATTTAAGAAGCTATGAATACATGCTCAAAATAGGGGACTGTTATGTTATGAAGGTCTATAGAAATAATGAAGTGAAAATGAATAAATGTATATTTTTAGGGGGACCAATGAGAATTGAAGATGTTTGAATAATAGGTCCATGGATCATCTACATTAAATAGTGTCAAGAGAGTGAGTGCAAACTAAGGGGGTGATTTTAAGTATGAGTTTATGCATTTTTTATATTGTTTTCATGCCAAGTTATTGTAGTAGCCTTTTTCATAGATTTAAAAGGGGGCAAGTGTAATTAGAAAAAATAATATTGAGGTTTTAAAGGTTCTTACATGTTTTGTTTTGATAAATGTTTCACATGATGGTTGCCATCAATGAAAAAGGGGGATATTGTTAGACATTGTGTCATTGGTTTTGTTAATGACGTCAAGTTCCATTGATGTCAAAGGGTTTCATGAGGTATAGGTGAGTGCATGTTGTTTTCATTGATGTCTAATAAGGTGAAATGAGTGGAGGTTGATTTGTAGTAACGTGATTTAGTGGCATGATGTATTGTAGTGGCATGTTCTTAGGAATTATTCAACTTATATGGACTTGTTTGTGTTCTTCAAAGGTTGTATGAAGGTCCTATCATTTCTTACATGGTTAAAGAGATGTGGTAAAGGTTTTAGTGAGTCTGCAAGATAGAAAACACATCAAATTAAATTAAGCATGTGTTGGTACAAGACATTCTATACCTTTTCTAGATCTAGTGAAAGAAAATTGCATTTTATCTTGAGGTATGAGGTAGAGTAGGTTATTATGAGCATGATAATTTTGTTTTGAGGTTGTATAGCATGTGTGGAAGATGTAAAAAATTCATAATTTGGGTATATGGTGTATATTCAAAGTCCTATATATGCAAGACCATGAATATAGATCAAAAAGGCATGGAAAACCCATGGTGATATATATGATTTTTAGAGCTGATTAGGAATGAAAGAGAATTATATATCATCAAGGAGGTCATTATAGAGGTTTGAGAAAAATTTGAGGCCAAGGTTTTGAAGACAAAGCATGAAAAGGTTATTAGGATCTACCGAACTCTCAAAACATTATTTTCCATCTTGATGGTAAAGTTTGAATGCTCACCCACATGTGTGTAATTTGCATGGGGACCTAGACTCTTTTTGGATGTTAGGGCATGGAGATAAGAATCTTTTGCAAGAATATGTTGACCAAAATAAGCTCACACTTATTTTGGGTCAATTGACACCATTTTCCCCCTTTTTTGCTTCAATCTTATTTTTTACATATTCTAAGCACTTAAGGCCCCCTGCTAGCATTTCCATTTGATAGGAAATTTATTCCCCTTTCCATAGATATAAATAAGTCCTTCTAACTCTTTGTATTTTTCAAGTTATGGGCCGGCGTGCCTTGGAAGGATTTTTTACCAAAAGTGGGTTGACAGGCCTAGGGAAGAATTTTTGCCATGGAAATTGCAGATCGGCAGGGCGGCAGGATACATTTTGAAATTTTCCCCCTTTTTAAAAAAATACACAAGTATAAATGTGGGCCCACAGGCCTGAGAAGGATTACTTTTACAAAGTGGAAAAAGTGAGCCGACAGGCCCAAAGATGTCTTTTTACCCAAAATGGGAAAATGCGTACCGCAGGCCCGAGCAGGATTACTTATACAACATGGGAAAAGCAGTTCGGTTGGCCCAAAGATGTCTTTTTACCCAAAATGGGAAAATTCAGACCATTGGCCTGAGAAGGATTATTGTTACAAAGTGGGAAAATCAGGCTAACGGGCCCAAAGATGTCTTTTTTCCCAAAAGGAGCAAATTTTTCCCATGTCTAAAAGTGGGCTAGTGGGTCTGCAGTGGACTTTTAAAATTTTTCAGTTTTTGTAATAGACGTAGTTTTCAAGTGTGGGCCCACGAGCCTGCAGGGTCTCATAAGCCGTTAAAAATTCACATACTAGTGGAGGGTGCCACACATCAAATTAGAACAACTCTAAGGATAGAATCCAAAGTAGAGACCCCAAACAAGCGCTAAGCTTCCATGTGTCCCAGGTCCAAAGAGGGAACAAAGCCAACTGTTTAAATCGACTAAGTATAAGAGCATCAGTGGAAGCCTCCACATATCTCGTTGGCACAACACCAAGCCTGGGTCCAAAGAGTGGGTTCTCAAATGAGCACCAAGTCTCCACGTGTCTAGGGTCCAACAACGTCAAAAAGGGAGACAAAGTGAGCCTAAAACGACTAAGTATAGAGAGCTAATGGATAGCGCCACAAGTCTCATCAACACAAATTCAAAGGCGCGACCCAAAACAGAGACTTAGATGAGCCTGGGCCTTCCATGTGTCCCAAGCTTGAAAAGGGAGAAGGCTTGAATTATAAAATCAAAAAAGGTAAGTGGAAGCCTCGATGTGCCTCATCGGCGCAATTTCAAAAATAAAATCCGGAGGTAGGCCTTAAATGAGCAGAGGCGTTCATTGAAAATACTAAGTAGAGATACACCAACAGAAGGAGCCAAGTGTCAACACAGCACAACATCAAAAGTAAAATTTGGGGTGGGTTTCTAAATGCATGCTAAACCTCCACGTGTGCAAGGTCAGATGTATGGCCCTGCCAAGGAAAAGGGACTTAGCCAAAAAACAAAGAAAGGAATAAGCCAATAGAAGGAGCCACTTGTCTCTTCGGCACACTTTCAAGAGGTGAATCTAGAGGTGGTTCCCAAATGAGTGCCAACTTGCCACGTGTCTCAGAGTCTGGAAAGGTAAGGTCAGCTGTTGAAAAATCCAAAAGCTTGCAGAGGCCTCCACATGTCTTGTTCGCGCAACTTCGAAAGAAAAATATTGGGGAATTTTCCAAATAAGCATGAATCCTCCATGTGTCTGGGTCAAGCACAATGTCTCCACTAATGGGAAGGACTTAGGAAAAATACAGAGAAAAATGAGGATCCCATGGAAGTTGTCACGTGTCAGTTTGGTGTGATTTCAAGAGTGAAAGGAAGGAGCTAAATCTTCAAGATGCACGAGGCTACCACGTCGACCTGATAGAGATAGATTCTTTTAAATATTGCGTGACCATGACCCTGATTTTAAGACATCCATATCTTTCGACTAGAAACTTGGATTTGGGCGAGAGAGGAATTTTTGGAAATATCTTGCTGCCAGATTCTCACTTACTTCCATTAATGTTTCGGCCGCTAATTTCGGGGGCAGTCAATTCTCTCACCTACTGCCATGATGAGTAATGGGGATCTTTCTTACCCAGTAAGGGATAACGACAGATGCATGGGTCTTGTAGTAAAGCCCATCACCATTACAGGTGGAATTCAATGCATATCTTAAGGTGGTTGAAGAAGGATTCAGATTATCCCCCTCTCCTTATCTCTTTCAATAGGTGGAATTCAATGCATTGCAGGGGTGGTTGGAATAGATTTCAATTTTCCCTCTCTCTTTATCTCTCATTCTTCTATATATTATAAAGGGGGGCATATTCAAATGGTTGTTCAACTCTTCTCTCCTTCCCCCCTCTCTCTTTCTCCCTTGGGGTAGAACACAGAGTCTAAGCCTCCTTTCATGGCTCTGTAATTGCATTTCCTTTCCCCTTTCCCACTGATGATGTAACGTGTAAATTTTGGAGCAATATAATCTATTTCATTATGCATCTACCCATCCTTGGCTCATTTTATGGTCTCTTCATATCTCTCATCATTGCAGGGTATATTGTGCATACTCTGATGTCTATTGTAGGTTATGGGATATGTGTTTAATGGGTTTTCAAGTGGTGTTTCATGTGAACTTCATCTCTGGTCCATTGTGGTTCTAAGGAGGAAATTTTTCCCATGTCTAAAAGTGGGCCAGTGGGTCCACAGGGGACTTTTAAAAAATTTCACTTTTTGTAATAGACGTAGTTTTCAAGTGCAGGCCCGTGAGCCTGCAGGGTCTCATAAGCCGTTAAAAATTCACATACCGGTGGAGGGTGCCACGCATCAAATTAGAAAAACTCTAAGGATAGAATCCAAAGTAGAGACCCCAAACAAGCGCCAAGCTTCCATGTGTCCCAGGTCTAAAGAGGGAACAGAGCCAATTGTTTAAATTGACTAAGTATAAGAGCATCGGTGGAAGCCTCCACATATCTCATCGGCGCAACACCAAGCCTAGGTCCAAAGAGTGGGTTCTCAAATGAGCACCAAGTCTCCACGTGTCTAGGGTCCAACAACGTCAAAAAGGGAGACAAAGTGAGGCTAAAACGACTAAGTATAGAGAGTCAAAGGATAGCACCATAAGTCTCATCAACTCAAATTCAAAGGCGCGACCCAAAACAGAGACTTAGATGAGCCTGGGCCTTCCATGTGTCCCAAGCTTGAAAAGGGAGAAGACTTGTATTAGAAAATTAGAAAAGGTAAGTGGAAGCCTCGATGTACCTCATCGATGTAATTTCAAAAATAAAATCTGGAGGTAGGCCTTAAATGAGCAGAGGCGTTCATTAAAAATACTAATCAGATATATGCCAACAGAAGGAGCCAAGTGTCAGCACGACACAACATCAAAAGTAAAATTTGGGGCGGGTTTCTAAATGCATGTTGAACCTCCACGTGTGCAAGGTCAGATGTATGGCCCTGCCAAGGAAAAGGGACTTAGCCAAAAAACAAAGAAAGGAATAAGCTAACAGAAGGAGCCACTTGTCTCTTTGGCACACTTTCAAGAGGTGAATCTAGAGGTGGTTCCCAAATGAGTGCCAAACTGCCACATGTCTCAGAGTTTGGAAAGGTAAGGTCAGCCGTTGAAAAATCCAAAATCCTGTAGAGGCCTCCACATGTCTTGTTCGTGCAACTTCGAAAGAAAAATCTTGGGGAATTTTCCAAATAAGCATGATTCCTCCATGTGTCTGGGTGAAGCACAGTGTCTCCACTAATGGGAAGGACTTAGGAAAAATACAGAGAAAACTAAGGATCCTGTGGAAGCTGTCACGTGTCAGTCTGGTGTGATTTCAAGAGTGAAAGGAAGGAGCTAAATCTTCAAGATGCGCGAGGCTACCACGTGGACCTGATAGAGATAGACTCTTTTAAATATCGCGCGACCATGACCCTGATTTTAAGACATCCATATCTTTCGACTAGAAACTTGGATTTGGGCGGGAGAGGAATTTTTGGAAAGATCTCACTGCCAGATTCTCACTTACTTCCATTAATGTTTCAGCCAATAATTTCGGGGGTAGTCAAATCTCTCACCTACTGCCATGATGAGTAATGGGGATCTTTCTTGTCCAGTAAGGGACAACAACAGATGCATGGGTCTTACAGTAAAGCCCATCACCATTACAGGTGGAATTCAATGCATATCTTAAGGTGGTTGAAGAAGGATTTAGATTATCCCCCTCTCCTTATCTCTTTCAGTAGGTGGAATTTAATGCATTGCAGGGGTGGTTGGAATAGATTTCAATTTTCCCTCTCTCTTTATCTCTCATTCTTCTATATATTATAAAGGAGGGGTATATTCAAACGGTTGTTCAACTCTTCTCTCCTTCCCCCCTCTCTCTTTCTCCCTTGGGGTAGAACACAGAGTCTAAGCCTCCTTTCATGGCTCTGTAATTACATTTCCTTTCCCCTTTCCCACTGATGATGTAACGTGTAACTTTTGGAGCAATATAATCTATTTCATTATGCATCTGCCCATCCTTGGCTCATTTTATGGTCTCTTCTTATCTCTCATCATTGCAGGGTATATTGTGCATACTTTGATGTCTATTGTAGGTTATGGGAGATGTGTTTAATAGGTTTTCAAGTGGTTTTTCGTGTGAAATTCATCTCTGGTCCATTTTGCATCTTATCTACCCTCTCCTCTACTCACCTCTCTCCACTTCAGGAAGTTTGGATCCTTGATCAACCAATTCCTTTTCTGATGTATCACCTCTTAGTGTAGGCTATCTTTCACTCTCTCTTTCTCTCCTTTTCCCCTTAGAATGGTTAGACTAGGATAGATTATTTTTCACCTATACAGGTGTAGCTTGTGGTAGGTAGATTAGGAAGTAGGAACCAGCCTTCTCTGGAGGTCCATCTCAAGTTTTTTATGTCCCACAACTTAAGAGATGGTCCAATATTGTGCAATCACACCGAATTCCCCATTTCAAACTCAGGACATTCAGGTTTGCCGTGATTCTACACTAACAGTTTTTGGCATGCCTAGTAGGACACTGAGGTTAGATTTTTCTCATCTTTCCAAGGTGTCTCATTATCAATAGCAAATCTTAAGCCACTATGTGTCCAAACTAACATTTTTTTTCACACCCAGTGGGATAGGGCTGAAGCACCTTACCACTTCATCTTAGTAGGCTGATGTGTTCCTGTTAAGATTTATCCTTTTGAGGCACATACAAAGAACATTTGGTGACTCCATCTAGTCAATGACCCATTCTCTAAGTTTCAGACCTTTTCCATCCATTTTCACCCATCTTCATTCATTTTCCTTTCCACATCTCCCAATTTCTTCCATTCCATGAAGTTGTGCAATCATGACTTCATTTCCTTCCTAGAACTCAAACTTGTAGTAAATGCATTTCCCAAATCCTCTAGAAAAGCATTATGATTAGATCAAAAACCATTATGCTTACCCATATGAGCAGTGTTAAAACCATTTTAGCTAAAGAGCTTGTCAAGAACAAGGGAACACATACAATGGTGACAGCTACATGGAAAATTTTGATCTGTTGGATAATATTCAAGGGATGGAGGGTAGCATGGTGCAGTCCAGGGATACAACACAGATGAAGACATTCAAGATATGTTGCAGGGCACCTTGTCCATGGGGAGGCCCTTTTCCAAGACATTATAGCCATCAAGAAAAGGTTGACTTCATGACTGAAATGCTACCTCAACTTACACAATGGATTGAGGAGATTGAGGCTTATGAGTTGGATATAAGACAACCTTGTCAATGGGCAAGTCTACCACCTCCTATATTTTCTTTTCCTCTTCCTCAAACTCCATCATTTCAAAATGATCAAGGGTCAAGCCCATCACTTTCTGCCCCAAATGTTGATTTCCCTTCTCCATCTCCTAATCTTTCATCTCATCTCAATTCTTCTGCCCTTTTTCCTTCCAAGTAGTCATTCCCTCCAAATAAATGAGTTGCAATTCCCTCTCCACCAAAAACAATAGAAAAATTAGTTGAACCCCAACCTACCACTCCTCTTGCTTCCCCAATTCCATGTTGGGAAGATACTCAAGAATCCATTAAAGGAGAACAACAAGAAGAGGAACCTAACAAAGAAGAAATGACAGACAATCTGAAGAGTTGGGCTGCTAGATTTGGGTTTACAAACATCCCCTTGATGGTTAAGCCAACATAGGAGGTCAAGGTTGAAGAGACAGTGGTGGTTGAGGCTGAGTCTGCAGTAGAACAAGAAGAAAAAGAAGAAGAAAATCAGCATTATGTTTATGGAACTTTTTCTGAAGATGGTGCTGATCTAACCCAAGTTGCACAACCAGTTAAAGAGGAAGAACAACCAGCTACAAGTCTCATTGAAGAGGAGCTGATGGGAGAGATCAAATCAGAGTTGAGGCCACTCAATGAAGAAATCATCATTAAATATTTTTTACTTTCATTTGAAGGGATTTATATGATTGATGAACCCATGGTGGAGGAGGATCATATAGTTTCAGAGGCTCCAAGTGTGGATCGGGACACAGAAGAACCTTCAGTTCTTCCTCCCACATCTTCCCCTTCAAGCTCTAATGTTGAATAAGAGTTTGATCTTTCAAACTTCATGTTTGAGGATGGAGGGAACCATGGTGAGCTATTTGTAGATTAGGAGGACACCATGAAGGAGGTAGAGCACATGTAACAGGAAAAAAACGATGCAGACTACTTATTAGACTTGGAGGATTTCTTTGATGGAGAAGAGCCTGAGGATATCACATCATTTTCTCCTCCATCATCAACCTTCCAAGAACATGAGCCTGCTACCATGAAGGAGAGGGTCAAAACACAACAACCTGTACTCCATAGCAGCCCTTTGGAACCAAGGCTGGAAGATGTGAATCTTCCATGTTCTTCACATGAAATAGAAGGGAAGTTGCAAGAGGATGTCATCATCCCTCTCATACCATCCACCCAAGAAGGTCATTAGGAAGACTCCATTCTTGGAGTTAAAGTTTAGAACCATGGGAAAATTCAAAGGACCATAACTTTCCCAATCAGGTACTTGGCTTCATTGGAGCAAAGGGGAGAATCCAAAACCAATCATGCCCACTTAAAGGGCATGAGGATGAGCTTCAAATCATCAAGGGTCACCATTAACACCTTTAGGATTCTAATGCCAATCAAATTGAAGAGGTATTTTTGATTGATGTGGATACCTTGATGATATGGGTGGAAGATTGACCTCTTGTTAGTTTTTCATTCATATAAGCAGCCATATTCAGTGTCAAATTCATTTTGCATGAATGACCCTCTTGAGAAAGGGAAGCAACTTCTCCTTGCTAGTTGCAGGATTTGTTTGAGTCCCCTTTCTCTCTGGTTAGTGTATAGTAGGATTAGGTTTGTTTTCAGAAGAAGAAAATGCTTTTGCACACTCTACATGTTCCACTTAGAGCATGTATGATTTCTAGTTTTGTACATAGTGTGTTGTGGTGTTTTTTTCTCATGCACAGGACATTGGAAATAGTGGGGTGAGTTTAGGGTCAGCTCTAGTTTCCAACAATTTCCAAGTGGCTCAGGGATCAGATTTTACATGTGTAGATCATATTTGTGTTTACCAGGTAGAATCCATGCCCAATGGATGCTTCAGGGCCACTGATATTTTCACCTGGCAGGCATGTGATCCCCATGAGTAACCAAATTGTTGACCAAAATAAGATCACACTTATTTTGGGTTAACTCACACCATTATTTCCCTTTTGTTCTTCAATATAAATTTGTACATATTCTAAGAACTTAAGGCCCCTTAAAATCATTTCCAATCAGATAAGAAATTTCTTCCCCTTTCTAGAGATATAAAGAATTCCTTCTAAACTCTTCGTATTTTTCAAGTTATGGGTTGGCGGGCCTTGGAAGGATTTTTTGCCAAAAGCGAGCCGGTGGGCCTAGGGAAGAATTTTTAACATGGAAATTGTGGGTTCGTGAGGCAGCGAGAGACATTTTTACATTTTTCCCTTTTCGTAAAAGACACAAGTATAATTACAGGCCCGCAGGCCCGAGAAGGGTTACTTTTACAAAGTGGAAAAAAGTGGGCCCAAAGATGTCTTTCGATCCATTTCAGGTCCCCTCTACAAAATCCACTCATGGTTTTCTCCATTTCCATCTGCTTCTCTCGTCGTGCTATTGTTTGTAAACGCGTGAAATAATGCAGTTTGAGTCAGTATAGGGTTGCCAGAGGCTGTAGATTACAAACGGAAGCTCTTGGGACCAAACCAGCTATGATTACATGTTGGGGTGGCCTTTTGAATGCTAGTGGAGGCTTATTTTTGGTTTCCCTATGCTCCGCATGCTTTCAGACAACCCCGTCCGGGCGTAGTCGCTTAAGAGCCCTGATGCCAAAACATGCCATATCTTTGACAGGTGATTTCTCAGACTCTGTGGCACCTAGAGATGCCTCATTAGATTTGAGACCTCCATGTCAAAGCCATCTATGAAATTATCTTGCAGTTTTGTTCATCTCCATCTGGTTCTCTTGCTATGCTATTGTTTGCAAACGTGAGAAATAGTGCAGTATGAGTCAGTGTAGGGCTGCCAGACACTGTAGTTTGCAAACGAAAGCTCGTGGAACCAAAAAAAACTATGCCAACAGATTAGGGTGGCCATGTGAACACTATTAGAGGCTTTGTTTTGGTTCCCTACGCTCCCTGTGCTTTCGGGCTACCTTGTCCTGGCGTAGTCGCTTAAGAGCCTTGAGGCTTAATCATACCATATCTTCGATAGGTGATTTCTCAGACTCCATGGCACCTAGAGATGTCTCATCAGATCTAAGAGCTTCACATTGGGTACCTCTACAAAATTATCTTACATTTTTCTCTGTTTCCATCTGGTTCTCTTGATGTGCTATTGTTTGTAAACACGTGAAATAGTGTTGTTTGAGTCAGTGTAGGGCTGCCAGAGGCTGTATTTTACAAACATAAGCTCATGGGATCAAAATAACTATGTCATCACATCAAGGTGGCCTGGTGAATACTAGTGGAGGATTCATTTTGGTTCCCTATGCTCCCCGTGATTTCAAGATACCTCATCCGGGCATAGTCGCTTAAGAGCCCTAAGGCCAAAACATGCCATATCTTCGACAGGTGATTTATTAGACTCTGTGGCACATAGAGACATCTCATTAGATCTAAGACCTCCACATTAGGGCCCTCTATGAAAGCCTCTCGTGGTTTTATCCATCTCCATCCGGTTCTCTCGCTGTACTCTTGTTTGTAAACACGTAAAATAGTGCAATTTGAGTTAGTGTAGGGCTGCCAGAGGCTGTAGTTTGCAAACAGAAGCTTGTGGGACCAAACCAACTATGCCAACATGTCAGGGTGGTCTTGTGAACATTAGTGGAGGTTTATTTTTGGTTCCCTACAATCCCCATGCTTTCAGACTACCCCATCCAGGCATAGTTGCTTAAGAGCCCTGAGGCCCAAACATGCCATATCTTCGACGGGTGGTTTCTCAGACTCCGTGGCACCTAGAGATATCTCGTTAGATCCAATACCTCCATGTCAGGGCCCTCTACAAAATTATCTCATGGTTTTATCCATATCCATCCGGTTCTCTCGCTATACTATTGTTCACAAACACACGAAATAGTGCAGTCTGAGTCAGTGTAGGGCTGCCAGACATTATAGTTTGCAAACGAAAGCTCATGGGACCGAAACAACTATGCCAACATGTTGAGGTGTCAAGGGGAATATTACTAGAGGCTTTGTTTTTTCCCTACGCTCCCTGTACTTTCGGGCTACCTGTCTGGGCATAGTCGTGTACGAGCCTTGAGGCCCAAACATGCCATATCTTCGATGGGCGATTTCTTGGACTCTGTGGCACCTAGATACATCTCGTTAGATCCGAGAGCTCAATGTCGGGGCCCTATACAAAATTCTCTACTGGTTTTTTCCATATCTATCCAGTTATCTCACTATGCTATTGTTTACAAACGAGCAAAATAGTGCAGTCTGAGTCAGTGTAGGGATGCCAGAGGCTGTAGTTTGCAGACAAAATCTCGTGGGACCAAACCAACTACGCTAAGATGTTGGGGTGGCCAGCTAAATGCTAGTGAAGCATTCATTTTGGTTCCCTACACTCCCCTTGCTTTCGGGCTACCTCCTCTTGGCGTAGTCCCTTAAGAGGCTTGAGGCCCAATCATGCCATATCTTCGATGGGTGATTTCTCAGACTCCGTGGCACCTAGAGATGTCTTGTCAGATCTTATACCTCCATGTCGGGGCCCTCTATGAAAATATCTCGTAATTTTCTCAGTATCCATCTAGTTCTCTCACTGTGTTATTTTTTACAAATGTGCAAAATAGTGAAGTTTAAGTCAGTGTAGGGCTGCCATATGCTGTAGTTTGCAAATGGAAGCTCGTGGGACCAAACCATCTATTCAAAAATTTCGGTGTGGCTAGGTGAACTCTAGTGGAGCATTCATTTTGGTTCCCTACACTCCCCGTGCTTTCGGGCTACCTCGTCCAGGCTTAGTCACTTAAGAGCCTTGAATGATTAGATTGGCTTAAGAATGAATTTGATAGGGGTATGTCTAAGAACACATGGGAGTTATAAATCACCTAGTAAATCTTTCTTGTTCAATTATAGATGGGAGTCAGCTGGCCTATGGCTTAGTGACCTTCCATTCATTGATAATTTATGCTATGATAAACCCATGGATGCTTTCAAAAGTGCCTTAAAAAGGATAGAGGTAGTCATCAAGCCTAGTGAAGGGTGTGATGTGATTTACACATAACTTGAAATGCCTAAAGATTTAAAGGTAATAACACGAATTGGACAGGATTAGACAATCAAGAATCATTGAGTGTCTGAATCAGAATGTCATTACATTTGGAGACATTCTCAAGCATTGGATTAATGTATATGGAGAGACATTATCGAAATATCAATAGATGAAAGGCATCAAATTGTGATGACTCTTAGGTGTTTTAATAGGGGAGAAGACTACGAACCATATAAGAATGTAGTAAGTGCATGATAAGATAGGAACCAATACAAAGAGATCATGATCAAGAAGAAGCGCAAGTAAGGTAAATATACATATGCACATTGATAAATTGAATGAATAATTACTCAGATTGGGTAACTCTTTATATACATACATTATATAAATATTCATTTCCAAAGTTTGATGCATATTATATATTAAAAATGCTAGTACATGTACATCACCAATAAATGAAAAAATAATCCATAATGTCTTAAATATTGTCAAGTTCACATCATATTAGATTCATGCGAAAATAATCTCAGAAATGTAAGGTCTCATACAAAATTATCAAGTTCCAAATAGTATTTTAATGTGCATAATAAATACAAAAATTCCCAAATAGGTCATATACCATCAAGTCCAAATGCCATATAGGCATACATACAATGCCATGCACATAGGCATACAAAAACAATGTCATATAAGACATATATATTTCTTAATCTTTAAAATCTGTCCCTCTCTTGGCCTTGCTCAAAGAAGGCCCTCCCTTAGACGAAGATGGAGATCCATGAGATGACTTTGGATCATCCGAGTCCATGCTTTGAGTCCTTGTATGCTGAATACTCACATGTAGATGAGCCTATAAATGCAAACAATGTTTTTTTGTCAAAACTTAATTTATATATGTTTTCAACATGTATTTAAGACCATGTTAGAATGAAAGTATTTACATAAATACACAAACTTACCACAAGTTTTCGATCATAGCCGAATTTGCATCTCATGCTCAGATGAGTCATTGGGAGTTCCTGCAATACAAACAGGGGTACGAAGATGAAAAGATGGAGGATTCCATGCCCTTGAAGTCAAAATGGAGGGGGTTAAAGTTCCATACATACACATAAGATCAGAAAATCTAACATCAGAATTAGCGAAAAATAGAACTAAGTACATGTATCTACATAATGACAATATTTTAACTAATTTTATCAATATAGAACTATTGTTTTTACCCTGCCATGCCTGTGAATCAAATGAATAGGGCTTCTACCTATCATAGGTAACTCCTACATATACACAATGAAGGACATTATTAACATAATTTAATAATTCTACAATGAAATAAATTACTAACATGTAATTTAACTTAATATGAATTACATGAGAAATTTAACAAAATTTACGTGTTGTTTGAATACCTCAGTGAGTTGCTGTGTAGATGAAATCGCAACGAAAACAACTTTATCTACTTGTCGCAGAGATGGTGGGAAGTCAACATATTTATCAAACATGTATATCACGTGAGTTAGATGGACATATAAGAACATACATATATTTGACTTCAAAACTATATATATATATATATATATATATATATATATATATATATATATATATCGATATATATATATATCGATATCGATATATATATTAGATATATATATATATATATATATATATATATATATATATATATATATGTATGTATGTATGTATGTATGTGAAAATTTTACTTAATTAACATTCTAAATTACCTTTGTGAATGTATGTGTATGCATGGTGCTCGCTACCTATGGTCAGGATGAAGATGCACCTCCCACGCGCTGTAATATCAATGCATGTACATGTATAAATACAATTATTTCATAATTTTAACATATATAAGTAAATCAGGTACTCCAAAAATTTTGTAACACACATAACAAATTTACCTAGGAAGGTGACGCCGATGAATGTAATCCAAATGTCTCACTCAAAAGGACATTTGACATAGTGACATTATCGTGTTCACCCCTAGCACCAGGTGCACCCAAATAAGTATGCATGGAATTATCATCCTCCTCGGGCCCCAAACATATGCTACCACATGACGAGCAAAGATGTGGCCTCATGCTAGTACTCCATGAGGGAATACTTTGTGTACCTCCATAAGCATCTAGCTTAGAAATCTCCCTCGTATGTCGAACAAGGGTCACATATATCCCCTAAAGCGCATGGAGTGTATCAATCTCTACTGTCTCATTCACTAATTGGGGGAAAATCTTAGGGTGAGGGGGATTCTATGTGGGGAGTCTACCATGTTGAATAGGTGCACAATGTGCACCTGTTTGATCCTGTGCAGATCCTTTTCCTCGGCCCTGGAAATCTCAGAAATCAAAATAATTTGGGATCTCATTGAGGATAAACTCGCAATAGAGTTTCCTCAGAAAATATATTGGCACCCTCGTTGTTATTACAAGGTGTAAAATCAAACACCATCCACCATTGATCCCAAAAATTATTTCTAATCAACTTATTATTGCACCAATGGATGGGAAATCATTTATGTGACAACGAAACAGGAAAATTAGTGTGGGGGTCTGTGAATAAGGCGCATATGAGGTATTTTGAAATTTATTTTTTCTTTACATCCACATATGACAATTTTTTAGAATAATAAACCCTACAACCCTCTCTGTAAGTTGTCCAATGATCAATTTTCCCCATTTCCATGTCAATTTAAAAAAGTAATGCCTCCAATGTGTTTGCAAGAAAGGCGCAGTGGGGGTTTGTACATTGTGCATCCCTCATTATTTTGATTAAATCCTCAATTTCAATTTTGTTTTCAACTATTTGGGCAGCTAAATGTTCTTGACTACCTGAGGGATGTTGAGCAATTGTGGGAGTGTCAGGAGGGATGATAGGAATAACATGGTTTGGTTTTGGTTAATTCCCTCGACCTCTAATTGTAACAATAAGCTGAACTCAACTGGTATAAGCTAAACTTTGATGGGGCCTCTAAGGGTAACCCTGGAATTGTAGCGGGGGGAGGAGTGATCAGGGATCATAAAGGTAGTTTGGTGACTGCCTATGCCAGTAAAATGGGAATTCAAACTAATCATTTTGCTGAAGCATTATCTACTTTATGGGGCCTTAGAATTGCTCAGACTCATAATATTCAAAATATCATTTTGGAAGGAGACTCGCTCAATATAATCAATCATCTTAACAAGTGTTCACCCCCAAGTTGGAACATCAAATACTTCATCTTGGAGTCCATAAGTATTTTCCAAACCTTCAATAATATCCAGATCAAGCACACTTACCAGGAGGGTAACAAGGTGGTTAATGCACTGGCTAACTGTGGCATAAATGTTAATCACATTATTTGGGATAATAGTGACCACATTCCTGAGCAGATTCAAAACAACATACAAGCGGAGACTTATGGGCATACAAATTTGGGATAAGATTAATAAGTATTTGGAGTGGGTCTTTATGAATAATACTTTCACATGCGTGGATAAGTTTAAAGCAGCACTTAATCAGATTTTGATGGGCAATCAAAGTTATATAAAGTATAATGATGATATAAAATGGATTCATCTAAAAATTAAAGCCACACATGTGAGAAATTATATGCCTATAAAAGATGTTAAACAGTTTCTTATGGATTTTCAAGTCCGTGGTAAGGTTGATGATGATTTGGATTGGATTTCAAAGGGGAATGATGCTCACGCATGCAGGATCTCACAGGTACATAGCAACAATAAAGCAGGCATTCGTGGGAAGCGCTATAACAGCAATGGATACACTATTCATTTTACCATAGCATGAGACAAAATAGAAAAAGGCAGGTTGGGAATTGTGGCTACTATCGCATCACCCATATGGATTCTGAAGTTTGCACTATCAATCACTTAAGCTCGGTGAATATGGGTGGAGCCCCTTGTCAGATCGAGCCCAGCGCGGACCCGGAGTGGAAAAATAATGCAGAACTTTGGAATCTCCTCAACTAGGGAGGCATCACTAATTTCATTGAGAGGATACAGGGTCACAACCAAAGCATCTTCATGTAATTTGTGAAGGACTGGAAAGACCACAAAGTTGAATATGGAGGATAGAAAATTTTGATCAATGAAGAGTTAATCGCTGAAGCTACTGGCCTTGGATTGATAGGTTGGCTGAGGAGAGGAAATTTGTGGAGGGCAATGAGAAACTAGTTTTTGTCACGGTGGGTCTGCAAGTCAATTCTATCCCTCCACCTATTGACGAGATCACCCATTTGATGGTGAGATACATTTCTCTTGAGGGGAGATTTGTCACAGTGCCCTTGAAACATCTTGTGTTCCTCAATCATTTCCACAAAAATTACATGGTATGCTTCCCTCATTATTTTCTTAATTCTCTTGATCATTCCATCTTGGAATTTCAAAAACATGCTCGTGTGGTCCCATTACATCAAGGTCTCATTTTCTCGTTGCATAAACTGTGTTTGCTTAAGCTTCCTGGCATCCCGACCTCCCCCATCTCTATCCCTTTTCCCACCACCGCTGCCACTACCACTCCTTCCATCCCCATCACTGCGGTAGCTACCCCCTTTGACTTCCTTCTCAGCTCCCCCTATCATCCCCCCCACCTCTGCTCCCACCCCTTTCACCTCGACCTCGAAAAGACTTATCACTAGATCTTCTAAAAGGCTGAACCTGGATACCCCTGTTTCGGGGAACGCGCCTCAGGATTTGGAGGTTGCTCATAATCTCCTACACATTAGCAGCACGGGTTCTTAGGAGACACACACTGAGAACTCCACTAAAAGGCTGGAAGCTTTAGAAACTGACATGTTGCTGCTAAAAGAAGAAGTAAAAAACTTATCTAAGCAAAAAGGTAAGAGAATGAAGGAGGAGGAGGATGATATTGACAACAATCAGGTTGAGGATATTTACAAACAAATTTACTCCCTGGAAAACTGACTTGGGAAAACCAAGACTCACCATGATCATAATATGGCTATTTTTAGTGCAATTGTGGAGTTTATTGAGCAGCATGTCTGCTGCGTCTCTAATCTCAGCGGCATACCAGCTACTCTTTGGGGCTCAAAAAAATAAAGCAAACAAACCATTCAACAGATGGACACTACTAAACCTTCTCACATGACGGCATTGGCTATGTTCACCTCCTGGCAGATGATCAAAACCAGAATTGCTAAAGCCACCAAGAAGTAATTGTGGACCTGTGATGTTCTTGCTGACTTTTGTCATGGTTCATGATGTTTTGTTGCTGTTTTTTGACTGCTCTTCTGCAATGTTCAAACTAGTTAGTGGTTTTGGGGTAACTGCTCTTTGGATGTAATGGATTCTTATGTATTATCTGGATCTTGATCCTTCTTATATTTATTTTCACTCCTATTTTAGCTTCTAGGCCCCTTTTTGTATACAAGGGTATAGTCCCTTTCAAAAAACTATTTACCAATTATTAAAAATAATAATAAAAAATATGTATTCAATTTAAATTTTAATCTATAATTATCATATTTCAATGCAATTTTGAGAAAATAATTGTGCTTACCTCTTCTCTACATTGCCATTGTCGATTCAGATCTTCCCAGAAATCTAGAAACAATCCTTTGAGTTTGAGATCCAACTGAATGAAAAAATGTGAGGGCACGATTAAGCTCTGAAACTTACGTTTGAGGGAGATAAAATGATAGAGCCTCAGGCCTCTTTTTTATTGTTTATATTAGGCATAACACGTACACATTATATAACGTGTACACATTATAATGTGTACACGTTATGCTTCAGTGATTCTCGAGCCAAACAAATTAAAACGTAAGCACGTTTTAACAAAACGCGTACACATTTTTATTTTTTTCATATTCTTGTCCTCTTTTTAGCCCCCCAACTCCATGCACCTACCCAGGGATGAGGCTTCAGATTCTTACCTTTATGATCTCTATGATTTCCTTCAGGTTGAGCTGCATTGGTAAGAACTTTCTCTTGCTGATTGGGTATTGATTTGATGTTGACCAATTTTCCATAACAACTTACAACAGGTCTCTCTGTCCTGGGATAGCCAATGAATCCCACATTGAGATGTTTACATTTGTCCTCTTCATCTACTCAATGATGTTAAATAGAGATGAGCTATCCCTCTATTTCCCTTTGCCTTACATATTATTCTCTTGTACATGGGTTGTTATAACTAGCATTTGAGCTGGTCTAGGGGGTGGCTTGGGCTGAACTTGCACATTGGGAGCTGCACTTTGATTTCCAATACTTTGTGGAGTAATAGATGGTTGTGGATTACTTTAATTTGATGATTTTTCATTTCCAATATTCCTTTCCTTGGACCATGTATTGGAAACTACAATTTGAGAAGGGGCTTGGTTAATTCAACATTAGTATTTTGTTTCCAATTAACCGACATAGTTTCAGTTGGAGATGTCTCTTGCTGAGCTTCTTGCTGCTCATTTTCCTCTTGAATAGGTTCTTGGGACACACCAATGGTATGTACCATTAAGGCATGGTTTAGTTCACTATTTAAACACATTGATTGATAGCGGGGTAGATTGTAGGGATAACACTAGTCATACTTTTGTGCCATGTTGTTTTGTGTTAGAACTAACGCTTTTGATCTTGAAGCTACATTTGGATTATATGGTCAGAATGGCCTAAGAGCTTGAGGTTGTCTTTGGTTCAAATTTTGATTTTTGGCATGACTTGGTGGTTTATTTTGCTGGTGTGGGGGCCTAGCTTAATACTAATTTTGAGGTTGATATGGTCTAGAACTCTGAGCTTGTTGTCTCTCGATAGTCACTATCTTGTTTCCTAGGTTCTGTAGTTGTTTCAAGACTTCTTGGAGCTCATTTGAGAAGCTAGAAAATGAGGTGTAAACTTCATCTGAAATATGATTCCTTGGAGCAGGTATGGGAGCTAATGCAGGTGTTTGACTAGTGCTTGGAGCTCCTAGTTCTAGATATAGATGCATAGGTGGCCTAGGTGCAAGTTTAGCAACATGAATTAAACAATTTTCAGCTCTAATGGAAATTTTATAGGCTGTAGGTAAGGCTACACCTCCCATGGATTGAATCATTATGAAAATATAAGAATTTAAAGTTCTAAGGAAGTATAGAAAATCACCTTCGTCTGTTGGCCTTACGGCCAGTGGACTCCTATCCCACGTCCGCTAGAATCTGAAGTTGAAGTCGGTCAAATACTCATTAGGATCCCTCTTGATTGTTGTCAGGTGTTCCAAAAAGGATATATTATCTCCCTTCTCTCCAAATTGATTGTGAAGAGCTCTACATAGATGGTCCTAATTCTAAATAGAGCCTGTTGTTAGAATCCTAAACCATTGTGAAGCTTTACCCTTGAATTAAGAGGCTAACAATTTGACTACAATGCCCATCTCAATGATTTCATGAATTGCACAGACATTTGCAATGTATTGAATGTGGTCACTAGGAGTAGTTTGGATCTCTCCAGTGAAATATGGAATTTTATTCAATGCTACGATTGGAATTAGATTTTTTGCATTGAGAGTGAGTGGGCTGCTGCTAGTGAAGTTAACATAGGGATTGGGTTGTGGGTGTGCCATTGTGATTGGCCTAAGAACCCTTGTTTATTGAATGAAATACCTACCAGGAGGAGGTGTTGAAAAAGTTCTATTTGGTGCAGATGGAGACCTTTGAGCTCTTCTTCCCCTTCTCCCTATATCTGGGGACATGTGTTGATAGATGAACAATCCTTCTTCTCTAGTTCTTGATCTAGTCTAAATTCTTCTCATGAATCTGTAAAGTCTGGGCTGTTGAAACCAGTGGACTCTACCTCTTTTGGAGTCGCTAGATGTGCAATTTCAAAGCTCCTTATAAGCTGAAAACTTACATCAAGTGCACATCAATCTTGGTGTAATAAAAATAGAGACCTCTTAGTCCCACCGGGTGTGCCAAAACTATTAGTGTAGAATCACAACACCCATGAATGTCTGAAACTTGATGGGTTGAGACTCTCTGTGTGATTGCATAACATGGAACATCTCTCAAAGTGTGCGAATTTTAAATCGAGAGAGATCTTCAGATGAAGGCCAATTCCTATTCCTCTGTTCAGGTGCACACATAAAATTTGTAGAGGATCTATTCTAACTTGCCAAGGATACAGGGTTAAGAAGATGCAAGAAATTAAACCTAAACTAACAGAGGTGATGCACTAAAGGAATGCATAACAATGACTTGGCTATCAAACACAGACCATTAAAATGTAATACAACCACCATGCATCGATAATCAATATTGTAATGAAAGATCAGATAAGGGAAATGAACACAAGAGAGGGCTAAAATAATCCACGGACACATATTATTGCTTCAAAAATTGATACAAAACATTACAATGGCTAAAAGGTGAAAAACTTGCATTACAGTCATAATAGAAGGTTCAAACTCTACGAATTCATTTGAAGACCAAATAAGAAGGGAAGGTGCAAAACCAAAATTTCCAACCCTTTACAATGAGCCACGCTCTTATCTTTATAGATGAAGTGAAGAGAGGAGAAGAAAATAGGTGGGAAATTTGATTTTGAAGTTCAGCTAGCAACCATCAATGCCACTGCAAATCCACCTACAATGTGTCAAGTTTGCCTCTCTATGTCTGTTTGGAATGTTGAAGAAGGAAGAATGACGGATCAAATCAAATCTGATCTGGTTGTTGAAGCAATTGTATCATACATTAATGACATGAAATATGTTTTCCTATTTTTACCCACCCAAGCTTATCAAAAATAAATTTTAAGGCTTCCATGGCATAGACGAGGTTGAGACCTTTCCAATGGTACTAATTTTGTTGAATTTCAAGCAATGGATCGAAAGATATGCCCATTTGATTACTTTAATCGGATCCGTAAAAATATGGTGAAAAAACTAGTTTTGTAAAACGGGTCCGCGGGCCTGAAATTCACTTTGTGCCTTTTGCACAAAAATTACAAAAGTGAAAAAAAATCCCCGCATCCCCACAAGCCCACAATTCACTTTTTCCCAAAAGCCCCCGCAAGCCCGTAACCTTACATTTCCCAAAAGTCATCTCTGGGCCCGCTGGCCCGCATTTTCCAGTTGGGCAAAAGTCTTCCCCACACCTACCGACTCGCTTTTGGAAAAAAATCCTTCCAAGGCTTACCTCCCCACATGTAATTTAGACCTGACACATGGCTTCTCTAGGCATTGGTGGAGGTGTGGCTTACTTTCATACTTTACGCCTTTTTGAAACAAAAGCCAAAAAATTCAAACTTCCTTTTGTGACCCGCCTTCCCGATTTGACTTGAAACATGGCCACGTGTCCCTTTTTTTTAGTGAGGTCATATGTCTGATCATAGACATGTGGAGGCTCAGCGCACATTTGGGACCTCCACCCAGATTTTACCTTTGAGGTTACATGGATGAGGCATGTGGAAGCTTCTGCTGACCCTCTATACTTAGTCGATTTAAATGGCCGACACTATCCCCTTTTTGAATTTTGGACATGTGGCGAGCCTACGCTTGTTTGGAACTAGCCTTTGGGTCTGACGTTTGAAGATGCGCTGATTAGAAATGTGGAGGCCTATGCTATCTCTTCTATTCTTATCCAATCCAATAGCTATGTTTTCCCCCATTTCAGACTTGGGACACCTAGAAGCCTCGCGTTCATTTGAGTCTCTGCTTTGGGTCATGCCTTTGAATTTGTATTGATGAGACACATGGCTCCTTTCATAGCTTAGCTTTGTTTCTTTTATACTTAGCTGATTTGGGCCTACTTCCTTTCTCGATCCCTGACTATGTGACGGGATGGCGCATGTTTGAGTCTCCACTCTGGGCTGCACCTTTGAATTTATGCTGATGAGAAACATGGTGCTGTCCGCTAGCCTAAGACTTTTTAATTGTCGATTTTGTCTTCTTTTCAGACCTGGGACATGTGGAGGCTTGGCGCTTGTTTGAATCTCTGCCTTTGGCTTCAACCCTTGAAGGTGTGCCATTGAGACACATGGTACCTTCCACCGACACTCTTATACTTAACCTATTTGGGCCCTCTCCACCCCCCTTTTTGACTTGGACCACGTGGTGAGCCTACACTCATTTGGGAACCCACTCTTTGGACCAAGCCTTGGTGTTGTGCTGATGAGACACATGGAGGCCTCCAACAACACTCTTATACTTAACTGATTTGGGCCCACTCTGTCCCCCTTTTCAACTTGGACCATGTGGCGAGCTTGCACTCATTTAGGAACCCACTCTTTGGACCTAGCCTTGGTGTTGTGCCGATGAGACACGTGGAGGCCTTCGCTGACACTCTTATACTTAGTTTATTCAGGGCCTCAAATGAACACTTCCTCATTGGGTTCTGGGACACGTGGAAGCTCTATGCTCATTTGGGGATCCGCCCTTGGCTTCAACCCTTGAAGGTGCACTATTAAGACATGTGGCACCTTCCTCCAATCCTTTTATACTTAATAGATTTGGGCCCTCTCTAAATCATATGTGAAGTCTGAAAAACTTGGAGCCTTTCCCCGTTTTCCTCCTGAGATCCTCTGGCCTCCTTTGACGTTGTTTGATCCTTCGCCGACCCTACTCCTACATTGTAGAGTCAGTCGGCACCCTTGACTGTTGGATTTGAATGTGAGCTCACATGACTTAACCGACCCTTTAATTTTCGCTTGTGCAGGGTCGTGTTTGATCAATTTTGTTTGGGGCAAAATTGAGATAACAAGTATATGGTATGTTGAGCTAAATTGGAGTCAAACCTTTTCAAATCTTGGTATTTCCATGTAAAAAAATCCTTAAATTGTTTTCATAAATTAATGAAAGAGTATTTTTCAGTTAAGGTAGATACTTTATCGATAAATAAATTATTTTCAGCATCACCTAAGATCTTTTTGGAGTTGTCTAAATTATTTTCATTCATTTATTCTTTCTTAGTTGATCATCAGAACTGAAGATATCTTCTAATGTGACCAGCCCTTAAGGCAACTTGTTTGTCTTTAATTGAACAATCTGGTCACCATATAAAATGTTGCAGTTTTTCTTAATTAACTATAGAAAACTTATCTTCTTACTACAAAAATCTACAGATTTTTTCATCATCTTCGTAAACTTGTTAGTTTTCTTCATTATCAGGCACTAAAGGTATGATAATCAGTTTTATATGTGGCTGTAATTTATTATTTTCAATCTATTCTAGCACTTCAAAACTAACACAACTGATGTAAGTGTGTTTGCATGTTTGTTTTCACCTCTTGAAACAAATTACATGTTAATAGCCTCAAAATCATCCATTAATTCTGAAACTCTATGCTTGTAATATTTCAACAATGAATTCTTATAAACATTAATTTTTTTTACTTGATTAATCACTATCTCTAAATCACCAAACACTTGTAGCATGTTGATACCTCTTTTTATGGTCCATTATAGGCCATGAATTAATGCTTCATATTCAGATACATTACAAGTACATGAAAATTGTAGACTTAGAGATGACAAATACCTTTCATTCAAAGGAGAAGTAAGAATAAAAACCTACACTTTATCCCTTTTTGTTCTTTGATCCATCCAAATGAAGCTTCCATAAGCCTTTAACTGTTTGTCTCATTTTGGATAGCAAGGTAATAGGTGCATTTTCTTCATGCAAACAATAAACATCAAATAAAACTTCTTCCACTTCCTTGAAGGGATCATAACCATGTTTTCTTTAGTTTTATCATGCATAAATAAATTAGAAACACCATCTAATGCAGAAACATGTGTCGTGACATCAAAGTCAATCTGATCTATGGTTGCATAAATTTCTACATAATTTGAAGCATAAGGTTCAATATGAAATATAGGAAAAAGATTTGAATTAACTGCAAATTTAGTTCCATACCTTGTAGTGAAAAACATAAATGACCAATTTGAAGAAGGATAAACTCCTATCTTTGTTGTAAAATCTATTGATAAACATAAATCAAAGTAGGGAGGTATATCTATAATGGTTACATATTGAAGAATGGAAACATTTGGACAAGCATGTAACATTACCTTTAAATTTTTAATGACACCAATTGTATTGGTTGCCATTCTATCTAGCTGCAACACACTTTTCTCTAAAGGTTCATACTCCAAGCCTAATTTTTTGCAATTTCTTTAGGTATTGCTATGTTGCTTGCACCATTGTCTGTTAGGAAATAAGGGATAAATTATGCGGAATAATCCCTCAAAAAAATCACAGCAGTAGAAAATAATATGCAGAAAATATTACAGATCTCAAATAAAATTGTAGAATAAAATAACAAAACACAAAGAGACCATATTTAACACGGTTCACCTAATTTGGGCTACGTCCACCAAGAATCACTTTCTCATATTTTATTACAAGCCACCGCTCTCTCAATACAATACCCAAATCTGTTTAGAACTATGCTAAAAAAACTCTATAGAATTCACACCCAAATTCAAAACACATCTGCAATGCTACTTTATGCCTACCATATGCATAAAACCATATAAGTAGACAACTATTTAAGTAGTTTTACAAAATAGTGGGTATCAAAACCATGGGCCAAAAATTTCCCATAAACCTATGGGTCAAAATCTTGCCCATATGAGAAAATCATGTTTCCCAATATATCGGGAATGTTTTAAGGCCCAAAAAAAATTTCTTGGGGGTTGTGCCCCCGAACCCTTGCTATCGGGGGTTGGCGCCCCTGCTCAAGGCCCAACCTAGCCCCGAACCACGGTGAGACAACTGTGGAAAGTGTATAGTACTCTTATTGTATAGTCTTCAACACTTTCTCACATGAAAATAGGATCCACAACCTAACAATCTCCCACTTGGAGACTAGTTTTCCTCTGAGCAAGCTTCTCAAACCCTTCACTAGTTTACGTGAAGACCAACCAAAGCTAAACATAGCTTCAGTTTTTTCCTTGTGACAACCTTGTTCATCATGTCTATAGGATTCTGAGGAGTATGAATCTTCTCTAGCTTCAACTTCTCTTCCTCCAAAGCTATCATGATGAAATGTTACCTTAACTGTATATGCTTCATCCTAGAGTGGAAAGTAGAGTTCTTAGCTAGGTGTAAAACACTTTGACTATCACTATGTAACTTTCCTTCCTCCTACTTATGCCATAACTCCTCAAGAAATTGTTGTAACCAAATCATTTCTTTGCTTGCCTCTGTGGCAGCAACATACTCGGCCTTTGTGGTGGAAAAAGCCACAAGCTTCTATAGTCATGAAATCTAGCTCACTGTTGTCCCACCTATAGTGTAAAAATAACCTATCGTGCTCCTCTTGCTATCTACATCTCCAACCATATCTAAATCTACATAACTGCACAAAGTGGTGTCTGATCCAATGTAGTAAAAAAATTTCCCCATGGTCCCTCTCAAATACCAAAGGATCCACTTTACTGTCTGTCAATGATCTCTACCTAAATCACTAATAAATCTACTCACCGCCCCCCACTGCATGGGCAATATCAGGACTGGTGCACACCATGGCAATACATCAAACTGCCAAGGGCTAATGAGTGAGGTACCTTGTATATCTGGTTTCTCTCCTACTCTGTCTTGGGACACTACTCCTTTGATAACTTGAAATGGCCTACCAAAGGAGTACTAACCGGTTTAGCATCGTGAATATTAAACCTCTCCAAGACCTTCTTAATGTACTCTTCCTGAGATAAAGTCAACTTCCTTTCCTTCCTATCCCAAGATATCCTCATACCAAGGATTTGTTTGGCTGCCCCCAAATCCTTCATAGCAAAGGATTCACTTAGTTGCTTCTTGAGTACTTTTATTTCTTGCATGTTTTTACCTGTAACCAACATGTCATCCACATATAAAAAAAAGGATAATATAACTTCCATCCTCAAATTTCTTTTTTTACGTGCAATGGTCAAAATGACATCTAATATATCCTTGCTCCATCATGAAGATATCAAATTTATTATACCATTGACATGGAGCTTGTTTCAAGCCATACAAGCTCTTATTCAGTTTTCACACCATATCCTCTTTACCTTTGACCTCATATCCCTTTGGTTGCTGCATATATAGTTCCTCCTCTAAATCACCATGGAGAAATGTAGTCTTTACATCAAGCTGTTCTAAGTGCAAGTCTTCTGCTATAACTATTCCTAGAAGAGTTCTAATAGAAATCATTTTTACTACAGGAGAAAAAATCTCATCAAAATTTATACATTTTTTCTGTGCAAACCCCTTGACCACAAACCGAGCTGTATATCTTTTCTTTCCTCCTTCATCTTTGACTCTGAACAACTACTTGTTCTATAATGATCTGTTTCCTTCATGTAGCTTCACCAAATACCATATTTGGTTCTCCATGAGAGCCTGATGCTCCTCATCCATGGCTTTCTCCCACTTCTTCCTAGCATCTACCTACATTTCTTCATCAAAGATCTCTAGCTCTCCACTATCAGTGAGTAGTAAATAATAAAGAGAAGGAGAAAAACATTCAGGTTCTCTTCTTACCCTAGAAGACCTTCTCAATATAGGAGTTTTGGGTTCTTGTTGAGGAGGTTATTGAACTAATTCATGTGCCACTTTCCCATTCAGAATATCCTCTACCACTACATATTCTTTCTTGGATTCTTCCATATTTTCCTACAACTGTTGCTTATACATGCCTTTCTGATAAAAGAAAACATCCCTAGATCAAATGTTCTGGATAGGAAGGCACTTAGGAAATTCTGCCCATTGAATGTATCAACCCTAGATCTTCCATCATCTGCCATAGCTCCCACTCAAGATAAAAATTTCCCTACGATTCAACACTTCAGAAAACCAAACCAAACTCTAATATCAATTTTTAGGAAATAAGGGATAAAATATGTGGAATAATCCCTCCCAGAATCGCAACAGTAGAAACTAATATGTAAAAAATATTACAAATCTCAAATAAAATTACAGAATAAAATAAAAAAAACACAAAGAGATTGTATTTAATGTGGTTCACCCCAATTTGGGCTATGTACACCAAGAATCACTTGCTCATATTTTATTATAAGCCACCACTCTCTTAATACAATACCTAGATCTGTTTAGAGCTATGCTCAACAAACTCTACATAATTCACACCCAAATTCAAAACACATATGAAATGTTACATTATTTCTACCACATGCATAAAACTATATTAGTAGACAACTACTTAAGCAGTTTTACAAACCCATGGGTATCAAAACCATGGGCCAAAACCGTCCCATAAACCTATGGGTCAAAATCCCACCCATATGAGAAAATCACGTTTCCCGATATATCAAGCACATTTTAAGGCCAAAATTTTTTTCTCAGAGGCTACGCCCCTGAACCCCAGTGAGACAACTATGGAAAGTGTACAGTACTCTTAGTGTATAGTCTTCAACACTTTCTCACATGAAACAGGCTCCACAACCTAACACTGTCACCATGTATTTATGGACTAAATGATCTCCAATAATCAAAGATAGATAAAAGGGTAGTGGATTTTTAATATCATGAGAATTTAGAACCTTTTGTACCATCCACTTAACCTCTTTCATGTGATCTTTCTTGATTGTAATAAGACCTATATCAACTTTCTGAGCTTCCTTTTCTACTGGTTTTGAAGAAATCTGTAACTTAGAAAACTTATGAGCAAGTAGCTCCTCATGTCCTGGAATACTTAAAGCATCCCATGATGAAATATTAACATTGTGATTTTTCATTACCTGAAACATATTAAAAGAAACAACAGTATTAGAAAAAAGTTCTATAGTTTTAGCATAAGCTTTAGTAACAAATGATTCTACTTCAACAACTTTTGAAATATGAGGTATGAACAATATTCTAGGGTCAGGTTACAATTTTTTATGGTGCTCATTAGGGGCTCAAGTGCTTACTGATTTTGAAGGAACACCAGGACTATTTACTATTTTTTAACCAACATTTTCTAATTTATCAGTAACTGTAAGTAAAAAAGGTCATTTTTGTTCTTTTTCTTTTTCTTGAGAACCAGTTGTAACTGCAATAAAATATTCTTCTCCAAAACTAACTATTATCACCAAATCACAACACCCTTTGGTTTGTACAAGTGTGTTTTCTTGAGCTCACAATGTGATTGGATAACATGGGTACTATCTCCAAGTTGTGAGACATGCTTTTTGAGATAGACCTCCAGAGAAAGCTGGTTCTTATTCCTAAACTACCTGTCACAATCTACTCTAATGTAGGCAAAAATATCTATCCTAATCTAAATTTCCAAGGACTAGGGAGGGAGAGTGTGCATTAAAAAAAATCTTACACTAAAGCGGTGATACACCCGAAAAGGAGAGTGTGAGAGTAGCCTTCCAATGTGTGAAAAGAAGAAGCAAAATGTAAACTAGAAGGGGTGATAAGAGTTCTCCACAATCTAACAACTACATTCACAAAAATATTTCATGCACACACAATGATAATGGATCCTTACAACAACATAAGACAGACACAATATATATGTAGTGAGATTAAAGGGGCAATGAAGATACATTCACAAACTTTCATCTATTACTTCATGAGTATTCACAATCCAATCTATTACAAGATAAGGGCTTGGATCACCATGCAAGGAGTCCACTATAAGGGTCTTTAGTACATTGGCTTCACAAACAAATTTGATAGAGTTTTTCTACACAAAAACTACCTCCTCTTTTATAACGAGCTTAACACTCCAATTTATAGATCTTTGAGAAGAGAGAGGGAAAGAGAAAAATAAAAATCTCGAGACCTATATTCTCACCACTTGCAAGAGGTCATAAATGGATTTATATGATGGTTTTTTTCTTGCAAAAGGTTCCCCATATTTTCCCATGACTTGTAAGAGTGAAATATATTAGCCCATGCTTCATTGAATGCATCCCAACCACCACTGAAATAACTGTTCTGAACCTGATCACATTTTCTATAAAATATCTATTGATCCTTCATATAATTCTAAATATATTTATTTTTATGCATCAGGCTTGGAACCATGATTCCAATGGTACCAATTTTGTGTTTTTTTGCTGAGAATTGCAAAATTTATGGTCTTCTTGAGTGCGTGCAACTATTTTTGAGTTTTCCAAGGATTTCTTCACCTTTTATGTGATTGAATATTTAAATTTTGGAACTAGATACATTTCCTTCCTTTTCACCATACTACCCTCACTAAAATTAATATTTTTGGTTTCCATGGTGTAGAGGATGTCGAGAGATTTCTAACAATATAAAATTTATTAAATTTCGAGCACCGGGTCAAAAGTTATGCCAATTTATAAATTTGCATTAATTCACACAAGAAATGGTGAAAATGAAAATTTGCAAAATGGACCCATAGGCCTGAAATTTCAAACTATGCCATTTGCAAAAAGTCACAAAAAGTCACAAAACCTCTCGCAGCTCATACAGGCCCGAATGTTCACTTTTGCCCAAAAAACTCAGCGGGCACATGTAAATTTCACTTTGCGCTATAAAACCCCACAGGCTCGAGATTGCAAACTGTGCCATGAAAAAAAATCATAAAATTATAAAAAACTCCTGCAGCCCTGTAACTTTGCAACTTTCGTTTTGGTGAAAATCCTTCCTCGAGCCCGCGTGTCCAAAATTTCACTTTTAGTGGAAAAACAAACTTTGCGGGCTCGCTGGCCTGTAATTGTAAACTGCACCATTTGCAAAAAGTGCAAAATGCTAAGATATCTCGCCAGGCCCACTGCTCCGCAATCTTCCGCTTTGGCAAATATTCTTCCCCAAGACTGCAGGCCCGCATTTTGCAAAAAATGCTTCCCAAGCCCACCGGCCCGCTAAGTATTTTTTATTATGAAGAGTTTCAAGGACTTCTTGATTCTCATTTCTGGAAAGGGGAAGAAATTCTCCATACTTTGATGGAGATGCTTTCAGGAATCCTTAAGTACTTAAAATAAGTAAAAAAATCATATTTGAGCACTAAAAAGGGGGGAAAATGATGTTAGTTGACCACAAATAAGAATGAGCTTAAAATGGACAACACTAACTAAGTTTTAGATTCAATCGATATCTGACTCTAGGTTTCTTGCTGCCCACCCTTCATTTGAGGCATGAATAATGCTTTAGATTGAGGTTATGCAACAAGGCTTATATTTAGGAATGCATTTGAACAATTAGTAGTTGAATGAGGCTAATTATAAGGTAAAAACTATTCTTCTAAAGTCATGTTGACTTAAACAAGAGCGCTAGATGAGCTAGGAGCCTTAGGATCAAATTTCCTTAGCATATAAGGCTGCATATAATTCTGATTTTTCTTATATGGCTTCCTATTATGCTGATAAGGTGGTTGATAAGGTTTATTAGGCTGAGACATTTGTCTCTTTAATGTTGTTATTTCATTTGTATGTGTCTACAAATCCTTAAGTACTTCTTCCCATGGTGCCATAACAACAAGTTCTATTACGGTAATAGGTTGTGGAACAGGTGCCAAATCTGCCATATGAGGCATATAAGGCCATGAGGCTAATTTTCCAACTTGAATAAGGCTATTTTCAGCCCTAATAGCAATATCATAAGCTGATGGGAGCTTAGTTTCTCCCATAGACTGTATCATGGCTGAAATATCATTATTTAAAGCTCTAAGAAAGTATAAAAATACATGACCAACTCGAGGCTTAACACTAGCTAGAATTCTTTCCCCAATTTCTTGCAAATCTGATATTAAAACTACCCCATAAATTTGTGAGGAGATCATGTTTTGATTGTAGACAATTGTTCTATGAGAGATAAATGATCAAAATTATCTTGAAATTGCTTAAGTAGTTGATCACCTATTCATCCCAAGTTATAATGATCCCTATTGGTAAAGTTTTCTACCATTGCAAAGCTTGTCCATTAAATGATGCAGCTTAGAGTCTCAAGGCTACATCTTTATGAGTAACATTATGGACTACATAAAGGGTTGTAATGTATTTAATATGCTCAGTAGGGGTAATCTACTTTTCACCAGTTAAATGAAGGTAAACCTTTCAATGTAGCAGCATGTATGTAATGAAATTACTTGTATAATTCAGATCATGAGCTGAAATATAACACCAAATAACACAATATTCCACAATAATGATCTCAATATGTAATTAGAATAGCTTTATCCACTTCGAGGGGGCAACCTCCAAACCATACGATAAGACTCAAATGCTCCAATGATGATGAACTACTACCTATAGTCCCCTATATATATTATTCATATGTTATGGCCATCACCAAGGCTGACCTACTAAGCATGAGAAAGTATAAATGATATAATAAAATGATATGGTAAGCCATAGGTCAGCTACTCATATCCTAATACAAGCAATAGGTTAAGGGTGTAGCATGACCTTCCCCTTAAAAGCAACATTGTCCCCAATGTTGAGAAGCTCTGGGTGCTACTGCAAGAATGTCATATCTTCCCATGTTGCATCTTCATTGTCCATATTCTTCCACTTAATCAGGTACTTAGTAATAACCCATGTCCTCAATATTTTAGTGCATGTTTGAAGGATGCATTCAGGTTCCAAGATGACTCTCCCCTCCTCATCAAGCTCAGGTAACACTTTTTGGGCTAATACTCTCTGTCCAATTACTTTCTTTAGGAAAGAAACATGAAAGACTGGATGTATTCTGGTTGATTTTGGAAGTTCTAATTTATATGCTACTATACCAATCTTTTGCAATACTTGATAGGGGCCATAATACTTCGGTGAAAGTTTGTTATCCTTTTGTTGTTGTTTCAAAGACATTTTCTTATATGGTTTTAACTACACAAAAACCTAATCACTGACTTCAAAATTCCTTTCCATGCGATGTTGATCAACTTGTTGCTTCATGTGGTTTTGTGCTATGACCAAGTTCTCCTTGAGACTAGAGAGGACCTCTTATTGATACTAAATGTGTTCTTCTAGTTCTCTAACCCATGATTGTCCTCTCAATGATGATGTGATGGATAGTGGATGGTACCCATAGAATGCCAAAAACAGAGACATTTTAGATGAAGTATGGAAGGAAGTGTTATACCACCATTCTGCAAGTGGCAACCATTGGACCCATCTTGCTTGTTTATCTGATGTAAAGCAATGGAGATATCCCTCCAAACACTTATTTACAACTTTTGTTTTCCCATCAGATTGGGAAAGATAAGAAGAGCTATGAGCTAACTGAGTACCCAAACATGAGAATAAATCAATCCAAAAATTACTAGTAAATATAGGGTATCGATCACTTACTATAATATTCAGTGTCCCATGAAGCTTCTAAACTGTGTCCATGAAGGTTTTTTCTACCGTGGTTACATCAAATGGGTGTGTCAGGGCACCAAAATGAGCATATTTGGTGAGTCTATCCACCACAACCATGATGACATTTTGTCCTTCAAATTTAGGCAATCCTGTGATAAAGTCCATGGAAACCTCTTCCCACCAATGGCTAAGAATAGATAGAGGTTGTAGAAGACCTGGGGAGTCGAACTGTTTCACCCTTATTTTGTTGAAAAACCATGCATTCTACCACAAATTTTTTGGACATCCCCTATGAGACCTTCCCAGAAGAAATCTTGTTTGACTCGATGATAATTCTTCAAGAATCCAGAGTGCCACCCTACTAGAGAAGAGTGGAGCTCAAATAGAATCCTATTTTCAAGAGTGGAGTTCTTACATAGGTATAATCTATCTTTATAACATAAAACATCCCCTTTTAATACAAATTTTTCAGACATGCTTGGATCATTCTAGAGATGATGAATGAGGTTTTGTGTGGTTGGGTCATTTCTCCATTCGGACCTTGCCTCATCTATCCAACCTTCCTCTAATATGGATATGACATATAACAAGGATGTAGTTGATTCATCTTTCTGCGACAGAGCATCCACAACTACATTCACCTTCCCTTTCTTATAGATAATCTCAAAATCATATACCAACATCTTGGAGACCCATTTTTGTTGTTCTTTAGATGATAAATGCTGCTCCAAGAAGTATTTCAGACTATCATGATATCTCTTAACTTTAAAGTGTCTTCCTATGAGATATGGTCTCCATTGCTTTAATGCAAGAAGTACGGCTAGAATTTCCTTCTCATAAGTTGGACTAGAAAGATTCTTACGTTTGAATTAATGACTAAAAAAGGAAATAGGATGACCTTCTTGCATGATAACTGCCCCCATACCCACCCCTAATGCATCACATTCAACAATGAATGTTTTGGAAAAATCTGGAGTAGCCAAGACTGGTGTGGTGCACATCGCCTCCTTTAGTTTCTCAAATGCTTTGGTTGCATCCTCACTCCAATGGAAGGATTTGTTCTTTAATAAAGTTGTGAGAGGTGTAGCTGTGGCTTACATAATGCCTTATGAATCTTCGGTAATAACCTGTAAGCCCCAAAAATCCTCGTAGATTCTTTAGGGTTTTCAGAACCTTCCACTCCATCATGGATTTGATCTTATTAGGATCCACTTTAACCCCTTCATGAGAGGCAATGTGACCCAAATATTCGACCTCCTTGAGTCCAAAAGAACACTTAGAGGGCTTTGTATCAAGTTGATGTTGCTCAAAGGTTTCCAAAACCTTATTTACATGATTTAAAATGTTCCTCCCATGTTTTGCTATAAATTAATATATCATAAAAAAAACACTAAGACAAAATTCCACAAGAATGACTTAAAACTAGAATTCATCAAACTTTGAAATGTAGAAGGGGCATTTATGAATCTAAAAGGCATTACCAGGAATTCATAATGGCCTTCATGTGTCCGAAAGGTGGTTTTATGAACATCCTCATCCTTGATTTTGATTTCGTGGTATCCCAAATGAAGATAACAATTTGTAAAATAAACAACACCATGCAACTCATCAAGAAAATCATCAATTACAAGAATAGGAAACTTATATTTGATTGTGTACTTATTAAGTTCCCTATAATCTGGACACATGCACCACATGCCATCTTTCTTCCATACCATCACTACTGGAGAAGAATAAGCACTCTGACTATGACAGATGATTCCTACTTCCAACATCTCTTGTAAAATCTTCTTGATTTCACTCTTTTGCACATATGGGTACCTATAAGGTCTGATGTTAGGTAGTTGACTTCCTGGTAATAACTGAATAGCATGATCATGATCTCAGAGGTAATCCCTTTGGTATATTTTTAAATACAACAGAGTGTGCGTCCAACACTGCTTGCATATTTGATGATATAATGTCCTTAGAATGATGAGCCTCAAATGAAAAGAGTTGTGCCACAAATCCCTCTACACCCTTTTTTAGCATTATGTGCATCTGATGAGAACTTACTATTTGTGGAGATTTTTCTCTTAAGCCTCTTAGCTCAAAATTCCTTCCTTCAGAATGAAATCGCATGAGCAAGTCTTGGAAGTTCATCTCAATGGTTCCTAAATAGGTAAGCCATTGAACTCCTAACAAAATTTCTACTCCTCCCATAGAAATGGCATACATGGAACTATTTAGTATGTAATATCCCATGGCAAGCTTAATGCTATGAAATTTTATAGAACAAGTAACAATACCTCCATCAGTAATCATTACTTGACATTCAGGAGCTGGATAAAGTAAATAGCTTATGTACACTGCTAACTTATGATTGATAAAGTTATGAGTACTTCCTTAATTAATCAACATTATGACCCTCTATTGTTATAGGAATCCAACCACCTTTAGGGTTTGGGGGGTTCTAATAGCTAAAATTTCTTGGCATGAGATCGTTGGCCGAGGATCTCCTGACTCCTCCTCTAGATCAACTAAGACCTTTGACTTTGAATCTTCATCCTTCTCTTCATCTTCACTAGGCCCATCAATGTAGAACAACTTCTTTTCAGCACATTTATGTCCGGGTCCAAATTTACCATCACAGTTAAAACATAACCCTTTTTCTCTTTTTCTTCAACTTTTTGAGGGTGTCAATATAACTGGCCGAGGGAGTGTTGGGGCCAAGGTGTTACGATCTCTAGTATAAGTGAAATGTTGTCTCCCACCTGAAACATATTTCTCCTCTACCCTTCTTTCCATAATCATCGAATCAAAAACCTTATGAGTATTAAACATACACACCTCATGGTTAATGTGATCCTTAAGACCCCCAAGAAATAGGTCATTCAGATTCTCTTCAATAATATTTTCCACCCACAGAGAAAGGTGTTGGAAGTGATGAATGTAATCCTTAACAGATCTTGTTTGTCTCAACTTTGCTAATTGGCTGAAGTAATTATCTGACACACTAGAATTGTAGTGTAATTGTAACTCTTTAGTGAAGACTGTCCATGTAACATTGAGACCACTCTTCTTCCTTTGAACACATAACCATCAATACCAGACGAATTGGTCAGGTTCAAGATACGAAGCTTCCATAGTCACCTTTTTGTCCTGATGGAATCTGATGTAGTTCAAATAAATTCTCCATTTGGTTGATCCAATTGAGTGGATCCTTTCCATCAAACTTGCACATATCCACTTTTGGAAATATAGTACGGGCCTGTAGAGTGCTCGTATTCAGATTGTGCCCACTCGAAGATATACTCTAGCTCATGTGTCTATTATGTTGACCTGAGGATCCACCTTGATTGACATAAGTATGATTACCCATCATATGTGTACTGAATTTTAGCATGAAATCCTCCAATCTTTGTCCAATCCTTTCCACATCTTCTTTTTTGGCCATTTGAGATTCGAGGTCTCTCAGGTTAAACTCAAGTTGGCTTACTCTATGGTCTATCAAAGTAAACCCTAACCCTGAGGAATTTTTAGTTCTATCTTCTATCGCCAACTCCTCAACTACTATCTCATCCTTTTATGGTGTTTTACCTAGAGTGATGGGATTGTTTTTTCATCTTGTGGAAGGCCCTGCCATGATGCCCCAAAATAGTAGGATGTAGGGATCACAAACAAATGTTAGGGTTTCAAATTTTGATATGAATTCGGCCAAATATAAAAATAATTAAAGAACAAACCCCCCAAAAAATTTATTTTTCTTTTTGAAAATTTAATGAATTTGAAAAAAATCCAAAATTTGCACCCTAGGGAGTGATTTTATGAAAAAAGATAAATTTGTAATAACTTTTGCAAAATAAATAAAAAAAGTCTGAAAATTTCAGGGAACCTTACTTTAAATGTTTTGTAACTTTGGTACCCACTAGTTCACTTTGGTTCAAAATATATGGTGGAAACAAAAAATTAGGGTTTTTGCCCTAATTTTGGCCTAGATCACAGCTCTGATACCACTTGTAATGAAATTACTTGTATAATTTAGATCATGAGCAGAAATATAACACTAAATAACATAATATTCTAGAATAATGATCTCATTATGTAATTAGAATAGCTTCGCGACTTCGAGGGGGCAACCTCCAAACCCTATGATAAGACGCAAATGCTCTAATGATGATGAACTACTACCTACAATCCCTTAATATATACTATTCATATGTTATGGCCATCACCAAGGCTGACCAAATAAGCATGAGAAAGTATAAATGATATAATAAGCGACAGGTCAGCTACTCATATCCTAATACAAGCAATAGGTTAAGGGCGTATAAATGTATATCATGATAGAATTGAATTACAAAAGGTTTTTCATTAGTAAAGGTCACAAAATTTCTAGGTGGTGGTGTTGGTTGTTGAGCCATTGGAATAACAAGGATTTTAATAACAAAATTAACACTTAGTGAAGGAAGGGGAGGAGGTTTTCCAAAACCAAACCTGTTATAAGGTAAGGTATTTCCAACTCTTCTTCTTCTTATAGAATTTAAAGGTAATGAAATAAAATCAGCAGGAAGTCATCTTAACGATGATCTTGTAGTCACTTTAGACATGAAACATGCTCTAAAACTGGTCTGAAATTAGCTTTACATAGAGTCATCAAATAATTTCTTTTGATTTTCAATGGATTTCTTTAGCTAATTCCTTCCAAAAGTAATGTTATTTCACTGTAAATCTACTGTAATCTATTATAGATCTGATCTGGGGTCCCGTAAGGTGTGCCAAAAACTGTTATCTCTTAGAAGTGCACCCTTGTTGAGTGATGGTAGTAAGGGTTCTAAGTTTTCTTTATTTCTCACTTCCATAGATACAATGGAAACATGTCAGGTCTGTGGGTATAGCTATTGTTTAGGTGAGTCTTCGGTATCAATGTTGGTTCCTTATTGATGTATCCTAAAATATTTTTGTTTTGGGGTTTTGAGGGTAAAATATTGTTGTAATTGAATTTAAATGGGGTGATACACCAAATTGATTGAGGGATTTTATTGAGTATTTTCACAATAAAATTGAGAACAAATTACGAAAGTACAAACTAATGGGTTTATTTTATTACTTTTCCTTATAGTTTCATGTACATGTACCATTTAAATTAGTCATCATAAGTTACATCCTACGGTTTTTATGGGAAACACTAAATTTCCTTAATGAATAGATTATATTATTTCTATAATTGAGTTGTGTACTTCCTTTTACTTTAAAATATTATGATATGTAATGATTGTACAATGAATTAAAAAACTCAATAACATACTTAATAAAACTTAATAATAGGAAATTATCAAATTGAAAATACCTTTAACTTAAAATGAACTCTTAGAAATGCAAACAACATCTATATTTGTTGTTTTTGATTCAAAATCCTTAGGTTTGCCTCTATCTCCACCTTCCTCGAGGCTATGCTTTCGTTCTTTGGGGATTTTATGCATCTTTGATGAAGTTGATTATGGGACAGCAACATATGTGAGGTGTTGCATTTCGCAACAACACACATAGCTGTAATTTTCCTTGTTGATTCACTTAACTGAAAATACAATGTAAATGTCCCCCTAGTTAGGTTCATTCATTAATTCCTTTCGTTGACAAAAAGTTTCGAGTTTCCAATTTTTGCACAAGTGCAAAAATTGTCAACAAAACATGTTTCCTGAAGGAATCTAATTCAAATATAGCATTCTTGATCATTAAAAATCTTCCATCCATGATGAAGATCTAGATTTGAGACAAGTCCTTAACTATTGAGGGAAACACTTTCTTACTCATGAGGGTATGAGCGTCAAAATAACTCATCTCAGACACATGTGAGAGTACCTCATCCAAATGACTAACATCTTTTGCAAGCTCCTCCTTCACCTTGTTCACTTTAGACAATGTTGCAAGAGCATACTTGATGAGAGAAATGATGTCTGGACACAATGCCTTACATTTTTCAATGATTTTGTCAATCTAATTCTCATTGGCCTTTCCCCACATCATATATCCTTGTGATTTTTTCTCAATCACTTCAGGATCGACACTTCTGATTGGAGGAATGTCTTTGATCAAAAGGGAAGATGTTGATTTAGGTTTCGAGAAGGGTTTACCTATTTCTCCAATTTCCCATTTTTTTTACTCTTCATTTCGAGAAATGATATGAGTGGATTCCTTGAAAAAATGGGAATTACCCTTGGGCAAGGTTTGGCTTAGTGATATGTTGGTCAAATCATATTTTGACGGTATCATTTCCTCAAAATATTATCAAACTTAGGTTTGAAAACTTTTACATAATGATTACTTGGGGCTCCACTGAAAAATTTGGATGTCGTTTGAGTTTTCTTTCTCCTTTTGTCATTTAATATCTATGATATTTCCTCGAGACTTGGCTTGGTAACATATTGTGTTGTCCTTGACTTGCTGCTAATCATTTCAAGAATCTATGGGAATGACTCATTAGGTGTTAACATGGTGTTTTCCACTGGGAAATTCTTAAAAGCTTATTATGGAATCAATTCATTGTTACTTCGGGGAAGCTATAACCTTCGAGGAGACATACTCGGGTACTTGAATGTTATGTAATGGATTAATCCTACTTAATGGATCTTTCTTGTCTTGATAAATTCAACACAACTTTCTCACCTAGCCCATCGAGTTCAAGTAATTTGGATCACTTTGGACCATTCACCAAACTCACTCAATTTTCTCACCTGGGGAGAGAGAATGACTTCAACCTAGTTGGAGATTCATATTGATGATCTTTCGAAATCTTGAATCTTTTTTTAATATCCTCTTGGACTATATGATGCTTCTCACTTACAATTGATGCACCCTACAATCTTCTTCATTGCTCATATATACCACCATGACCAAAGTGATTCCTTCAGATCCTCGTGGAGGATGAATTGCCTCATTTTAACTTATGCCACTGTTACACACCCCTGGGAGATGTTGAAAACTAGAGATATGATCAAAGATAGAACCAATTGCAACTTTCAACACTTAGAATGAGTTACTAGTTTTAGAAAATTCCATTTTTCACCCTTTTCAACTTCAATCACCTTGTTTATTCCTGTGGATGATATCTGTGCACACTACCTTTGAAGAATTTTCCCACTGTGAGAATTTACTATTTTTAGTAAGTGCTTGTGTAGAGAATTAATATTTTAAGAAATTGGCTCTCTCAACCTTGGATTTCAATGGAATCAACATTTTGTATGGGTTCTTTCTCTTTATCTCAAATACAAATTTTGAGCTCAAAAAAATCTCTAGAACAATGGGAAATAAACTTTAACATAATGAGGGCATGAATTTGGGGTTTTTTTCCATAAAAATCCATGTTGTGCATGTAATTTCTACCACTTGGGTCTTTAAAGCATCTATAAATTTTAAAGAAAAAAAACCCTCACTTCAATATGTGCATCGATTTGCAAGATATGAAGATTTCTCTTTCACGGACTGCAGGGTCAATCTAACAACAAATGAATTTGGAGCTTTAAAAATTTGTGATTTTTCATGAAATTTATTCTGCCACAATCATAGGAAAATGTAGGGGTTAATGCAAGGAGAAAAAAGGAGATGGAGGAATATGGAAAAATTTCACCAGAGTTCTAGGTAGAAATAGAGCAATGTGGGGGAGGAGTGGAAAAAATGGCTAACTCTGGGTTTTATGGACATAAGAGAGAGAGAGAGGAAGGGGTGGCACATTTTTCCCCCTTGTTCACTTGGAAAGGGACAGAGGGACATAGATAGTGTGCCTTAGACTCACAATGACACATGACACACATGCACAGGCTTAGGAGTTTGCAAAAGGAGATTGGTTTTAGTATCCGGGAGCTAGTTTTTGATCATGTGAGGAGCCTGAAAAGAGCATGGTAGGGGGATAATATTTTTGCACCCATTGTCCCATTGGAATGGGATGGAGGGAAACCAAAATTTTACATTATCCTTGTGATGACAAGTAACAAACATGTGTGAGTTGGAGCAGGGGATAGAAATTTGATGAAAGGTGTTTATCGGAGGTCCATGGGGTCATATGATGGGTCCATGAGGCTTAAGGTAGGTGTGGCACACATTTTCTTACCCCCCTTTTCCCCTTGGAAAGGGGTAAAGGGACACAAAAAATATGCATTAGCTTCATGGTGACACTTGTCCCCGAACATTTTGGCTAAGGACGGAGCTTGTACCTTAGAGAGGAGATTGAAAATGACATTGTTGGATCTCCCAAATGAAGTTTTAGGAACTTCTATATATGTTTTTGACAAGAAAAATCATTTTTAGAAGGATGGGATGGGTCTTTAGGTCATATTCAACTCACAACGTCTTCAAAAATTGCCATTTTGATCGAGACCATCAGTTGTACCTACAAAGAATGAGTTATGAAAACTGGGTGCTATGAAAAATATAAGATTAAAAACATGTAGGGAATTGAATTATATCTCCATTGATATTTCTTCTAACCCCTAACTCATTCTGGAGCTCCCATATCATCTCCTGAAGCTCATGTGTTTTTCGCAGCATAAGCTCCTTTGACCTCAAAAAGCTGCTTTTGTTGAACTTGCTCCTGAATTTTCAAATATTCCTAAATAATTTCCATAATGATCTTGGCTCAAGAATATAGTTTCTTGGTGAATTTAGAACTTGAAATCAGCTTCCTAGAGTATGCACTAGCCCTAGAATGTCTAGAAATAACCATTCCTAAGTGTACCAAGAGATCCACCTTGAAAGACATCGTCTCGAAAGAATATTATGAACTTGTTTTCATCTTTTTAAAACATGGGAGATGTTGGGAAAAAAAACATAGACAATTAATGGGTGGGGATAGGCCTGGTGTAAGTGATGGAATGACCTAGAGGGGAGTTTGGGAAGGTTTACAATCAAAATTATTGACACTAGGGTACAATTGTCACATTTTAAATTGAATTTTTCCCTTGAAAAAACACATGACAACAATATAAAAGTGAATATATTATTGTTACAAACCTACATGATCCTATGTATATAGGCTCTAGAAGGAGGGCACAATGGGTCTTGAAATATTTGACCATAGGCATTATTGTGCCTCCATGCAAGAGCTGCCTCTTCATTGTGCCAATCCACAGTCTGTCCACCTTACGTCCTGACAAGACATTGTGAGTGAAGTAAATTACAAATTGACCTATACATTGGAGATTGTTTTGCTATCTGGTAGATTAACTAAGCTCATGTAAGAAAGCATCTAAAGAAGATCCAATCAACAACCCCTGTAATATGTCCCTAACTTTAGCAGATTCCAAAGTAATAAAATGTGACAAAAATTTAGCAGGAGAAGCATCAAAACATGCATGTGGAAAGGTGAAAGTCATTTCTTGTCCTATTACATTTCCTAGTATTAGGTATTATTGTAGTGGAAGGCATAATATTAACGTCATTGCTAGAAAATAAACAATGTGCCTAAATTTATTGGTTGAGAGGACTACGGTTTGATTCACTACGAGACAAATCCACAGTTCTATTTGATGTAACTCCAACTACCAGTTTTAAACCCTGTCGGAACATATTTTTCATGGAATCTTTGACTTCATGAAAACATGCATGTCATGTGATTGTGATTGTAGATAGCATCAATTTTTTTTGCACTAAAGGAGGAATTAAAGAATATTGGCAATCTCCAATTGGACCAATTAGTACAATCAGGATTTCTTGAGTGGTTCATGTTTAGTAAAAAGTAATAGAAGAAGAATAAAAAACAACTTGAATCAAGATACAATGTTGATGATGAATATGAGGAAATGAGACAACATAAGTGATCTCATCTAACTACAAGAAAATATTTCTCCCATTTGAAGGAACTATATCATCCTTAATAGGACTTGCATTCTATTTTTTTAAAGGTACATTTTTTATTCAAATATAACTTTTTATTCTTCACCTTGTATTATATTTAAGTTATGTATATTTAAGGACAAATTTCAAAATCAAAATTACTCCTTTTCGATGCCCAACTCCTAAAAGGATATAACTATGTTGCATGAAAAATAAAAATGCGCATGATCATGCAATTTGAATAGTTATGGGAAATCCTCACTGAAAACATACCCCACTCAACTAGAGATGATGAGTGGACAAATTTTTATAAATAAAATTCCAAATCCTTGATGTTGATCATACTCAATGTTACTAATGAAGTACAACCACATATCCAGGACACAATGACATTTAAGGCCACTTGGGTCATTCTATCCACTATCTATGAAGTAAAGAACTAATCAAAGATATTTCATCTTTAGTCAATGTTGCATAAACTTAGTATGTCACCATGAGAAAAGGTACAAGAAATCTTGCGATGAGTAACTTAAATTTGAGTGGAGCTTCTAGTACTTGGTGAGAAGATTGAGGAAAAAATGTTGATCCCAATCACATAGAGGGCATTCTCCTCACAATTTTAGACATTTTTCATGACACTCAACATCACTAAAAAAATAGGATCATTTGAATCACTAGTAAATATTCTCTAACAAGAAGAAGAAATATAGTCCATGCAAGACAAAGCCTTCATTTGATATCTACATGGTGGACATCTCAAGAAACAATAACAACATTAGTTGTAACATAATCATATGAAGTCACATGCAAAGAAAAAGAAATGGTGTCACATTTGTAACACATAGAATCATGAAACCTCTGAGTGCCACTACAATGGCCATATATAGGCCTCTTCTAGTTGAGATGAAATACAAAATCAACACAAATTTCACCCTCCAATGAGATCCAAGAACAAAAGACATGTAGCAACACAACACAATGATGTATCAGAAGAAGAACAAGAGGAAGATGCAGATTGTACTCATAAATGCATTATACTTATCTCCCAAACTTCTAAACACTCTAATAATGTTTGTTTGATTGATTCTAGTTGCATCAAGCATATGACATGAAGAAAAATACTCTTCCACATGCTAAGCCACCAACCCACAAGAGATCGGGTTTGGATTATAGATTATAAGGAGTATATTGCAGAAGGCATTGTAAATGTCACTATTCCACTTGGTATGAACAATTGTACACTCACAAAAGTTCTCTATGTACCCATCCTGATAAAATTTTCCCTATCTATCAATCACTTATTGAATAACAAGGTTAAGGTTGAGTTTCGAGTTAGAAATTGTATGAAATCATGTCTCATCACTAAATATGGAAAGGTCAAAGAATAAGCATTCTTGTGAGATAAATTGTTCATCATAGATGTTTTATCCTCCCATAAATTTTCTCTCATTGCCTCAATGGAAGAGTTCACAATACTTTGGCATTTTCAATGTTGGCATCTATCCAACAGTTCCCTTAATCGACTCAACATGAAAGGTATAGTACGTGGCCTTCCTACAATTTCTCCATGATTTCCTATATGTTAAAATTTTCTTGCGGGAAAGAAACATCAAGTCACATTTGAGTCAAGTTCAAATCAAGCCATGAATCATTTTGATTTGATACACATCAATGTTTGTAGATCGCTACCTAACACTATGTAAGGAATCCAATATTTTCAATTGTTTGTGGATGAATTCTCTAGCAAAGTATTGGTGTTCTTCGTAAAAAATAAGAGTGAGACATTTGCACACTTCAAAATATTCAAGAAGATCATTGAGAACCAGGCCAAAAAGTGCATATGTCTACTCCACTTAGGTTGAAGGGCATAATTCACATCAAAGGAGTTTGTGGCTCTCCTAAAGTAGCACAAATCAAACAACATTTGACTTCTCCCTATACACCTCAACAAAATGGATTCGTAGAAAATTGCAATTGCACGATGATGTAAATGTATTTTTGCATGCTTTCCATGGCGATACTAAAGGATATGTATTAGGAAGAAGAAGTTCTCCTAAAAAGGCATTAAATAATATAATGCCAAAGGAATCTTAGAGTGGTTATAAGCCATCAGTCTTTTATCTTCATGTGTTCAATTGTATTGCATACATATATGTCCCTACAAATAAATAAAAGAAGATTGAGCCCAAGATACTCTAATACATATTATTGGGTAACAAAAAGACATCAAAAGAAAATTGTCTCATGGATCGAGAGAAATAATATTTACGAAAGCGATGATGTGGCATTTGATGAGTCATCATACGACTCACTAAGGAAAAAGGAATCCCCACCATATAATTTTCATTAGTTACTTCCACAACCAGATGATGAAAATGATTATTTTAGAAGAGAATATGAGCTACAAGGAGAATTGTTTTCTGACCTAGGGAACTTGGAGGAAAAAACTACACAACCTAAAAAATCACATCCAAAATGGGTATAAAGTGCCCTAAAGGATTTTCATTTGGATTCACTTCCATATTCTTTATAAGGTATTAGGATGGGGAGGAAAGCAATATATAATGTCAATCTCACCTTGATGAGCTCTCTAATTGATAACACCAAACCAAATTCATTTCAAGAAGAATTAATCGAGCCACAATGGAAGAAGGCTATGGAAGATGCATATAAGTGATTAATTAAAAATGGTATATGAGAGTTTTTTTTATCTACCTTCATGAAATAAGCCCATTAGAATTTAGCTATAAATGGATATTCAAGTCAAATTATAATGTAGAAGGGTCAATTGATAAATTTAAAACACAATTAGATGTAAAAGGATGAGCTTAAGAGGAAAGTATATATTATGAAGAATTTTTTTTTTCCCACTACAGACATAAAGACCACATGGGTTGTTTGTGTACTTGCAACGCAAATGGCATGGAAGCATCTATAGATGGATGTAAAAAGTTCTTTATTGAATGGTGATATTATAAAGCATAATTACATAAGATATAACATTTAAAAATATATAAATATAAATTAAAAATACATATATATAATAGTATGTTAATGTATAATTATTATATATTAATTTATATTTATTGATACAAACATACATCCCAATTTTAATACAAATAAAGAAATATAATAATAACACAATTTATATTTATTATATATTTATAGGGTAGGAAACAAGGAATTCTATAAATATTGAAAAAAAAAAATACAAAAATTTGTTTCATAAATCAATATTAAATAGAGTTATTTCATACACACACACACACACACACATGTGCACGTGTGCACAAGAGTGCAGGGGCCCACACACACACACATTGATATAACGTCAAATATTTAAAAATACATATATACACATACACAAAAATTATACTCATCTAATTTCAAGTCTAAAATAACACTTAAGCAAACAATACATATCTGGGTAAGACTTCCAGGTCTTCCCTTGAAATTTTTGGATGAATATTGTCTTGAAACCATTGGAGAGAATTTGGGTCTGTTTTGAAAATATGATGATGTTACCTCACAATAGTTACATACTATGTATGCCCAAATTCTAGTGGATTTAGACATCTCCATGAACTTATCAAAAGAGATCAATCTATAGATTAGAGATAGGACATTGATGCAACGACTTGACTACGAAAGATTGGACTTTCGCTATCATAGATGATTTGAAACAAGATGTCTGATGGAGGATTGTGGGAATTATAAGGCCAACAATGGGATTGATGTAGATCCTGTAAAAATCCAGCCAATTATAAGAACAAAATTAGATGGGTAATCTATAGTATATTTGTGAATAATTTACTAAAGAATTTCAAATATAAATTGTTTATAATCCATGACTCAAAACAATTCAAATTAATGTTAATTTTTATCACTAGTGGAAGCTATACATCCTCATTAATAATTGAGGATTATCAACACTATCCAAAAATGATAAAGATAATCATTGTTTTAAATTTAAAACAGGTAAATCCTAAACTTACTCCAACGTCAATATATGATTAATTACTACAAATTAAATCATGTAACAAAATTGTATAAAAAAATGATTTTTTGAAAATATTGTATAATATTGACAATATTATTTCATCCTTATTAAATAATTTATTATGATAATCTAAAGAATCCATTTTAAATTGTTTTTTAAATGATATTTTTTCATACATGATAATCTATCGAGTATGATAGTGAAAACACTTTCATCCTATTTTTGTAGAGGGATAAATTTATTTTGACATTGAACTTAAAAGAGAAATTTCTTCTTGAGGGATTGATGTAGATCATACAAAAATCCGGGAAATTCTAAGAACAAAAATGATCCTCCAAGACTATTTTTGACCTTATTAGGCCATTAGCAGTAGACACGTTTGGAAGAAGGAATTCACTAGTTTTGTCCATAGAACTTATCTAGATCTTTTCATGAGAACTTAGCACATATTTTTTTCACTTCATGAAACCTACAACTCTTACTTGTACATAAAAATATCCACAAAACAAAGGTTTTTCTGTAGCATTTCATCACACCTAAAACCCTACCAATACTAAAAACATGAGCTCTGAAGATTCCTATACATCCTTGAACATTCACATTAACTTCCCCGAGTCATTTTTTTCCAAAAACTTCATATTTTTTCTATTACTCAAAAACAAAGGTTTAAGGTGGGTTTAAACCCACTTGGAATCTTAATAATGGTTCATAAAATTAAGACACCCATTTTACCTCATTCTTGTATTAGTGCATAATAACAGCACCCCTGAATGTCCTGAGTCTGAAATGGGGAATTTGGTGTGATTGCACAACATTGGACCATCTCTCAAGCTATGGGACTTGCAAAACTTGAGATGGACATCCAAAGAAGGCTTGTTCCTGCTTCCTAATCTACCTACCACAAGCTACTCCTGTGCAGGCAGAAACTAATCTATCCTAATCTAACCGTTCCAAGGGGACATGGAGAGAGAGAGAGGGTGAAAGATAGCCGACACTAAGTGGTGATACATTAGAAAAGGAATTGGTTGATCACAGATCCAAACTTCCTAAAGTGGAGAGAGGTGAGTAGAGGAGAGGTTAGAAAAGATGCACCATGGACCAGAGATGAAGTTCACACGAAACACCACTTGAAAACCCATTAAACACATCTCCCATAACCTACAATACACATCATAGTATGCACAATATACCCTACAATGATGAGAGATAAGAAGAGACAATAAAATGAGCCAAGGATGGGTAGATGCATAATGAAATAGATTCTATTGCTCCAAAAGTTACACATTACATCATCAGTGGGAAAGGGGAAAGGAAATACAATTACAGAGCCATGAAAGGAGGCTTAAAATCTGTGTTCTACCCTAAGGGAGAAAGAGAGAGGGGGGAAGGATAGAAAAGATGAACAACCATTTGAATATGCCCCTCCTTTACAATATATAGAATAATGAGAGAGAGAGAGAGAGAGGGAAAATCGAAATTTGTTCCAATCACCCCTGCAATGCATTGAATTATACCTACTAAAAGAGAAAAGGAGAGGGGGGAAAATATGAATCCTGCTTCAACCACCTTAAGATATGCATTGAATTATACATATAACATGGTGATGGGATTTACTACAAGACCCATGCTTCCATCACTGTCCCTTACTAGAAAAGAAAGAGGCCCCATTCTTCATCATGGCGACAGGTGAGAGACTTGGCAGTCCCCAAAATTAGCGACTGAAACATTAATGGAGGTAGGTAATAAGCCGACACAGAGATCTTTCCAAAAAAAATCTCTCCCTTGAAAAATCCAAGTTTCCAATTGAAAGATATGGCTATATGAAGATCAGGGTCGCGCACATGGAATATTTAAAAGAGTCTGTCCATACCGGGTCCACGTGGCTAGCCTCATGCATCTTGAAGATTTGGCTCCTTCCTTTTGCTCTTGAAATCACACTGGAATGACATGTGGAAGCTTCTATGGGCTCCTCGGTTTCCTCAATATTTTTCCTAAGTCCTTCCTTTTGGCAGAGACATTGTGCCTGACCTGAGACACCTGGAGGCTTCGCGCTTGTTTGGAAACTACCCCCAAGATTTTTCTTTTGAAGTTGCATGGATGAGACACGTGGAGGCCTCTGCAGGATTTTTTAATTTTAAATGGATAACCTTACCTTTTTAGACACCAAGACATGTGGCAGGTTGGTGCTCATTTGGGAACTTCCTCTAGATTCACCTCTTGAGAGTGCGCCAAAGAGACATGTGGCTCCTACCATTGTCTTGTTCCTTTCTTTGTAATTTGGCTAAGTCCCTTTTACTTGGTGTGGCCATACATCTAACCTTGGACACGTGGAGGCTCAACATGCATTTGGGAACCCATCCTAAATTTTACTTTTGAAGTTGTGTCGTGTTGACACTTGGATCCTTTTGCTTGCTTATCTATCCTTAGACTTTTCAATGACCCACCTCTACCTTTTCGGGCTCTAGACACGTGGTGAGCCTGTGCTCATTTGAGGGCTGCCTCAAGATTTTCTTTTTGAAATTGCACCAAATGAGGCATGTGGACACTTCCACTTACCTTTTGTACTTAGCCAATTTGAGCCTGCTCGCTTTTTGGGCCAGGGACATGTGGAAGGCCTGTGCTCATCTGAGTCTATATTTTGGGTCACGCCTTTGAATTTTTGCTGATGAGACATGTGGCGCTGTCCGATGGCTCTCTATATTTAGTCATTTTAGGCTCGCTCTGTCTCCCTTTTTTACTATATTAGACCCTAGACACATGGAGAGTTGACACTCATTTTGAGAACCCCGCTATTTGGACCCAACCTTGGTGTTGCGCCTACGAGACACTTGGAGGCTTCTGTCGGACACTCTTATACTTAGTCAATTTAAATGGTTGGCTCTGTCCCCCTCTTTGGACCTGAGGACATGTGGAAGCTTAGTGTTTTTTTTGGGTCTTCACTTTGGATTCTATACTTGGATTTTTTTTCAAGTTGACATGTGGCCACCCTCTAGGCGTCAGTGACTTTTCAACGACTGATGAGACCCTGTGGGCTCGTAGGTCCGAACTTGAAAAATGTGCCATTTGAAAAAAAGTGAAAAAGTTTCATAGTCCCAGATAGACCCGCCAGCCCACTTATAGACTTGGGAAAAAACTTCCTCCTCAGACCCGTAGACCCGCTTTTGGAAAAAATTCATCCTCGCGGCCTGCTGGTCCGTCATTTTCCCATTTTGGGCAAAAAGACATCTTTGGGCCAGTCGGCTTGTTTTTCCCACTTTGTAAAAGTAATCCTTCTCAAGCCCACAATTTGTATTTTCCAATTTTTGGAAAAAAAACATCTTTGGGCCCACCGTCCATCTTTTACCACTTTGTAAAAGAAATTCTTCTTGGGCCTGCAGTCCACATTTTCCCATTTTGGGTCTCTCGAATATAATGATATTTCTCTAGGTGTCATGGAGTCTGATAAATCACCCGTCAAAGATATGACGTGTTTTGGCTTTAGGGCTCTTAAGCGACTACACCCGGATGGTGTAGCCCGAAAGCACGGGGAGCATAGGGAGCCAAAAAGAATCCTCCACTAGCATTCTCCTAGCCACGCTGACATGTTTGCATAGTTGGTTTTTGTCCCACGAGCTTCTGTTTTCAAACTACAGTCTCTGACAACCCTACACTGACTTAAACTGCATTATTTTGTGCATTTGCATACAAAAACACAACGAGAGAACCAAATGGATACGGAGAAAACCGCGAGAGGATTTAGTAGAGGGCCCTGACATAGAGCTCTCGAGTCTATTGAGATTTCTCTAGGTACCATGGAGTCTGAGAAATCAATTGTCAAAGATATGGTGTGTTTTGGCCTCAGGGTGCTTAAGCGACTACGCCCGGACAAGGTAGCCCGAAAGCACGGGGAGTGTAGGGAACCAAAACAAAGCCTCCACTAGCATTCACCTGGCCACCCCTACATGTTTGCGTAGTTGGTTTGGTGCCATGATTTTCCATTTTCAAACTACAATGTCTAGCATCCCTACACTAACTCGGACTGCACTATTTCACACATTTGCAAAAAAATAACACAGCGAGAGAACCGGATGGAGATGGACAAAACCCTGAGAGGATTTCATAGAGGTCCCCAACAATTTTTCCATATTAGTATTGAAGAGCTTCAAACATTAATTGAATGACTACATAAATCTAACCTAAATAGTTAGAGTAATAGACCGAATCAGAGGATTTTGTAGAGGACCCCAACGTGGAGCTCTCAGATCTGACGAGACATCTCTACATGCCACAGAGTCTAGGAAATCACCTGTCAAAGATATGGCATGATTGGGCCTCAGGGATCTTAAGTGACTACACCCAAATGAGGTAGACCGAAAGCATGGAAAGCGTAGGTAACCAAAACAAAGCCTCCACTAGCGTTCACCTGGCCACCCCGATGTGTTGGCGTAGTTGGTTTGGTCCACAAGCTTTCGTTTGCAAACTACAATGTCTGGCAACCCTACATTGACTCAGACTACACTATTTCACATGTTTGTAAACAATAGCACAATGAGAGAACCACATAGAGATGGAGAAAACCATGAGATACTTTCATAGAGGGACCTGACATAGAGGTCTCAGATCTGATGAGATGTCTCTAGGTGCCACAGAGTCCAAGAAATCACCCGTCAAAGATATGGCGTGTTTTGGCCTCAGGGCTTTTAAGTGACTATGCCTAGACGGGGTAGCCCGAAGCACGTAGAGCGTAGTGAACCAAACTGAATCCTCCACTAGCATTCACCAGGCCACCCTGATATGTTGGCGTAGTTGGTTCGGTCCCACGAACTTCTGTTTGCAAACTACAGCCTTTAGCAGCCCTAAACTGACTCAAACTGCACTATTTCACGCATTTGCAAACAATAGCACAGTGAGAGAAATGAATGGAGATAGAGAAAACCATGAGATAATTTAGTAGAGGGCCTTGATGTGAAGCTCTTGAATCTAACGAGATGTCTCTAGGTTGTCACGAAGTCCAAGAAATCACCTGTTGAAGATATGGCATGTTTTGGCCTCGAGGCTCTTGAAAAACTACGCAATGGACAAGGTAGCGCTGAAAGCATAGGGAGCGTAGGGAACCAAAAGGAAGCCTCCACTAATGTTCACCAAGCCACCCTGATATGTTGGCGTAGTTTGTTTGGTCCCACGAGCTTCCGTTAGCAAACTACAGCCTCTAGCATCCCTACGTTGACTTAAACCGCACTATTTCGCATGTTTACAAAATATAACACAACGAAGAGAACAAGATGGATACAGAGAAAACCGCAAGAGGATTTCATAGACGACCCTGACATGGAGCTCTAGGATCTAACAAGACATCTCTAGGTGCCACGAAGTCCTGAGAAATCACCCGTCGAAGATATGGTGTGTTTTGGCCTGAGGGATCTTAAGCAACTATGCCTGGATGAGGTAGCCCCAAAAGCACGGGGAGCATAGGGAACTAAAAAAAATCCTCCACTAGCATTCACCTGGCCACCCCAATGTTTTGGCATAGTTGGTTTTTGTCCCACAAGATTCTGTTTTGGAAACTACAATGTTTGGCAGCCCTACACTGACTCAGGCTGCACTATTACACGTGTTTGCAAATAATAACACAACTAGAGAACCAGATGGAGATGGATAAAACCCCGAGAGGCTTTCATAGAGGTCCCCAACAATTTTTCCATATTAGTACTGAAGAAATTCAAACATTAACTGAATGACTATAGAAATCTAACCTAAATAGTCAAAGTAATAGACTAAATCAGCATTTTATTTGTCACGTATAAAATGAATTTCTTCCTTGAAAAAAGAAACTATAGGTGAATGCTCAATCAAAAAATAAATTACAATTCTAAACGAGTTTCAGGCTCAATTATCAATACTTCATTACAGTTTTTCTTGTCAGTATGCTGCTTTTGGAACTACCTAGTTTGTTTTGTGAAGTTGAAGCAGCTGGCATTAATAAAAATAATCAACATGGCATGTTTTCCTTAAGATTATCCATGATTCTATCAACAACATCACATAGATCTTCCATTCCAGTTAAGTTGTGATCCATCCACGCTTCCCATTTTTCATTTTCTTCTACTCGTATCTTCTCTTTAAGTTCTTTCAAATGTTTTTGGGTAATCAAATTGACTCTTTATGACTTTCAGGAGGCATTTCTTCTTAAATCATAGTGACATCTTCACCTGATTGTTTTTCTTCACAATGTTCATTGTCATCTAAATTTGAAGATTGAATATTTATATGGCCTTCGGCTTCTTTTTGGGCACAAACAACCTTTTGTAATGTCCAAAAAAATTCAGGCTCTTCATTCTCTATTTGATTGAAGATATTCATTCTTTCAAAATGAACAGTTGGAACATTGGTGGTATCCCCAACAAAAATAAGTTCATAGTATACATAGTTGTATCCTGTGGCAAAATCATTGAACATTGGTGGTTTCCTCCACCCATTCTTTCAAGCTACCTCGTCTGGGCATACTCCCTTAAGATCCTTAAGGCCCAAACATGTCATATCTTCAACGGGTGATTTCTCAGACTTTGTGGCACCTATATATGTCCCGTCAAATCCAAGACCTCCATTTCGGGGCCGTCTACGAAAGCCTCTCACAGTTTTCTCCATCTCCATCCAGTTCTCCTCGCTGTGTTATTGTTTGTAAACACATGAAATAGTGTAATTTGAGTCAGTGTAGGGCTGCCAGAGGCTGTAATTTGCAAACGGAAGCTTGTGGGGACCGAACCAACTACACCAACACATCAGGGTGGCCTGGTGAATATTATTGGAGACTTCATTTTGGTTCCCTATGCTCCCCATGCTTTTGGGCTACATCGTCCAGACGTAGTCCCTTAAGAGCCCTGAGACCCAAACATGCCATATCTTCGATGGGTGATTTCTCATACTCCATGGCACCTAGAGACATCTCATCAGATTCAAGACCTCCATGTCGGGGGCCCTCTACAAAATACTCTCGTGGTTTTCTCCATCTCCATCTGGTTCTCTCGTTTTGCTATTGTTTGCAAATGTGTGAAATAGTGCAATCTAGGTCAGTGCATGGCTACCATAGGCTGTAGTTTGCCAACGGAATCTCATGGGACCAAACCAACTATGCCAACATGTTAGGGGTGGCAAGGTGAATGCTATTGAAGCATTCATTTGGGTTCCCTATGCTCCCCGTGATTTCGGGCTACCCTCGTTTGGGCGTAGTCCCTTAAGAGCCCTGATGCCCAAACACACCATATCTTCGATGGGTCTGTGGTACCAAGAGACCTCTCATCAGATTCAAGACCTACACATTAGGTCCCCTCTATGAAATCCTCTCATGGTTTTCTCTGTCTCTATCCGGTTCTCTTGTTGTGCTATTGTTTGCAAACGTGCAAAATAGTGCAATTTGAGTCAGTGTAGGGATGTCAGAGGCTGTAGTTTTCAAATGGAAGTTTGTGGGGACCAAACCAACTATGCCAACATGTTAGGATATCCTAGTGAATGCTATTGGAGGCTTCGTTTTGGTTCCCTACGCTCCCTGTGCTTTCGGGTAACCCCGTCCGGGCGTAGTTGCTTAAGAGCCCTGAGGCCCAAACATGCCATATCTTCGATAGGTGATTTCTTAGACTCCATGGCACCTAAAGATGTCTCATCAGATCCAAGACCTCCACATAGGGGCCCTCAATGAAATGGACTTGCGGTTTTCTCTATCTCCATCCGGTTCTCTCGTTGTGTTATTGTTTGTAGACGCACGAAATAATTGAGTCTGAGTCAGTGTAGGGCTTACGAGAGGCTGTAGTTTACAAACAGAAGCTTGTGGGACCGAACCAACTACGCCAACACATCGAGGTGTCCTAGTGAATGCTACTAGAGGCTTCGTTTTGGTTCCCTACATTCCCTTTGCTTTCGGGCTTCCCCGTCTGGGCGTAGTCCCCTTAAGAGCCCTGAGGCCCAAACACATCATATCTTTGACAGGTGATTTCTCAGACTCCATAGCACCTAGAGATGTCTCGTTAGATCTGAGACCTCCAAGTCAGGGCCCTCTATGAAAGCTTCTTGTGGTTTTCTTCATATCTATCGAGGTTCTCTCACTATGCTATTAATTGCAAATGCGTTTAAATAGTTGCAGTATGAGTCAGTGTAGGGTTGTCAGACATTGTAGTTTGCAAATGGAAGCTCGTGAGACCAAACCAACTACGCCAAATCATCGGGGGTGGCCTATTAAATGCTAGTGGAGTCTTCGTTTTTGTTCCCTATGCTCCCTTTCCTTTCAGGCTACCCCCTTCTGGGCATAATTCCTTAAGAGCCCTTGAGGCCCAAACACGCCATATCTTTGATGGGTGATTTCTCAGACTCCGTGGCACCTAGAGACGTCTCGTCAAATCCGAGACCTCCACATTGGGGCCCTCTACAAAATCCTCTCGTGTTTTTCTCCATCTTTGTTCAAAATAATTTAGTGTAAGGTTGTCCATTTCCAATCACCTGAATAATATAGGTGGTTCATACAATATAGGTGGTGAAATGAGAATTTTAGTAAGATATTTTTACAATCTAGGTGGTGAAATGAGAATTTATGTTTTTTTGTTCCTTTCTAATATTTATTTTCTCTTAGCTTCCCCTTGCCTTTGAGAATAATAAATTCTCTACTGATAATGCTAACGAAATGAAGGTGGAAGTTTTTTTTTGAACCACTAACCTGCTATAAACATGTTAGTAAGAAATTAAATAGAATTTTAAATCATAAAAATTTTAAACAAAATCATTTAAGTAAATATTCAAATTAAATTCATAAAGAACATACCTTTGTGAATTCAATCCAATGAACCACAAGGATCAACTCTATTCTTGAGAGTAGCAAGTATTGTTTCATGATCTGATTCATGAACCTTCCACAAATTTTTATTTGATGGTCGACCTCAATATTTGATCAATTTAATTTTTTTGCAAGGACCAAATGTGAATAGTGAAGTATCTTACGATGTACTTAATAGTTTTCAAACAACCAAATGTTTTTTTATAGGATATAGTCGAAGCCAAGTTCTAGTGACTACCACTGATCTAGTGGGATACTCAGGGTCTTCACCATCAATGACTATTAAAGTCAATTTTTTTCCCCTCTACACAACGAGATAAGAAGTAGTATGTTTCCTCTTCGTTAAATTCCATCGCAATAACTATAAAAATGTGCCCTATGTATCACAAAGTAAAACTGTTCAGTCAATTTATAAATACATTAAGAGTTGACCATTTAATAATTTATAAATCTAAAACATGGCATGTACATATATGTATGTACCTTGTTGCACTAAATCAGGGACTTGGTCAAAGTCAGGTGATGTTGTCATTTGATCTGAAGACCTTGCAAGTTGTAATGCTCATGGAACTTGATGTGTGTTGAGTGGAATTAGAGGTATACAAGTCCATTCAACCACCCACTACTATGACTCACATTCATTCAACATAAAATTAATGCATGATATACAAAAACATGTCATGCACCTAGTATAAATAGTCTAAGCATTTGCATCTAAACTACAGAATGAGTGCATATCACTTGATCCTGCAACTATCATACAATCTTCAAAGTTTTCCAGATGTTGTTTTACTATAAAAAAAAACATATCTGCGAGCCATTGATCCCTCTTGAGATTTGTGGCCCATATTCTTAACACATCAATCAATAATGTTTTTTGCATCTGTAAATTTAGCACCATCCTTGAACTTTAAATCTTCTCTTGCAAGTGCTCTTTTCACACATGCTCCTGCATCATCATGCTCTCCTTTTCCATACCCTGCCTCAGTAAAACTCCAGATATGTTATACATTTTTTTCTTTGTGCATCTTTCTTAGCCAATAAAACATCCATGCATTCTTGAATTGTGATGTGCAGTTGTCTGACCAAATGTAATGTTGATTGAAACTAATGTTCCCCTCATTCAAGCTCGCATAAAACACCTAGAAAACACCCTTATACATATTCTTTAGAATGTGTCTGATCATCACTGATGTAAAAATGATACTCTCTTAATATTTTTCGATCTTGCTCGGCGCTTTCAGGAGAGTGCATGAATGTTTTACACACGAAAATAGAAACTTACACTGAGTTATAATATTGAGACTGAACCTCCATTTGTGGCTGTAATGTGTAATTCTCTACGAAGTCAACTACTGAAACAATAGTACCAAGTGGGAATGTGTTCTTTCTTAACTTGAATTTTTCATCCAACCATCGAGCTCTATGTGTTTGCTTTGCATACTCATAAAAACTTTCCTCTCTGAATTTGACCATATATTCTGATACAGGCATTTATTTTCTAACAAGCTCACACCTCTTAGATTCTTTTCCATATTTTAATTGATATGCCACTGATTTATATTTGGTGAAATCAACCAATTGTTTTCTTATTGAATATGTACTCTCCCCTTGGATACAAATTTTCATATTTGGCAAGCCACTGCATACATTACACATTCCATCTAAACATGCTTTGTTATAAAAAAAATTGTCTTGTTGATTTTTCACAAAATATTGTTGGAATAAATTCCCTTGAAGAGTTTTGTGGGAAATTTATTCCACACTCCTGCAACATGATGTCAGTATGTAAAACATGATGTATTTGACAAAAAACATCGTAATGCATTGAAAATTCAACATGATGCCTGCAACAACAAGTGGTACGTGAGTGACTAATTTTCACATAAAAGGGTTTGCTCATTTCAAAGAGTCTTTAGCTAATGTTAATTTTTGGATTTTCATTTTTAACTTAGAGAACAATTCTATTTAAGTCATATCTAAGGAATGTTTTGCACACGATTTATGATTACGAGAACCTATTCTTATTTTTATTGTATCTCTTTTATTCGGTGGAACCCTTATGTTCTCATTCCAAAATTTTACAATTAATTCTTGTCTTTTCGTGGAAGTCTGCTATAGAAATCCCAATAGTCAATATTATTGACTAACTCAAGATGTTTATGCCTTTCTATTGCTTTCATTAGTGTTTTTCTTTTTAGCTTTAAAGCACTACTCATTTTTCTAATCAAGCGTTTATTAATTATTTTATCACTTACTATAAAATTAGTTAGTGCACACTATGTAGCATTACTATCCTTGGTGCGTCTTTTTCCAGCTATAGTTTGGTATGATTTATGTATGTTTTCAACAATTGACACATTTTGATCACCAACATTAGATGTTCTTAACCCCAGGGTCTTCATTATTGGTCTCATCTTAATTAATTTCATCAATGAAACAAATAATTGACATCTTTGTGTGTCATTTAAATTCTCAAAGTAATTATCCCAAATTCCACTAGCTTTTCTTTTCGTGTGTCTTTCAGACAATTTGTTAGGCATTGGTTTTATAATGTTTTCATCAATTTCAATTAAGTGAATTGGTTTTATTCGCAAAATGGAAGAAGTGTTCTTAGAGGTGAAGATTCGTTTACAAGGTTACTTTCTTCATTCAATGTTTTCATATGAATTTCGGGGTTAACATTTGCATTCTCAAGTAAGGGTTCAACAATTGGATTCATATCAATTTCTTCATCCATACCAACATTATCATTCAATTAAATATCATTATGCATTGCAAAATCATTATTCTCTACATTTTCATTATGTATTTCATCCCGATTTTCTAATACATTAGCTATATTTGATATAGCAGATGTACCTTTCCCTACTCGAAGTTTTTGCATTCTCTTCAAAAAGAATTATTCTCTTATCTTCCAATTGCTCCGGTGTCTTATTCTTGACTTTATTCTTGTCCTTAGCTCGATGTTTATCGCCCATGATTAGAAAAAAATCAACTAGTGGGGTACGAGACAAAATGAAATACTAAGAAATCGTGTAAGAATGTAGAGAAAATTACAGATAAAACAAAATGTTTGAAAAATTCCCATGAAAGAGATAAAAGATACGTTGGGGGACCACAATATATAAAACAAAGAAAAATTCATACGCATTATGTAACACGTATGTGTTTTTCATTTTCTCTTTTCCCAATCCATGCCTCAAGGCTTGGGATCTAGTTTGGATCCCCAAGCCTGAGGCATGGACCTGCACAAACACAGCAAACAATGTGTTTTTACAAGAAAATGTAAAAATGACACTTCCTTTATGATAAATCAAAATAAAACAATTGATCCATTTAAAAAAATTATACCACGATGTAGAGCAGAGTTTCTTCTTTATAAAAATATAATTTTTCAAATTTTCTAACTAATATAAGGTTTCCATATTATTTATTTTCTATTCCATTTTATAGCTATTTTTTGAAGTGTAAATATGTCTATCTTTCATGGTGTATATTTTTTTGGGCCATCAATATATATATATATATATATATATATATATATATATATACACACACACACTAGCCCAAACTAAGCATAATTCTATACATATTCAAAATAAATAAATCTAATTTTCTATATTTTTTGAGGTAGTTAGGGGGGACACGGTCGGAGCTCCGTTATTTTTCAAAACATTAAATTTTTGTACTAAAAAAATCATAAATACAAAAATATTCTCTAAAAAAATCTTTTAAAAAATGGAGCCCAAACTATATGCTCCTAGCTATCTTTCTATCAAAGGGTTTTCAAAAATACTAAAGGGTGCTCAAACAATAGTGGGGGGCACGAAAGTCACTCTATTATGTTTTTTAACAAAAACATGACCATATGTTGGTATTTCAGTTGTTTGACCCACTTAAACTTATCCGTTTTCAATAAAATTTAGCATCTTAGAAACTAGACTCAAAATTCTACAATTCATATTTCTACAACATCTTTCAATTTTGAGTGTAACTAGTTTGAAAAACTGATACAAGTTGAAGATTTTTTTTCTTTAGAAAAATGTGTCCACTTAAGACCCCCTTTTAGCCCCCCAACTTGGTGCACTTACCCCCCTTATATGTCTCATTGATCATTGGAGACAAGCTAACACATAATTGCATGATTTATTCGGGAGCAAGTAGCTCTATAATGCTAAAACAAATAGCTGATTAGCTAGGTCGTCAATATGAAGTCATTTCCAAAGGTGTTGTATAATTGGATGGTACATATTTAACAATGGTTGGAGTGATCAAAGATTTGATCCTCACATTGCATGCATGTCCCAATGTGACCGGTTTGCAAAATGTATCAGTCATAGTTTTCCACCACACTTTACATTGTGTTTTTCAAGATACTTCACTGTTAAAATTAGAGGTTATTTGTCTGCTGATTGGTCACACATGTTATTCAGAACAAGAAATAGAGATAAGGCTACAATCAGATTTGAGCCTATTGCAAACTTCCATATTGAGCCTCGTGCACTGAGTCCAGTCAATGTAAATTGTTCAGCCCTTGATCAAGAAGATTATCCAAGCACCCATGAAGCTGATACCAAAGTTAGATATATTCTAGACTTGACCCTTGATGAATGACTGAACAAGAGGCATGCTTTTGATCCTTACAAAGAAATGGAAGAATCTGAATTAAGGGTCTATTGCTTGCATGAAGAGAATCATCCTCTTCCTAACATCACTAAGTCAAACCACAAGGATGATAATGAGGTATAGCAGTTATTCTTTGATGTTTCAAAAAGTAGAAAAGGTGCAGGAGGAGGAGCTATTCTTGTTTCACCTCAAGGGACAAATTATTACTCAACTTTCCATTTCTAGTTTGTTTGCTCAAACAACACAGCTGAGTATGAGGCTTTGATTCATGGACTTCATTGGGCCGGGAGGAGAGGCATTAAGAATCTATAAATATTTGGTGATAGTGAGATGATTGTGAACCAAGTCAGAGGACAACATGCTACAAAGAATGACCTACTCATGTGCTATAAAAACCGGGTATGGGACTTCATTGAGGACTTTGAAGCTTTCAACATTTTGTCCATACCCATGAAAAAGAATGATACAGTAGACAGACTGGAAACAATTTGCTCAAAATTTGATGTTATAGAAAGTATAAAAATTAATAAGTCTCAGCCACATATCAAGGTGGTGGTGAGGCTAGTTATCCCAGATAATTACACAAGTTGGTAGGTCTTCAATAATGATCAGAAAATTGTCAATTAAGAAGTTGAGTTCTCTAGAAACTAAGAGAAATTGGAACAACAGTATAGCGACCAAGTGGTACAGCTGAGAACTAACAAATTACCAAAAGGTCTTGTAACCTTGGAGTCAATCTTCAACCCAAATGATCAATTCTGGAAAGAGAAAGCAAATATTTAGGTAAAGGGTGAAGATTTAGAGCCCATTTCCATAGATGAAGGAAAATGTTGTGAATTGGCAAGGTAAGTACCCAACAATAAAAATCTAAGTTCATTCAAATTTTTCAATAATTCCCAAATGTCTTTTCTTGGACTTACAAGGATTTAATATGTTTCAACCCAAGGTTGGCACAACAAACTATTGGGTTGGATCCGAGATCTAAGCCTTTCAAATAGAAGAAAAGGCCAGTAAACCCTCACATTGAACCTCTCATGAGAAAAGAGTTGAACAAGATAATTGAGGCCAGCATCATCTTCCCTATCAAAAATTCAAGTTGGGTTGTTTTTGTCCACTCAAAATTCCCCTGCTCTTAAGAAAGTGAAATTTAAAATTTTGAGTTTAAGTGTCTTCTCTGTTATACTTAATGTTAAAACTCGAGAAATTGAGAAAATCTACGTTTTTGGGTCATTCGGTGTGTTTTTCGAGCCTGTCATACATTTTTGTCCCGCGTGTCCCAAGTTTAATTGGGCCCTCTGTTCCCCGATCGGCCGGTTTCCCTGAAGTTTGTCTTTTTTGGGCCTGTCGGAACTTCTTGTCCCAAATGTCCCAAGTTCAATTGGGCAAGTTGTTCCATTTTCGCCTGAATCGCCTGAACCGCTTACTTCGCGCTTTCACGTCCCAAATGTCCCAAAGTTCACCCGGACCTGTTGTCACATTTTCATCCGAGTCGCGTACTTCGTGCACTTTTGTCCCACATGTTCCAAAAGGCATTTGTGCGTCTTTTCCCCGCTTCGCCCAAATCGGCCGAGCCACGTGTTTCACGCATTCGCGTCTCACATGTCCCAAATGAACCAAGTGCCATTCGTGCTTATTTTTCCCGCTCTACCCGAATATCTTGCTTATTCAAATTGGTAGGTATGTATTAAATGCGCATTCATTATCTTTCTTTCTCCTAATTGGCTATATAACGAGCGAACACCTATGCATTTTTCACACTGCTTCCATGCTATCCTTTGCTCGAACCCTTGCAATCTAAATTCCTGCGCGTGTATCCCTTCCCTCTGTAATTCCTTCCCGAGTCTAGTTTGCGGCTCTGCCCTCCGAATTACTATCAATATGAAGATCAAATTTCAAGGACAGGAACAAATCTCGCCACTAAAGTCTACCGTTCCCAATATTGGGGACAATGAAGCTCGTCATCTTGACTTTGGCAATTTTTGGGCAAGGATGGCAGATGCAAACCCTACACCAATGGCGCAGATGATTCACGATAGCGGTTTGGCTTTCGCTAGAGGTTTCCCAATCTCGGTGCAATGTGTTGATACAGTTCTTTCATGCGGAGCTCACTTCAACCCTGATTTGAGCGAATTGACCAACATACACGGGGAACTCATTGCCAAACTGGACACTGCCGCCATTAGCACTGCACTGAGGATTCCAGAAATGGATAATGCCATAGTTGTTTCCCAGAATCAAGCACAGGCCCTGTTCAATCAAGACAGTGACAAATACAAGGCGCGGGTGGCGAAGTCCTGGCTAAAGAACCCTAAGAAGGAAGCATCTCGTCTATCTAAGACTCTTTTTCGGGCTGATTTTAATGAAGAATTGTCAGATTTTATAATCCTACTAGCTCGGGTTATGGGCTTACCCTCTACTAACGAATTCCATTTCTGGATGTGCCCGCTCATCAGCATGGTGTGCGAGGGAACTCAAAATATCAACTGGGCAGAAATCATCAGCATGAACTTGGCGGAGCAGTTGTCCAATGTACAACAAACGAAGAAGTTCTACATGACTTCGTACCTGATGTATACTCTGGCAGCATCAAGGAAATGGTTTGGTTTTTCTTACATTGATGCCCACAAGGATGATCCTGTATATGCCTACTGCCTGCAGTTCACCCTAGAGACCAGCAATCACAATTTCAGAAGGGTAAATGATGCTTTCACCATGTACGTGGTCAGGCTTCTTGAGGGTGACACTGCTAGAAGGTTTTCTGATGAAGCCATGAACCTGATATCGCACTACAGTGCCTATTTTATCCAATTCAAAAAATTCTCCTATATAAGGCTTACTGGCTATGAGAGCACCCCTTTGCGGCTTCCCATGTTTTGCAGTGATAAGATGGCTTTGATAGAAGTATGCAGGCAATTAGACAAATTGCACAGAACCTGCAGAGACAAGAAGATTACTGGTTTGCACTTTCCCATCTCTTTGGGAAATTACACTTGTAAAACAGCCCTGGACGCACAGAATATAGAAAGAGCCCTGGTTCCCATCACTATTCATTTCTTCAAGCCAAGAACTTGCTTCGACTTGAAGAAGTTCATTGAGCAGAACATCAAGATAATCTATCATCATAGGGCAGATACAGAAGACTATTGGGCTGACTGTGCAGATGATTTTGAGGCTAGAAGGAGGCACTATGGCAGGTTTTCTCTGCAATTGATCTAAGAACTCAGCTTGTACCAAGTTCCTGAAGGACTCCAGGATGACAACTCTGATCTATACTCATATGAGTATGACATTATGGTTAAGCACACTCCCTTGGAGGACTTGGATTGGAACAAGAAAGAGAAAGATGATCTGGCTGAGATCCTAGCTCCAGTCTTAGTCAAGACTAAGGTTTGGTTTAATAAGAAAGTTCGAGAGCTTAGAAGGCACTCAGGAGAATCCTCCTCTAAGGATGTTTCAACACCAAGGAGGGAAGCATCGACTCCCATATCAGACACACCTGTGCAACCCCCTCCTGCCTCATCAATGGAAGGACCTGCAGCTTCCACTCATTCATCCACTCAAGTATACCAGAAGAAATTCAAAGAGGTTAAGAAGGAGCCTGTGGAAAAAGATCCTCAGAGAAAGTAGGTAGAAGTGCCTCTGGGACCAGAGAACATTATTGTTCTCAGTGAAAGTGAAGAGAGTGAAGTGTCAGCCCCTATAAAAGCTCCTGAAGCTCCAATGGATAAAGATAAGGAAGTCCAGAGCACTGAACTTCCAAGTGCTATCGATTCCTCTGCAGCAATTGTCTCAAGCACCCCACTCACATCTCAACTTGAGACAACAGCTGTGCAAATCTTGAGCGTCATGAGCTCTCTGTCTCTTGGTCCTCTTGCCCCTCCTGCTGCTTCCTCTTCCTATTTTGCATGGGTGCAACCTTTTGTTGACAGTAGAAAGAGGAAATCTTCCTCTCGGAGCTCAGGGCCAAATTTTGATGTTGTGGCAGCCTTGTTACGCACTACTCCTCGTGCCAAGAAAGCCAGAATCACCTCCAGGATAGTGTCTAATGCTCAGGGTCAGCAATTCCTGGAGATTGCTAAGCCTACAGTGGATAAATCAGAGCAGGACTTATAGGTTTTTGACCTAGAATTCTCAAGGATTCCTATGGGAGAGTATACTCCTGAAGGTGAGATCCACAACCTCCAGGAAATAGTCACAAGAGTCATTGGGAGGGCAGAGAAAGGGCAGCAAACTATTGAACAGTTGGAGGAACAAGCCCAAATTCTCACAGGTTTTATCAAATCTCTTTTGTCTAAGGACAAAGTTTTGGACCCTACCCCATTGACTATCCTTCTGCCACTTGTAATTTTGAGCCAAGATGAAGTACAGAGTATCAAAGACATTAACAAGTATTCTGTCTGTGGCAGAGCTATGGAGGCCATGGTGGAGGATATGCTTATTACAGGATTGAACTTCATCGATGAAGCTTTCAAACTCCATGGAAAGGTGAATAATTTGCAACAGAAGCTCTCCTCCACTATCGGGATCATAGATAAAGAGCTCAAACTCTGGAGCAGTTGCATAGTAGACCTCCGTCTCATGGGATAGACAGATGAGAACATTTTATTGGCGAATAAGGTTTTTGATGATGCAAAGGATAATCTGTCAAAGTCCTAGGTTTACAGCGTGGAGTGGAAGATCAAAGTCTTGGAGGAGGCTTTGGGAGAGCTGAAGAATAGCTGGCAAAAGGGTGAGGCTTTCAAGACACTGGTTTTATCTGCTTTCAAAGATATACATTGTCATCTTCAGGATGAAACTTCTGGTGTGCCTCTTTCCCTACAAGAAATCAAAGCTCAATTCAGAGCTTTTGTCAAAGATAATCTATTCAAGGAAAGCTCCATTTCCAAAGAGAAAATGAAGGAGATCTACTCTCTTCAATCTGCCATTGAAGAAGCAAATAAAGACTATCATACTCATGTCGAGTTTGATAAGGAAATGGAGAAGTGCCTCGGATTTTTGGCTCAGTCTACAGCCAACACGTCAGTCCCTCGTGGCAGAGACATAGCTGAGGCATTGAAGAGATTCAGGCAACGAATTTTGAAGTCAGTGGGTCCCTCCCATTCATAACCACATGTCTTCTTCTCCTTATTCTTCTCTTCTTTTCTAATTCTTTTTCTCAGATTCATTGTAATAAGTTGAGGTATTGCGATTGGCAATCCTTAACTAATCTTTAGTTAAAAGAAGTGGTTACAAAGAGTAACTGATTTGTAAGCTATATAATGGCCTCTCCACGCCATTTTGAAGGGAGGAAGAACTTGGCTTATTTTCTGAAAGTGTAAATAGATCATAAAGAAATCAATACATAAGGGCTTTTCATTCTTTGTCTATCTGATCTCTTTTATCCCCAGCTTTTCATTTAATTTTGTGAAGATCATTTGTCTGTGTTTATGTTAAGAAACTTTGTGTCTTTAAATTCCATCTTATTTATATGATACAAATGATCTTGTTTTAATTCACTGTAACTTTGCATACATAAAGAATTACTCTGTTATCTATAATTCTGAATGTTGCCTTTCTACTCATTCTCGTATTCTCATTCCTCAGTCCTTTTGTAATTGATGATCTTTATAGAAAACACTTTCGTAATATCCAAGTTCAACCATAAAATCATGTTTTGTATATTTGTAAATAGGTTCTTTTCTTAATAAGGGAACCTCTCCCATTAAAGAGGAGGGACTTCTTGTCCCCTGACTATTGCTCTTCGTAAAGTCCTATTTGACGACCAACATTTTTTGGCGACTCCGCTGGGGATCGAACCATATTCCAGTTCTGTAATTTTTAATCATTCTTTGATCTAGCGACTCCATGTTTTACTCGAGGGAGAAGGGCTTTTGGTATTGAAGATTCTCAGTTTCATCTTTTGGAGCAGCAGGGTTTTCCTTTCCCTTCAACAAGAAATAGAAAGACTCGTTCGACAAGCACTCCACATGTTCAAGATAGAATTCCTACGGGTGGTATTCCTTCAGAGCCAGCTAGTCCTAATCTTTGAGCTTTGATTCTTGCTAGTGTTACAGTTCCTCTCCAAGCCATTTTTCCAAGAATGGCGGTACCATTGCCCTAGGGTCATCGTGTCGGGCCCCTTGCTCTTCCTCAGCCTTTGCATGAGTTACCCAGAAGTAACTGGAAGAACTTCCATAAATTCAAAGGCGATGGCAAAGTGCATCCTAATGAACACATCGCAGCCTTCATAGTTGCATGTGGAGTTCTAGGAGTTGAACATGAAGACGTCTCCGTGAGATTATTCGTTGAGACTTTACAAGATAATGTTGCTGATTGGTTCTATCACCTTCCGGCTGGTGCTATCACTAGCTGGGACACCATGAGAACTAGGTTTGAAAACCGTTTCAAACCAGCAGAAGATGTGCATGGCTTGCTAGCCCAAATCTCTCAGATAAAGAAAGATTCACAAGAGCCCATGAGAGAATTTGTGGCCCGATTCAACAGGTTGATTAATAAAATTCCACCTAATACTCGACCTGTTGATCAAATCCAAAAATGTTTCTTCCTAAATGCCCAGTCGCCTGAAGTTAGTTATGCGCTAAGAAGGGCTAATCTCACAACATTGGCTGAAGATCAAACTCTTGTTGTTAGTGTCGAGGATGATTTAATCATGTCAGGGAAGTTGAGGAGAGACCCTTCCAAATCTAAGTCTGCTTCTTCCTCCTCTTCCACCCCTAGACCTAATACTGATCCATTGGTTCAAAAACTTGCGAATGATCTCATTGCCATAAAGAAACAATTGGCTCAGCATGCTCCCTATACAGATGTTCCAAGGAGGAATTTTCATCCCAGAAATCCTTTGCTTGCTTCTCAAACAAGATTAGCGGTTGAAGGACCTCCTGTTAAAGTTCCTGTCAATGTAACCTGTGAAGTTGAGGAACCAAATGATGAGGAGGATAATGAAGCTTGCGAGGAATTTTTGGAAGAAGTTGATGATGAAGCAGATGAACTTGAGGGATCTCGAGTTAATTTCTTCACCACTGAGGGCATTGATGATGGAGATGATTATGATGAAGTAGTAGCAGACATGAATAGCGAATCATTCACTGTCATGACTCGAGAGTAGACAAATCAGAGGGAGAAAGTGACGTAGCCCCCCAAGAAATCTAAGAAGCAGCCGGCAACTATCCCCGTTTCATCTACACCAAAGGTGAGTCCTGTCAATCCTGCCATTAAAGTTACTTCTTTTTTCCCCTAATGTTGATAAACCTAGGATCTCAAGTGATGATGGCCCGTCCACTTCTGGGTCTTTTGATATATATTGATCACCTAAAAAAGACTAAGGTTCAAATCTCAGAGGCTGAGTATTATCAAACCCATCTCAAAAGCTTTTGCTAAAATGATTCACTTTGTCAATTCCCATTCTAAAACCATCTCTAAAGGACTTTTACCCACTCCTTCTGCACCACAGCCTAGTCTGGGTAGCCGCTGTCACCTCACCCAATGACAAAATCAAACCATTTTATGTAACACTTCTTATAGCTAGCCATAGGCTCAGTAATTGTGTCATAGACTCAGGAGCCTCAGACAATGTGATGCCTGCTAAAGTAGCTCATGCCTTAGGCTTGACCCTCACACGCACTTATGGATCTTGTTACTCTATGGAGAGTAAGGAAGTGCCCCTGGTCAGAAGAATTAAATATGCACAAGTGGCTTTTGCTGCTTTACCTGAGAAGAGAGTTTTTGCTACCATCTTAGTAGCAGATATTCCTCCTTCATACAGGATGTTGCTAAGTAGGAACTTCTGTAAGGATGTGGGTGGAGAAATTCAAATGGATTGGTCACATGCACTCATACCTGTTAATGGGAAAATGAAGAAGTTGCTGCCTGAGAAGCAGTCTGAGTATATTGTACAAAAAAACGGATGATCCTAAAGCACAAATACTTTATGAGGATATGGGGCATAGTAACTACATGATTATGTCCCCTGATGAAATTCAACTCCCCAAAGTGTCACCTAAAGATCCTAATGGTGTTTGGATTTTAGAGTTTGATGGAAGTTGTTCCTCAGCTGGTTCTGGAGCTGGTGTCCCATTGGTGTCACCTGAAGGGAGCCTTCATCCTTTTTCATTCAAGTTGCAGTTCGAAAATACTAATAATACAGCAGAGTATGAGGCTCTCATTCTTGGACTGGAAGTGGCCAAAGAACAAGGTGTAAAGAATCTTCTGGCTCGTGGTCATGCGGAATTGATTGTAAAGCAAGTCAGAAACCTTTTCCAGGTAAAAAATGGAAGGTTGAAACATTACCGGAATCAGGTTTGGGATTCCATTGAATTTCTTGATGCTTTCTCCATCGAAGCAATACCTAGGGAGAAGAACAACAGGGCTGATTCACTAGCAGTCTCAGGGTCACTATTGATTCCTCATCCTGACTTCTCTCAAGATAAGTTCACCATTGAGATGGTCCATCGAGCTAGTGTACCTGATAATACAAATAACTGGCAAGTTTTCAATGATGATCAACACTTGATTTCTTTCTTAGAACTCAAGGGTAATTTTGAACAGCTATGTTTTGAAGGAAGCGACAACCTACCTCGTGAAAATGTGCCCTTTGACAAAGTCGTCACCCAAGGAGAAGAAACGGATCAGGATGGATGCATCAAACTCAAAGGAAACAAGATTCCTAAAGGATTGGTGAGTTTAGAGGAACTATTTGATAAACATGATAGGTATGTAAAGTCTAGAGCTTCTACTGGACCTCAACAATCAGCTGAGTATGAAAAAATTAATATTGGGAGTTCTACTGATCCTAAGCTCGTGAACATTGGAAAATGTTGCACAGCAGATGAGAGGAAAAAAGCAATTGATCTTTTAAATAGGTATAAGGATGTTCTTGCTTACTCTTATGAAGATTTAAAAGCTTTCAAACCAAAAGATATGCAGCATTTTATTCCTCTCAAACCTGGAATTAAGCCTTTTAAGCAGAAACAGAGGCAATACAACCCCAAAATAGCTGACACCCATCTTTCAGGAAATACAGAAGTTGTTAAAGGCCAAAATCATTTTTCCCATTCACCATTCAACATGGATTGCCAATATTGTGCCTGTTAGGAAGAAAAATGACGAGATCCACATCTGTGTTGATTTCAAGAATCTGAATCAGGCTTCCTTGAAAGATAATTATCCTTTGCCTATGATGGATTAGGTCTTGCAAGCAGTAACAAGATCTGAAATGTTATCTATGCTTGATGGATTCTCGGGATATAATCAGGTAGAGGTTAATACTACAGATCAACACAAAACAGATTTCACTACTCCTTGGGGTACCTTTGCTTACAAGAGAGATTCCTTTTGGGCTCATTAATGCTGGTGCCACTTTTCAGAGAGCTATGGATCTGGCCTTTGGAAGTTTGAAAGGGAAGTGTATTGTCATATACCTTAATGACTTGACTGTGTTTTCTAAAACAAGGGCGGATCATTTTGACCACCTGGAGACAATTCTGCTAAGATGTAGAGAACATGGGATTTCTTTGAATCCTAAAAAATCTGTCTTTTGTGTCACAGAGGGGAAATTATTAGGGCACATCGTCTCCAAAGATGGTATTAAGATTGATCCTGAGCGAGTTCAAGCTATCCAGCAAATTCCTCTCCCAACCAGCAAAAAGGGCATACACTCTTTCTTTGGTAAGATCAAATTTTTAAGAAGGTTCATCCCTAATTTTACAGAGTTAACTTTGAATATTTCCCAAATGATGAAAGGCAAACAAACGTTTGGTTGGTCTTCTGAAGGAAAGGAATCCTTTGAAGGTATTAAAAGAGCTATTGCTAAAACTCCTGTTTTAGCCTGTCCTGATTTCAGCAAAGATTTTATTATCTATTGCTATGCCATAGATAATACCTTGGCTGTTGTTTTAACTCAAGAAGATTCTAATGAGCACAAACTCCCAATTGCGTTCATGAGCTATATTCTAAAATATCATGAGTTAAAATACACCATGATGGAAAAATATGCTTTTGCGGTGGTCAACGTTGTTAAGCAGTTTCGTTTTTACATCCTCAACTCTCACTCCATGGTGTTGGTTCCAGCTACAACTGTTAAGTCAATTCTCACACAACAGGAATTTGGATCCAAGAGAGGGAACTGGGTTGCTAAGGTCCAAGAATATGATATTGACATCAAACCGACCAAGATTGTTCGTGGAAAAGGCCTTTGTGAGCTCATTGCTGAAGGAGCTAAACATGAGTTACTGGAGGATAAAGTTGGCCTTCCTACCGTTCTATTTCTTAGCTCAGTTGATGAATGGTATGCTAATATCGCTCATTTTCTCACCTATGGGAGAATGCCCCTCTCATTTAACTGCCAAAGAAAAGAGGAATGTTAAACTAAGGTCAGTGCAATATGTGTTGTGGGAAAACTCCTTGTTCAAACGTGGGTTAGATGGAAGGTTTTTGAAATGTGTGGACAAGGAACAGCAGAAAAAGTTACTCTCAACTTTTCATGATCAAGCATGTGGAGGGCACTATTCATCAATGGTCACTGCTCATAAGATACTTTGTGGAGGATATTTCTGGCCTTCCTTGTTCAGAGATGCATCCAAATGGGTTGATAAATGTCAGGCTTGTCAGACCTTCGTGGGAAGACCCAAATTGGCCTCTTCGCCTCTTAAGCCAGTTGTAATTGAGGAACCTTTTCAATAGTGGGGCTTGGATTTCATTGGAACACTTAATCCCGCTTCTAGTGCTGGTCATACTCATGTATTAACTGCCACGGATTATTTCACCAAATGGGTAGAAGCTTTTCCAGTAAAGAGTACTACTTCTGAAGTGGTGTGCAGCTTCATCAGAGAGAACATCTTGGTAAGGTATGGTGTACCTAACAAGATTATGACAGATAATGCTTCGAATTTCTCTTCAATCGAGATAATGGATTTTTGCTATGGGTATGGCATCTCTTTGTCTCACTCCTCAGATTACTATCCTCAGGGAAATGGGCAAGCAGAATCCACTAATAAAAATTTGGTGACTATTATAAGGAAATTAGTCAATGAGTCTCAACGAAACTGGCACAAGAAGCTCTATGATGCTCTTTAGGCAGATAGGATTACACCAAAGAGAGCTATTGACATGTCTCCTTTTCAAGTGGTATATGGAGTAGAAGCTCAATTGCCAGTAACAGTGGAGCTGTCAGCCTTGCATCTAATGAAGGCCATTGAAGATACTAGTTTCAGTGATGCTTTGGATAAGAGAATTATGTATCTTCACAAATTGAATGAGGACAGATTGGAGGTTACTAATAGGATATCTATTCACCAGCAGAAGGTAAAGGTCCTGTTTGATAAGAAAGCCAGGTTCAAAGATTTCCAAGTTGGAGACACTGTTTTGTTATGGGATAAAATGCATGAACCTCGTGGCAGCCATGGCAAGTTTGATTCCCTTTGGCTCGGACCTTTCAAGATCAGACACTTTGCTGGTAAGAATTCTTTTTATCTTAATTACATGGATGGTTCTCCTCTCCCACTTCCTTATAGTGGGTAGTACCTTAAATTGTTCAAGTCATAGGTGATTAGGGAGTCCTTTGTATATTCTGTACAGCGTTTTGTTTTTCTTTCCTTTTTGTTTTGGTGTGTTGTCCTCTGTATTGGTTTGCTTTTTAACTCCGTGGCCCAATGGATAAGGTACTGGTCTACTTCCCTGAATTTGTCTAAGTTCTTACCTTGTCTCATTCCTTGAATTTATGCCAAGTCATCCCCAGAAGGAGCCAGCTGTTATCCACTCAAAATTCCCCTGCTCTTAAGAAAGTGAAATTTAAAATTTTGAGTTTAAGTGTCTTCTCTATTATACTTAATGTTAAAACTCGAGAAATTGAGAAAATCTATGTTTTTGGGTCATTTGGTGTGTTTTTCGGGCCTGTCGGACATTTTTGTCCCGCATGTCCCAAGTTCAATTAGGCCCTCTGTTCCCAGATCGGCCGGTTTCCCCGAATTTTGTCTTTTTCGGGCCCGTCGGAACTTCTTGTCCCAAATGTCCCAAGTTCAATTGGGCAAGTTGTTCCATTTTCACCCGAACCGTGTACTTCGCGCTTTCACGTCTCAAATGTCCCAAAGTTCACCCGGACCCGTTGTCACATTTTCGTTCGAGTCACGTACTTCACGCACTTTTGTCCCACATGTCCCAAAAGGCATTTGTGCGTCTTTTCCCCGCTTCGCCCGAATCGGCCGAGCCGCGTGTTTCACGCATTCGCGTCTCACATGTCCCAAGTAAACCAAGTGCCATTCGTGCTTATTTTTCCCGCTCTACCCGAATATCTTGCTTATTCAAATTGGTAGGTATGTATTAAATGCGCATTCATTATCTTTCTCTCTCCTAATCGGCTATATAACGAGCAAACCCCTATGCATTTTTCACACTGCTTCCATGCTATCCTTTGCTCGAACCCTTGCAATCTAAATTCCTACACATGTATGCCTTCCCTCTGTAATTCCTTCCCGAGTCTAGTTTGTGGCTCTACCCTCCGAATTACTATCAATATGAAGATTAAATTTCAGGGATAGGAACAAATCTCGCCACTAAAGTCTGTCGTTCCCAATATTGGGGAAAATGAAGCTCGTCATCTTGACTTTGGTGATTTTTGGGCAAGGATGGCAGATGCAAATCCTACACCAATGGCATAGATGATTCACAACAGCGGTTTGGCTTTCGCTGGAGGTTTCCCAATCTCGGTGCAATGTGTTGATACAGTGCTTTCATGCGGAGCTCACTTCGACCCTGATTCGAGTGAATTGACCAACATACACGGGGAACTCATCGCCAAACTGGACGCTGCCGCCATTAGCACTGCACTGAGGATTCCAGAAATGGATAATGCAATAGTTGTTTCCCAAAATCAAGCACAGGCCCTGTTCAATCAAGACAGTGACAAATACAAGGCGCGGGTGGCAAAGTCCTGGCTAAAGAACCCTAAGAAGGGAGCATCTCGTCTATCCAAGACTCTTTTCCGAGCTGATTTCAATGAAGAATTGTCAGATTTTATAATCCTACTGGCTCGGGTTATGGGCTTACCCTCTACTAACGAATTCCATTTTTGGATGTGCCCGCTCATCAGCATGGTGTGCGAGGGAACTCAAAATATCAACTGGGCAGAAATCATCAACATGAACTTGGTGGAGCAGTTGTCTAATGTACAGCAAACAAAGAAGTTCTACATGACTTCGTACCTGATGTATACTCTGGCAGCATCAAGGCAATGGTTTGGTTTTTCTTACATTGATGCCCACAAGGATGATCCTGTATATGCATACTGCCCGTAGTTCACCCTAGAGACCAGTAATCACAATTTCAGAAGGGTAAATGATGCTTTCACCATGTACGTGGTCAGGCTTCTTGAGGGTGACACTGCTAGAAGGTTTTCTGATGAAGCCATGAACCTGATATCGCACTACGGTGCCTATTTTATCCAATTTAGAAAATTCTCCTATATCAAGCTTGCTGGCTATGAGAGCACCCCTTTGTGGCTTCCCATGTTCTGCAGTGATAAGATGGCTTTGATAGAAGTATGCAGGAAATTAGACAAATTTCACAGAACTTGCCGAGACAAGAAGATTACTGGTTTGCACTTTCCCATCTCTTTGGGAAATTACACTTGTAAAACAGCCCTGGACGCACAGAATATAGAAAGAGCCCTGGTTCCCATCACTGTTCATTTCTTCAAGCCAAGAACTTGCTTCGAATTGAAGAAGTTCATTGAGCAGAACATCAAGATAATCTATCATCATAGGGCAGATACAGAAGACTATTGGGCTGACTGTGCAGATGATTTTGAGGCTAGAAGGAGGCACTATGGCAGGTTTTCTCTGCAATTGATCTAAGAACTCGGCTTGTACCAAGTTCCTGAAGGACTCCAGGATGACAACTCTGATCTATACTCATATGAGTATGACAATATGGTCAAGTTCACTCCCTTGGAGGACTTGGATTGGAACAAGAAAGAGAAAGATGATCTGGCCGAGATCCTAGCTCCAGTCTTAGTCAGGACTAAGGTCTGGTTTGATAAGAAAGTTCGAGAGCTTAGAAGGCACTCAGGAGAATCCTCCTCTAAGGATGTTTCAACACCAAGGAGGGAAGCATCGACTCCCATATCAGACACACCTGTGCAAAACCCTTCTGCCTCATCAATGCAAGGACCTACAGCTTCCACTCCTTCTTCATCCACTCAAGTATACCAAAAGAAATTCAAAGAGGTTAAGAAGGAGCCTGTGGAAAAAGATCCTCAGAGAAAGCAGACAGAAGTGCCTCTGGGACCAGAGAACATTATTGTTCTCAGTGAAAGTGAAGAGAGTGAAGTGTCAGCCCCTACAAATGCTCCTGAAGCTCCAACGGATAAAGATAAGGAAGTCCATAGCACTGAACTTCCAAGTGCTATTGATTCCTCTGCAACAATTGTCTCAAGCGCCCCACTCACATCTCAACTTGAGACAACAGCTGTGCAAACCTTGAGCGTCATGAGCTCTCTGTCTCTTGGTCCTCTTGCCCCTCCTGTTGCTTCCTCTTCCTCTTTTCCATGGGTGCAACCTTTTGTCGACAGTAGAAAGAGGAAATCTTCCTCTCAGAGCTCAAGGCCAAATTTTGATGTTGTGGCAGCCTTGTTAAGCACTACTCCTTCTCGTGCCAAGAAAGCCAGAATCACCTCCAGGATAGTGTCTGATGCTCAGGGTCAGCAATTCCTGGAGATTGCTAAGCCTACAGTGGATAAATCAGAGTAGGACTTATAGGTTTTTGACCTAGAATTCTCAAGGATTCCTATGGGAGAGTCTACTCCTGAAGGTGAGATCCACAACCTCTAGGAAACAGTCACAAGAGTCATTGGGAGGGCAGAGAAAGGGCAGCAAACTATTGAACATTTAGAGGAACAAGCCCAGATTCTCACAGGTTTTATCAAATCTCTTTTGTCTAAGGACAAAGTTTTGGACCCTACCCCATTGACTACCCTTCCGCCACCTATAATTTTGAGCCAAGATGAAGTACAGAGTATCAAAGACATGCACAAGTATTATGTCTATGGCAGAGCTATGGAGGCCATGGTGGAGGATATGCTTGTTGCAGGATTGAACTTCATCGATGAAGCTTTCAAACTCCACGGAAAGGTGAACAATTTGCAACAGAAGCTCTCCTCCACTATCGGGATCATAGATAAAGAGCTCAAACTCTGGAGCAGTTGCATAGTAGACCTCCGTCTCATGGGATAGACAAATGAGAACATTTTATTGGTGAATAAGGTTTTTGATGATGCAAAGGATAATCTGTCAAAGTCCTGGGTTTACATCGTGGAGTGGAAGATCAAAGTCTTGGAGGAGGCTTTGGGAGAGCTGAAGAATAGCTAGCAAAATGGTGAGGCTTTCAAGACACTGGTTGTATCTTCTTTCAAACATATACATTTTCATCTTCAGGATGAAACTTCTAGTGTGCCTCTTTCCCTGTAAGAAATCAAAGCTCAATTCAGAGCTTTTGTCAAAGATAATCTATTCAAGGAAAGCTCCATTTCCAAAGAGAAAATGAAGGAGATCTGCTCTCTTCAATCTTCCATTGAAGAAGCAAATAAAGACTATCATATTCATGTTGAGTTTGATAAGGAAATGGAGAAGTGCCTCAGATTTTGGGCTCAGTCTACAGCCAACACGTCAGTCCCTCGTGGCAGAGACATAGCCGAGGCATTGAAGAGATTCAGGCAGCGAATTTTGAAGTCATTGGGTCCCTCCCATTCATAACCACATGTCTTCTTCTCCTTATTCTTCTCTTCTTTTCTAATTCTTTTTCTCGGATTCATTGTAATAAGTTTAGGTATTGCGATTGGCAATCCTTAACTAATCTTTAGTTAAAAGAAGTGGTTACAAAGAGTAACTGATTTGTAAGCTATATAATGGCCTTTCAATGCCATTTTGAAGGGAGGAAGAACTTGGCTTATTTTCTGAAAGTGTAAATAGATCATAAAGAAATCAATATAGAAGGGCTTTTCATTCTTTGTCTATCTGATCTCTTTTATCCCCAGCTTTTCATTTAATTTTGTGAAGATCATTTGTCTGTGTTATGTTAAGAAACTTTGTGTTCTGGTAGATGTTATTTACAGAACTTTGTGTCTTTAAATTCCATCTTATTTATATGATACAAATGATCTTGTTTTAATTCACTGTAACTTCGCATACATAAAGAATTACTCTGTTATCTATAATTCTAAGTGTTGCCTTTCTGCTCATTCTCGTATTCTCATTCCTCAGTCCTTTTGTAATTGATGATCTTTATAGAAAACACTTTCGTAATATCCAAGTTTAACCAGAAAATCATGTTTTGTATATTTGTAAATAGGTTCGTTTCTGAATAAGGGAACCTCTCCCATTAAAGAGGAGGGACTTCTTGTCCCCTGACTATTGCTCTTCATAAAGTCCTATTTGACTACAACAGTTGTAAACATGGTGCCTGTGAGGAAAAGAAATGGAGAAATCAGATTGTGTGTAGACTTCCATGATCTAAACAAAGCATCACTCAAAGATCACTAACGCACTTCCATCGATGGATCAAATCTTGTATGTTGTAGCTGGATCTGAGAGGTTTCCATTGCTAGATGGATACTCAGGCTATAATAAGATAATGGTGAAAGAGGAAGATCAGTGCAAGATGACCTTTACCATGAAATGGGGCACATATTCTTACAAGAAGATGCCATTTGGGTTGTCCAATACCGAAGAAACATTTTAGCAAGCTATGGATATGTCATTCAAAGGCTTGATCAACAAGATGGTGTTGGTATATCTAGATGATATCACTGTCTTCTCAAAGAATGTAGTAGACCACCTCTTTCACCTCAGGAAAATATTTCAAAGGTGTAGAAAGTTTGAAGTGTCGTTGAATCCAAATAAGTTTTTATTCTTGGCACACGAGGGAAAATTGTTAGACCACATTGCCTCAAGAGAAGGGTTAACAATTGATCCTGAAAGAGTTGAAGCCATCCGAACACTTCCATTACCACAACTTAAAAAGTATCTTCAAAGCTTCTTGGGAAGAATAATTTTTTTTGTAGATTTGTCCCTGATTTTGCCACTATTTTGAAGCCTTTAACAATGATTTTTAAGAAGATTCTTGCATTTAAGTGGACAGTAGAAGGAACAGATATTTTTTGAGGCCATCAAGCTCACAATATCACAAGCCCCAACTCTTATTAACCCGAAATTTTCAAAGGACTTCATTTGTATGCTTTTAGAGGGTCAGACACAATCTTAGCTATCTTGGTTCAGCCTAACAAGGAAGGTTCAACCCATAGCCATCTTCAATCAGAGCTTGGAGGATTACAAAGTAAATTATTTTTTCATTGAAAAATAATTTCCTTGTTGTCTTTAGGAGTTTGAATAAGTTCAGACACTTTGTCTCGAACAACAAGATTCAACTGCTAGTGTCTCATGCTGGTGTCAAGGACTTTCTCCTAAACAAGGACTTGAATGATAAGATATCATGTTGGATCATTAATGTAATGGAGTATGATATTGAAATCAAAGTGACCAAGCTTGTTTGTGGCAAGGGTCTATGTGACCAGCTCGCTTCCAAGCAACAAACTGAGTCAGTAAATGATGAAGAGGCTATCCTATTAATGTAAAACAAGCTAGAGCATGTAGCTAATGATACACCCATTCCATGTTAGACTCAAAATTTGGTGCATTTTATCCAAACAGGTTCATGCCCTCTAAAAATGAGCAAAACAAAGAGAAGGTACTTTATATTACAAGTCATCTCGTATGTACTTGTTGATGACATTTTTTTCAAAAGGGACATCAATGGAATCCTATTAAGGTGTATTGGGACAATCCAAATTGAGAATGTTTTACATGAGTTCCACGATGGAGAAGCCAGATGCCACTTTGCTCCATGGGTAATATCGCTCAAAATTATGAGGGCTAGTTACTATTGGCCTACGGTGTTTAGGGATTTCTACTCATGGATCAAGAAATGAAATAAGTGTGCATTCTTCACAGGGAAGGAAAAGTTAGCATCCCTTCCTCTTCGTCAAATTTCAGTGGATCATCCATTGATGCAATGGGGACTAGACTTCATTGGAGTAATAAACCCAAATTCAAGACAGGGCCATAAGTGGATACTCACAGTGACTAACTTTTTCACCAAGTGTACTAAAGTGGTGGCTCTAAAGGAGGTAAATGAATCCAACATCTTGGATTTCCATGAAGGGATAGTCACTAGGTTTGGAATCCATTCCACTATCATATTAGATAATGCATTGGTATTCCTTGGTACAAGGATTACTGAATGGGATGTCAAGAATTATGTATACCTTAGCACTTCATCAAACTATTATCCTCAAGGTAATGGCTAAGTAGAATCCACAAACAAGAACCTAATAAGAATTATCATAAGGACTCTTGATGAAAATCAAAGAACTTGGCACACAAAGCTCAAATCAGCTCTATGGGATGATAGGATCACATCCAAAAGGTCTACATACAGCTCCCCATACAAGCTTGGATATAGAAAAGAGGCAATATTGCCCATATCATTAGAGCTTCCCACTTTGGAGTTCATGAAATAGTTGGAACTAATCAAGTTTGAACCTATGGAAATCAGGTATGCAGAACTAATGGGAATAGAATAAGAAAGAGAACATGCAATGCATATCATGGAGAAAGATCAAGCATGGATCAAGAAGAGCTTTGATAAGAAAACAAGAATAAGTAACTTTCAAGAGGGGGACTTAGTTCTAAAGTGGGATGCAAATCAGGAAAAACCAAGAAGGCATTCCAAGTTTGATGTCATTTGGAGTGGCTCCTACATGGTAACAAGATATAAAAGTAGCAATTCCTTCCAGTTGGCTAAGTTGGATGGTGAAGAATTACATATTCCAGTCAAAGGGATCTACCTCAAACACTGATACTAAAAGGAAAATTTCTCTCCCTTGAAAATATTAGCCTAGGTTTTCAATTTCTCCAAGTGTGTATGCACATTGTCTTATTATAGTTTAGGTTTCAATTTCCCTAAGTGTTGGTGCACATGCTCTATTGCTTTCGGTGTATGCTTGTATACAGTTCATCTCACTCATGGAAAACACTTATGGCCACAAGAATTTAAATCTACAGAGTATCCATATTGGAGTAGGTCTAGATGTTTTCATTGCACTCCAACAGATCAGGTTTGTAGAATATCAAAATAGGGAGAAGTTTCCAGGTTTCAGACAACTCTCTACTCTCACAAATCTTGAATCCAAGATTTTCTTGCAAAGATAAGAGTGCATGCAGTGGAAGGTAGTTCTATACTAGATTTGAAATTACCAGGTAGAATCGATGCCCAATGAATACTTCCAAGGCTACTGGTATCTTCATCTAGTAGGCAGATGTCCCCATCATTCACCAAATTGTTATCTCAATTTTTCCCCAGTAAAATTGATCAAACATGACCTTGCATGAGAGAAAATCGAAGGGTTAGTTCAGTCATGCGAGCTCACATTCAAAGTCGACAGTCAAGGGGGCTGGAAGACTCTACAATGCAGGAGTAAAGTTCGTGAAGGATCAAACAACGTCAACGTAGGCCAGAGGCTCTCAGGAGGAAAACAGGGAAAGGATCAAGGTTTTTAGACTTTACATATGATTCAGAGCAGGCTGAAATTGGTTAAGTATAAAAGGACCAACAGAAGGTGCCACATGTCTCAACGGCCCACCTTCAAGGGTGGAATCCAAGGGTGGTTCCCCAAACGAGTGTAGAGCTTCCACATGTCCCATAACCTGACATGACCGTGTTCACTCGAGGCCCTGAATCAACTAAGTATAACAGCGTTGGTGGAGGCCTCCATGTGTCTTATCGGTGCAACACCAAGGCTGGGTCCAAAGAGTAGGTTACCAAATGAGCACAGACTCACCACGTGGTCGTTAATTAGGGTGTTTGTTGGATAGGTGACTTAATTAATTAGCTTAGTGTAATTAATTAATGATGAGATGAGGGAAAATGAGCGTTATTGACAATATATTGTCAATTTTCCAGAAGATAGATAATTAGTGCAATTTAAGTTTTTAAATTGCTTGGGTGTAATTATGGTTGTCTACATTTTCCCCTCTTTGGGGTAGCGCAAGTGACGCCACTTCAAAGATAGTAGACGAAAGAAATTTTGAAGGGATAGAAGAAAAATTAGTAGGAAGGAGAGATGCCCCCTCTAGTGTCGATAGGGTGATGAAGGAAGACGATCGACGATCGAAAAAGGTAAGAGATAAATAGAAGAATGGGAAGGGGCAGGTTACCCCAGTAAGATAAAAGACTAGGGGTGAGAGAAAATTGATGTAGAAGAAATATGGAGGGGAGAGAAGAGCGTAGCCTCTAGCCACTATGTATTGGAATAATTTTGATGTCATCATATTGCCATAAGAGCTATGTCATCGGTCCTTATGAAAAATATAAGCATACGAAAAAGGTAGAATGACATGAAAAGCCATACTATGAACAATTGTCCATTACTGAAAATACCAAATCCATGCAACATATAACAATGCAATGCAATACGAGAAGGAAACAAACTCATTTAAAAGGGAAAACAAGTATGAATGCACATATCCAACCCAACAATGATCAAGACAGTTGTACAAATGTTTTGTTATCAAGCTGAAGAGATCCACATGTTCATGATTGATGAAAAGGGTTAAAAATGATGCCCCGAGCAAGGATACATGTAAGGGGAAATGATAACGGACATTAGGTCCAAGTAAAAAGTGTTGTGCGCAATGAAACGACACCAAGCAACAAATGTGCCCCAGAGTACAGACAAAACAAGAAACTAGCTTTGTGAATGGTTGTGAATCCGGTGATCCATGAGTCATATTAATTGGGGAAGATGTGAAACAAACCAGTAAGATATGGAGAGGATACCATGTGCAAGACATAAGTTTCAGCCGTAATAAGCAAGTTACCATTTTTGTAGGTTTTTTACTTTTTAGGATTTTGTGAAAAAAAAATCCCTTTTTTTGGATTTTTTGACGTGATATATATATATATATATATATATATATATATATATATATATATATATATATATATATATATATACATTTGTTTATTGTTTCTCATAGATAGATAACTGTGTTTATGACGCATTCGGATTTGATCTGACATGTATATGTATCATGATCTTGTTGATGTATCACATGTGTTTTGATTTATAGATGATGTGATCTTATAGAATATATCAAATGTGTTTTGTTTATGAGATGTTCTATACTTAGTGGACGGGATGATATGATGATAAGGATACGGGGGAGATATATTTTGATATTTTTGATCCCTCTTGCCCCCATTTGATGATACGATATGTGATGATTAGCTTAGCATTCATGTATGATGTATACTTAGCCTTTCCTTGATATATGATGCATAGATGATGTTAGATGTAATGATAGTGATGGTAATGTGATGTTGTGATAACAAAACAATGCACATGCAATAAACACAATGAAATAACATAATAACACACCAGGATTCACTAGCATGCAAAAACACACCTTAATATGCACAAGCAAGAATAAATTTAATCTAAGCAAGAAAAGATGAATCCTAACAAAGTATGCCCAAGCAACAAACAACCCAAAAGAAAAAACATAACACAACTATACAAGCAACAAGCAAAGCAAGAAACAAGACAATGCAAGTAAATGTTTTTGTAGGATTTGTTTTCATGCAACAATTTTCTATTGTTTAGGTTTATGTGAAACAATTTTCTATTGTTTAGGTTTTTGTGAAACAATTTTCTATTATTTTGTATTTGTGAAACAATTTTCTATTGTTTAGGTTTTTGTGAAATAATTTTCTATTGTTTCAGTCTATGTGAAACAATTTTCTATTGTTTAGGTTTTTGTTAAACAATTTTCTATTGTTTCAGTTTATGTGAAACAATTTTCTATTGTTTAGGTTTTTGTGAAACAATTTTATATTGTTTTTACGTTGTTTTCTAATGGTTTTCTAGAGTTATTTACAGGTAACCAAGAAAGCGTGGATGTCCCCAACGTTAGAAGGGGAATATACAAGGGAAGAAGCCACATGCTTATGAACAAGAAGGTAAAGTCATTGAATTTCCCTCAACATAAGATGGGGAATAGCGAAATATCATGCCCCTCACAAACGAATAAAAGAAGACAAATCCAGATCAATTCCTGACAGGAATGGGCTCAGAGGGAATCTCGAAGGCAGAACTAGGGCCAGGCCAAGGAAAACTACCCTCCAGATGCAAGATGCTTGTAAACAACGAATCCTCCCAAGGTGTCAAAAACTGGTTTTCACCCAAGGACTTATCCAAAGTGCCCCAATTGTGTGGTTTTCACTTGTGGACAACTTGTTTTCTCTTTTTATTTTTCTCTTTTTAATTTTTTTGTATTTTTGATCTTTTAACCATTTTTTATTTTGACTTTATGTGCCATGTTTAAGCATAGAAACGCTTAAGATGCATGGCGTTCATGGGCTCATGGAGCTCATCACCATTGGGGTGAGCAAGTTTGTATGTCCCTATGTCATACTTGACCACAATAACATAAGGTCCTAACCAATGTGGTTCAAACTTTCCTTTCTTTTCACGTTCCGCTCTTGTGTTGAACTTATTCTCCTTCATGACTAAATCACCAACCTCAAACTGACGAGGTATGATTATCTTGTTGTAGTTTCTAGATAATCTATTCTGATACACTTTAAGGTGATTAAGAGCGTGAATGTGCTTCTCATCTAGGAGCTCTAATTCAGCTAGTCTTGCTACCTGGTAATCCTCATCTTTATCCAGATAGTCCGTGAGTGAGATTCTTAGGGAAGGAATTTCAATTTCTAATGAGATGATATATTCTATCCCAAATACTAGATAATATGGTGTCACCCCCTAGGAGTGTGAATGGGGGTTCTGTAAGCCCAAAGAGCTAGGTGGATTTGCAAGTGCCAATTATGACCTATTTTACTGACCATCTTCTCCATTATTCTCACCAAAGTCTTGTTTGTGGCTTCAGCTTGTCCATTACCTTGGGGGTAATATGGTGTAGACCATTTTAACTTGATTTGGAACCGCTGACAAAGACCTTTCACCATTTTTTTCTTGAATGATTTTCCATTATCCGTAATAATGGCCGTAGGAATGCCATATCGACAAATGATATGATTCATAATAAATTTGGAAATCTGAGCTCCTATTACATAAGTTAAGGGAATGGCTTCCACCCATTTTGTAAAGTATTTAGTAGCCGTGATGATGTGGGTATGACCATCAAATGAGGTGGGGGTAATTTTCCCTATCAAGTCAAGTCCCCATTTAGAAAATGGCCATGGGGTAGTGATAAGTTGCAATGGTTGCGATGGAACATGGATGAAGTTTCCATACTTCTTGAAAAGTACACAGTTCCTGACATAATTACAACAATTGGTTTCCATTGTAGGCCAATAGTAGCCCACTCTTAGCAATTTCTTGGCCAAAACCATTCCATTTGTATGTGCTCCACACACCCCTTCATGTACTTCTTTGATCGCTTAGATCGACTCTGTCATATCAAGACAATGTAACAGATTCCCATCGTAGCTACGATGATAAAACGTACCTCCTAAAATGGTGTAATGGGGTATTTGGTGAATCAGGATTTGTTTCTCAGAATGGGAGATATCATGAGGGAACATGTTGTCCTTGAGATAGGTAAAGATGGGCTCATACCATGGAGAATTGGGACCAACAACATCACAAGCCAGACAAGATTCTTGCATGTCATATGCAAGCTGGCATAATTTTTCTACAAAGAATGACATGTCATTATTCCCTAGTGGAATACGAAGCATAAAACCCACCGTCACCATAGCATCTGTCAATCTACTCTGCACTCGTGGAATTTGTTCAAATGTAATGTGCATGAAGTACTCCTTTAGAGTTTCTACCAACTTTTTGTAAGGTATGAGCTTTTCATCCTTAACCTTATATTCATCATTAACTTACTTGATAATTAACTGAGAATCACCCACAACCTTGACATGATGAATGTTCCACTTGATAGCAAGCTTCATCCCTATGATAAGTGCCTCATACTCTGCAATATTATTTGTGCAAGGAAAACCCAGGCAAAAAGCTAATGGTATAGGGTTGCCAAAAGGAGTAATGAATACTACCCCCACACCTAAACCATGAAAAGTAAAGGACCCGTCAAAGTGTATCTACCATATGATATATTCTTCAATGTATAGCAATGAGGCATCTAGCATATCTAGATTTAAAGGTTCAGTGCCTTACAAATGTGCTTCTGCTAGCTGGTCAGTGAGTACTTGTCCTTTAACTGACTTTTGATGTACAAATTCTATGTCAAACTCACTTAATAGAATGATCCAATTAGTCATTCTACCCCTAAGGGTGGGTTTAGACAGTAGATACTTAAGTGGGTCAACATTGGATATCAGCTTGGTTTTGGTATTCAATACATAATGGCGGAGTTTTTGAAAAGTAAAAACAATAGCCAAGCAAGATTTTTCAATTTTGGGATAGTTGAGCTCATAAGCGATGAGAGTGTGACTGAGATAATACACCACTTTTTCTTTGTGACCTAGGTCATATTGGGCAAGCAGCACACAAATAGCAACTTACGTAGCAGAGATATAAAGCAAGAGTGGCTCCTCAAGAGTTGGAGGGATGAGGACAGGCAGATTAGCTAGGTATTGTTTAAGAAAAGAAAAGGCTTTCTCTGATCCCCAGATGAAGGCAACATCCTTTTTAAGCAAGTAAGTGAATGAGTGGAACTTATCTACAAGATGGGAGATGAAGTGGTGGATAGCCTGTACTTTCCCCTGTAAGCTGCGTAATTGCTTAATATTATTAGGTGGAGGCATTTCAGTAATAGCAGACACTTTAATGGGGTCTACCTCAATTCCTCTTCTTGATACAATGAAGCCCAACGGTTTTCCTGATAGCATGCCAAATACACACTTCTTTGGATTCATCCTGACCTTGTACTCTCGTAGGTGCTCAAAGATATGCCACAAGATAACAGGGTGATCTTCTCTTGTCTTGGACTTTCCAAGGATGTCATCCACATAGTCCTCCATGATATCATGAATCATATCATGAAAAATCACCATCATTTCCCGCTGATAAGTAGCTCATGCATTTTTGAGACCAAATGGCATCACCTGATAACAGAAGGTACCCCAAAGAGTCATGAAAGAAATTTTGTGTTGATCTTCATCAACAATATTGATTTGGTTGTATCCCGAAAAGCCATCTATCAGAGATAGCATCTCATATCCTGCTATTGAATCCATAATAATGTCAATATTTGGCAGCGGAAAATCATCCTTAGGGAAAGCCTTATTAATGTCTCTAAAATCCATGAAAACTCTGATTCCGACAGGATTTTTTTGGATAGCGAACAATGTTGGATATCCATTCAGAATAATCTATAGGCCAAATGAATCTTGCCGTCAGCAATCTTTCCAATTCTTATTTAACTAGTAAGGCTACCCTTGGGTGCATCTTTCTGAGCTTTTGATTGATAGGCTAAGCATTTGCATGCACAACTAGGTTGTGCACAACCAAATTTGGATCTAAGACTGCATGTCTTTATAAGACCATGCGAACACGTTGATGAACTCTCGTAGCAGCATAGTGATTGTCTTTTGTTCTCTAGCCGAGAGTGATGCTCCCAATTTTACTAGCTTTGGGTCCTCTTCTATGCCAATGTTAACATCAATGGTTTCCTCAACTAATAATTTGGACAAGTCCTCCATATGCGTAGGATCGGGAGGAAGGTTGAGATATTCATCCAAGGATGTCTCCATAAGATTTTCATCCTTGGCGTGGTCACTTTGTTTGTCGGCCAGCGCCTCAAAGAGGTCATTTTCACTGTGTGACTTGGACTTTAGAAATTTTTTTAGGCTTCACGTTGGAACTTTTTCCCTCACATGTTCTTAAGTTTTGTAGACCACGAAGCTCAACCTCCTCACCGAAGTAGGTGCAGGTATCCAAGATAATAAATAAACCCTTCTTATGGTCTCTAATGGGAATTGTATCCATTATGCCCATGAAATTTGTGATAGCTTCGTCATTATCAAATAAATATAGTAACATCGTGATGTTGTTGGTCCCATTCAACAAAGGCAGGGTAAACAAGGTCAAGGGTTAGTTTCGTAGGGGTTATGATTAGAAAAACGTTGTTCATGAATAGGTTTGTGGAGGCAAGGTCCTCGTATTGGCAACAGTTGGAATCTGTATCGCTATCTAGATAGTCATAGCTATCCTCACATTCAGAACAAGTAGCATCTTGATCATTGGGGTGTGCTCTATAAGGGATAATCCTAATGCCGTATCTTTCTATTTTGAAATGTGAAAGAGGCACCAGTTCTCTCTGTCCTTGTTTGTTTCTTCCACATCCTAGGCCCTTGTAGCCCATGGAGTACATCATTTTACTAGATTTCTTGTATTTAGGGGTTTGATAATAGGATGGATAAGTATCCTCTAGGACCCAAGTTGTAGGTAGATCAAGCAATTTTTTCTCAGCTAACAAGCCTCCAGGTAAGAATGACCCAATAGTGTGTATTTTTCTAGGTCTTTTAAAGTGATAGTTGGGTCAACCTCTAGTCTTGGGTGATAATGAGAGCGTTGAAACCAAGAGGGCTTGTTGTACATTATATTCTCCGCAGCCATATTCAAGGATTTTCACCCCCGGGAATCAAAAGGAGATGTGGAAGTAGACACACCATGGGCACAAGAACTGAGAGAATCTGAATCTATCCAGGATTCCATGGCCTCAGATTTGGAGAGGAAGAACTATATTGGCGGAGGGACATGCATATGTGCCCCTTCATGCAAAGCTATTGAGAGATCTATAGTGAGCGAAGGGCTCTGAATCTCCTTATATTATAATGGTGTCTCTCATGCTTCAATTTGATGCACTGATGGAACGTCGATGGCACGGCTTGCATGACATGAATCCATGGTTGGCCTATAAGCATATTATATGGAAGTTCCAAGTCCACGACATGAAACTTTGTTTGATGGCAAGTATGACCCACCTCCATGGGCAGTGTGATTGTGCCCGCTGACTCCCTTTCCGCGTTGTCTTATGCGGTGATAGTGATGATATTAGACTCAATATTTGCCTCAGTATGTCCTAGCTGTTTAACCAACTTTAGTGTGTGGATGTACAACCCTGATTCATTATCCACAAGCACCCATTTTATCTTCCTATGGGTAACCACTACCTCAATATATAAAGGAAGATTATGCGTTAGATTGTGTAGACACCTATAATTACGCCCAAGCAATTTAAATACTTAAATTTTGCTAATTATCCCCTTTCTCGCAAATCAACGACATATCGTCAAAAGCACTCATTTTCCCTCATATCATCATTAATTAATTACACTAAGCTAATTAATTAAGTTTCCTATCCAACAAATACCCTAATTAACGACCTTCCGTTAATAAATCACCCCTTCTACCTAGACTAATTAATTATTATTAATTAATTAGCTTTCCCTTCCATTTAACCAATAAATCAATATTTAATTGATTTAATCCCCTTATAATAGCCTAAATCGCACTAATATTCTTCTAATTGGCTTCTATAAGCTTACACCTACCTATTAATTAATCACCTTTGATTAATTAAAATACCCCCAACTCCCATGACTTGCTAAACATGTATTAAACCCTTCTAAAGTAAGGTTACCTTTAATAAAGCAACCTTATCCATTCCTAATCATGTTTTACCTTTATCCCACATTCATGAGAATGTGTTGAATCCTTTATCCTTTGGGCTATATAAAGAGCCCTCCACCTACCTTTTTACTTACACCTAAACTTTCTAAGAGAGCAAATGCAAAGCATATAGCAAAGAGACTAAGAGCTTGCACCTTGCCCTTTTGAGAGTTCATCATCTTGAAGAGTTAAGCCTCTTTCTTAAAGTGCTTGGGTCATATGGGAGGTGTCAAAAGGGTCTTGTAGCCCAACTTTGATTAGCCCCCATTCCTAGGTTCTTGGAACATTAAGGACAACTATTTTGATAGCCATGGAGCTTACTTAGGTCCATTCATTTATTTGTTGTTAGAGAATAGAGGAGTTTAGATATTTAGCATTGTTAGTTTCAAAGTTTGTATTGATGAATGCTAGCATCTAACCCTTGTTTAATTCTTATCATGATGGTGTTTATGCTTTGTTTTAGCTAAATTGTAGAACTATTTTAGGTGGTAGTTCTTGTTTCATTTGATTTAGCATTAAGAAAAGTATACATGCACACATTTGGCACGCCTCGGTGGGACATACTCCATTGTCCTTTGCACTTAATTTCAAGTTTTTGTAGTTAAGTTTTATTTTTGGTTACTAACCCTCTTTTACACATGTTGATCTAACTTGTTTTTCTTAACTTGTTTTGTTGAGTTTGCATGTGTTGGGTATTCCTTGTAGGTATAAAGGAGGTGAAGTGCTGTCAAAATTGGAATTGAGGGGAAAATTTCAAGATTTCTCCATGTTTTCATTTTTAGAGCTTACTTTTTCAACATTTTACATGCTAGTTTTGTCAATTTCTTGAAAATTTTCAATTCTTGAGCATGTAGGTTAGTGTTTGATAGTGCTGAGTCTTCTATTTACATATTAATGTGGTGGGTTGCTGTCAAAATTTAATCTTGGTGAGAAAATTTCAAGATTTCTCCATGTTTTCATTTTTAGAGCTTACTTTTTCAACATTTTACATGCTAGTTTTGTCAATTTCTTGAAAATTTTCAATTCTTGAGCATGTAGGTTAGTGTTTGATAGTGTTGAGTCTTCTATTTACATATTAATGTGGTGGGGTTAAAATTTAATCTTGGTGAGAAAATTTCATTTCATCATGTTTTCATTTTTAGAGCTTACTTTTTCATCATTTTACATGCTAGTTTTGTCAATTTCTTGAAAATTTTCAATTCTTGAGCATATAGGTTAGTGTTTGATAGTGCTGAGTCTTCTATTTACATATTAATGTAGTGGGTTTCTGTCAAAATTTAAATCTTGTTGAGAAAATTTCAAGATTTCATCATGTTTTCATTTTTAGAGCTTACTTTTTCATCATTCTACATGCTAGTTTTGTCAATTTCTTGAAAATCTTAAATTCTTGAGCATGTATGTTAATGTTTGATAGCGTTGAGTCTTCTATTCATATATTAATGTGATGGGTTGTTGTCAAAATTGAATCTTGGTTGGAAAAAATTTCCCATTTTGTAGATTAAGGGACGTTTTTTTTAACATTTTTTGAGTGCATGTCAAGTGCACACCCATGAGCATAAGAGCATATGCGTAACCCATCTTCCGAAGGCCATAACTTTTGCTCCCGAACTCGAAATGACTCCATTTTTTTTGCATTGGAAAGGTATTGAAGTTAACTATGTAATGAAAACATAAATTTAGGATTTGTACTTACAAAAATTGTAGGTTTTTCTATTATTTTAAAACTGGTCATTTTCTAACATGTCTAATGTTTTGATGAATGTTGTATTTCCATGCTTACTCGATTTAGACCAAAGCGTGTGTATGCTCTTCTCTTGCACCTTTTGGTGATCTTGAGAATCAAAAACAACTTTGATCTCTATCTTGTTAACATTGGGATTAAACTTGGAAACTTGATTATTCATTTTGCTTAAGGGAATGAACCTTTTACAAAGCATTTTTCAATGGTCCTTTGATTTGAAGTTTTCCATTTCTATATAGTTGGGATAAAGTTTGTGTATGCTCTTCTCTTGCACCTTAGGGTGATCTTGAGAATCAAAAGTAACTTTAGTCTTCATTTTATAACATTTGGTAAATTGGAAACTTCATCTTTCACTTTTGGTTTAAAGGAATGAACATTTATCAAGAATTTTGTATGGTTCATTGATTGAAAAGATTTTCTTTACTTTTTAGTTGGATTATTTGTTGTGTATGCTCTTCTCTTGCATCCTTGGATGATCTTGAGAATCAAAAGCAACTCTTAATCCTCTTTTAAATAATGTGATTTTCTTGGAGAACTACTAACGCTTAAGTGCAGGACCTAAAAACGCTTGTCAAAGAAAGGAGGAATCAAAACGAAATCAAAAACTACTAATACAGTTGTTATACAGGTTGCCAAAAGGTGTTCAATCAAACCACACCTAATTAAACAAGATAAAAAGAACAACATATTCAAAACACTGTATTGCAGGTTTCGGAAAAGGGTACGTCCCTCTCCGCTCAACTGGAACATAACCCCTTTGGCATAACGCCTTAAGCTACAACAATGGGGGTGGTTCCAGGAACCCCAAAGTAGTCCACGCAAGAGGGAACCTTGTGGACGAAACGGGAAGTGCTCCGCACTACCTACTTGACTAGTGATTCCTTTGTGAGATAGCGTTATAGGTTGTCCGTTGAGGTGACCCCAGTGATAGTACACGTAGACGCACTAGTTGCCTACTGTTCTTGAAGGGGGTAAAGTAAAGCCGAGATACTCCCAAACTAGTCAGTGTGACTTTTTGGGTAAATCGCGCTCGCTCGTGGCAACTTTGTAACACCTAGGGTGAGAGAACCACCTAGGAGAATATACTTTGGCCAGGAGCCCACTTTGACCATTTTAAAACAGTGTTGAGTTGTGAACCTTCTTTTTGAGAAACGTGTGACGTATTACTTTCGCCTAGTTTTTACTTGCCTTAGGGCGAGGTGAAACTCTGCCGAAGTGAGGCTAGCATTTTTTATCATTTTTTCTTGATTTATTTCCTTCATATTCTTTTGACACTTTGTTGATCAAAAGAGGTGTGATTACCTTTGTGTTGCCATTCGACTGTTTCTCTCACTTTTATGTCCGTTTACGCCCATCCATGTTTGCGGCTGGGTTAGTTAAACGTCTAAAGTGAGTGGAGGCATTTTCACGTCATTTGGTAGCCATTGTGATCTTGATACCCACGTCAAGATCGTCATTGTAGTTAGGCATGGTTCATCACTGCGGACTTCCATAGAGGAGTTAGCTTGTTTGTCTCGTATCATTACAATTTCGATATTTACGTCTTGTTTCTTGTAAACTCGACATAAATACCTATATTGTACGGTTACGCTGCACACATTCTTAACTATTCCTAGCTATACTTTGAGCATTTTTTTTGTTCGGTTTTATTATTACCTCGATTTCAAAAGGTGCTAGGCACTACCATTTGTGCATGTTATATCAATAACACCTCGATATCAATACTTCACTTTCTTGCAAAGTGGGTTAACATATCTTGGTGATATTGTTGTGTCATTCACAAATCGTAATTGACACTTTTTGAGATATAGGTCTTAATCAGACTTGAGCTTGCTCATCGTATATCTTGATTGGGAGATCACATTTAACTTCATGTATTTACTTACGTCTTGTTCATTCCTTTGAACTTGGCATAAGTGGAGACATCTTGTTAATCATCTGGCGTCACAAATTACTTTAAAACGTAGTCTAGGAGGTACTTCATTTGATTAAGTTTTGATACCAAACGATTGTTTCATTGCTGACTTTATCACTCTATCACATTGGTATTCTCACACGGTTAATTTACTCTTAACACGTACATCTTGTGTTTTACTTGGGGGTAGTCATTGAATTTTGAACAAATCTACAACTTACCTTAGTGAAACTTATCATGAAAACATGGCTCCCAAGACGCGTCTAGGTTTAAAGAAACAAACATATGAGGAACAACAGGCGCAAGCTTGGGAAACCTCTAACAGACAAGGGTCAAACCCATTTATCGGACATGATCTAGGACCACTATTTTCTGCAGAAAAGGAAATAGAAGAAATGGTCGACCATAGTGGAAATGAATTAGAATCACCACACGCAGACTTTGATTTTGACCCCACTCTACTAGATGAGTTTCTCCTTAGAAATAAAGATAGAGTTTTGGCACGGGTCATGGAATTAGGGGCCAAATTGCCCACCGAGAATGAACCAATATTACCTACAAATGACACTACTAAGGAAGAACGCCCCCTTATCAATATGGAAGATATTTTAACAGGTGGGCATGCTTCCACTTCTTACGCAAAAAATGATAAAGTGGTAGGGCATAGAATACCCCTCATCAAAGTGCCACGAAGAAATAAGATAGAACATGAGACAGGGGAAGAACCTCCACAATACGAAGAGGAAGAACCTTTAGAAGAAGAAGACACAAACCAAGTCACAATCCAACAACAACTCAGTAACCTAAGCCGACAACTAGCTTTGCTTACTTTCCAGGTACAGAAAGACACAAACAAGAACGTTCAAAAGTCAAAGCCTAAGTTTAGGATCCACAAACTCCATCGAGAAAACCAAGGAGAAGAAGACACAGGGTATCATCGTGTACACATCCCCGCTTCTCCCACTAAAGAACAATTGCTCGCACAAGAAGTGCAATCTATGAAAGCAACACTTGCTAGCATACAAGAAAGCAATATAGGGAGTATTAGGAAATACCAATACGAAGAACTATGCCCCTATCCTTTTGACAAGACAATGACCCTTCAACCCTTTCCAAAGAAATTTGATATGCCAAAGTTTTAAAAATACAAAGGAAAGGGAGACCCAAGGGATCATGTTAAAGATTTCTACATGGCATGTCAAGAGGTGTCTTATAGTGATAATTACCTTATCAGACTTTTTCCTAAGAGTCTCAGAGGTCAAGCATTGGAATGGTTTACGCGCTTACCACAAGGATCAATTTTCACCTGGCCAGAATTGGCAAAAAGATTTGTGCGTCATTTCTCGTATAACATAGAGAGTGACATCACCATGGCAGACTTGTGCGGCACAAAACAACGCCCAAATGAGACCTTCGCCAGCTTCCTCCAACGATGGAGAGGGATAGCTAGTTGCTTCCCTTGCGCTTTCCCTGAGAAGCAGCTGGTCAGTATTTTCATCCCTAATCTCAACCTAGATATAGCTTTCCACCTCCAAATGCATTGTGTCCGCACCTTTGAGGAGGTTATCGAGAAAGGGATTCAAATAGAAAAGGCTCTCATTGCCAAAGGCACCCTCAAAACCCAATCTAAAGACAACCAAAGTGTCAAACCCGCTGAAAATCTGAAGATCTTTAACAAAAACAAAAACGTGGTGGGAGACGGAATCACTGATTCCAAACGTGTTCAAACAGTCCAAACCAGTCAACCTTTTAAACTGACCAAGGGCCCAATTCAACCACCACCAAAGCGACGAACATTCACCTCCCTCAATGAGCCATTGTCTGTCATACTAAAACAGTTGGATGCGGCCCACATGATGACCTATCCTACAACGCAACTATTTGATGACAACGCTCCTAAACCTTCATGGTATAAGGAGCATGAATACTGCGAAATGCATCACGTTAAAGGTCATAAAACAGACAAATGTTTGTGACTTTGCCACTATATTCAAGACCTCATTGACAACGGGGAGATAGAGGTGGATAACCCTAGCCACATGCAAACACCTAACGAGAAAATGGGGATTTATAAGGAACCATTCCCCAAGCATGATAAGTCGGAAAAGGCAAAACCGGATCAGGGAGAGTCATCCCAAACCTATAAAGCTGCAAATTACTTGTATACCAAAAGAGATAACAATCATTACGATTCACTTATCGGATGTATTCACTCCCCTACTAACCGTGTCAATACCATCCGGATCAAAGGAAAGGACTGCGCTGTAGTAACAAGGCGTGCACGCCTCGTGATTCCAGAACCCTCTCTGTTGACCCCGCAAACTGGTAAATATAACCTTTTAGAACAACTTGAGAGGACACCTGCTAAGATCTCAATCTTAGATCTTCTCAAGATATCCAATGTGCATAAGGACATTTTGTATCAAACTCTTCAGGGGTTGGGAGTGCCTTTAGAAGTCAATCCTACGTACCTTCAAGCCGCGGTGGAAAATATTGCACCAAGTGAGCATCTCACTTTCAACCATAGGGAGGTCCCTACCGAGAATCCTACACATAATCTTCCCTTATACATTGAGGTAGTTGTTACCCGCAGGAAAATCAAACGGGTGCTTGTGGATAACAGATCTGGATTGAACATCTGCATGCTTAAATTAGTCAAACAATTGGGACATACGGAAGAATATCTTGAGTCCCATATCATCACTATCACCGCATATGACAACGCAGAAAGAGAGTCAGCAGGCACCATTACGCTGCCAATGGAGGTGGGCCCCACTTGCCATCAGACAAAGTTTCACGTCTTAGACTTGGAACTTCCATATAATATGCTTCTAGGCTGACCATGGATCCATGCCATGCAAGCAGTGCCATCAACATTTCATCAATGCATCAAGCTGAAGCATGAGGGACATACAGTAACAATACCAGGAGACTCAGAGCCCTTTGCTCATTGTAGAGATCTTAATAGCTTTGCACGAAAGGGTACATATGCATGTCCCTCCATAGATATAGTTGTCCCTCTTCATTCTGAGGCCATGGAATCTCGAGTAGATTCAAATTCTCTTAGTTCTTGCACTCATGGGGCATCTACTTCAACATCTCCATTTAATTCATGGGAGATGAAAATTCTGGAATATGGCTGTGGGGAGTATAATGTACAACAAGTGCTCTTGGTTTCTGACCTCTCCTTGTCACCCAAGACTAGAGGTCGACCCAACTACCGCTTCAAGAGACCTAGAGAGGAACACACTATTGGGTCGTTCCTACCTGGAGGCTTGTTAGCTGAGGAAAAATTACTTGATCCACCTACTACTTGGGTCCCTGAGGACACTCAGCCATCTTGTTATCAAACCCCAGAATATGAAAAATCTAGCAGAATGATGTACTCCATGGGCTACAAAGGCCTAGGATGTGGGAGGAATGAACAAGGACAAAGAGAACCAGTCCCTCTTCCACATTTCAAAACAGAAAGATATGGCATTGGGATTCGCCCTTATGGAGCACACCCCAATGATCAAGATGCGACTTGTTTTGAGCATGAGGATAGCTCTGATTATCTAGACAGCGATACGGATTCCTGTTGTAGCCAATATGAGGATCTGGCCTCCACGAACCTTTTCATGAATAACATTGTCCTAACCATCACCCCCACTGAACCAACCCTTGACCTTGTATACCCCTCCCTTGTTGAATGGGACCAACAACGTCACGTGCCACTAGATTTATTCGAGAACGATGAGGCTATTGCAGAGTTCATGGGCATAAGGGATACAATTCCCATTGGAGATCACAAGAAGGGTTTCTTTATCGACTTAGACACCTGCGCCTACTTCGGCGAGGAGGCTAAACTTCGTGGTCAGCAAAATTTAAAGAAAAGCGAGGGCAAGAGTTCTAAAGAAAAGCCTCGGCAAAAATCGAAGTCCAAGTCACACAGTGAAAACCTCTTTGAGGCATTGGCTGACAAACAAATAAGAAAATCAAAGGACAAACAAAGTGACCACGCCAAGGATGAAAATCTCGTAGAGACATCCTTGGATGAAGATCTCAACCTACCTCCCGATCCTACGCGTATGGAGGATTTATCAAAATTGTTAGTTGAAGAAACCATTGATGTCAATATTGGTACCGAAGAAGATCCCAAGATAGTAAAATTGGGAGCATCACTCTCAGCCAGAGAACAAAAGACGTTCACTATGCTACTGCGAGAGTTTATTGATGTGTTCGCATGGTCTTACAAAGACATGCCTGGCTTAGATCCAACTTTGGTCATGCATAACCTGGTTGTGCACGCAGACAGCTAAGCCTATCAAACAAAAGCTTCGAAAGATGCACCCAAGAGTGGCCTTGTTAGTTAAAGAAGAATTGGAAAGGTTGCTTGCAGCAGGATTCATCAGGCCAATTGATTATTCTGAATGGATATCAAACATTGTTCCTGTCTAGAAGAAACCTATTGGTATCCGAATTTGCACAGATTTTAGGGACATCAATAAAGCTTTCCCTAAAGATGACTTTCCGTTGCCCAACATTGACATGATTGTTGACTCGACCGCAGGGTACGAAATGCTATCACTTATGGATGGATTTTTGGGTTATAATCAAATTAAGATTGCTGAGGAAGACCAACACAAAACAACTTTCACAACTCCTTGGGGCACCTTCTGTTATCAGGTGATGCCATTTGGCCTTAATAATGTGGGAGCAACTTATCAGCGGGCCATGACAGTAATATTTCACGATATGATTCATGACATCATGGAAGACTACGTAGACGACATCCTGGGAAAGTCCAAAACAAGAGAGGATCATCCTATCATTTTGCAGCGTATCTTTGAACGCCTGCATGAATACAAAGTCAGGCTAAATCCAAAGAAGTGTGTCTTCGGTGTGCTATCTGGGAAACTATTAGGCTTCATCGTGTCAAGACGAGGTATTGAGGTAGACCCTGCTAAAGTGTCTGCCATCACAGAAATGCCTCCACCTGAGAATATCAAGCAACTGCGTAGCTTGCAAGGGAAAATTCAAGCCATTCGTCGCTTTATCTCCCAGCTTGCAGATAAATGTCACTCATTCACTCATTTGCTTAAGAAGGACATCACTTTCATCTGGGGACCTGAGCAACAACAAGCCTTTGCTTTGCTTAAACAGTACCTAGCTAATCCACCTGTCCTCATGCCTCCCACTCCGGGAGAACCACTTTTACTCTATATTTCCGCTACGCAATACGCTATTGGTGCACTGCTCACCCAATATGACCTTAGCCATAAAGAGAAAGCAGTGTACTATCTGAGTCGCACCCTCATCACCTATGAACGTAATTATCCTCATATTGAAAAGGCTTGCTTGGCCGTTGTTTTTACCTTTCAGAAACTTTGCCATTACCTGCTAAATACTAAGACCAAGCTCATATCCAAGGTCGACCCACTCAAGTATTTGTTGTCCAAACCCGCCCTCACAGGTAGAATGGCTAATTGGATCATTCTACTCAGTGAGTTTGATATAGAATTTGTCCATCAAAAATCAATTAAAGGACAAGTACTTGCTGACCAGCTAGCGGAAGCACCTTTGCAAAGCACAGAACCTTTGAGTCTGGATCTGCCAGATGCATCTTTGCTCTACATTGAAGAATCTGTCGTATGGCAGATACATTTTGATGGATCTTTTACGTTTCATGGTTCAGGTGCAGGAGTGGTCCTTATTACTCCTTCGGGTGATCCTATACCACAGGCTTTCCACCTGGCCTTCCCTTGCATGAACAACATTGCGGAATATGAAGCACTCATTGCAGGGATGAAGCTAGCCATCAAGTGGAATATTCAACATGTTAAGGTTGTAGGTGATTCACAGCTAATCATCAAACAGGTTAATGATGAGTATAAAGTTAAGGATGACAAGCTCATACCTTACAAGAAGTTGGTGGAAACTCTGAAGGAGTATTTTGTGCACATTACCTTTGAGCAGATCCCAAGAGCACAGAACAGATCGGCAGATGCTATGGCAACGGTGGGATCTATGCTTCGTATTCCACCAGGGAACAATGATATGCCATTTTTCGTAGAAAATCTACACCAGCCCGCATATGACGTATACCGGAATCTTACCTGGCTTGTGAGGTTGTTGGTCCCTATTCCCCATGGTACGAACCCATTTTCACCTATCTTAAGGACAGTACTTTCCCTCCCAATATCTCCCATTCTGAAAAGCAAAGCCTGATTCGCCAGATAGCTCGTTACACCCTTTTAGGAGGTACACTTTATCATCGTGGCTACGATGGGAATCTGTTACGTTGTCTGGATGTGACAGAGTCAATCCAGGCAATTAAAGAAGTACACGAAGGAGTATGCGGAGCACATACAAATGGAATGGTCTTGGCTAAGAAACTGTTAAGAGTAGGTTACTATTGGCCCACCATGGAAACTGATTGTTGTACTTATGTTAGAAAATGTGTGCTTTGCCAAAAGTATGGAAATTTCATCCATGCTCCATCGCAACCATTGCAACCAATCACTACCCCGTGGCCATTCTCCAAGTGGGGACTTGATCTAATAGGGAAGCTTACTCCTACCTCATCTGATGGTCATACACATATCATCACAGCTACAAAATACTTTACAAAATGGGTGGAGGCTGTCCCTTTAACCTATGTCACAGGAGCACAGATTTCTAAATTCATCATGAATCACATTATTTGCCGATATGGTATCCCTGCAGCCATTGTCACAGATAATGGGAAGTCATTTAAGAACAAAATTGTGAAAGGTCTTTGCCAACGGTTCCAAATCAGATTGAAATGGTCCACGCCATATTACCCTCAGGGGTAATGGATAAGCTGAGGCAACAAACAAGACTTTGGTAAGGATAATGGAGAAGATGGTTAGCAAAACTGGTCGAAACTGGCACCTACAAATCCACCCAGCCCTCTGGGCCTACCGAACATCAATTCACACTCCTACGGGTGTGACGCCATATTCCCTAGTGTTCGGGACAGAATCTATCATCCCTTTAGAGATTGAACTCCCATCCCTACAAATTTCTCTTTGGGACTATTTGGATAAGGATGAAGATTACCAAGTGGCAAGATTGGCTGAATTAGAGCTCCTGGATGAGAGGCGCATTTGCGCTCTTAATCACCTGAAGGTATATCAACACAGAATCTCCCGCAACTACAACAAGAGAATCATCCCTCGCCAGTTTGAGGTGGGTGATTTAGTTATGAAGGAGAACCAGTTCAACACCAGAGCAGAGCGAGAAAAGAAAGGGAAGTTCGAACCACACTGGTTAGGACCCTATGTCATAGTTGCCAAGTATGGCACAGGGGCATACAAGTTGGCTCACCCCAATGGTGATGAGCTCCGAGAGCTCATGAATGCCATGCATCTTAAGAGGTTTTATGCCTAAACATGGCACAAGAAAGTCATAAAAATCACAAAAAAATATTAAAACATCAAAAAAATAAAAAAAAAAAAATCAGAAAAAGAAAAAGAGAAAACAGGTCATCCACTAGTGAAAACCACGTAATTGTGGCACTTTGGACAAGTCCTTGGGTGAAAACCGGTTTCCGGCGCTTCGGGAGGATTCGTTGTTCACAAGCATTCTGTATTAGAAGGGTAGTTGTCTTTTTCCTGGACCTGGTTCTACCTTCGAGTTTCCTTATGCACACCATCTAGTCTAGCCTTGATCCGGCTTTGCCTTCTTCTATTCATCTATAAGGGATGTGGTCTTTCGTTATTTCCCATCTTATGTTGGGGGCAACTCAACGACTTCACCTTCTTGTTCATAAGCACGTGGCTTCTGCCCTTGTATATTCCCCACCTAATGCTGGGGGCATCCATGCTTTCTTGGTTACCTGCACATAGCTTTGGAAAACTGTTAAAAACACAAAAACAATAGGAAATTGTTTGAGAGAAAAACACAAAAACAATAGAAACATTGTTTCGAGAAAACACAAAAACAATAGAACATTGTTTTCACAAAACACAAAAACAATAGAAAATTGTTTCAGACAACACCAAAAACAATAGAAAATTGTTTCGAGAAAAACACAAAAACAATAGAACATTGTTTCGAGGAAAACCACAAAAACAATATATTTATATATCAAAAAAAATCTAAAAACAAGGCAAAAATTTTTCAAAAAATTCCTAAAAAGTAAAACACCCTACAAAATGGTAACTTGCTTCTTACAGCTAAAACTTGTGTCTTGCGCATGGTATTTTCTCCATATCCTGTTGGTTTGTCTCACATCTTCCCCGATCAATATGACTCACGGATCACTGGATTCACAACCATTCACAAAAAGCTAGTTGCTTGCTTCGTCTGTACTCTGGGGCACTTTTGGTTGCCTGGTGCTCTTTCGTTGTGCACAAATGCTTTTCATGGACCCCGTGTCCATTTTCATTTCCCCTTGCATGTATCCTTGCTTGGGGCATCTTTTTTAACCTTTTTCGTCAATCATGAACTTGTGGATCTCTTTAGCACTGATAACAAAACATTTGTACAACTGTCTTGACCGTTGTTGGGTTAGATATGTGCGTTCGTACTTGTTTTCCCTGATATATGAGCTTGTTTCCTTCTCTTATTGCATTGCATTATTGTATGTTACATGGAGTTGGTACTTTCAGCAATGGACAATTGTTCGTAGTATGGCTTTTCATGTCATTCTACCTTTGTCGTATGCTTATATTTTTCATAAGGACCGATGATGTAGTTCCTATGGCAATATGATGACATCAAATTTGTTCCAAACAAATAAGCGGCTAGAGGTTAAGCTCTTTTCTCCCCTCATCCATATTTCTTCTACACCACTTCCCTTTCACCCCTAATTCTCCCTCTCCTTGGGGCATCCTCACCTCATCCCCATTCTTCTACCTACTTCTCATGTTTTTCGATCGTCGATCAGCTTCCTTCATCACCCCATTGACACTCGAGGGGGCATCTCTCCCTCCTACTAATTTTTATTATATCCCTTCAAAATCTCTTTTGTTTACTATCTTTAAAGTGGCATCACGTACGCCACCCCAAAGAGGGGCAAATGTAGACACCTATAATTACGCCCAAGCAATTTAAATACTTAAATTGCGCTAATTATCCCCTTTCTCACAAATCAACGACATATCGTCAAAAGCACTCATTTTCCCTCATATCATCATTAATTAATTATACTAAGCTTAATTAATTAAGTTGCCTATCCAACAAATACCCTAATTAACGACCTTCCGTTAATAAATCACCCCTTCTACCTAGACTAATTAATTATTATTAATTAATTAGCTCTTCCATCTCCATTTAACCAATAAATCAACATTTAATTGATTTAATCCCCTTATAATAGCGTAAATCGCACTAATATTCTTCTAATTGGCTTCTATAAGCTTACACCTACTTATTAATTAATCAACTTTGATTAATTAAAATACCCCCAACTCCCATGACTTGCTAAACATGTATTAAACTCTTCTAAAGTAAGGTTACCTTTAATAAAGCAACCTTATCCATTCCTAATCATGTTTTACCTTTATCCCACATTCATGAGAATGTGTTGAATCCTTTATCCTTTGGGCTATATAAAGAGCCATCCACCTACCTTTTTACTTACACCTAAACTCCTTAGAGAGCAAATGCAAAGCATATAGCAAAGAGACTAAGAGCTTGCACCTTGCCCTTTTGAGAGTTCATCATCTTGAAGAGTTAAGTCTCTTTCTTAAAGTGCTTGGGTCATATGGGAGTTGTCAAAAGGGTCTTGTAGCCCAAATTTGATTAGTCCCTCATTCCTAGGTTACTTGGAACATACTAAGGACAACTATTTTGATAGCCATGGAGCTTACTTAGGTCCATTCATTTATTTGTTGTTAGAGAATAGAGGAGTTTAGATATTTAGCATTGTTAGTTTCAAAGTTTGTATTGATGAATGCAAGCATCTAACCCTTGTTTAATTCTTATCATGATGGTGTTTATGCTTTGTTTTAGCTAAATTGTAGAACTATTTTAGGTGGTAGTTCTTGTTTCGTTTGATTTAGCATTAAGCAAAGTATACATGCACACAGATTGTCTGTAGGGATCTCCCTATGATTGAAGGCAATATGTTCATTTGGTATGATGTTTACCACTATGGCTTGAAGGTGTGTAGGATCGACCTCTAATGGCACTCCTGACCCCTGAAGAGTTTGGTATAGAATTTCTTTGTGTACATTGGATATCTTAAGAAGATCTAAGATTGAAATCTTAGCAGACGTCTTCTCAAGTTGCTCTAAGAGGTTGTATTTACCAGTTTGTGGGGTTGATGGAGAAGGTTCCAAAATCACGAGGCGTGCATGCCTTGTTACTGAAACACAATCCTTTCCCTTGATTTGGATGGCATTAATATGGTCAGTAGTAGAGCGAATACATCCAATAAGTGAATCATAATTATTGTTTTATTTTTTGGTGTATAAGTAATTCACTGCTTTATAACCTTGGGATGAATCTCCCCGATCCAGCTTTGAATTTTATGATTTATCATGATTGGGGAATAACTCTTTATATATCCCCATCTTTTCGTTGGGTGTCTGAGTTTTTCTTGGGTTGTCCACCTCTATCTCCCCATTTTCGATGAGGTCTTGGATATAATGATGAAGTCACAGACATATTTCTATCTTATGTCCTTTGACAGGATGCATTTCACAATATTCATGCTCCTTGTACCATGAATTTTTTGGAGCATTGTCATCAAATGGTTGTGGCGTAGTATATGTTGTCATATGACCCAAATCCAATTATTTTAGTATAACCGACAAAGGTTCATTAAGAGAGGTGAAAATTCTTCATTTTGGTGGTGGTTGAATTGGTCTTTTGGTCAGTTTAAAAGGTTAACCAGTTTGGACCATTTGAACACGTTTAGAATCAGTGATCCCTTCTCCCACCAGATTTTTGTTTTTGTTAAAAACCTTCAGCTTCTCTGTGGGTTTAACATTTTGATTAACTCCAAATTGGGATTTGAGAGTTTCTTTTGCAATGAGAACTTTCTCTATTTGAACCCCCTTTTCGATGACCTCCTCAAAAGTATGAACACAATGCATTTGGAGGTGGAAAGCTATATCTGGATTGAGGTTGGCTACAAAAATACTAACCAGCTATTTTTCAGGGAAAGCATAAGGGAAGCGGCTAGCTATCCCTCTCCACCTTTGGAGGAAGCTAGTGAAAGTTTCATTAGGGTGTTGTTTGGCACCATATAAATGTACCATGGTGACATCACTCTCTATGTTGTACGAGAAGTGATACACAAACCTTTTTGCCAATTCTGGCCAAGTGAAAATTGATCCCTGAGGTAAACGTGTAAACCACTCCAAGGTTTGACCTCCTAGACTCTTAGGAAAAAGTTTTACGATATAATTGTCACTGTAGGTCACCTCTTGACATGCCATATAGAAATATTTGACATGATCTTGTGGATCTCCTTTCCCTTTATATTTGTCGAATTTTGGCATGTTGAATTTCTTAGGAAAGGGTTAAAGGGTCATCATCTTGTCAAAAGGATAGGGACATAATTCTTCATATTGATACTTTCTAATGCTCCCCATATTTCTATCTTGAAGGCTTGTGAGTGTTACTTTCATAGATTGTACCTCTTGTGTGAGCAATTGTTCTCTAGTGGAAGAAACGGGGATATATATTCGGTGATATCCTGTATCATCTTCTTCTTGATTTTCTCTATGGAATTCATTGATCTTAACCTTAGGCCTTGAATTTTGAATGTTTTTTCTTGCTTCCTTCTGTACATGAGAGGTTAGCAAAGCTAATTGCCGGCTTAGGTTACTAATTTTTTTTGAATGGTGGTTTCTTGTTCTAATGGTTCCTCTTCTTCCTTATCTTGTGGAGGTTCTTCACCATTCTCATGTCCCATCGTGTTTTTATGTGGCACTTTGATAAAGGGTATTCTATGTCCCACTATCTTATTATTTCCTATGTTGGAGGTAGAACCATGTCCATGTGTCAAAATGTCCTCTATGTTGATATAATGTTTTCATTCATACTCATGGTAGCGATTATGTCGTTTGGATCTAGCTTCTTTCATTTCTATTATAGTATGTATGTATGTATGTTTAGTGCACTAATTACTCCATTACCCATGCTAGCATTCTATCCTTATTTCTGAAGAGAAACTCATCTAATAGAGTGGGATCAAAGTTGATTTATGCGTGTGGAGATTCGAATTCATTACCAATATGATTGACCATATCTTCTATCTCTTTTTCCTCAGAAAACAGAGGCCATAGATCATGTCCAATGAAAGGGTTTGACCCTTGTTTTTTTGAGGCTTACCAAGCTTACACTTGTTGTTCCTCGTATGTTTGTTTCTTGAGTCCTAATTGTGTTTGAGGAGCAATGATTTGTAATAGTTTCACTAGGGTAAGTTGTAAATGTGCTTTAAAACTTTGCGACCACACCTAAGTGAAATGCAAGATAAATTTTCAATAATATGAATGAATAATAATGTGAGAATACCAATGTGATAGAGTGATAAATAACCAGTGACACAAATGTTTGGTATCTAAGCCTATCAAATGAAGTACCTCCTAGACTACTTCTTAAATATTAGTGTCACAAGATAATTAACAAGATGTTCTCACTTATACCAAGTTGAAGAGAATGAACAAGACGTAAGTAAATACAAAAAGTTAATGTGACCTCCTAACAAGATATACTAAAATTAAGTCCAAACTCGATTAAGACCTATATCTCAAAAAGTGCCAATTACAATTCGTGAGTGATACAACAATATCACCAAGATATGTTAACCAAACTTTGTGAGAAAGTAAGGTATTGATATCAAGATACTATTAATATAACACGCACGAGTGGTAACACCTAGCACTCTTCAAAATCAAGGTAATAATAGAATCAAACTAAAAATCTTATAATGTAGCTAGGAATAGTCAAAATGTGTGCAACGTAACCTTACAATATAGATATTTAGGCCGAGTTTACAAGAAACAAGACGTAAATATAAAAAATTGTAGTGATACAATACAAACAAGTTAACCCTTCTAAGGAAGTTCAAGATGATGAACCACACCTAACTACAATGACGATCTTGACAATGGTCACCAATGATATCAATACATCTCCATGCACTTTAGATGTTTAACTTACCCAACCGCAAACATGGATGGGCGTAAACAGACAAAAAAGTGGCAGAAATTATCAATTGGTAACACAAAGGTAGTCACCCTCCTTCTGATCAACAAAGTTTCAAAAGAATATGAAGGAATAAAATCAAAAATGGGATGAAAAATGTTGGCTTCACTTCGGCAGAGTTTCACCTTGCCCTAAGGCAAGTAAAAACTAAGCGAAAGTAACGCGTCACACATTTCGTAATAAAAAGATGTTTCACAACTCAACACTGTTTTAGAATGGTCAAAGTGGGCTCCTGGCCAAAGTATATTTTCCTAGGTGGTTCTCTTGTCCTAGGTGTTACACAGATTATCCACGAGTGGGACAATTTACCCAAATAGTCCTGACTATCTTAGGAGTATCTCGACTTTTCCCCCTTCAAGCATAGTGGGCAGTAAATGCATCCATCATGTACTTAAAAGGGTCGCATAGGGACAACTTGTAACTCTATCTCACAAAGGAATCACTAGTTAGATAGGTAGTGCGGAGCACTTCCCATTTCATCCACAAGGTTTCCTCTTGCGTGGACTACTTTGGGGTTCCTGGAACCACCCCTATTGTTGTAGCTTAAGGCGTTATGCCAAAGGGGTTATGTTCCAGTTGAGCGGAAGGGGACGTACCCTTTTCCAAAACCTGTAATACAGTGTTTTGAATATGTAGTTCTTTTTATCTTGTTTAATTAGGTGTGGTTTTCTTGAACACCTTTTGGTAACCTGTATAACAACTGTATTAGTAGTTTTTGACTTCGTTTTGATTCCTCCTTTCTTTGAAAAGTATTTTTAGGTCCTGCACTCAAGCGTTAGTAGTTCCCCAAGAAAATCACATTATTTAAAAGAGGATTAAGAGTTTCTTTTGATTCTCAAGATCATCTAAGGATGCAAGAGAAGATCATACACAACAAATAATACAACTAAAAAGTAAAGAAAATCTTTGCAATCAATGAACCATACAAAAATCTTGATAAATGTTCTTTCCCTTAAACCAAAAGTAAAAGATGAAGTTTCCAATTTACCAAATGTTATAAAATGAAGACTAAAGTTGCTTTTGATTCTCAATATCACCCTAAGATGCAAGAGAAGAGCATACACAAACTTTATCCCAACTATATAGAAATGGAAAACTTCAAATCAAAGGACCATTGAAAAATGCTTTGTAAAAGGTTCATTCCCTTAAGCAAAATGAATAAACAAATTTCCAAGTTTAATCCCAATGTAAAAAAGATAGAGATAAAAGTTGTTTTTGATTCTCAAGATCACCAAAAGGTGAAAGAGAAGATTATACACATGCTTTGATCTAAATCAAGTAAGCATGGAAATACAACATTCATCAAAACATTAAACATATTAGAAAATGACCAGTTTTAAACTAACAGAAAAACTTGTAATTTCTATAAGTATAAATCTCATATTTATATTTCCATTACATATTTAACTTCAATGTATTTCCAATGCAAAAAAAATGGAGTCATTTCGATTTCAGGAGAAAATGTTATGGCCTTCAGAAGATGGGTTATGCATATGCTCTTATGCTCATGGGTATGCACTTGACATGCACTAAAAAAATGTCTAAAAAACATCCCTTAATTTACAAAATGGGTAAATTTTTCCAACCAAGATTCAATTTTGACAACAACCCATCACATTAATATATGAATAGAAGACTCAAAGCTATCAAACATTAACATACATGCTCAAGAATTTAAGATTTTCAAGAAAAAGACAAAACTAGCATGTAAAAATGATGAAAAAGTAAGCTCTAAAAATGAAAACATGATGAAATATTGAAATTTTCTCACCAAGATTTAATTTTGTTAGCAACCCACCACATTAATATGTAAATAGAAGACTCGGCACTATCAAACACTAACCTACATACTTAATAATTTAAAAAAATTTAAGAAATTGACAAAACTAGCATGTAGAATGTTGAAAAAGTAAACTCTAAAAATGAAAACATGGAGAAATCTTGAAATTTTCTCATCAATTCCAATTTTGAAAACACTTCACCTCCTCTATACCTACAAGGAAGACTCAACACATGCAAACTCGACAAAACAAGTTAAGGAAAACAAGTTACATCAACATGTGTAAAAGAGGGTTAGTAACCAAAAATGAGACTTAACTACAAAAACTTGAAATTAAGTGAAAAAGATAATGGAGTAAGTCCCACTGAGTGTGTCAAATGTGTGGATGTGTTGTTTTTAAACTAGTGCTAATATGAGTAAAAGACTAACACCTAAATAGCCTTATTTAACAAGAGTTTAACAAACTACTTAGCACCATCATGATAAGAATTAAACAAGGGTTAGATGCTAAACATTCATCAATAAAACTTTGAAACTAACTATGTTAAAACATCTAAAATCCTCTATTCTCTAACAACAAATAAATGAAATGAACCTAGGTAGGCTCCATGGCTATCAAAAATGGTTGTTCTTAGTGTTCCAAGAACCTAGGAATGAGGGCTTGTCAAAGTTGGGCTACAAGACCCTTTTAACACCTCCCATATGACCTAAGCACTTAGGAAAGAGGCTTAACCCTTCAAGATGATGAGTCCTCAAGAAAACAAAATGCAAGCTCTTAGTCTATTTTGCTATATGCTTTACATTTGCTTTCTCAAGAAGTTTAGGTGTAGGTATAAAGGTAGAAGGAGGGCTCCTTATATATCCCAATGGATAAAGGAAACACTTCATCCCTCTACATGTGGGATAAAGGTAAAACATGATTAGGAATGGATAAGGTTGTTTTATAAAAGGCAACCTTACTTTAGAAGGGTTTAATTTATGCTTAGTAAGTCATGGGAGTTGGGGGTGTTTTAATTAATCAAATGTGATTAACTAATAGGTAGATGTAAGCTTATAGAAGCTAATTAGAGTAATATTAGTACAATTTAGGCTATTATAAGGGGATTAAATCAATTAAATATTGATTTATTAGTTAAATGGAAGGGAAATCTAATTAATTAATAATAATTAATTAGTCTAGGTAGAAGGGGTGATTTATTAACGAAAGGTCGTTAATTAGGGTATTTGTTGGATAGGTGACTTAACTAATTAGCTTAGTGTAATTAATTAATGATGATATAAGGGAAAATGAGCATTATTGACAATATGTCGTTAATTTACCAGAAGATAGATAATTAGCACAATTTAAGTATTTAAATTTCTCAGGCGTAATTATGGGTGTCTACACAGCCCAAAGCAGAGACTCAAATGAGCGCGAGGCTTCCACATATCCTAAGTCCAAAATGGGGGCAAAGACGGCCATTGAATCAGCTAAGGAAAGAAGAGACAACGGAGGTCTCCACATTTCCAATCAGTGCATCTTCAAATGTTAGACCCAAAGGCAAGTTCTAAACAAGCATAGGCTTGCCACATTTCCAAAAGTCAAAAAGGGGACAAAGTTGGCTGTTTAAATCGAATAAGTATAGAAGGGTCAGCGGAAGCCTCCACGTGCCTCATCCGCACAACTTCAAAGGTAAAATCTGGGGGTAGGTCCCAAATGTGTGTTGAGCCTCTATGTGTCTAGGATCAGACATATGACCCCACTAAACAAAAGGGACATGTGGTCATGTTTCAAGTCAAAGTGGGAAGTTGGGTCGCCGGAGGTAGCTTGAATTTTTTGGCTTATGTTTCGAAAAGGCGTAAAGTATAAAAGTAAGATGCACCTCTGTCGACGCCCAGAGAAGCCACGTGTCAGGCCTAAATTACATGCGCAAAGGTGGTCCTTCAAAATATTTTTTGCCAAAATTAGGCTAGCAGGCCTGGGGAAGTCTTTTCTCCTAAGTGGAAAATGCGGGCCGGTGGGCCCGGAGATGACTTTTGGGAAATGTAAAGTTGCAGTATTGTGGGGGATTTTGGGAAAAAATGAATTGCGGGCTTACAAGGCTGTAGGGAACTTTTTACACTTTTGTAATTTTTGTGCAAAAGGCGCAAAGTGAATTTCAGGCCCACGGACCTGTTTTGCAAAACTGGTTTTTTCGCCATTTTTTACGAATCCGATTCAAGTATTCAAATGGGCCTATCTTTCAATCTAGTGCTCAAAATTAAAAAAAATTGGTACCATTGGAAAGGTATTGACCTCCTCCACACCATGGAATCCTGAAACTTTAATTTTGACAAGGTTATGTGGGTAAAAAATAGGAAAAATGTCTTTCATTCCATTAATGTATGATCGGATTGCTTCAACAACTAGATCAGATTTGATTTGATCCACCGTTCTTCCTTCTTCAAAATGCCAAACAAAAATGGAGGGGTAGACTTGACAGGTTATAGGTAGATTTGTAGGGGCATTGATGGCTGGTAGTTGAGCTTCGAAATCATTTATTCTCCTCTCTTCACTTTATCTATAAAGGTAAGAGCATGGCTCATTGTAAAGGGTTGGAAATTTTGGTTTTGCGCCCTCCCTTCTTCTCTGGTATGCAGATGAATTTGTGGAGTCTGAACCTTCTATTAAGACTGTAATGCAATTTTTTCATCTTTTGGCCATTGTAATGTTCTGTATCAATTTATGAAGAAATAATACATGTCTGTGGATGATTTTAACCCTCTCTTGTGTTCATTACCCTTATCTGGTCTTTCATTGTAAATATTGGATATCTGTGCATGGTGGTTGTATTACATTTTAATGGTATGTGTTTGATAGAAAATCCGATGTTCAGCATTCCTTTGGTGCATCACCTCTATTAGTTTAGGTTTAATTTTTTGCATCTTCTTAAACCTATCACCTTGGAAAGTTAGAATAGATCCTACGCAAGTTTTATGTGTGCACCTGAACAGAGGAATAGGAACCGACCTTCATCCTGAGAGCTCTCTCGATTTCAAATTCCCACACTTTGAGAGATGCTCCATGTTATGCAATCACACGGAGAGTCTTAATCCATTGAGTTGCAGACATTTAGGGGTGTTGTGATTTTGCACTAACAAGACTTGTAGATAAATTCCAAACTATTTAGGCAAAAACAAAGACCTGTAAATCATAAGATTGAACCCTTGATGAGAAAAGAGTTATCCAAACTGATTGAATCAAGTATTATTTTTCCATTTAAGTGTTCAAGTTGGGTAGTTAATCTTGTTCCTGTTCAGAAAAAGAATGAAAAAATATGACTATGTGTGGATTTTAGAGATCTTAACTAGGCTTTATTAAAAGATCATTGTCCGCTACCCATCATGGATCATATTTTAAGAACAGTTTTAAGATCAGATAGGTTGTCCCTTTTGGATGGTTATAGTGGATAAAATCATATTCTTGTGCATGAAGAGGATAGATAAAAAACAACCTTCACCACGAAGTGGGGTACTTATTCTTACAAAAGAATGCCTTTTGGACTTTCTAATGTCAGTGTAATGTTTCAACATGCAATGGATATGGATTTCTATAGCCTTCTAAATAAATGTATTTTGGTTTATTTAGATGATGTTACTATATTTTCAAAGAATTATGATGATCATATTATGCATTTAAGGAAGACTTCTCATTTTTTCAAGCAATTTGGAATATCACTAAATCCCAAAAAGTCTATCTTTTTAGCCCATCAAGGTAAATTACTTGGGCATATTGTGTCTAGAAAAGGTTTACCTATTGATCCTTTCATAATTGAAGAAATTTCACATATATCCTTGCCTCATCATAAGAAATCATTACAAAGTTTTATTGCAAAAATAAAGTTTGTTAGAATATTTATTCCAAATTTTGCAGCATTAGTCAAGCAATTAACATCCATGTTAAAGAAAGATAAAACTCTCTTGCACCAACAAAGGAAGAAGAGGATTTGAAGCTATCAGTTTAGCTATTTCACAAGCTCCTACCATGGAAAATCCTTATTTTGATAAGGATTTCATGATGTATGCACTTGTAGGAACAGAAAACATTTCAACCATATTAATGTAGGTTAGTGATGAAAATATTGAGCAACCAATCGCTTTCTTTAGGCAGATTTTACATGATTATGAGACAAGGTACACTTTTATTGAAAATCAAGTACTTATTGTAGTTAGAGGACTAAAGAATTTCAAGGACATGCTTTCCAATAATAAGATACATGTTTTAGTCTCTCATCTAAGTGGTAAAGCATTCTTGTTGAACAAAGAACTGAATGAGAAGAGGGCATGTTGGATTACAAAGGTCATGGAGTATGATGTTGACATTCATGTTGCAAAAACAGTCCAAGACAAAGGATTATGTGAACATCTGATTGTTAATATGGAAAAACAACAAGATGTAGAATCATAAAATTCATTATAGCATGTTAAAATTACATATGAGTGGTTAGAAATGTTATTACAATCTAAAAATCAGCAACCAGAACTCAATCCAGAGGTTCAAGGATCAAGTTGGATGACTGATTTGATTAATTACTTACATCACAGTACTTATCCAGAAGGTATGGACATAAATAAATGAAGATATTTCATATTACAAACTATACCTTATGTTTTTATTGATGGTGTGTTGTTCAAAAGGGATATAAATGGAATTTTTCTGTGATGTATTGATTATGATAGAATGCAACAATTATTATATGAGTTTCATGAAGGACCTATAGGAGGCCACTTCTCAGCAAGTACTATAGCCTTGAAAATTATGAAAATTGGTTATTGTTGGCCCAAAATATTCAAGGACTGCTTTGAATGGATTAAAAGGTGTAATAAATGTGCATTCTTTGGTGGAAAGGAACGTTTATCTTCACTCCCTTTGCAGCCTATTTTAGTGGATCATCCTTTCATGTAGTGGGGTCTTGACTTCATTAACATGATAAATCCACCTTCATCATAAGGACACAAGTGGAGCTTGACTGCCACGGATTATTTCACACATTGGATTGAAGTAGTGGCCTTGAAAGAAGCTAATGATACTTCATTCTTATCATTTTACAAAAGTATAGTTTACAGATTTGGTGTTCTAACAACTATCGTTTCAAATAATGCCTTAGTGTTTCTTGGCGCGAAGGTAACATAGTGGGATGTCAAACACGACATCTATTAGAGTACTTCATCTAATTATTACCAACAAGGTAATGGATTAGATGAAAGTACTAACAAAAATATTTTAAAGATCATCAAAAGAACACTCAAGGACAACCAAAGAGCTTGATATCTAATGTTAAATTCATCACTTTGGGATGATAAAGTGACTCTTACAAGATCAAATAGAAAATCACCATACAAACTTGTTTATGTATGTGAGGAAAGAATGCCTATTTTAGTTGAGTTTCCTGCATTGGATTTACTACATCATATGGAATTATTTGAGAATGAATCAATACAAGTTCGTTATGTAGGATTAATGGAGTTGCAAGAGCTAAGAGATAAAGCTTATTTGAACATGGAAATGAATCAAAGAGAGATCAAGAGAATTTTTGATAAAAAGGCTAAGTTTAGAGTCTTTAATGAAGGAGACATTGTGTTGAAATGGGATGTTGGTCGTGAAAATCCACAAAACCACGTAAAGTTTGATATAATATGGATTGGTCGTTACATGATTTTAGCTTACAAAGAGCATAATGTTTTTCATATTTCAAGGATGAATGGAGAGGAATTTCCCATTCCTGTGAATGGTATATTTATTAAACACTATTATATAAATTTCTACAATGTTTGGTTAGAGTAGGATTTCCCTTTGAATAAGTGCAGTTCATGCCCATTACATGTTTTTTAATTCAATAAGTGTATTTTTGCATGTGATTTGGTTTACCAAATCCTTTCCCGGTTTTAGTTTGTTTTTCAAAATGGCCAATTTTTCAAAATAGGCAGATTTAGGTTAGATGCTTTGACTCCATGCCCAATGGACTAGAGCAAGGCACTAGTCTACAACCTAGCAGGAAACTTTCCCCATAGTATCACCATAAATGTTGACTATTTTTTCACTTGTGCAAAAATTGGAAACTTGAAACTTTGTTTTTGATGGAAGGAATTGATGAATGAGCCTAACTAAGGGGGCATTTACAAGTAGATTATGTTTTCAGTTAAGCGAATCAATAAGGAAAATTAAAGCTATGTTTGCTATTGCAGAATGCAATACCTTACATATGTTGTTATCCCATAATCACCTTCATCAAAGATGCATAGAATCCCCGAAGAACTAAACCACAACCTTGAGGAAGGCGGAGATAGAGGTTGACCCGAGTAGTTGGAATCAAAAGCATCAAACATAGTTGTTGTTTGCATTGCTAACAATTCATTTTAAGCTACATGTATTTTCAATTTGATCATTTCCTATGATTAAGTGTTATTAAGTATGTTATTGAGTTGTTTAATTCATTGTACAATTATTACATATCATAATAGATGAAAGTAAAAGGAAGTACACAACTCAATTGCAAAAATAATATCATTTATTCATTAAGTAAAATTAGTGTTTCCCACACAAGTCGTGGGATGTAACTTATGATTACTAAAATAAATGGTACATGTACATGAAACTAAAATAAAAATAGTATAGAAGAAACTCATTGGTTCGTGATTTTGTAATTTGTTCTCAATTTTATTGTGTAAATATTCAATCAAATCCCTCAATTTAGTGTATCACCCCATTTCAATTGAATTACAACAGTATTTTACCCTCAAAACCCCCAAAAAATAAATTAGTTTAGGATACATTAATAAAGAACCGACCTTGATACCAGAGACTCACCTCAACAATAGGTATACCAACAGACCTAAGGTGTTTCCATTATATCTACGGAAGTGAGACATAAAGCAAGTTTAGAACCCTTGTTTTCTTCTCTCAACAAGGGTGTACTTTAGTGAGATTGAGCTCAAGGTTTAATCTTTACTCATGTGCTATCTAGTTTCAGGAACATAAACCATTTGAGATCAAAAAGCATAAGGTACATCAAAGTAACAAATGCAGGAATGAATATTACTATCTATTAGAATCTCATGCCATTCACATCAATCATGACAGATAAAAATAGAAAGAAAAGAAAATCACTATGGAACATAAGAGAGGCCAAAAATCCTAATTATTTTCTAACTATTTTCTTAAGTGTGCAGATACAGGTTGCAGTAGAAGAGAACAAAATGCATGCTTGTAAAATTTTGTATTATCAAGTAAAGACTACATTTCAATGACAAAATCATGCATTCAAAATTATATCTAATGATATATATGAGAAATTCATGGTCACAAAATTTAATGCAAAATCAAAGAGATTCAACATAGATTGAATTAAGGAAGAGACATTAAGGAAATAAGATCCAGTAGAAAAAGTAACATGTGATGCCTTTATATATAGTGTGAAAGATAAATTTTTCTGATTATAGAGAAAATACACCTTTCAGTATCAAGACTCAATGATAAATTCTATCAAAGGATAGGAAAAATAGTGCTAAATTATTTCATCTTCATGATCATGTCATAAAGTAATCATTAACAAAAGAAAGGTTTTAAGCTTTGTTGTTCTAGATATTTTTTCAAATATACAAATGCAAGAAACGATACAACTAAAAGATTTGTAGACTGTATAATCAATTCAAGCCATTAAATGATCATGATTACAAAGTTTACAATTACATCTTCAAATAGAAGTAAAGACTCAATAGGAAGCATCTATGATAGGATAGTAAATGTCATTTACTATTAAGAACACAAAATACAAGTGTCACTTGCATGAATGAAGAGAGTTGAAGAATAGTCTATTGTATACAACTTAAGAAGAACAAAATAGGTTGAATATTTTCACATGCCATACAGAAGCAGCTATTACATGGTACACAAAGCCACTGGTTGCAGAGCAAGCTGTGTATTTTACAATATCAACTCCATATATATCCAAGCTTAACACATCAAATATGGAAGGAAACAAACAATGAGTTCATTTATGCAGTGACCTCCTCAAAGATTATAGAGCTAATGGATGCAGCCCGACATTAAAGCATAACATGAGTCACTAATTTTTCATTAGCAAGCACAATGTATGGGGAAATCATTCATAGACATGGAAAAAAATAAATGCAGAAGGGTTCCCCAAACTGAAAATACATCTCCATCTTATGAATTTCAGGTACAAATTATCAAGATGCAAGCTAGAAAGTTGAGCTCATAAGGAATATCTACATTATATGTTAAATTTCTTAACAACATACAACAAGATGTACAATTTTCAAGACTCAAGGCTTTTAGGAAAATCTTTCCACAAGGAAACATCATACTTTAAATGATCAAAGCAGCATGTCATTTGAAAAGAACATCATGAAAGTAAAGTATCATATTCTAGTCTATAAAGAGAGAGTTGCAAGTTAAGTTTTGCAATAGCAAGCACTTTCCATCTTGTTTTAGGTAGTTGAGAGTTAGAAAGTTTCTCCATTTTGGAAAATGAAAGAGATTAACCATATGATAAAAGAAGGGTTATTTACCTTCATTTATTTTATAACTATTATTTTAGATGTGCAAAGTACATATGCAAGTACAACCTTCTATTATATAGGAATTAGATTACAACAATAGAAATACATGCATTCAAAAGTACACTGTTTGATCAAGCTTCTAGGGGGCATGTGAAGTGTAGTGTCATGAGAGATCATGATGAAACAAAACCAAATATCAAATTACATATTTCAAGAACAACATGAAGATCATGATACAATTTGTATGAATTCCTCTAAAATAATGATTGTAGATCAAATCCAATCAATAAAGATTATCTACATAAAATCTTGAGAATCCAAGAAGTACCATCACATTAGAATATAAGATACAACTATGTTAGAGAAGGTCAGTTGACTCAAATTTTTAGAAAGTATACAATCTATGCAAGATTATAAAAGTACATAATGCATGTATTTAGTGATAATTTATAGAAGAGAATAACATAGTTTTATTATGGAAATAAAGGATCAAAAATCAAGTGCAAACCCCCAAATAAGTTGGGGAATATTCAACAAAAATAATGCAGCCATGATAGCAATGGAAACAAAATGTTTTCTGAGAAGTAAAACTATGAACCCATATTAGCATAAAGTCCAGCAAACCCAGAACTCAGAAGTTGAGGGTTTTTCTTCAAAAATGTATAAACAAGAGCAATCCAGTGAATCTAGGAGTTAGTTAACAAAGTTTCAAGAAAATAATATATGAGAAAGAGCATTGATAGCATTTAGAACACATAAACCAGGGCTATCAATAAATGATAATACAACCATGTTGTTTCATGAATAGAAGTATAATACTTCAACCCTTGAAAACTTTATATCAAATAATGGCTGAGAAAACATTACGAGCTAGGCATAGGACCCACTTTCAGGATTCAAATAACAAGAAATGAAAAAATGGAGGTCATTTTTCATCAAATAGCAGACAAAGATCACTCTATGATTTGAAGGTTTGAAATAAATGAAATGGTTACCATAGTGAATTACAAATTGAGCACCCATAGGTTCCAGGGACTGAAACCCTTGTGTAAAATAAGAAATAAATTTCAAAGAAATCATAATATGACCCATAATAAAATATATACAACCTCATATCAAGCAATTTATCACCAAGATACAACTAAAAGATGGCCATGGTAGAAATTAGATAAAATATAGTGAACAACAGAGTTTCCTCTTCAAATATGGTGGCAGTGAGTAAATATATAGTCCTTATCTTATACAAATATTTCCTCGAATCGGAATACAAAGAGCTTAGAAACTCATCCATGGCAGTCACTAAGTATTCATAGAAAGAAACGAGAGGAGAGCTCAAAAAATTCTAGCAATGGTGGCGGCCTTAAGACTTGACAGAGGTAGAAATCTTTCAAATTCAAAAGCTCAAGTAACCAAAAGGAAATAGAGCATGTTTAGGGGCCATTAATGTTAAAATAACATAGTGACTCAGTGATAAAAAAACAATGCTATTCATAAAGGGGCACAAAACCTCTTTTCACATAATAGTCACAAAGAAAAAATCCATATCTTCTTTTCAAGTAGGGTTTTTGGAAAGGAAACTAGATCAAATGGCTTAAAGAACTTACCAATTTTAGAGAAAATTCAATGAACCCCTTGAATGTTGAGGAATAAGTTGGATTTGTGAGCACCTAGAATTGATTTAAGCTCAAAAGTATCATCTCAGAGCTCGAAAACAACAAGGTTTTAGTAGGAAGCAAGTACCAAAGAAATCTCGAAATCCATTCAGAATTCTAAAATTACAAAACAATGAACTCACCTCTTCTATGCAATGAAAATCATCATTAGTCAAGACAGAGAAGCATTTGAACTAGATAGTGGTCATATAGATTACAAAAGCTACTAAAATTTTGAATAGAGTTTTACAAAATGACAGAGAAACTGAATGTTCATACTCGCAAAGTTCCATAAAAGCCATTTTTGCAAAGTTTTAGAGCTTCAAAAGATAGAAAAATGGAAATTCTGAAGAAAATTTAGCATGGCCCTAGCCGCTCAGGAGAAAAAATGAAAATGACAAAGTGATAAGCTCAACGGTTTTTTTACCCAACTTAACTCACTTGTGTTAACAATATATGGAAAATATCGTGCCCGTACAAGATCAAGCAACTAAAAGATAAAATCCCAACCAACAACCATAATCACCACAGGTTAAGAATCCAAGATGAAAATCAAACAGGTAGAGAGATCAACGGGTCTCAATCAAAACACTAAAATCAGTGATCCCCAAGCTTACCTCACGTAAGCTAACTCATTTAGTGATTTAAAGAGATCAATGGTGGTGATATCATAGTAAAAAAATCCAACGTTTCACAGTGCAAACCATAATTTTAATTGCAATTACTAGTGACTTGATCATCATTGAAGAAATGACATACATGGCAAGCAATTACAAAAACCATAACTAGGGTTAGATTCAAATCTTCACTGACATCACGAAGGTTCAAGTTATCATTGAAGGGGGCTAGCCCAATAATTTGAATATTATTACTTTGACCTTATAAAGGTCAAATAATATTATGGTTTCCGTAGACTATACAAAACGTTGTCACCTTACGACGTTGTATTAATAAGTCAAAAGGACCAAATGATGTGCCTCCACTATGATCTAGTCTATGCCAAGTATATCAAGGTGTTCGAACACTATATTAATCAATAATTATCTTTTAAAAGGTGTCTGAATCATAGTTATATGCCAATGATTAATCAAAAGAGTCTCAAAAACTAATGTATGCCATTCAAAGGGGCCCTAAATAATAGGTGACTATTATATGCCAAGTCAAAACACCAATGATGATACATAAAGCTTAAGAATTTTCCTTACCTTAAGTGAAACAAAATACCTTATCGATTCTTTATGGCGAAGGAAATCTCTACGCAAAAATTCCCTAACCCTAAATTCCTTGGTGATTGTAGGGTAAGATGCGGTAATGAAATCATCTTTTCCATTAGTGGCGGCATCGCTGATTGCTCCGATGTTGAGTTTGGTACGACGACTGTGAATGCAAATGAATGTTCCCCTTTTTTGGTTATTTTCCTAGCACTAGTTGGATATGGTTTCCCTGGTTTTGGTACAAGGGATGGGGAGGTTTTCATTTTGATAGCAGTAGATGGTTAAATGAATCTTATCTCTACCTGGGTAAGGTTGTGGAAAATGCAGCGAATTATGCCTCTCTTTTTCTTATTTTTGGTTCAATCAAAAGAAGAAGATCGGGTGGTAAGGAAGGTATCGGTTGTCCCTACCCTAATGAAACTGATGCCTTTGGTCTTGGCTTAGAGGATCTTTTGGGGGTTTTAACCTAGACTAATATGCAAGATTAGAATGGTGGCTTTGATCAAGTGCAGGTTATGGATTTAGAAAGTTTAGATCTGAGACATAGAGTCCCAGTTCATGTATTACAGGATTCTGTTTGTGGAATTACAGCAGTGTATGAGGTCTTTCTTGATCTTGGATGTGTTCCTATGCATTCCCAGTGTCAACCAAGGCTACAGATTAATAAATCCCCTGATCCAATTTCTTTTAAGGATGTGGTAAGGGATGGAGGAAATAGGAGCAGGGTGTTGCTTGACAAGAAAAGGAACAAGCCTATGTTTTATGCTAAATCTACACCATCTGTGAGTTTTGGGGAAGAGGTGATTCAAATAGAAGCTACTTTCAAGAGGAATGGTTTGATCTGTAGATTTAAAAACTTTTACCCAGGTTTTACCGTGCTTCATTCCTAGATATAAAGTCAATGGGGTTGCTTCTTGGTAGGTAGGTTAGATATCTTTCCTAGTGCACGTGGATTTTTCATTGTTTCTTTTTCCAGTGTTTCATATAGGGATTTAATTTTTGGGAATTTTTTGGAATTTGATTCCCATTTGCTTTTGATGAAACCATGGTTTCCCTTGTTTAATCTGGTTTCTGATTCTTTCCAAGTTAAACCGGTGTGGATTTGTCTACCTTACCCACCGCTCCAATTCTAGTTAGAGAGTTATTTAATTGCTATTGGAAATAATTTACGGAAATGTTTAGTTATTGATCCTAAAACCAAAGATTTTGATCATAATACTTATGCTTGAATATTGGTTTATATGGATACATCTGTGGACTTCCCTTCTTCTATTGAAATTAAAGTTGAAGATAGAACCTAGCTACACAATTTGGATTACGAAGGGTTTCCCTTCAGATGCAGAACATGTTTCTCTCTTGGCCATTTAACAACAGATTATCTCTTTGTTCATAAACACACTAAAGGTACAAGTTCCTAGTGGAAGAAATCAAATACTAATAACTTGGTAGTTAATGATCCATTGGATTGTGATTCTGATTCAGTTTTTGCGAGATCTGTTGAACCAAAAGTGATGAATGTGTAACAAGAGTGTAAGAATGTATTGGTACATTCTTCTGTTTCACAAGACTATGAGGAAACCATTGAATTTTTGCTTACAATCCATAATATCAAAAATGCAAATTAAAATATGGAAGAGGGTTTGAAAGTTGTCAATTGGAAAAAGAAAGGCACAATCTCCCCCTTAAAATATAGCTAAGATCCAAAGGGAAGGGGCTTTATTGAGTTTGTCATTAGTTTTTTTATGTTTTTGTTGTTTGTTTGTTTATTTTGTTATTTTGATCCTTGGTGCCACTGGTAGAGGCTGGTTTGTCTTGTTCCTCAATGACCTATCTTTTTATCCTCTTATTTTGTACGGGTAGGATCCCCTTAACCCATTTTTACCATGAATCACAAAAAATACCTTAAACTCTGCAAAGATGGTCCCCACAGTGGGAATGGGAATTTTTGTCAAGTGTATATGTGTCATGATGAGCAAAAAATAAGAAGGATAATGCATCAAAGGGTGAACATCAGAAGTTTGGAGTACTATTACCTTAATTTTCACAACATAAGGGTATTATTATTTTGCACATTCTCACAGGTGGTCCTTAGAGTAGAGATGAATTATTTTGCTAAGTATGATAGAGAAAGGCATTATTTTTCACATGATGTATTTTTACATGCCTCCACAAGAGGAAAAATTAGAGATAAATACAGAATGCCATGTAAGGGGATAGTGAACAAGTGTCACTTCATGCACAAGAAGACAAATAATATGCAATTGGATTAGAGGAGACTTGAACAACAAACAAGTGACTAATATTAGCCAAAAAAAATCACCCAAGTATTTCAATTGCATTAAAAATAGAATAGTCAACTACACTTTGACTAGAGTGTATTTTTATAACTAATGTTATTAATGCCTCATTGTAATCAGCATGTCTATTTTTATTCATTTATTTATTCATGATAAAGGGGTAAAATTAGCATGCATGGGCAAGTACATAATGTAGTCTATTTTTAGGAGGGGTTGGGTGAAGTATTTTTGCTATATATTGTGTGCACTAGCAAGGCAAAAGGAGGACTTTTTGGATACAAGAGAGATGAAGCATATTATTGCCATTTTTTCCCTTGAATGAGAACCAGTTATTTTCTTTCCAATTATTTTTAGTGGTGTGTATATTTCCATTAACTATTGTGAATGTTAATTCTCTAATTAGTTATCTTAGCTTGCTGCAAATTTGGTGTTTTCTATACATTCTTAGTGTGAATGTTAGCTATTGTGTTGTAATGAGTTATTCCCTCAACACACAAGTGTTTGCCTTAGGATCAAACTGAAACCCATTGGTTCATGCTTTCATAATTTTTTTCTCAATTTTTTGTGCAAATAATCAATCAAAACCCTCAATCAATTTGGTGTATCACCCCATTTCTATTCAATTACAACAATCTTTTACCCTCAAAACCCCCAAAAAAATAGTTTAAGATACATCCATAAGGAACCAACCTTAATACCAGAGACTCACCTCAACAATATGTATACCCACATACCTAAGGTGTTTCCATTGCTAAATTTTAATCATAAAAACTTTAAATGTTTTGACCAACACAATCAAGCCCATACTCAAAAATATCCGTGAACCGGGTAATGTGAACCTTCCCTCTCGGCCAATCTCTGACTATGTAAACCCCATCATGGACCGAGAGGGATGTGTTAAATATATTTTTAAAGTTTTGTTTCATGTGTAGGTAAGTTGGTGAGAAAAATTCATGAGTTCATTATGATTTTCCTGGAAGGAGTTGCTCTCAGAGGCCTAGAAAGGGCCTATTTTCAGACTTCTTGCACCTGCAGAACACCCGTGGAGATGTCTGAAGAAGATATAATGCCTTCAAGAAGTGTGTGACAGATTGTGTAACTATCTAGGTAGTTTAGGAAGGTTATGGAAGAAAATCAGTGTTCAGGAACAAGTTATGTGAAATTGGGTCTTTAAGAGCAGGGTATTGGGAAATGCAAGTCCTAAAAAAGCTAGTCACCTTGTTCCAAGAGTTTCAGAAGCTCAGTGAAGATTCAGAAGATCTTACCCCAGGAATTGGAGAGATAAAATATCATACTTCATGTTGAAATCATCAAGGAAAGGTTTTAGGAACATTGAGAGGTGAAAACTTGTCCGACAATGTGACACAAAGGTCTTGGTATCAGTTGTAACTTTCTCGAAAGGTTTTAGGAGCCTCATGAATATTTGGGAGCCTAACCAAAGCTCAAATGAAATTATATTTAATTCTCTTCATGACTCATATGATGTGTTAGTTCGTGGTGATCATAAACTCTTCCTATCACTCAGTTTATCAGCACGCACCTAGATGCAAAAGTAAAATTTGGGTAAATGATGATGAATAATTAATTTTCATGACTTATATATATGCTCATTGGATTAATTGGTCCTTTTCCATATATATTCATATATTATATGACCTATTTTCATTGAAATTGCTCCCAAAATGGTGAAAACAAGTTCACGCCAAAACTGCCAGTTGCTGACGCGCATGACAACAAACTTGTTGATGCGTGTCAAGAAGGTTTTTGCTGACATGCGATAGAAAATCAACTCTTGACACCTGAAAACAAAAATTTTTTTTGTCACCTGACAATGATTTTTAGGCGTTTGAAAGGCTCGAGACGTGTGACAACGAGGGTTTCTAACACACGACACGGAAACCAAGACGATGACAACAAAAATGTTGAACACGAAAATGACAGTGAGGAATGGAAATGATGACACGTGACAAGAGATGATGGTTCAAACATGAAAATGAGGGTTTCTGATGACGTGACATGGAAAGGAAAAGATGATGAAAAAAATACTGATGCATGACAGGAATGGAAAATGTAAATGATGTGCGACAAGAATGGAAATGCTGACGTACGTGATAAGAGAGTCAAGATGTTGTCATGTGAGATACAAGGTAATAAAAAATGTTGAGGTGATAATCAAAATTTTGACGCATGACAAGAAGGAAAATGTTGGATGCAGGATAGGAATGGAAATGCTGCATGACAAGAGAGTCAAGATGTTGTCGTGTGACATGGAAACGAGGTCACTTTTTCAAGTGGACTTTTGGTGACCTGTCATGCATCATAAGGAGGATGGATGTCATACACAAAGGATATTTTTTGATGGCATGGAAAATGATGTCATATGTCAAGAAGATTTTTGGTGGCATGAAAAATGATGTCATGCGTCAAGAAGATTTTGAACAACCTGAATATTATATGAGTAGAAGATGAAGGGTCACAGGTGATGAAAGAATATCAAAGGTCACGATAGGAACTTAGAAGGTAAACAATCATGAACGAAGGTGAAAGGTCATGCAGGGGAGATGAAAGGAAATTCTTGGATCTATAAATATGAAGGGAACCCTCATTTTAGAGGAGGTCAATGCTTGTTTTCTAGCTCTCACTATCTTTCTAGAAGTAAGTATATCCATTTCTTTTGTTCCCTATCTACTATTATTCTCTCTCCATCTCAACATGTACTCTAGGAGCATTGTAAATTGTGCAACATGATGCAATAAGACTTTGTGTTTCTTGTTGATTGTTCCTCTTTCTTTGCAAATGGTTTCTTCTGATTGATTACAAGTGAAATGTTTTGATTTTGATGCAACAAACTCTGCTATGTTATTTTTTGATTGAAATCCTTTTCTCAATTTCCTTTCCTATCTCCCTCACTAAGCAATTTTATTCTCTTGTATGTCTAATACAAGAAATTGCCACAAGTTTAGGGAAGTATTCCTGTGTGATCTCCGGTCTTCGGGCCACCCTGAAAATTAGTTTAGATTATTTTCATTTCCTTGTTTTCAATAAATGGAGCTGCCCCATTCAAGCAAAGGGACTCAGTCCCATGCACTATTGGTGAGAACTCACTAATTTACTCACTCAAAAAATTATTTTTCCAACAGGTTTTTGGTGCCCACCATGGGGCATATTTAGCATATCTGCACCCAATTTTTATTCCACAAAATCCAAAAAAATCATATATTCCAAAAATAAAAAAAATCTAGAATTTGAAAATTCATTGAGCCTTATGTCCTCCACTGATGGCTATTCCTGGTAATCCCCCAGTACTTGAGGCCCGAGCTTCTGTTTCATATACAAGAAGATATTGCATCAGATTTGAGGGAAACTATTTGGAAAAATAGAGAAAACTTTTCTCATTACTTTGTTGCTACAAGAGTTTTGGATTCTAAAGAAGAACGTGCAGAAGTGTTGGAAAGAGTGAGACAAGTTTAGAACACAGCAGAGGAGAGCGTAGAGGAGTCTTGTCTGAATTTCACATTCAAGCTGACTGACAGAAGGTATACAAGATCTTCAAGAGCTAGTGGTGTGTCTAATCCAACTTTGAGGAACAGTTACAAGCTTATTTCAGACTTCCTATCAGTCAAATTGCAAGAAGGACAGGTCGACAGTACTCCCCAAAATTTGATCCCACTTCTTCTTTTGAGCCCCCTACTGGAAGGAGTTGTAGTTGAACCTTTAAACTATGTTCCTCCATAAGAGGAGATTGCTGAAGAGGAGTTTGAAAGAAGTGAAGTTGTTCTTGAAATATTTGAAGAAGAAGAGGAAGAAGCCGAAGAAGAACCACCAATGGCTCAACAAGCACCACTATCCTAGGGACAAAATACAGGTCCCTTAGCTCTCACCCCGCCTCTACATGACCTTCCTAGAGGGTCAAGAAAGAATTTTCATAAGTTCCATGGTGATGGGAAGCAACATCCAGATGACCATATTGCAGCCTTCATCACGGCTTGTGGAGTACTAGGAGTTGGATATGAATATGTATTGTCCTGCCTTTTTGTAGAATCTATGCAAGATGCAAGCAATAGACTGGTTTTACCACTTGCCTGGTTAAGTCTATAACCAACTGGAATGACATGAAGACCAATTTTGAAAATGAGATTCAAACCTATAGAGGATACTCATGCACTGTTGGTTCAGTGGTTTCAATTAAAGAAAGAACCCTTCAAACCAATGAGGGAGTTTGTGAAAAATTCAATAGGATGTCTTTACAAGATTCCTGAAGCAGTCAGACCTACTAAAGATAACAGACTAAGTTTTTTCACAAGTGCCCAGCTTTCTGAGGTGAGTTATATGCTAAGAAGAACTCAACCAAGGGATTTTGATGAAGCACAAAATCTTGTAATTGAGGTGGAAGATGATTTGATCATGTCGGGAAAAATAAATAAATGTCCAAGTAAGGAGAAAGGCTAGAGCTCGAACACATGTACCACAAGATTCATTAGTTCAGAAATTAGCTAATGATGTCTTGTCTCTCAAGAAGAAATTGGCTCAAGTTTTTTGTGAGTAGAGAGGCACCTAAGAATAACTTTCAAAATAGAAAAAGGATTGGCCCACCTCCTCAAATACTTTCTCTAGAAGCTCCCCCTGTCAATGTCGTCTGTGATACACAGGGTGATGATGAGGATGAGAACGTTAAACAAGATGATGATAATGAAGAAGAATATGGGCTTGGAATTTAAGAAGTCAATGATGTTGATATTGGGTATTTTGAGTACTCATCTGGAGATGAAGGTGAAGAAGGTTATGCACCAAGTTTCTCTTGCGTGATGTTCACTTGTTCTCAATCAAAAAACAAATTCCTACTGGTGCTACTCCTAAGAAGAAGAAAGATGCAGATTCTCCCATGGTGACTATGTCTAATAAAATAATCAACAGAGGAGCTACACTTCCTCCTTGTATGGACTCTGCTAAAGAAAAACTAGACCTTGTGGTAGCAAGAGGATCACCGATGAAACAAGTAAGTCTCCTAAGTCTATATTTGTTAAAGAATCTTCTTCTAAGGTTTCTAATGTTACTTCTAAAATAGTAAACGTGTCTAGAAAACTTCTGAAGTACTTAATAAGCCTGTAGTAGCCTCAAAATATACCTCTACTGCAAAAACCCAACAAAGTAGTATCTTCTTCCAAAGCTTCCACCACCTTAGATATGTTTTCTTCATCCTCTTTTGATATCATAGATCATGTGAAAAGTCTCTAAGGTCCAAATATTTGAGTCTGAATATTTACAGACCCATCATAGGAACAGTTTGATAAACTTGTCTGGTTTATCAAAGGTAGTAACCTAAATCCCAAATCTGTCACACCCTCTTCCAAAGGGTTACTACCAACTCCTCCTTCCCCATCATCTCAAAATATGTTAGCCCTAAGTGCATCCAAGACTGATAAGGTCAAACCATTCTACCTTTCTCTTCTTATTGGAGGCTACTAGTTGAACAACTGTATCATAGACTCAGGTGATTCTGATAATGTGATGCCAATAAAAGTAGCTAATGACCTTGGTATGACTCTAACATGGGCTAAAGGTTGGTGTTATTCTATGGAAACTAAAAGAAGTCCCACTTGTGGGGAGAATAAAGGATGCCCAAGTTGCTTTAGTTGATTTTCTTGAGAAAAAGTGTTATTGACTATCCTGGTAGCAGACATTCCAGCCTCATACAAGATGTTGTTGAGAAGAAGATTCTATGTAGAGATTTGGGAGGAGAAATTCAGATGGACTGGTCTTCAGTGAATATTCCAGTCAAGGGCCAAATAAAAAGTTATTTTCAATGAGGAAAATGAAATATACAGTGAAAAAATCAGAAGATCCTAGGGTAGATATTCTTTATCAAGACAACGGGCATGGGAATTACTTCATGAATTCTAGAGGAAATGATGATGTACCTCTTATTTTAGAAGAAGATGAAGATAAAATATGGACTATGGAGTTTATGGAAGCCATTGCAGTTTCAGGATCAGGAGTTGGTGTGGTTTTGATTTCCCCATCAGGTGAGTTGTTTCCTTTTTCTTTCAAGCTCCAATTTGAAAATACAAACAATACTACATAATATGAAGCCCTTCTCTTAGGCATGGATATAATGAGTCAAATGGGAATCAAACAATTGAGATGCCTAGGATATGCAGAGGTAATTGTGAAACAAGTTCGGAATCAGTACCAAGTGAAGAATTCACAGCTAAAAAATTACAGGAATAGAGTATGGGATTGCATTGAATCCTTTGATTATTTCTCTATACAATTTGTTCCCCATGAACAGAATGAAAATTTTGATTCTCTTGTTATGTCAAGTTCTTTGATGATACCACACCCTCTTTTGATAAAGAGAAGTATTCCATAGAGATGGTTTTTAGACCCAGTGTGCCAGATAATGTGAATCACCAACAGGTTTTCAATGATGACAATCAAGCTTTTAGCCTTCTTAGAATAGAGAGATAATTTCAATAGCCTCTTCTTTGAAGGAAGTGAAAACCCACATAGGGAGTCAGTGGTTGAAGAAGATAAAGAAGGAATTGAAGGGATTGATGAAGAGGGTGTACTAAAGCTGAAAGGTAATAAGATTCCTAAGGGCCTAGTATCGCTTGAAGAATTATTTGATAGGCATGATAGATATGTGAAAGACAAAGCTAAGGAGTATCCTAAGAACACTACTGATTTTGAGAAAGTAAACATTGGAACAGAAAATCAACCTTGGCTTGTGAATATAGGAAAATGTTGCTCACCAGAGGAAAAGAGGAATTTTGTTTCATTGTTGAAAAAATATTCAGATGTATTGGCATACTCTTATGATGAACTGAAATATTTCAAACCAAAATAAATTCAGCACACAATACCACTCAAGTCTGAAGAAAAGCCATTCCAGAAAAAGCAAAGACAATATAATCCAAAGATTGTTAGAACAATCCAAAAAGAAGTGTTGAAAATGTTGAATGCAAGGATCATTTTTCCAATTCATCACTCTACATGGGTGGAAAATATTGTCCCTGTCCAGAAGAAAAATGGAGAAATAAGGATTTGTGTAGACTTTCAGAATCTGAACCAAGATTCTCTAAAGGAAAATTACCCACTTCCAATCATGGATCAGATTTTACAAGAAGTCACAGGTTCAGAAATTCTTTCCTATGCTGGATGGATTCTCCAGCTACAATCAAATTGAAGTTGCTCAAGAAGATCAATATAAGACTTCTTTCACAACCCCGTGGGGAACCTTTTCCTACAGTGGATGCCATTTGGTCTCATCAATGTTGGGGCCACATTTCAAAGAGAAATGGACTTGGATTTCAAGGATTTGAGGAACAAATGTATTTTTGTGTATTTAGATGATCTCATAGTCTTCTCTAAGAAGAGGAAAGAACATTTGATACACCTTGAACATGTTTTGCTAAGGTGTCGAGAACATGGCATATCATTGAATCCAAAGAATTCAATCTTGGAGTGACTGAAGGAAAACTCTTGGGACACATTGTGAATAAAGAGGGAACAAAGATTGATCCAGAAAGAGTACAAGCCATTCAAAACCTCTCCTTACCCACAAGAAAGAAGGGAGTTCATTCATTCTTTGGTAAGGTCAACTTCCTCCACCGCTTTGTTCCATATTTTGTTGAGTTAACGAATTATATTACTAAAATGATGAAGCCTCAAGAGAGTTTCAAGTGGAGCAAAGAGGGAAAGGAAGCATTCGAGGATATTAAAAAGGCCATAGCCAAAGCTCCAACCCTGGTATGTCCTGATTTTAGTAAAGATTTCATTTTTTATTGTTATGCATCTGAGCACACTATTTCAGCTATTTTAGTTCAAAAGAATGAGGAAGGACTTGAGTCCCCTATTGCCTTCATGAGTTTCCCATTGAAGAATCATGAGCTCAAATACTCCTCCATTGAAAATCATGCTTATGCAGTGGTCAAGACAAGTCAAGAATTTCAGATTCTACATCCTACACTCTCACACCATTGTAATGGTTCCTAGATCATCTATAAAATCTATCTTGATGCAACAAGATCTTGGAGCAAAAAGAGGAAACTGGGTGTAAAATATTCAAGAGTATGACCTGGAGATAAGGACATCTAATCTAATTAGGGGTAATGGGTTATGCAGGTTGATAGCTGAAGATGAGTCTCTCCTAGATAAGTATGAGGAGAAAGAATGTCATTGCTATGGATGCGTAAGTAAGGATCTTCCCCAGGTACTCTTTGTAAATACTACCAATGAATGGTACAATGAAATTTCTTACTTCCTCACACATATGGTGATTGTCCAAAGCATATGGATTACAAGAAAAGAAGGAATCTCAAGCTCAAAGCTGCAAGGTATGTGATTTGGAACCATGTATTGTATAAGAGAGCCCTTGATGGATGTTTCTTAAGGTGTGTCGATAAGGAGAAACATGATCAAGTTGCTAAAAGCATATCATGACCAAGCTTGTGGTGGACATTTCTCTACCATGGTCACTGTGCACAAGATACTTTGGGGAAGGTACTACTGGCCTAACTCTCTTTTAGGATGCTCAGAAATGGGTATCTAAGTGTGAGCCTTGCCAATAATTTGGGGGAAAACCACAACTTACTGCACTTCCTCTCAGACTGGTGGTGATTGAAGATCCTTTCCAACAATGGGGTCTGGACTTCATCGGTACTCTTAACCCACATTCTAGTGTAGGTCATATCTTTGTGCTCACAACAAACAAATTACTTCACTAAGTGGGTGGAGGCCATACCAGTCAAGCAAGCCAATTCAGAAACGGTATGTAACTTCATCAAAGAAAATATTATTGTCCATTTTGGCATTCCACAAAAGATAGTTGTTGATAATGCCACTTATTTCTCTTCTATGGAATTAATTGAGTTCTGCTATGGATACAAAATATCTTTAGCCCATGCATCTGACTATTACCCTCAGGGGAATGGTCAAGCAGAATCTAGTAATAAGAATCTTGTGACAATTGTGAGGAAGCTTGTAGATCAAAATCAGAGGAATTGGCACAAGAAACTATATGATGCATTATGGGCTGATCGGATCACTCCAAAAAGAGCCATTGGTATGTCACCGTTCCAGCTCCTATATGGAATAAATGCAGAAGTTTCCAATCACTATAGAGTTACCAACATTACAACTAATCAAAGAAGTGGAGGATGGTGAGTTCCAAGACTCACTAGATAAAAGGATTTTGTATCTGGAGAAGCTATGTGAAGATAGAGTGTTGGTGGTTGATTGGATAAAGGACCATCAATTGAAAGTAAATAAAATATTTGACAAGAAGGAAAAGAAAAGAGATTTTCAGATTGGCAATCTTGTCCTACTATGGGATAAGAGGAGAGAACCAAAAGGAAGCCATGGAAATGTTTGATTCATTGTGGCTTGGCCCATTTCAGATACAAGACTCATGTGGAGAGAATACTTTCTCGACTATCTTACCTAGATGGCACTCACTTGGAATTGCCTCGTAGTGGGCAATATTTGAAATTATACAAATAGTAAAAGTGGGTTGTCCCCTGCATGTACCATATGTGAATATAGGTTTTTGTGTCTTCCTTTATGTTATGTGTTTCCCTTTCTGTTATTTGTTTGTGTTTGTCTTGTGTTGTTCAATAAAGAATGTTTTGTTGTATCTAAGGTTTTTTGCAATGACTACCATAGCCCAATGGATAAGACACTAGTCCTCTTAGTGTCTTGAGATTTTGGGATTCATACTTGCCCCGTCTTCACATTGTTCAATTTGATACAAGTCCCCAAGCTAGAGCCAGTTGTTACCATGTTAAATGTCAATCATAAAAACTTGAAATTTTGGCCATGAAAATCAAGCCCACACTCAAAAAAATCCCTGAACCGAGTAATGTGAACCTTCCCTTCAGCCAATATCTGACTATGTAAACCCCATCATGGCTGAGAGGGACATGCTAACTATATTTTTAAACTTTGTTTCATGTGCAGGTAATTGGTGAGAAACAATTCATGAGTTCATTATGATTTTCCCTTGAAAGGATTTGCTCCTAGAGGCCTAGAAAGGGCCTATTTCAAGACTTCTTGCACCTATAGAGCACCCCTAGAGATGTCGAAGAAGATATAATGCCTTCAAGAAGTGTGTGATAGATTGTGTAACTATGTAGGGTAGTTTAGGAAGGTTCTGGAAGAAAATCAGTGTTTAGGAACAAGTTATGTGAAATTGGGTCTTTGAGAGCAGGGTATTGGGAAATGCAAGTCCTAGAAAAGCTAGTCACCTTGTTCTAAGAGTTTCAGGAGATCAATGAAGATTAAAAATCTCTTACCCTAGGAATTGGAGAGATAAAAGATCATACTTCATGTTGAAATCATCTAGGAAAGGTTTTGGGAACATTGAGAGGTGAAAACTTGTCCGATAATGTGACACAAAGGTCCTGGTATCAACTGTAACTTTCTCGAAAGGTTTCAGGAGCCTCGTGAATATTTGGGAGCCTAACCAAATCCTAAATGAAATTATATTTAATGCTCTTCATGACTCATATGATGTGTTAGTTTTTGGTGATCATAAACTCTTCCTATCACTCAGTTTATTGGCACACACCTAGATGTAAAAGTAAAAATTTGGTAAAGGATGATGAAGAATTAATTTTCAGGACTTCTAGATATACTCATTGGATTCATTGTCACTTTTCCATAAATATTCATATATTATACGAGTTATTTTCATTGAAAACCACTCCCAAAATGGTGAAAACAAGTTCGCGCCAAAACTACCAGTTGTTGACGTGCATGACAAAAAACTTGTTGATGCGCGTCAAGAAGCTTTTTGCTGACGTGTGACAAAAATCAAATTTTGACACCCCGAAAATGAATTTTTTGTCACCAAAAGTTATTTTCAAGTTTCTGGAAGGCTCGAGATGTGTGACAACGAGGATTTCTGACGTGTGACATGGAAACCAAGACAACAACAAAAGCGTTGACACATGATTGTGAGGGTTGTTGAGGTATACAACACTTATTTTGAATGCGTGACAAAGAGGGTTTCTGACATGTGACATGGAAACCAAGACGACAAAAAAAATACTAATGCATGACACGAAGGAAAATGCTGATGCACGACTGGAAGGAAAATGTTGATGCACGACAGGAAGGAAACTGTTGATGCGCGACAAGAGATTTAAGATGTTGTGAGACATGGAAAGTGAGGTGATAATCAAAATGATGATCGTGCGATAAGAAGGAAAATGTTGACGTGTGATAGGAAGGAAAATGTTGATGCGCGATAGGAATGGAAATGTTGATGTGTGACAAGAGAGTCTAGATGTTTTCGTGTGACACAAAAAATGATGTCACTTTTTCAAGAAGAATTTTGGCGACCCAGTCAAATGTCGTGCATCAGGATGATGATGTCATGCACAGAGGGATATTTTTTGTGGCATGTAAATTGATGTCATGCGTCAAGCAGATTTTTGGTGGCATAAAACAATGTCGTGCATCAAGAAGATTTTGAACAACCTGAAGATTATATGAGTAGAAAATGAAGGGTCACAGGTGATGAAAGAATATCAAAGGTCGTGATAGGAACCTGGAAGGTCAACAATCATGAAGGAAGATGGAAGGTCATGCAGGAAGATGAAAGGACATTCTTGGACCTATAAATATGAAGGGAACCCTCATTTCAAAGGAGGTCAATGCTTGTTTGCTAGCTCTCACTGTCTTTCTAGAAGCAAGTGTATTCATTTATTCTGTTCCCTATCTACTATTATTCTCTCTCATCTCAATGTGTACTCCAGGAGCATTGTAAATTATGCAACATGATGTAATAAGACTTTTTGTTTCTTGTTGATTGTTCCTCTTTCTTTGTAAATGGTTCCTTCTGATTGATTACAAGTGAAATGTTCTGATTTTGATGCAACAAACTCTACCTATTATTTGTTCATTGAAATCCTTTTCTTAGTTCCTTTCCTATCTCCCTCACTAGTAATTTTCTTCTCTTGTATATAATACAAGCAATTGCCACATGTTTAGGGAAGTATTCATGTTTGATCTCTGGTCTTCGGGCCACCCTAAAAATTAGTTTAGATTGTTTTCATTTCCTTGTTTTCAATAAATGGAGCTAAACCATTCAAGAAGGTGACTCTCTTTCATTAAATGAAGACAATCTAGAGTCCTTGGACGGTATTAGAAGTTGCATAAATGTAATTACAATGGATCATGAAGTATGGCTTAGTGAAAGGAGATCGGTGATATTCCCATAACATAGATCAAGGTGTTGGGGTGCGTGTGAATTCCAGAGGCAGATAAGTTGGCAGCTGCGATAACCCAGTTCAACAAAGAACTTAAGGAACATGATTAGGAAGCATGAATTAACGATTCCATCAAGAAATATTCCTCATCAAGAAATGTCAACTTCTCCCTTCCTTTCTACTTCTCCCTCTTTCTTCTCTCCCTCCCAATTATTTGTTAAGTATAATCATTGTATTTTTTCCTATTCACTTAAGTGACATTATTTTGAAATTGTAATTTTTTTTTTCAAAATTATAAGAAAAATACTTAATTTTGTCTTTTCTAATGGAAAATGAAAGGTGACAAGTAGATTAGGAATGTGATGAGTCATATGAGGGGAGATGAGAGGACAATTCACATTGTTATAAATTCAGATGACTTCTCCATTCGAAAGGATCCTAAAATTTTAGTAGTAACAATAGTGGAGCGGGATCTGTTGCTAAGCTTTATATCACCAATGCACATGAAACAAAACGCACATTTCTTCTATTCTCATTTTCTTGTGTTTATTCTATTCATCTCTTTTATGCACTTTTTATGTTGTGTTGGAGAGGAACTTTGCATCCTTTATAGATGAATCTAATAACTTTTTTTTTAATTCATTCGACCCACTCACTTCAGTGTTGCTTCCATCTATATAGAATGTTGAACTAATATGATTAATATATGTGAACTCTACAATTGTCCTACTCATGATAGTAATCTTCATTTCCTAATTTCCCTGCTTCACCCCTCATCACTATGATTTACTCCCTTGTACCCCATACAAGCACTTTTCCACAAGTTTAGTGGAATGTCCCTATGTGATCACCGACCTATTTGGCCAACCCACAAAATTCAGGTAGGATTAGATTAGTTATCATTCAATAATGGGAGATACACCATTCAATGCACAAGGCGTAGCCCCATGAACATTGGTGGAGATACCTAATTTCCATTCTCAACAAATACCATAAATAAATTCTAAGAGAATGCTTCTACATATTATTCATAGACCAAATGATATTTATTTATTCAATATTATATTGACTTATTTCTAACAATTGTGTGTTCTAGTAGGTGGGAGACAAATATACGAAGGATAATATGATAACTATGTATAGATTAAGTTCTAGTAGGTGGGAGACAATTATACGAAAGATAATACGATAACTGTGTATAGATTACATATAATGTTTACTTAATCTAACACAACCAACAATTCTTCTTTTAAACATGGGAAACAAGTCATACATATTACCATAGTGTAGGTCGAAGCTAGTTGAGTCAGATGTGTAATTTTATAAATTACATTTATTATCAGTAACAATGGTTGAAAATTTCCACAACTACCTTGTTCTTTTATTATCATCTTTGAAAACTATCGTCTATCCTACCCCTAAAATATCCAATCACCCTTTGACGTTCATAGATCCTTGAATATAAAAGTGAAATACATTAAATTGACTAAAAATGGATTATCCTCTCTCGATCCACACACTGCAAGGGTTAACATTACCCAAACCAACTATAAAAATTGATGGTATTCAACATCAAGGACTTAATTTTCCAACTGTTTCCTATGTTCATTGCTCGATGACTTGTGCTTGTATATATTCTTCTGTCTTTCCAATGTATCAACAAATTATCCCTTCCCATTTTATACATATCAAAAAGGGAAAAGAAAAGTTTCTTTAATAACTATAGAGTTTCCATGGTTTATACTAACTCAACAATACCCTATCCTTATTCATGATGCCTCCTCTTCTACTCAATTCTCACTCTTGTTGATCTATAAGTATTAGGTTTTCCTTTCCTTCACTAATAGTATAAACACCAATATGGTAGGGGGCATGGTAGGAAACACCAAAACATAAAGGGATTCAAAAATATGTAAGATTCAATATTTGTAAGTTGTGGTGAACGAGGTTGTGATTGCATCAAATGTGTGCATGCCTATCACATTGCATTGATTGAATACTAAAGAGAAATACATTAAATTGACTAAAAAATGGATTATCCTCTCTCATTCCACACATTGCAAGGGTTAACATTACCCAAACCAATTATAAACATTGAGGGTATTCAACATCAATGACTTCATTTTCCAACTATTTCCTATGTTCATTGCCTAAATGAAATGTGCCTGCATATCTTTTTCTACCTCTTTCCAATGTGTCAACAATTTAACCCTTCCCATTTTAGTCATATCGAAAAGGGATAATAAAAGTTTGTTTAATAACTACAAAGTTTCCATAGTTTATACTTATTCAATAATACCATATCCTCCTTCATGATGCCTACTCTTATCCTCAATTCTCAATCTTGTTGGTCTATATAAGTGTTAGTTTTTTTTTCCTTTACTAATAGTATCAACACCTATGTGGTAGGGAGTATGATAGGAAACACCAAAACAAAAAGGGATTCAAACATAAGTAAGATTCAATATCTTCAAGTTGTGGTGAAGGAGATTGTGATTGCGTCCAATGTTTCCATAGTTTATACTTACTCAATAATACCATATCCTCCTTCATGATGCCTCCTCTTATCCTCAATTATCAATCTTGTTGGTCTATATAAGTGTTAGTTTTTTTAATCTTTACTAATAGTATCAACACCTATGTGGTAGGGGGTATGATAGGAAACACCAAAACAAAAAGGGATTCAAACATAAGCAAGATTCAATATCTACAAGTTCTAGTGAAGGAGATTGTGATTGCATCCAATGTGTGCATGCCTATCACAAGCCTACCTCTCCACCAATAGAGTTAATGGAATGTTGTGCTACTCCAAGCATTGCCACCCTTGTCAACATGTGGCATATCCACTTCATACTATTCCACCTCATAAGAGTGTTACTCAAAGATTAATTACCATTATGTTTTTAATTGATTGTGTGTTGGAAGTTATTTTCCCCTATGGTAAGATGAATTTGACATATATATATATATATATATATATATATAAAGAGAGAGAGAGAGAGAGAGAGAGAGAGAGTTATATAGTTATCAAATTTGAGGGTAACGCTTAACATATGCATGCCAAAGTTTATTTTTAGTATACTATATTATTCAATTTGTTTACCCTAATTTTTATTGGTTCAATACTTAAGTTATTAAAACACATAATAATGTAATTGTATTAGATTTCAAAAAAAATTGCAAATCAATTAAAAAGTGGGGTTTTTTAAGGTTGGTTCACACAATGACATGTGGTGCATATTTGACTCTAAATGAAAAAATAATATCAAAATGATCCTTTGCATATTTGCCAAAGTTTATTGTTAGTATATGATATTTTTACTATTGTGTTTACACTTTTTTATTAATTCAACACTAATGTTATTAAAACGCAACAATAATGTCAAAAAAATTACTAATTGGAAAAAAGGTCATACTTTTCAAGTTCGTTCAAAAAAAAAAAAATGTCATGTGCTCATTTGTGACTTACATGTAAAAGAAGAATATGACTTATGTTATTTTCAATAGATTTCCACAACTGAATAATTTTCGTCACTAAATGCCTTTCTTCATCACCCACTTTTTCCCACAATATTTCAGATTGTATTTCTCCAATGCCTTCGCATCTCCATTACAAATGTAATAACTAATTTAATTGCAAGTGCTAACTATATGTAAGTGATAACTTCTAACCCTTAGACGAGGTCAAGCCAACAGAAACGTTATATCTTTTCGAGATGAGTAAAAAATACTAATGAATTACAAAAGCAATTGATTTCATTAGAGTATAGAAGCTTTTATATGGGTAGAAAATACGTATCTGGTGTCGCACAGGGTACGACTTTGTCCGAGAAATATTAATAAAAAGCGAACTACATCAAGGTTCTTAGCTAATATGAACAATTATTTAAAACTTTGTTTTAGGTCATAATGACGGGGGGCACCAATTCGTTATCGCCTCCTTGCAATGGAAATGTCCCTCATCTCCTCAAAACTTTCACCAAAATGCTTCGCTAGGGTTTCACTATCCACGTAACCTTTGGCACCAATCACTTCGATTCTCACACTGCCCATGTAGCTCACTACCGTCAAAAGAAGCGTCTACAAGACACAACTTTATTTATAAAGATCTTTTCGTTAAAGGGGAAAACATGCGACATCAAACTGCAAGGATAACTTATTTCTTTACCTGAGGCAAACCTGATATAGAGAAATAGAAGCTCTTAATTGGAATTCGATTCATGGCTACCTTCTCCTTCGGGCCCACCATATTCGATATTACCAAAGTCGTATTTGCCAGAGTCTTATAGAAGCATGCAGCAGAAGCCTGCGATACGCAAGAATCTACAATTTTGGTTCTGAACTATTATTCATTTGATTAGCGTACAAGGAATAAATTCACATACCTGCCGGCCTACGAAACCCAACAGTCGACTGGTTACAAACACTTCTACCGACAGTTTCTTCCTATCTATGATTTGTTTTGCCTTACGAACATAGTCTACTGGATTCTTCATATCTGTCATGGGTATCGGGATTTGTAACAGCCCAAAGCGGTTTCCCCATGGTGTTTCGCTGTTAGGTTTCAGCATTTCTTCTATACTCTGCAATGTACGGCGAAAAAAGAAAAAATTGATATGATACTCTGCTGAAAACTCAACATAAATAAAACGCAGTGACGGATTTTGTGAAACCTTCTGTCCGGATATTGCTCTAGTGTTCATCGTTACAAGGCCTGTTACTCTTAAGTTTGACATTTTTAGCTCATTGGGAGCTGCTTTATGCTCTACTGCAATAACACAAAAAGTTAATCACTGTGCCCTATTTCTTATCCTTCAGATATTGGAATGAAAACTTAAAAATAACCTGGTGCAATCTTGTAACCAAGGGGAAGTGCATTCTTCAAATATTGTTGCAAACCGTAGAATATTATCCCCATCACCACATCATTTACCGTCTGCAGAAACAATTCAAAAAACAATGTCATGCTCTGAATGGAAGTTGTTAAGTATGAAAGGACTACAACCAAACCAAAACAAAACCAGTCGAAAGATAGAAAAAGTTACTCCTCCAACAGAATCCTTTATTTTTCTTATTTCTTCAATGGGGAAGATGACGGAGGACATGACTTTAGGCAGCAGCTCAACCCCAGGAGGTCCCCGAATAGGCGTCTTGCTATCCTCCATCCATCCCATTCTCAGTAAGCTCACAATGAAATCAGAAACAGTGTACAACATTACAAGAACCAGCATAAACAGCCTATGCAACATCCCATAGAAAAACTCAGAGAAAGCCCATGAACAGTATAAACTACTTGTTTTCTTAGGAAGAGATGTGGAAGACGGAAAGGTGAGGCGAAGATTGGGATTGTCTGCTCTTGTGACGCAGCCAAAAACCAAAGCCATGAGGGAAGTGCCATCTCCCAAGGAATGATGCATATTTATAATAAGTGTGGCCCTTGCATTGCTGGTATTGTAGTTTAGAAAGTGGAACTCCCATAGAGGTCGACATTTCTGAAGAGGGGTGAGGTGTATATTACAGATATAATCATTCACAAACTCGTCGTAGTCATTCTGGCCAGCGCGGAACTCTGGAACAATCACATGATCGTCCACGTTTACTTCAGTCTTTTCCCAACGCAGCACTCCATTCGTATCCTCAGTCTGCATTCAACCCAAAAAATCCAAGCCTCTTATTATTCAATAAAATACAGTTACATTATATACCTGTCATACGACAACTAGAAGCTACGTACCATTAAACAGCAAAATCGGGGGTTGCTTGGCAAAAGTATATCCCTAATGGCTTTCTTGGCGCTGCACACATCCATGGGTCTTTCCAACTCAAATATGGCTTGAACGCATACTGAAAGCAATGAAGTACTGAAAGTCTGTCCAAGGGGACTCACCGGCTCTGTGTAATTTATGAACTTATCTTCAAGATTGAACTCCATTGATACCAATAACTTCAACCGCTACAATATGAGAACGTGTTCTGTAGTGTAAGCCTGAAATGAAGCTAGATTTATAGAAATGATATTTCTTCCATTTGCATTAAATTTGCAATGAAAACAATAACTGCATAGCAGTATAGGTCAATGTTTTCTTTAAGTTAAAAAGGCAGAATGACTGGCACAAGTTGAATTTGTGAATCCTGTACGGTGTACGCGAGTTAATTCATTATAGTTATAAAAATATCGGCATTAATATGGGCATGTGCCAGCCGATTACGCGTCCGTGGAGTGTCATTCTATTTCGCCATTAAATCTTTACCGTTTTATGCCATTCACCTAAACAATTCTAATTGTGCCCAAGGCGTTCTCGAAACCATACCAAAGGTAATTGAATTTGACCGCTTCCAGAGAGTTTAACGGCACAGAACATTTCGTTGTCGATGTACGTTGTTATCGCAGCCCTACACGTGGCTTGCTGAGCATTGTTTCCGCTGGTTGCCTTTTCCCGCGCACTACCTACATGAGGGAGTATTGATCACTTTCATCAAAAGCAAACTGACAAAAACCCAAGCGAGTCTTTATCATTTGACTAGGTAATGTATTTGTTTATTCATGTGCAATGCAAAACGCTTCTTTGTTATGACTACTCATATATGAAACAAAACGTGTTTTTGTTATGCTTATTTATAAAGGGGGCGCGTCTCTGAGCTCGTAGTGCGACTGTCTCCCTCAGGATGGGCAGACATCCTCCGACTAGGGTAGTGCACGAGGCGCTATCTAGGGATCCAAAGGGACTCCCGGCTGAGGCAAACGGTTGGCTTCGCATGTGTTGGGGTTAACGACTTCACATGTGTTGGCCCACAGAAGATCTGGGCGAGTTGGGCGAGTTAAGCGCGCAGGCATAAAATGGGTGACCTCCCGGGAAGTTCCCAGTGGTGCACCAATGCAACTCTTGAGGGCTGGCTAGTGAGAAAGAGTTGTGCATGGGGGATTGAAAGGACCATGTTGTGAGCCCAAAGATGTCTCAGAATCAACGTTAGCTGAGGCAGGTTGGTGAGCAAAGTTGGTTGCACTTAGGAACAGTGCAGGGTGTCTTGGAGCGAAGAACGCACCCAATGTACGCGAAGCGAGTTGGGCAACTCATGAGAGCAATGCAGTGGCAGAGCGAGTTGGTTTGAGCATGAAGACCTTGCACGATAGAGGTCTTGTGTTGAGAGTGCAGCGCAAGCCTAATGAGCCAGATGAGCATGGCATACATTGAGACCAACGTGGTGAACTCACACCCACACCAATTGGAGCATGAAACACTTGGTGCACTTGGACATTCAGAGGATGGAGTGTTCAGGAGACCTTGGAGATATACTCTACCATTGCGGAGTATGTCCATGCAGAGATGTGCATCATGGATCAGCAGTGGGACTCCATTGTTAAGTGACAGTGGACTTGGGGAGACCTTTAAGGTGGTAACGTCCTTAGAAGCAAAGTTCATGTGGAAAGCAACCAAGAGGCGTGACAGAGTGAGACTAGGATCTGGAAGTTGAAATAGAGGAGAAGTAACTTGGACACGAGCGAGCCAAGTGTGGCGAGCTCCTCAACCTTGCAGAGGTTAAACAACGCAAATGAGTCGAGTGCTCACATAGATGTATCAGAGGCGCAACGAAAGCGTGGGTGCAGAGTGGGTGCATAAGAAGTGGTTGAGACTCATTGAAGTGGATAGAGGTTGGTTCACATGGTGATGCGCGACATGGTGGCCTAAGTCAAGGACATCATCGATATGGTTGTAGTGTGGTGAGCTGACAACTAAGGCAGAAGACTCGAGTAGGAGTCAATGCGGTTTGGATGCGGATGGGTGTCTCAAAGAGTAGGCACGGCGATGTCAGTGGCCATGGCATCGGGGCGAGATCAGAGTTGGGATCGAGCCGAGGGAAGAAGAGTACCTCACCCACATGTGATGCGGTCTACAAAGATGGTGAGCTTGCAGTGCTCCCCGCAAGGATCTTTGGTGTTGGACTTGGGTGACAGGACAGTCAGCAAGTCGGGGTGAGTAGAGGCTCACACCTTGGAAGGACTCGCGAGGTGGACTTTCCCCTGCTGGTGCACGCGTAGGTGACCAGCGCGGAAACTCGGGTAGATTCATGGATGGATGATAGAAAGGTGCATGTGATGTTCCTTAGCGGCATTGTGCAGAACAGTTGGGTGTTCGACAGTGAGCCGGCCAGCAGCGTCAGAGAGCTAGTTCAGTGATGAGTCGGGAGGCATGAGTTGTGCATTCCCTCAGGTGAACTAAGAAGGCATATTAAGAGCTCCCGACAGTTGTCTGGGCAACCGCGGTATTTGGTGAGTGGTCTTCTGGAGCAGTTGTATGGGCAACTGTGAAAGGTGTTGGAAGGGTTCACTTGTGCATAAGTTAGAGATGCGTTGGGAATGGCAGGTGAATGAAGGTGGATTGAAGGCGTAGTCTGGGACTGCTGGAGTAGCTAGATCCTCTTAGGCGAGTGAAAAAAGTAGTGTCTCAGTGCCACACATTAGCTAGTGAAATCCGCTGCGTAGCTAGCCCCGTGACACTATTCACATATAAAATAAAATGTTTCTTTGTGAAGATTATTCATATATGAAACTCGTGATCTTTTAGTCAATCATGTGAAGAAGAAACTTGGTGTCATGTTCAAGTAATCTAGAGGCAATGCAGTTTGGAGATATTTCAGAAAGTAAGATGTAGTTAATGAATACTTTCAAGGGAAACTTGTATATGTTTGAATCTCAAACTTTGCATATGTTAGATAAGTAAACTTTACATTGTGAGTTTTATGTCATCAATTGCATGTGCATTCCAATAGTCAGTTAAAGGGATTGCTAGATATTTTAGAAAGTTAATAATAAAGTGGTTCCGGGGATATCCACTAGAACTAAATACGAAACAATTTGCACACTTTAAAAATGTAAGATGGAAAAGATTAAAGAAACTTAATGTGGAGAATGTAGACACCTAAATATGCTTAGACTTAGCATTTCCTCCAGTTTAACCAATTAACGACACTTCGTTAATTCCCCCTTCTTCGCTCCACTCTCGGATGCCCATTTACGACACCTTCTTGGTCGTATTCCTCCTATAATCTGCTTATTTGACTAATATCTCTTTTATTAGCTAAACATTCCTCCTTTCGACCATTCAGAACCTCCCTAGTTCTCTCTAGACCACTTTCTATTGGCTTTGTAGGCTATCTATCAGTCACAATTGGTTATCCAGACCCCTCCCAACTCTCAATGAGTCTCTAATCACTTGCTAATCAAGTTTAACTAGCCTAAACCTAGCTTATCTAAGCCTAAAGCATGTTTATCCTAATCTAATCTAAAAATGCTTTTTGAGCTTTAGTCCCACATGCACCCTAAGTTCAAATTCTTCAATTTGGAAAACTATAAATAGAAGGGTCACCTCTCCCTCTCAAACTTACACCTTGTTTACATAGCAAAATCTCTCTCACATTTGGAGATATTGGCATTAGAAATCATTTGTGATAGCTTTAAGCTATAGAACATTTGGATCTTGGCCATACTACATTGTTGCGAGCTCCCCCATCTTGCATCCATCCACTCCATAATCCAAGTTTTGAGTAATATGGAGAGAACCATTGGGCTTGAAGCCATTAATGGTGAGACTCCATTCTTGAAAGCTTGAGTTTCATATCAAAAATGACACCTTTGATTGCTAAGTTGATCTTTTTAGGTTCAATTTCATAATTAGTGATCTAAAGAGTAGAGAGTAGCTTTATCATGTTAGTTTTTGATGTTTTTTTTGTCAAAGTTATAATGCTTTCATGTTAGTTTCCTTTGTTTATCTCTTATCTTATGGTGCATGGACAAGTTAGCAAAGCTTTGAGGTTCTTTAGCCTCATTCCATATCTTTTGCAACTTTCCATTGCAAATGTAGTTTGATCAATACACTATTATTTCTAATGGTGCACTAACACTTCTTCCATTTGTAAATTGACGGCACACCGCCAGTTAGACCTATCTAACTCCCTTCTTATGATACCCTTGTTGGTCGTTCTTCCTCTTATAAACCACTTAAAACAGGTTTTTATAGCCTCGTTCTAACTACATTAGCTTCTTATTCTCTTCTAGCTTGCTTCTATTAGCTCCCTGGAAGATCAATCCACTTTGCTGGATTGATTAAACCCTTCAGAACCTTTCTAGAACCGTAATCACCCTCTAAGAGGGATTAGTTAGTCTAACCTAGGTTAAATACCTTAAACATAGTCAAATCACACTTTGACTTGCTAAAAGTGCTTTTTAGACTTTAGCCTATGTCCCACATGCACCCAAATCTCCCTTTTCTTCCAAACCAAAAACTATAAATAGGGCTATAACCCCCTCCCTCATTTCCTAAGAATTCTCTCTTCTTCCTAGCATAGATTATAACAATTTGTTTAGGCTTTAGTTTGTATTTCATCTTTTTCCATTTGAGCTAAAAGCATTTAATCTTGTATTTCATAGCATTAACATGGAGTAAAAGGGAAGATCCGTTGGCCTTGAAGCCATTAATGGGGAGATCTCTTTCTCTTAACACATAAACTGAATGCTTAGATCCTCTTAGGTTCATTATTTCAAGCTTTCAAATAATAGAGATTAACTTCATTTGCTTAGTTTGCATGTTTATTTCAAATTAATGTATGCAAAGAAGAGAACCCTGCTCATTTCTTATCACATGGTCCATTGATTCTAGATTGTTAAAAGCCTTCGGGGTTTCTTTAGAGACTCTTACCCTAATAGACACCTGTAGTTTGATCAATACACTATTATTTCTAATGGTGCACTAACACTTCTTCCCTTTGTAAATTGACGGCACACCGCCAGTTAGACCTATCTAACTCCCTTCTTACAACACCCTTTTTGGTCGTTATTCCTCTTATAAACCACTTAAAACAGGTTGTTATAGCCTCATTCTAACTACATTAGCTTCTTATTCTCTTCTAGCTTGCTTCTATTAGCTCCTTGGAAGATCAATCCACTTCGCTGGATTGATTAAACCCTTTAGAACCTTTCTAGAACCCTAATCACCCTCTAAGAGAGATTAGTTAGTCTAACCTAGGTTAAATACCCTAAACATAGTCAAATCACACTTTGACTTGCTAAAAGTGCTTTTTAGACTTTAGCCTTTGTCCCACATGCACCCAAATCTCCCTTTTCTTCCAAACCAAAAACTATAAATAGGGTTATACCCCCTCCCTCATTTCCTAAGAATTCTCTCTTCTTCCTAGCATAGATTATAGCAATTTGTTTAGGCTTCAGTTTGTGTTTCATCTTCTTCTATTTGAGCTAAAAGCATTGAATCTTGTATTTTGTAGCATTAACATGGAGTAAAAGGGAAGATCCATTGGCCTTGAAGCCATTAATGGGGAGTTCTCTTTATCTTAACACATAAACTGAATGCTTAGATCCTCTTAGGTTCATTATTTCAAGCTTTCAAAGAATAGTGATTAACTTTATGTGCTTAGTTTGCATGTGTATTTCAAATTAATGTATGCAAAGAAGAGAACCTTTCTCATTTCTTATCACATGGTCCATTGATCAGATTGTTAAAAGCCTTTGGGGTGTCTTTAGAGATTCTTACCCCAAATCCATGGCTTCTACAACTTTTCATTGAACACAGGGAATATATTAATCTTGAGGACTGCTTTTTTCATGGAAATCGTTAGTTTTTGAGGTAGTGCACAGATATAATGAAATAAGTATTAAGTAAGATGAATTAACTTTATAAAAAATATTATCAAGCCTCATAATAATGTTGTATTGCATTTAATTTATGTCATATGGAGGGGTTGCTAAGTCCGCGAAATAACATGCCCATCAGTTCTAGGGCACTAATAATTGACTTACACAACTGAAAGAAATGTAATTTTTGGTCAAATACATGAAAATGAGTTTTCCTATTTTTTATTTTATTTTCTATGGTATCAAGGTTTTAAATTGGATGGCGTATATTTTTTTAGATCATACAAAAACATGACTTGATTGTCACTAACGAAATATTTTCTTAATCTTATTATAATAAAATTAAACATAATTAAAATTTAATAACCACTTAACCATATGAATGAACTCTAGCAATACAAAAATCCAATATTGATAGAAAATTATATGAATCAAAGAGGGAAAAAATCACATATACATCATAATAGACTTTGAAAACATCATGTCCTTATTTTTCATTTTAGCATTCTCATGTTAATAAAGCAATATAAATTACAATGAAAATAGAAAATGCCCTATAACAGAAAAACATAGTATACTAAATATAAAATTTGACGTGTATGGTAAAGATTGCATCACATGTCTTAACTTTAAATAGTATTTATAAAATATGTGCTTGTAACATCATTATATAGGGAGCAAAATCCAAAGACTTCCAATCAAAAATATTACTATAATTGTAATATTAACGATATTGAATCTTCAATATCACTCAAATAGTTTGAAAGAAAAACATGTATACATATTCACCACCTCAAGAGGATACACAATTATTGTTTTAAACAAGCATTACAGACATATTTTTGTTCTTTTCTACTAAAAAGAAAAATACAAACAATACAACATCGAGTGGAACCCTTATGAGGGGAACAACGTGATATGTCACCAAGTCACAAGACATTTATAGGGCCTAAGAAAGAAGCAAAAGATGTTACAAAAGTGGCAGAAAATGTAAACAAGGGGAAAATGACTTTCCGTTACAAATTTATAAAGATTGGTGGTGCCCACTAATCCTAGTCACGAACAAACATTGAAAGACATATTTATTATATAAAAATGCAAAATAATACTTGAAACATGAAAGTGGATGGAAAAACGATTCCCTGAGTCTCAACATTCTAGATTCCAATAAAAATTAGGCAAACAGCGAATGTTTCCAACCACCATCCATGGAAAAATATCGAATTCGGTCCCCTCCACAATATTATAAAATTTATTTCCTATAGATTATAGTCGAACTCAGGAAATAGCCTGTGTCCTTATAAATCTCAAAACTAAGGATCTCACCTTTCACCTAGGTTGAAAAGGTAAATTTTTTTTGGATAAGGGTAACTTGGGTTTTTTTAACTATGACCCAACCTAGGTACAAAAAAGACCTGAAAGTAATAATAAGCACTATAGGAAACAAAAGAAAAATAGTTCCCCCGTAGCTCGTAAGGAAAAGAAAAATAATAAGACAGGAAGAATGGTATTTCAAGATAAAAAATTTAGTATGAACCACTTTCGAGTCCATCGTGACAACCTCAATAGGAAACAAGGCAACATTTAGACACGAGAGAAAGAAGTTTTTATAGATTTCCTTGACTGCACTTTTTGCCAACCTTCTACCTCATTATCAAACATATTAACAACATCATGATTCTTAATGCCAAAAGTATTGAAAACATACTGATAACGCGGACCTTCTAAAAAAAAAGAATTTTAAGCCTTTCACAGTCACAGAAGATCATCTTCTTCGTGCCACCAAGTTGCACCACATCCTTTGGCTCCAAATACTCGGTCTTCTCATTACGCCAAAAGGCGTGTTCTCTAGCGAAAAGCCTCTAGGGTTCTAACAGTGGAGGAGACTGGAACGGACCAGATGGAATGGTCGATGATGGACGACAGTCTTTGAGCCCTACATGTGGCAGGCTGGAAATTGAGGTGCAAATGTGAATATCAAAGATTTATTACCTAGAAATCTTCTGTGGAAAGCTTGTAAGCCAGGAGAACACTGCACCATGCTCGAAGGAGGGAGAGGCATTCCAAGAGCCAGAATTGAAGGACGGTTGCAGGAGTCCTACTTGGAGGTGGACATGCCTCTGCCGTCAACATCAAAGGTGGAGTATGGATGCCCCATTGTATGGCTGTACGTTTCAGTCTAGGAAAAAATAAAAAATGTCTTACTTAGGGCTTTGGCAAGGGTTTTGCAGTTAATAGTGTGGGGTGTTGTTACAACTCGTGATTTGTGTTCTTGTCTGTGGCTGTCAAACATTGAAGCTGAGAAGTCCCTTTCTGTTTTCCTATTGGGTGTGACCAAAGTTAGAGACTACGTCAATGGAGGAAGCCATCTAGTAGCACAACTGAGATTTAAAGAAAAGGGTAAAAAAAATTCATGTTTATCTGTAATTTATATAGTAATTGGTGATTGCACAATTTGTTGTGTGCTTTATATTTATGTTTCAGTTTTCATTAAACAAAGCCCTAAATTGGAACATTTTTGGGGATTCCGCTTAGGTATTGGTGAAGTTGGCAACTTTTGATTTCAATATGTCTTAAATGACTCTGTGAATTTTTTGTCCAATGGGGTGTAGGCATAGTCCCCGCCTTTCCTTTCCTTTCCTGTTCGAGGAGATATTTTCCATGTATTCCAGATGCTTGGTTGATGTAAATCATGTGTTTTTTTATCTGAGTGGTCAAAAATTCCTCTTCTTTCTTTATCTCATCTCCATTTGCTTATATTTTAAGGCCTATTCCTTGCAACTTTTGATTTTCCTAAAGCGCGGGGATGGTATTTCTCATCATCTTCTAGACTTTTAAGTTTTTTGGGATCATGGCACTACCCTGGAACACACTTCCCAATTTTTCATTTTTTGTAACCATTTCTCGTGGGTAAGAAGATCCATTATAATATTATTACATAAAAAAGTTAAAGTTTGTTCACAAAAAGCTCAGAAAATTGTTGTTTAAACACTCGCTATAATTGTTTTCTGTCAAGGAAAACAAGTATGGAAAATTGCTAGAATATTACACAGGCCTCTTTTATTTCTTTTTACTCTTCATGAAGTTTTCCTTCCCCAATAAGAATTCACAATAGAAACAAACATGGGTATCGAGAAAGATTGTGTCAATAGACAAAAAATTATGTCTATATAGGGGAGAGGACCCTATAACTGAGCGGGTACCAAAACATGTACATCTCTTTTCAACATAGGTTGTTGACAAAAGCACCAATAGTTGTTCACTTTTTGGTTAATTACACTTTTTAAGAGTTGATGAGAATGTGACACATAGGGCGCTCGGTCATTGGTCCCTCTTTCAAATGCTTTATATTGATTTTCTTCATATTAAATCAATTCAAAAACTACTTTTCCCTCCAAATTAACACGCGAAACGAAAATGTCAAAATGGCACGATCATACACTAGACGATGATATAATTTTTTTAAGCTATCGACATATACCTACATATATTTGTGTGTCCCTAAAGTTAGTTGCATGGTTATAGGGTCCTCTCCCCTAGTATAAATCACCTTAGATACAAGAATTTTTATTCCTACATGTTTGTTGTCCCACCCAAAGTCATTGATGTTATCATCAACTCACAGAATCTTTCCCTCAATTTGAATATTCCAAACATAAGATTGTCCTTTAGTTGCTCTATATAGCCATGTTGCACCCTAGAACAGTTCATCCTGTAGATGAAACATTTAATGTTTAGTATGAAACATGATTTAATATTCCTTACCTGCCATGTTGGGTTCTATGCAGAGTTCTAGAAACATGGCAGAAAATTCTATGAGTTATAATGCTACTAGTAGTGAATTGACACTCAAAACAATGTTCTATTGTATCTAACAGTGTATAGCTAGTGTTATACACTCAGCCGGTATCCATCAAAATCAGAGTTGGAAGGGCACAATCCTACACATTAGGATATTGTTACATTGAACAAAAGTAAAACCATGTTCATAATTAACTCAGAAAACTATTGTTTAGACACCCGCAATAATTGTTTTCTTTCAAGACAAATAATTAGGGAAAATAGATGTAAAATACGTTATGTGAGTTTTAAACCATTTCCTTTTTTTTCACCAGTACAGTAGTACACAGGCCCTTTTCCTTCTTTTTACTATTCATGAAGTTCCTTTTCATATTCAGGTCATGGAATTAAAAATTCATTTCTGTTTGCAGAAGACATAATTGAAAAGTACGATAACGAATTTAGTCTTTTGAATTACAAGTGTTGCATTCTGAATATAAGGTTGTGTTGTAATTATTGAGTTTCTATGATATTCTGTACAAATTTTTCCATGTTTTATTTTTTTGGTTCGTAATGGTCTATTGTGCAGAGAAATGATGTGGCTCACTTGCTTGTATGTGGTTGTGGCATTCATTAACTTTGAGGTTATTCTCGGAATAAGCTATTGTTTTTGTGAATGATGTGGCTCACTTGCCTGTTTTGTAGTTGAGGTGTTCATGAACTTTAAGGTTATTCTCAGAATAAGTTATTATTCTATGTGACATAACACTTTCCATAACTGATCATTTATAAAACTAGTTGTTGAATATGTGTTGCATTTTACAATTTTTGCCTTTTACATTTTCATTAATTCTTCATTTTATAGGTGAAGTTGACCATTTTATAATATCTGATTGTTGAATGTGTTGTATAAAGAAAACTCTTTTTTGCATTCGGTCATCAACCTAGGGGCAAATGCCTTGGACAATGGTAGGATTCAGTGTGTGCTGAGGAGATTTTCCCCCTAGGAGGCTGCATCAGAATGCTCTTGGTTGGGCGTTAGACTGCTCATTGCCAAGGCTTTTAAAAATACCTGCCAAAACAAATGACACCCGCATATTTATCTTTGATTCCTTGTTTGTGCTCTGCAATGGAAAAAAATATATTCAACTTCCGTTTCTAACTTAGAAATTATCAAGGTTGATATTGCATATAAGATTTTAGTTATTGTTTTACATTTTTAGTGTTGTGGTTCCTTGTGAGCTTGCAGAAATGAAGACTCGAAGTACAATTGTTCTTCTTCCACACGGTGTGACAATCTCCACTCCCCACTTGGAGCGAGAAGATTCATTCAGTTGAAGAAAGTTTGTTGTCAATGTGCCCCATTGTAGGCAATCAAATATGAAAACACTTGTGATCGCTGATTAGTGATTTGGTTAGAGAATGCCTCCGCTTTTATCCTTCATGTCCTCTTAATCTTTCCAAATTCCATATAGTTGGTTCGAACTCGAGGGGATTTGGGTTTGTATATGATCACCCTGAAGATGCTATGAGATACGAACTTGACCACAAATTGAAAAAGATGGGGATACCCGGAAAGACAATACAAGGTAGAGGGAAAAAACATGGACCCAAAAAAATTGCTAATGTGACCAAGGGAAAAAAATGAGATGGCAAGAAAAAATAAAAACCTTTAAGGCCGTGCTTCCTTAAACTTAGGTACAGAAAGTTAGTTTAGATAGCTATATGGGACATGCATTTGCTATGTGCTCATGTAGTTGCTTGATCGAGTTTATAGGCTGTTATGTTTTTTATAGCTCTTACTTCCTAAAGTTTGAGACTTGCTTACATTTTTCGTTATGTCAAACTTATTAATGTGAAAACAATTTGTATGGAAATACTTAATACTTTTCTTAGTTTTACATTTAACTAGTGTTGCTATCTTCATGTTATCTATTTGGTAGTCCTATCTTCTAAAGTTCATTTGCTTCTCTTATAGGCGATCTTCAGTTGTTTCAAAGATTTGTTACAGATAGTTTTGGATTTTTTTTTGAAAGAGCTTCCTCATATGTTTCTCTCTTGAAACTATTTTTCGCTACTTACAAAACAAATAATATTGCAGAATAACATTTTTGTTATTATGTACGATTCTAAACGAAACAGTTGAGAGTAAATTCTTAATCATTTCTCCAAGATTTTGAGTCTGAATTTTCAGATAAATGAAATAATGATTTTTGTTGACTATAAGAAAGAAAAATAGTGAGTTTTTCGATCACAAAAATTTCTAACTTGCTTACAATCATGCTACCAATATTATAAAGAATTGATTTCCTGTAACTATTTAGGGACAAGCAAATTAGTGTCACCTTCCTTACGTGCTGGTTTAATGATGTTTCTTAAGAAGCACTTCTTTGGAACTATGGCATATGCTTAACTAATGATTGAAAATGATTCCATTCCATGATTTTTAAATTTTCTTTACAACTTTTTCCAATGTTGCTGTAAGGTGCCACAATATATACTTTAAGGAGGATTTAAAATCTTAAGAAGATATAACTAGAGGCTTGAATGTGCAATCTTAAGATATATCGAGCTCACATTAGCTCTATTTTTTGTAGTTTTGTTTAATCTATTTTTTGCATATCCTTCAAGCATGGGATTCCATAAGCCCACATCTCTTTTAAGTACAATTTTTTGGTGGTTGGTCTATAATTCACTGATCTATAAATGGAATCATGGCACTAAACACATTTATCCTTAGTACAAAATCAAAATAGTTTAGTCTTTCAACAATTTCTTCAAGATTTTATATCTAAACTGAACCGTCAATAAAATCCATATATTTCCTTGATTTGAATTGGAAATGTAGACATCCTCTTGGCATTTGGATTATATATAAGTACAGGTAGCTGTCTACTCTGCCTGGGACTTGCACTCAACCTTATCTCTTTTGCATTTTGTTCCCCACACTTCATTTACCTGGGGCAGACCTCATCCACAAATAAATTTTAAAGGGTTGTATAAAACTCTACCAAAGTCTTCGATGAACCAGATATATGATCTTTTATTCATATCCAAGTAAATTTAACATGTTTAGCATTTTTTAGAAGTTGATGGCATTAGCTAGACCTATGATAAGTTCAATTAGCATATAACTCTTAGAAGTGGTCTCTTATTTTTCCATCCTGATCATTTCCAACTTATGCCTAGGATCCAAATATGCATGGTTGTTTATCTACAAGCAATCTAAATTTTAAATTTGGAAATTCAATTTATTAGTTACAGTTCTCTGATGTTTGGTTGTTTCTGGCGTGGATACTCCTGTTAATGTACCTTCTTGAAACATCGCTTCATACAACATTCTCTGCTCAACTTTCTCAACCAAATTCCCTACTAACACAAACATTCATTGCATGCAATGTAATATGTACAACGCAAACTGAAGGAATATTTTGTTCTACCACCGGTGACAGAAAATATTTTATGGCATTCTGTTGTTGGGGGCTCTTGAGTGTCTCATTAGCTCTAGGAGTATAAGAAGAACTTCGGCATTACCATGTCTTGCATATCCTACTGCCATTACAATCCACACAAACACATTTCTTTCAGGCATTTTTTTGAATACTTCACATGCCACTTGCATGTTTTCAACTGATGCATATATAAAATATGGGTTTTTGTAACTGCAATATAAAAATCCACCATCCATTATGTTGCCCATACCATGTGTAAGGAACACCATTTTGATATCTTTCAATAGTAACAGTTCAAATTCAAATTATTTTGACACATGTTGTCAAACAACTCCTATACCTGTATATGCTCACACATTTCATAGGCATCTCTATTTGGGTATTTGCAACTATGACATCCATAAAAAATCTCCTTTCCCTTATTATTTGATGTCCAAAATTCTAATGCAAATAACTTAATATTTGACATTGCACTCCATATTTAAAAACAAAATCAAGGAACCATGACTCTACATTGCAGTGTGATGCTCAAAATAGATTTGCAAGTTCAACAAAAATGAAGGAAATGGAATGGCTGCGGGCTACATTAACAAGACATAAATTTGAGGTAATTGTCACAAGACCAAAGCCATGAAGCGATTGGTTAGTTAAATATCCACCTTTGGGATTTCCAAAACCTTTAAGATGGCATCGCCACTTTGTTTACATACAAATACAAGACACTGATTTATTTTTCTCAGTGGATTATTTGGTGTGTAATGCTTTCCTTCCACATAGTGAGACTTTAGATATGATAGAAATATGTGTTTTTCTTTATTCTCTTTTTTTTAAATGCTAATATCTGCTAATAAGTTTGTGAAAGCAGTTATTATCGGTTTGCTTTTTGTTGTTGATGATATTTCCATAGATTTTTCATTCTGAGGATTTGCCTCAAAGGTATTCTTTTTCCCCATTGACATAATTTGATCCTCACTCGAAAAACGCAAAAAAATAGACTTATAACAGAAATAGAGGATTGATGCCACTACTACCAATGTGCCAATTATCACATGAAGATACTTGCATCGGGAACCGTGTTGGAAACATTTTCATCAGGAAAATTCCACTAGTAAATAATGTTTAATGCAAAAAATACACTTTACACTCATGAAAAAAAATCACCTTCAGCCATCAAGCTGAAAGATGACTTGGGTATTGGTGTGGGTATGTTAGGTTTCCTTAGTGCTAAATTCAAGACCGGCTTAACTCCTCACCTTTTCCTCTTCCTCCTTTCTCTATTGGGTGGTACCATTATATCCAAGCCATGTTTACAACAATGAGACAAGTATATAACATGTGTATTTTGTGTTGATATCCCCGCTTAGATCAGGGTTTTATTATATGCAGATACATTATAAACCATAATGGAACTTTGTTTTTTGGTAGACATGTACACAATTTTTGGAAAAATACTTATGCTACCCTATCAAAGAATGATTGTAAGTGGATTATACCTAGATGTTATTCTTGTACAAATATCATTCACAAAGTATTGCTAGTGCTTTTTAATCACATTTTACAAAGAACTACATATCCGCTTCAAAATCTCTAAAATATTAATCAAATATACTTGCAAGTTGAAGTTACTAACTCCTTTTTAAAAATTTCCTCCAAATTTATATACTAACAAAAAAAGAGAATAATAACCTTAAATACCTACAAACATTAGTGTCAAGAACAAAAAATATACCTTTTAAACACCCTCTATATTTCTAATCTGAATCAAGAGGAATTTTAGGTAGCATTTTTGAAATGTGTACATATGCACCATCACTTTCATGAAGCTTCTTGACGTCTCTCTCTTCTTTGCCTAATTTTTGTCATTTCATTCAATCCTTTTCTTTTACCACTTTCCTTTCCCACTTGTCTTTAACTCTCTTTCGACGTTAACATTGCACACCTATCGTGTGATCTAGTTGTTAAGAATAACTTCAAAAACGCCACGGGCTGGGAAACCAAAGAATCCCCACTGTCTTCATTAGATTAAACCTCAGTGTCAAAACAATATTCATCCTGTGAAACCAAACAGTCAATAAGGTATACCTCAGAACCAAGTGCCATATTGGAAAAAACCTAAAAATCCCTATCATGACATTCCTGTCCACCATCCAAGTGAGTGTTACCATAAAACATGTCACCATCCGGGTGGGTTGAAATTCCTGTAGGGCATAAAGACTCCTGCACAACAAATGAGCCCCAACCCAACCAATAACTAGTCTAAGACTTAAGGAACAGGGAAAGAGACCACCGCCATAGCAAGAGGATTCGAATCCAAAACCTACTATCTACACACAACCCCTTCTAACAATGACTCATTATCCTGATTCTGTAATGCCCACAAAAAACAACCCATTTGAGACCTAAGAAACAACCTAGGATTAGTTAGGAAAATTATGGAATAATTTTTTTTGAATTAAATAAAAGAGTCTACAACCGGGTTACAAGACAAATATTGTCACTAGCAGGATCGAGAACAATTCTAATCCACTAGAACATAATTTTATTTTATTAACAATTGCTAGAGGTCATAAGGTCCAAAATTTAGGGTTAGACAGTTCAATTAGGTTCAGAGGGTAAAACTTCACCATACCCATTCTCTAACAGGCTTAACTTTTCAACTTGATTTTTATCACACTTAATGCATTCAAAAATTTCCAAAATCATTTCCAATCGAAAGGAAATTTCCTCACCTTTCCACTGATATAAAGAAGTCCTCCTAAATCCTCATATTTCTCAAGTTATGGGCTGGCGGGCCTTGGGATAAAAATTTCCCCCAACAGCGGGCCTGCGGGCCCAGGGGTGAAAATTTTCCCCAAGGGCGGGTTGGTGGGCTGTGGGGAGAATTTTAGAAAATTTCCCACATAGGGAAAAAAATAACTTTGTGCCCGTGCACCCGCAGGTCCGAAAGTCCACAAGGGACACGTGGCGCCTTCCAAGCCAGCGCGGGGAGAGTGGGGCGATGAGAGATGTTTGGGAAAATTTCTAGCACGGGGTGAAAAGCCAACATTGCGTCTGCAAGTCCACAAGCCATAAGTGACATGTGGCATCACCTAATCCAATGTGGGGAAGGTGGGCTGGCAGGGAGAAATTTTGTTTAATGCCTCGAAGGGCTAAGAGGGTAACATTGACCCGTGCCTCCGCCGACTCCTCATGCCATGTGGCCACTCCTGATTGGCTGCGGGTCAGCGGGACGACAAGAAAAACATGGAAAATTTTCACAAAATTTTTCAAAACACAAAAAGGAAAAGGGGACCCGATCCTCTGCCGATGCCTCATGATGCCACTTGGCATCACTTGATTGGACGCGGGGCTACGGGGAAAACTTAGAAAATTTTCCCAAATTTTTTTCGGATGCGCTAAGTTTCAAAAGGGGTCCGCTCCTCCGCCAACACCCCTTGGTGCCATGTGGTAGACTTTGATTGGTTGTGGGCATGCGTGGCAATAGGGAAACTTGGAAAATTTTCCCAAAAATTTTCCTAGGTGTTAAGGGAAAAATTTGGGCCCACAGGCCCGCCAAGGAAATGTTTCCCATTTTTTTTATGCCAACTGAAGGAAAAACTTCAAAGGTCCATATATTTTGTAAGAGAGATCAGTTTTTGGAAAAAAAGGACTTTTTGGAAATCTCTTGATGCCCTCTTCACTCAGGGATAATTAATTTTTGGTTTTGACAAAGTTTAAGTGGCCAATTTTAAGAAAATGGCCTGCAGGATTTTACAATGAAAACTGGTAAATTTTAACTTGTGAGATTTGTTCAATTTGATCTTCTCCCTCTCTCAACATGTAAAATAGACATGGAGATTTTTTCTTAGGTTGAATTAGGATAAGTTTGTGAGGTAGATCTGTTTGATTGAATTCCTATTTGAAATTTACAATTTTGACAGCAAATGATTGTGAAAACAGTTGAACTCAGTTTTTCCAGGTTTTGAAGTATTTCTGTTAAGTGTTTTTGTCTATTTGGATTCGTTTAGGTCCTACTACTTCAATTTAATAATTTAATTTGTAATTTTATTGTTGTAGGTTTGAACTGTGCATTTTTGGTTTAGATAATTGCCAATTTGAAATTACAAAAAATAGGGATCAAATTTTCAGGGGTCTATTTGCCACTTTCTTCTTCCAAGTATTTAGAATACATTCTAATTCCAATCTAACACATTAGTTGATTTAATTACAACCATTTGAAAGCCAAAATACAATTTTGATTTCCAACTTTACACATTTCAAAGACAGAGTTCTGCATTTTCCTTCATACGCATTTCTTCTTTTCAACAGAGATTTCAAAACGCAATAGATGATCAATTTCAATACAACAATACATATTGACAGAGGTAATGCAATCCTATATTGATTCCAAAATGTAACATTACAACCTTTCTTCTTTTATTCCTTCCAAAACATATATTATATACATAACACAATAATACATTTTCTTCTCACGTGTTTCACTTTACCACTTCTCAAACAGGGGTTTCATAGTGTGTGATAAACATAGATTTCCAATGGAATAAAAACACATGGACAAGACAAAACTACTTCCATTAATTTAAATGACTTTTACAACTTCCTTTCCATTTAGTTTCAAAATGCAACACACAAAAAAACATGTATCTTTCTTTCACATTCTTTCCAAAACAGTATATAGAGTATCACTCTTTTATATTTTAAATTTCCACTTGCAATCATTACAACATATTTCCATTACAAACATTTACAAGTTCATCCACTTCAAGTGGGAAAGGTTACAATGAGATTTCATTTCATAAGGCTCTATCAAATTGTCTTTTCACAGCTCCAGAATAGCAACATGCATACTCCTCATTCTTCCAATTTGATCACAACAGGAGTAGGGGAAAGGAAACGCTCTCCACCCAACCAAGACATCTAACAAAGAGGAGAATCCATCCTTCTTCATTGGCCCCCGAGCCCCAACCATAATGCATTAAAATATGTGATACAACTCATGGAAACATCAGGCTTCCACAAACATACAAGCAACATTTTCATAAAAAAACACAGTCCCAAATAGAATGTGGTTTACAACTATATTAAAACATGACAAACAATACAAAGGTTTCATCAGGAAAGCTAAAGGAGCAAGAAGCTATGGGGGATGCTACTTATGCCTCCCAAAGGGGAAAATGGGTATCACCACCTGAGAACAACCCACCAAATATATATACATATATACATATATATACATACATACATATACATACATACATAATATATATATATATACATATATATATATATACATATGTATATATATATTATATACATATGTATATATATACATATGTATATGACACACACACACACACACACACACACACAGGAATATCATTTCAAACCCTGTCCTGCCCTTATGCCTCCCCCAAGTATCCCTTATTCCTCACATTTTCTTATGTCTCCTCAACCTCTTATGGCACCCCATAATGAGTAAATAAATACAAGCTATTTCTTTTTAAGGTGGAACCCAAATCCCAACTCCCTCCACCCTTGTACCTCCCTACAACACAGTTGTGCCTCCCACAAAATAACTGCATAGTCTTCTCCTACACCATTCCTAGGCCATCTACCCAACAGTGCACAAATATACCAAAACATTCACACAAGAACATTTACATATATACAACAAGATCATTTCAAGAGCCAAGCTCCTACCTCTCCATGCTAGAATTGTTCCAAGTTCCAAAACACCAAGCTTTATTCTAATACAAGGAATCCAAAACAGCCAAGCACAAGAATGCAACAATCTTCCAAAAACTTCTCCATGCAAGAGCTCCCAAAACAACAAGAAAATTCACCCCAAAATGAAGTCTCTAAAGTGAAGCAACCCAAAACAAGGCAAGGAATTCAAATTTTATAGAAGAGGGAAGAGAAGAGGATGAGGAGGATCCATGTCGGATGCCACATCACACATCCTCAACCCCAACCCCCAAAAGTCAACTTCATTCTCCAAAGCATAATAAATAAGTGGGTGAATAATATGACAGATTTACTTACACACTCAAATCCAACCCACACCCCAAAGGACTGAAATTAAAATTATGTAAGAAAAGTGCAATTAAAACCTTCAACTTGACTTGTAAAAATGCATAATAAAAGTCTAAACTTTCAACTCTCCAACCATAGGCATAGGTTGGTATGTAAAATTTAAGAGGTATGGGACAAGTTTAACTTGTCCCACAAGCCTCCAAAAACAGCCTCCAAGGATAAATTCGAATTTCCAAGAAGGTGGAGTGTTTTAGACTCGGGAGTTAACTTACACATCACTTACAAGGTAACTTACACATTACTTACACATACTTACATCACTTTAAAACATGGCCAACAACTCTATTAATTACATTCTTATGACATCTTTTAATTAATTAACTAAACAATATGATTACTCACAATATTAACACCACATTAAATAAATAATGAAAGGGTAAGTGCACCACATAAAACACATGCAAAAATTAAACAAAAGGGACCAAATAAAAGAAAAACATAAAATCCCTTGGTCACATTTAAAGGTGATCCCCCATGGGAATCCCTAACAAAACTACAAACACACACAAAACAAATACTAGTTGTCCATGGTGACCTTGTTGAATTCATCTAGAATTCCAATGTGGTTGGTCTCCAATCCCCCAATGTTTGTTGTGATATTTTTAACCTGCAAAAATACAAATACCTCCTTCGGCCTCATGGCCATATCAGAACATCCAAATGAATATAAATATAATTTCAAGATCATCAATATATATGTGAATCAAAACAATTATCATGACAATCAACAATATCACTCATAATTTCATTAACAACTATATCATCATCAATTTTAATCTAATTTTCATTTTCTAGGTCTAATCAAAATAAACAATTATTACAAGTCCAAACAACATCCATCATATAACCATGTCCAACAGTATATCATCATCAACATATAAAATGTCTCTAATAATCATCATGCATCATAAAGAATCAAGTCAACAATAATCCATGATCTAACATTTAACATCATACTATAATAAATTCCATAATTCATGTCCATAATATAATCACCAGTATCATGATTAGTATCAAACAGGTGTCAAAGGGAAGTGGGCACTACATCCCCCTCCCCTTAGACTCAACTTCCTCCTGGAAGTCACTAGAACAAATGTGGAAATCGAACTCGTAACAAAGTAGCATCCTCCCATGTAGCTGTAGTCTCATCATATCTGTCCCACTGCACCCAAACCTGATCAACCTCTCTACCTCAAAGGCCCAGGGTCGTGCGACTAAGATGAAAATGGGATCCACCATCACCTACCCCTGATCCTACACCTGAAATGATGTCCAATCTAACACATGAGAAGGATCTGCAACATATCTCCTAAGAACTGAAACATGAAACACATCATGTACTTGAGACAAGCTAGGTGGCAATGCTATATGGTAGGCCAAAGGGCAATATGCTCCAAGATCTCAAAAGGACCCACAAATCTAGGAGCTAACTTAGAAGCCTTTTCCATAATGGATAGGGCTCTTATGTGGCCTGACACGAAGGAACACCTTCATGCCCACATAAAAACTACGGTCGGTCCTATGTTGATCTGCATACTTCTTCTACCTGTCTTGTGCCTCCTGCAGTCTCTATCTGATCAAAATCACCTACTGCTCCATGTCTTGCAACAAAGATGGTCCAAGAGAAACCCTGTCCTCTAGCATGTCCCAGCTAAGAGGTGTCCTACATTCTCTACCATACAAATCCTGAAAAGGAGCCATGCCTATAGAACTCTGAAAACTATTATTGTAGGCAAACTCCACTAAGTACAAGTACTCCTCCCATCTAGACTACTGATCCATCACATACATCCTGAGCATGTCCTCTAAAATTTGATTCACCCACTCAGTCTGTCCATCTATCTCAAGGTGATATGTTGTGCTGAAATTAATCTTCGTCCTGAGGGCATGATGCATGGTAGTCCAAAAATGGGAAGTGTACAAAGGATTGCTGGTCACTAATGATCTTCTACGGAATCCTGTGTAACCTAACAATCTCATCCAAATATACCCATGCCACTGTACTAGCTGTATAAGTGGTATTCACTAGAGAAAAGTGAGCCACTTTTGTCAATTTTTCAACCATGACCACGATGGCATCATGGTGATATCTCGACATCGGTAGCCCAATAATGAATTCCATGGAAATGGTGTCCCATTTCCACTTCCGTATAGCATGAGGAAAGAGAAGGCCAGCAAGTTGCTGATGCTCGAGCCTTCACTTTGACACGAACTGGCACTCTAAACATCATGACACGAACTGGGCCACATCTCTCCAAGTCCTCTCTAATGATATAACTGTCTCAAGGTGGCGTGCATCTTCTTCACCCCGGGATGGACTGAATAGGGTACATGATGTGCCTCTGCCAAGATCTCCTGCCTCAAGCCTCCCTCTCTAGGAACATAAATCTGACGTTTGTGTCTGAGAAGACCATCTGCCTCTAAAGAAAAACCATAAAAATTCCCCTCAAGGGGTTTTTGAGACTCGATCTCTGCTTAAACTACAATGTAGAAGCTGTCAAGAGGAAGCTGCTAAAGGATCCTGCTCTGTAAATCAATGCTCACTAAGGTGGCCATAACCACATGTCTCCATATGCTGAGAGCATCTACCGCCACATTATCCTTCCCTTTCACATGCTTGATCTCCATATCATACTCAAAAAGCAACTCCATCCAACGTCGCTAACGAGCGTTGAGATTGGGCTGCATGAAGAGATGGTGAAGACTCAAGTGATATGTTCCTGAGTGTGAATCTCCAACCAAGAAGAAAGTGTCTCCATCAAACCAAGGCATGCACAACCGCCGCAAGCTCAAGATCATGATTCGGATAATTGAGCTCATAATCCTTGAGTTTGTGAGACTCAGAATCCACTACTCTGCCCTCTTATATCAACACACCTCCAAGCCTTATTAAAGAAGCATCCCTGCAAACGAAAAACTCACCCTATGGATCCAAAACTGCAAGAATAGGTGTTGTAGTGAGGCATTCCTTCATTGTACTGAAGGCCTACTTGCACCTATCTAACCAAAAAAACTTCTTCTTTTTCCTCTGTAGGGAAGTGATGGGGTGTGCAATCCGAGAGAATTCATAAACAAATATCTGGCAATAACCTTCTAATCCCATGACACTTCACACCTCAGTCACAGTAGTGGGTACTCGCCAATCCATAATAGCTCTAATCTTGGAAGGATCAATGATGATACCTTCCCCATAAATGATATGGCCCAAATACTGCACCTCCATCTGAAAGAATGCATACTTCTCCAAGTTCCCAAAAAGCTGCTGCTCCCGAAGACACTGAAGAACATGGTGAAGGTGCCCCACATGGTTCTCACGCATACGTGATTAAATCAAAATGTCATCAAGGAAGATGAGCACGAAGTCGATATAAGAAGGTCCTAAATACCCCATTCATCAAACTCATAAATACTGCGGGGGCATTATTCAAACCAAAAGGCATCACTGTGAACTCATAGTGGCCATATCTCGTACGGAAGGTGGTCTTATGAATGTATCTACCTCCGAAATCCTCAGCTGATGATAAGCTGACTTAAGATCAATCTTAGAGAAAACTGTGGCTCCTTTTATCTGATCAAACAAATCATCAATGCATGGTAGGGGATAATGATTCTTGATCGTTACCTTGTTTAGCTGGCGGTAATCAATACACAACCACAAGGATCCATCCTTTTTCTTCACAAAAATCACCAGTGCATCCCAAGGGGATACACTAGGATTGATAAGGCATTTCTCAAAAATACCCTCAAGCTTCAACTTGAGCTCACAGAGCTCTGATGTGGTCATCCGATAAGGTGCTCGTGAGATAGGCTCTGCTCTCGGAACCAGGTCTATATGAAAATCAATCTCACGTGGGGGTGGTAACCGTGGTAGCTCCCTTGGAAATACATCTACAAACTCTCTCAAAATGGGGTGATCATCTAGCGATGGTCCACTAGACCCATCCTTTGATCTATCACTAACTCTAATAACATACATCTGACAACCCCATCGCACACAATGCTTAAGCTACATAGCAGAGATGGTGTGAATAGAAACAGGTCTCCTGACCCCTGAAATCACTGACTCAACTCCCAAATCATGTGCACAAGATATAATATTGTGGTAACAATCCACTTTGGCATTGTGTGAAGAAAACCAATCCATACCCAAGATGACTCCATAAGAGCCCAAAGGAAGGATACAGAGATCCAAGGTAGTGGTGAAAGGTCCTAAATCCACCACACACTCCTTAACTAAGGAGTCTACTAAGATCTTGGCTCCAGAAGCCATCTCAACATCCCAACTATGACCCTGCCTAACTGCCACCCGCTTGCATCGCTATACTAAATATGGTGCAATGAAAGAATTGGAAGAACCATAATCAAACAAGATAGAGGTAGGAATCCCACCAATACTACCTGTGGTCTCAATAACTATACTTTTATGCTCTGCATGGCGGTTCTCAATTGCTGCATACATCCTATGACTACGCCCCATATCACTAACAGTAGGCTATGAGATCTGTGTCTTACCCTTGTTGTTAGGGTTCTGTGGACAATCTCTCCAAAAATGTCCAGTAACACCACAACCAAAACAACTACTTGATCCTCTCCCCTATGTAACAGGTCCAGTTGGTACTTGGAGGTCTGTGGTGTGGATCCTAATGATCCAGCTATGGTCTATTGAGGTCTTTTTTGGAGAGCTCCTGCTAAGTGAGCTCTCTCTGGGCACCGTTGTATCCTGATGGGACCCGTACGAGGAGGTCCCATACTCTGTCCTCTCTATGCATCAAACCTCTATGGAGGTCTATAAGGTGGGAGGGACTGCTGCTGCTGCTACTGGGGTCTAAAAGATGACTTTGTTCTAAACCCTATCCACCACGAGGAAGAGGTACTAACCCCCTTGATCTTTTATCCTGCATCTATTGTATGTGGCTCCAGACTCAGTCTCTAGCCTACTGGTTCTTTCCCTGAGTCTCCCGTGCTATATAGGCCTTCTCGATGGCCTCATTTAGTGTCTACAGATAATGGATCCGCACTGCACCTCCAACGTCTAGATTTAAGCCTCGGATGAACCTGTGGATCCGCACCTGCTCATCATGCATGTAACCAACATACTAGATTAGATCCAGAAATCTACTCTCTTACTCAACCACTGTAAGAGATACCTGTCAGAGGTCATGGAACTTGTCTATACGCTGTTGTATGAACCTTTGTGAGAAATATCTGTTCCCAGAAATTCTCCTCAAAGAGCTCCCAGGTAACTATCTCAGAATCAACATGGAGCTTCTTGCTCCTCTATCCTCCACTAGACACCATCTCCATCCCTCAGTAGATGGATCACAACACGAGATTTGAAGTTGCTAGAACAAGCACAAAGCTTGAAGCATCCGCTTAAGCTCACCAACTAAGATTCTACCTGAAATCCACCTATGTCACTAGAATAATGTGATGGTCGAAGCTTCAGGATCTCCCTGATGTGATTTGTAGCTGTGGTCTGATGGCCTCTAGGCCTCTCTGCATGCTCATCCCTAAGCCTAGGACTCCAATACCTCTCTTTGTGTCCTAAAACTTGGTCGCCCTATCCCCTCTGTGGTGACTCTTCCCTAGCTGACTCTGCATGGGATTTCTCTCCTCTATTCTCCTCCCCGAGTCGAGGAGATACCTAACCTTCGATGGAAGGAACTCTACTCATGTTTGGTTATATGTCCTCCTACTGATCCTCCATGTAGAGCGGTATTAACATCCTAAAGAGTTTGAAAAATCTGGGGTAGGATGGTTGCCACAACATGATCTGGTGGTGGTAAGTCTAGGCCTATGTGAAAATCCCCCTCATCTTGTCCGCGCCTCCTGCACAGACCAAGGTGAGAGTTAGTTCATCTTTCTAAATTTTATTCAGTTTCCATATTTATTAAAATATGTAATTTCTAAACTAAGTTGTTTTCTAGGTTTAAAAGTGTGATAGGTTTAAGTTTCATGTCTCAAGTTTTTATAGTGTGCCCAATGGCCCCAGCTTTTGAACCACTACTCTAATACCAAGTGTAACACCCACTAAAAACAACCCACTTGAGACCCAAGAAACAACCTAGGATTAGTTAGGAAAAAATTATGGAATAATTTTTTTTTAAATTAAAAGAATCTACAACCAGGTTACAAGACAACAATTGTCACTAAAAGGCTCCAGAACAATTCTAATCCATTATAAAATAATTTTCTTTTATTAACAATTATTAGAGGTCATAAGGTCCAAAATTTAGGGTTAGAAGTTTCAATTAGGTTCAGAGGATAATTCCTCACCATACCCACTCTCTAACAGGCTTAAACTTTTAACTTGATTTTTCTCCCACTTAACGCATTCAAAAATTCCCTAAATCATTCCCATTGGATAGGAAATTTCCTCATCTTTCTATTGATATAAATAAGTGCTCCTAACTCCTGATATTTCTCAAGTTATGGGCCGGCGGGCCTTGGGGTGAAAATTTTACCCAAGAGCGGGCTTACAGACCTAGGGGTGAAAATTTTCCCCAAAGGTGGTTTGGCAGGCTGCGGGGAGACTTGTGGAAAATTTATGGCACGGGGAAATAAAATAAATTTTCACCCACACACCTATAGGTCCACAAGTCCAACAAGGGACACGTGACACCTCCCTAAGCCAGAGCGGGGAGAGAGGGGCAGCGGGAGACATTTGGGAAAATTTCCCGCACGAGGCGAAAAGCTAACATTGCACCCGCAAGTCCGCACGAGTACCCGCAAGTTGCAAGGTACATGTGGCATCACCTAAGAAAATGTAGGGAAATTAGAGCGGTGGGGAGAAATTTTGGTTAACATCCCAAAGGGCTAAGAGGGTAACATTGACCCGCGCCTCCGCCGACTTCTCATGTTATACGACAGCTCCTGATTGGCTACGGGTCAGCGGAATGTCGGGGAAAATATGGAAAAGTTTTCCAAAATTTTCTGAAACAAAAAAATTCAAAAGGGACCCACTCCAATTCCGATGCCTCTTGACACCACATGGCATCACCTTATTGGTCGCGGGTCGGCAGGGCGGTGGGGAAAACTTGGAAATTTCTCCCAAAAAAAATTCGGATGCTCTAAGTTAAAAAAGGGGGTCCTCCCCTCTGCCAACACCTCATGGTGCCATGTGGTAGCCTCTAATTGGTTGCGAGTTGGTGGGGAGGTGTAGAAAATTTAGAAAAATTTCTCATAAATTTTCCTAATCTCTAAGGGATAAATACGGGCCCATAGGCCCGCTAAGGAAAATTTTCCTAATTTTTGACGCCAAGGAAGAAAAAACTTCAGAAGGCCATAACTTTTGATAGAGAGCTTGGTTTTGGGAAAATAGGGACTTTATGGAAAGCTCTCGACGTCCTATTTGTACAAAGATCATTAATATTTGTTTTTGATAAATTTTAAGGGGTTAATTTTAAGAAAATGGCCTGCAAGATTTTATAGTGCGAACTGGTAAATTTTAACTTGTGAGATTTATTCAAATTGATCTTCTTCCTCTCTCAACATGTAAAATAGACATGGAGAGTTTTTTTTATGAGGAATTAGGATAATTTTGTGAGGTATATCTGATTGATTGAATTCCAATTCAAAACTTACCATTTTGATAGCAAAACGATTGTGAAAATTTTGAACTCGGTTTTTCAAGGTTTTGAAGTATTTCCTTTAAGTGTATTTGTCTAATTGGATTTTTTTAGGGCCTAATAATTTAATTTAATCATTTAATTTGTTATTTTATTGTTGCATGTTTGAACTGTGCATTTTTTGTTTCGATAATTGTCAGTTTCAAATTACAAAAAACATGGATCAAATTTTAATGGTTTTATTTGCCACTTTCTTCTTCCAAGTATTTAGGATACATTCCAATTCCAATCTAACACATTATCAAACCATTCAAAAGTCAAAATATAATTATGATTTCTATTCTTAACATTTTTCAAGGAGAACATATCATTATATTTTTCCTCACATGCATTTCTTCTTTTCAACAAAGATTTCAAACACCATAGACGATCAATTTCAATACAACAATACATATTGAAAAAGGTAATGCAATCCTTTATTGATTCCGAAATGCAACATTACAACCTTTCTTCTTTCATTCCTTCTAAAACATATATTATATACAGAACAAAATGATACATTTCTTCTCACGTGTCTCACTTTACCACTTTTCAAATAGGAATTTCATAGTGAATACTAAACACAGATTTCCAATGGAATAAAAACATATAGACAAGATAAAACCACTTCCATTAATTTAAATGAACTCTTACAACTTACTTTCCATTTGGTTTCAAAATGCAACATACAAAAACACGTATCATTCTTTACATTCTTTCCAAAATAGAATGTAGAATATAACTCTGTTGCATTTCAAATTTCCACTTGCAATCAGTACAAAATCTTTCCATTACAAACATTTACAAGTTCATCCACTTCAAGTGGGAAATGTTACAATGAGATTTCATTTCATAAGGGACTATCAAACTGTCTTTTCTCAACTCCAAAACAGCAACATGCATACTCCTTATTCTTCCAATTTGATCACATCAGGAGTAGGGGAAAAGGCAATGCTCTCCACCAAAACAAGACATCCAATGAAGAGGAGAAGCCATTCTTCTTATTTGGCCCCTGAGCCCCATCCACAATGCAATAAAAGATGTGATCCAACTCATCACAACAACAGGATTCCACAAACACATAAGCAACATTTTCACAATAAAACGCAGTCCAAAATAAAATGTAGTTTACAACTACATAAAAACATGACAAACAACACAAAGGCTTCATCAAGCAAGCCAAAGGAGCAAGAATCTATGGAGGATGTTGCTTATTCCTCCCAAATGGGAAAATAGGTATCAACACCTAAGAACAACCCACCAAATATATATATATATATATTCAAACCCTGTCATGCCCTTATGCCTCCCCCAAGTACCCCTTATTCCTCACATTTTCTTATGTCTCCCCAACCTCTTATGGCACCCCATAGCGAGTAAATAAATGCAAGTTATTTCTTTGTAAGGTGGAACCCAAATCCCAACTCCCTCCACCCTTATACCTCCCTAAAACACACTTGTTCCTCCCACAAATTAACCCCATAGTCTTCTCCTACACCATTCCTAGGCCATCTACCCAACAACCCACAAATATGCCAAACATTCACACAAGAACATTTACATATATAAAAGAAGAGAATTTCAAGAGACAAGCTCCTACCTCTCCATGATGGAGTTGTTCCAAGTTCCAAAAACAACAAACTTTATCCCAATGCAAGCAATCCAAAACAATCAATCACAAACATGCAACAATCTTCCAAAAACTTCACCAAGCAAGAGCTCTTAAAAAAGCAAGAAAATTCACCCCAAAATGAAGTCTTCAAAGTGAAGCAACCCAAAACAAGGCAAGAAATTCAAATTTTATAGAAGAGGGAAGAGAAGAGGATGAGGAGGATCTATGTACGATGCCACATCACACATCCTTAACCCCAACCCCCAAAATTCAACTTCATTCTCCAATGGATATTAAAATAAGTGGGTGAATGATATGAAAGATTTACTTACACACTCAAACAAGTCCATACCCCATAAGGACTGAAATTAAATTATGTAAGAAAAGTGTAATTACATCATTCAGCTTGACTTGTAAAAATGCATTAAAAGATCTAAATTTAATCCTCCAACCATAGGCAATGTTGGTATGTAAATTTAAGAGGCATGGGACAAGTTTAACTTGTTCGAAAAGCCTCCGAAATCAGCCTCCAAGGACAAATTCGAATTTCCAAGAAGGTGGAGTGTTTCACACTCAAAAGTTAACTTACACATCACTTACAAGGTCACTTACACATTACTTAGTAATTACTTACACATTCTTATAACACTTTAAAACATGGCCAACAACGAGCTATTAATTACATTCTTATGACATTCTTTTACTTAATTAACTAAACAATATGATTACTCACAACATTAACACCACATTAAATAAATAATGAAAGGGGGTAAGTGCACCACATAAAACACATGGAAAAATTTAAAAAAAGGGACCAAATAAAAGAAAAACATAAAATCCCTAGGTCACATTTAAAGGTGATCCCCCCCATGGGAAATCCCTAACAAAAAATACAAACACACACAACAAAACTTGTTGTCATGGTGACCTTATTGAATTCATCTAGAATTTCCAATGTGGTTGTTCTCCAATCCCCCAATGTTTGTTGTGATATTTTTAACCGGAAACAATACAAATACCTCCTTTGGCCTCGTGCCCATATCAGAACATCCAAATGAATATAAATATAATTTCAAGATCATCAATATATATATATATATATGTGTGAGTGTGTGTGTGTTGTGTGTGTGTGTGTGTGTGTGTGTGAATCACAACAATTATCACGACAATCAATAATATCATTCACAATTTCATTAACAACTATATCATCATCAATTTTAATCTAATTTTCATTTTCTAGGTCTAATCAAAATATCCAATTATTACAAGTCTGAACGACATCCATAATATAACCATGTCAAATAGTATATCAATTATCAATATATAAAAGTGTCTCTAATAATCATTATGCATCATATAAGAATCAAAGTCAACAATAATCCATGACCAAATATCTAACCTCATACTGAATCAAAACTATAATAATGTCCATAATATAGTGAATAATGTCATGATTAGTATCAAAAAGGTGTCAAAGGGAAGTGGGCACTATAGATTCCCACTTATTCCAACATGACACCCCCATCCATATAGTGACATTTCCTTCCTTTCCTGATGTTTGCGCACGACGAAACGTTTTGCATATTTTCACATTATTTTTTGAGGGAAATCCATAGCTTCATTTAAAGATACCTAATTTTGAGATTTCTCATAGACTAAGGTGTGTTCAATGAAACATTTTAAGAGAAAGTTGCATATGTTTGAATCTCAAACTTTGCATATCTTAGATACTTAAACTCTGCATTGTGGTTTCTATATGTTGTTAATTGTATGCAAATTTTAATTGTAAATTCAAGTGATTGCTAGTTATTTTAGAAAGTTGATAATAAAGTGGTTAAGGGAATATCCATGTAGCACTAATTAGGAAACAATTTCCATGAATTAGAAATGCAAGATGGAAAAGATTAAAAAACTAAATGTGGGAAATATATTAATGTTGGGGATTTCTTATTTCATAGAGATCTTTAGTTTCTAGGGATTTGCATAGATATGATGAAACAAGTATTGAGTAAGATGAATTAACTCGATAAAAATAGTATCGAGCCTTAGAATGATGTTGTATTGCATTTAATCTAAGTCATATGCTAAGTCAACGAGAATAACATGTTTGTTAGTTTTAGGGAACTAAAAATTGAGCCTTACACAACTAAAAGAAATGTAAAATTTTGGTATAATACATGAAAAGTGAGTTTAACTATTTTTTAATTTATTTTCTATGGTGTCGATGTTCTTAATTGGATGGTATTTAATTTTTTGGTTAAGACAAACCCATGACTTGATCGTCACAAGTGAATGATTGTCTTAATCTTATTATAATAAACTTAAATACAATTGTAATTTAACTGCCACCTAAGCATATGCATGAACTATTATGACTAAAAACATCCAATACTGATAGAAAAGTATATAAATAAAAGACAAAACAAATCACATCTACATCGTAATAGACTACACATTTCATGTCCTTATCTTTCATTTCAACACTCTCATGCTAATAAAGAAATATAATTCTATAAATACAAAAAAAATAGAAAATGCTTTAGAACAAAAAAAAATTATACTAAAAATAAAATTTGATAGGTATTGTAAAGATTGCATCAAATGTCATAACTTTAAGTAGCATTTATAAAATATATGTCAGTAACATCATTACATAGGGGAAAAGAATTCCAAAAACTACCAATAAAACAATTGTTGGAATTGCAATATTAACAGTATTGATTCTTCAACGCCACTCAAAGATTTTGAAGGAAAAATGTGTATACATATTCGCTACCTCAAGAGGATACATAAATAATGTTGTAGACAACTATTAGAAAGATATGTATGTTCTTCCCTACTACAAATAAAAATGCAAAATAATAAAACATTGAGTGGAAACTGTTATTGGTCTATAGTGCACCCTCGATGAAGAAATGCAAGCAAAATCCTCACTTTGGCAAATACAATGGGAACTCCTCTAAGTTGTGGGTGACTTGGGTTGAGGAGAACCTACATATCTAGTTGATTCCCTAGGTAGATAAGCTAAACTAATTCTCTGGCGGGGTTAAGGGAGAGGAATAAAAATGAACTTAAAGTGATACACCATATTTTTGGTACCTATGAATACACAAAAACACACTTGATTGACCACAAAAATACTGATAAAATTCACTTCGATTGATGTTTAACGTGTTTTACACGGATAAAAGGAATTAACATACACTTAAATTACTTGCAAAACTTACAAAATAGCTTGATGGAGGTGTTGGGAAGTTATGAGAATGCTCTCTAAAGGGTCTCTAAATAAGGACTTAAAAATGCTCTAAAATGTGTAAGGACACTCCATGTGTGCCACATGATGGTGGAGAAGCCTGGAAATGTGCGTCAACAAATGACTAATGACCATGTTATAAGTATCAAGCTAGTCTTTAAGTTGATCAAGATCAATGGAGGCAGGTAGTTTTCCATACACGTAGAGATAAAGGTCATCATGAATAAGGAAACATTCCATGCTCGAATGCCACAATACATATTGATCCCTACCAAGAAGAAGAGGTGGAGGACAAAGTCAAGTTGGAACATATGTCCCATATTGGAGGATTTTGCAAGAATTTTCGAGCCTCTTGATATGTCTCGAATAAAACACACTTTCTTACTGGAATGACTATCAAATTCAATCTTTAGATTATGATCTAGATTTTGAATAACTGATAGTAGATTTTGTTAGTGCAGAATCAAAGCACCCCTAAATGAGTTCTATAGATCTACTTTTCTAAGGCAAATTCATTTGGTGTGATTGCATAACATTGAAATTTCTCCAAGGTGTGGGACCTTGTAAAAATGGGAAATCTCTCCAGATTAAAGGTTGGTTCCTATTCCTCTATTTGGGTGTATGCATGAGGACTTGTAGAGGATTTATTTCTACACTATTATCTCTCGAAAGTGCACCCTATAGAGAGATGGCTGCAGGTTTTCTAAGCTTGCAAAATTTGATCTCTCTCTCTTTTGTAGATACAATGGAAACACCTCAGGTCTATACATATACCTATTTTGAGGTGAGTCTCCAAGATTAAAAGGCCGGTTCCTTATTGATGTATCTTAAATTGATTCTAAGGTTTTAAGGGTAAAAGATGACTGTAAAATATTTAAACTAAGGTGATACACCAAATTTGTATGAGGGATTTGACTGAGTATATGCACAATTGATATGTGAAGGATTTTGGGTGCATGAACCAATAGTTTTTTGTAGAATATCTAAGGGAAAAACACTTGGTTATACTAAGGGAGAAAATCACAACAGTACTAATAAGTTAACATGCACATTAAAATTATGCAGAAGAACTGAATTTGTAGCAAGGTAAGATAATTGGTTAGGGAATTTTAATTCACAAGAATAATATGATGAAACATAAGAATGCAAATAACTTGGAAAGGTAGAAAATACTTCACACTTAAAGGGAAAAACTAGCAAACTTTTTCTTCAGTACTCCGATATCCAAAAAGTGCTCTAGAAGTTTTTTTTTGTGCTTTGCAAAGGTACACAATATATAGCAGAAAAGTTCACCCTCTTTATAAAAATAGCCTAAGGCTTGTACTCGCCCATGTGTCCTATTTCTATCCTTTATTTTAATAATAGATAAAGGAATAAAAATAGAGGATGTAATTATAAATAGGCATTATTAGCCTTAATTATAATACAGTCAAACTACATTTGACTATTCTATTTTTAAGAAAAGAAGGGTGAATAATTTCCTAAAAATAAGATTGCTTGCTAGGCAAGTCTCTCTCCATGGTCATGCAATTTTGTCTTCTTCTATGTTTTGACCTGTTGTGAAGGCATGCAAAAATAAATTACATTAATTGCAATACTTTGTAGAATAATTCATCCAAATATCTATCCTGATTGGGACCACCTTTGTCTCTGAGGTTGACACTTGTTCTTTCTTCTTGTGATCACATGGATAGCACAGTGTAAATTATCTCTAACCTTCCCACTAGTGGGGACCACCTCCAACTTGCTTGGTTTGGCCACCTTAGTGGACTTAGCAAATATACATGCCATCATACTTTAGTCTCTGCCACCTTTTGATTACATTGCGTTGTAATTTTCTTGTCGGCTTTTGGATTTCGAATAACACATGATGACTATAGGTCTAATTGTTATCATCGAATCAAAGCACCCTTGTGCTTATACAAGTGCATATACTTGAACTCACGGTGTGATTGGATAACATGGGTACTATCTCCAAGTTGTGGGACTTGCTACTTGAGATAGACCTCCAGAGAAAGTTGGTTCTTGCTCCTAAACTACCTGCCACAATCTACTCTAATGCAAGGGAAACTAATTATTCTAATCTAAATTTCCAAGGGACCAGATAGAGAGAATGCATAAAATGAAAGCCTACACTAAAGCGGTGATACACCAGAAAAGGAGGGTGTGAGAGTAGTCTCCAAATGTGTGAAATACAGAGGCAAAGTACACACTAGAAGAGGTGATGACAGTTCTCCATAATCTAGCAAAATGCATTCACAACGATCTTCCAAGCATACAAAATGATAATGGATCCCTGTAAGAACATAATAATAGACACAATATTCTTGTAGAAAGATTAAAGGGGAAAGAAGAATGCAAGAAAACACAGCAGGGGAAGATATATCCACAAAATGATACTTTATTGCTTCATGATATGCACAGTTCAATCTATTACAGGATAAGGGCCTGGATCACCATGCAAGGAGTCCACTACAAGGGCTTGCAGCACATTGGCTTCACAAAGCAATTTTGATAGAGCTTTGATATTTGAAAACTCCCCCCCTTTTTTATGAGCCCAACACTCTAATTTATAGAAAAATGAGAAGGGAAAGAGAAGGGAAAATGGAAATCCCGAAATCTATCCTTCAACCACTTGTAAGAGGAATTAAATGGAGTAAAATGATTATATATTACTTGAAAAAGGCTCCCCATACTGTCCCAGGTGTTGCAGCAGAGAAAGAATGATGACCATGCCTCTTAATTGCACTCCCAACCACCAAATGAAACACTGTTATGAACTCGGCCACGTTTTATAAAAAATCTCCATCGATCTCTCATCAAATATGGAATTTATTTATTTTTGTGTGTCGGTCTCGGAGTCATGATTCCAACGGTACTAATTTTGTGCGATTTCGTTGAGAAATGCAAAAGTTATGGCCTTCTGAGTGCGGGCAGCTATTTTGGGTCTGGCAGAAGTTTTCTGTCATTTGACGGGAATGAGCATTAAATGACTGGAGCCGAATATGTTTCTCTTATTTAAATATATCTACCCTCATTAAAAATAATAATTCTAATTTTTTTGGTGTAGAGGACGTCGTGCTCGTTCCAGAAAGTCCAATTTTGTGAAAATCGGAGCTCGGAGTCAAAAGTTATGGCCGTTTGAAGTTTCACGGGTCAAACATTGACTTTTCTTCTTTGCCTTCGGCCGCTTCAGCTTTTCGCGTCCCACACGTACTTTTGGCTCGAATGTCCCAAACTACCTTGGACGAAAGTCTCATGTTTCGGCCGAATCTGCCAGTTCACGTCCTCTGCGTACCTTTGGCCCGGCTGTCCTAAACTGTCCTTCGGCTTTTCGGTTGGTTCGCGTCCCACGCGTACCTTTGGCCCGGCTGTCCCAAACTTGACAATTTTTTCTCTCGGCTGGTTTGGATTTTCGTGTCCCTCACGTCCTGCGCGTACCTTTGGCCTGGATGTCCCAAAGGTTTTCTTCTTGGACAGGAGAGTTAGAAAGAAGCCGAGGGGACCCCAGAAACATGATTTTTTGTCTTGAATCAATATAATTGCTTGGGACTAAAGAATTTGATGCATGTTATCAAAATTACCTTGAGGGGTGAATTTTGGATAACACTAATTTTGTTGTATTGACCTTAGCATATATTGATCATTATTTGATTATTGAAGTACATGTTATAGTATTGTCGGTGTTTGAAATATCATACATAACATTATGTTTTTTGATCACTATCTTATTGGCACTGATATGTTTCTAGACCTTAAATAGGTCAATGACAATGATTTTATTTTAATGGGAAAAGGTCCCCCTCCACCATGGTGACTCACCCCTTTGTTATGTCGGTGGCTTCCTTTTAACTCAGCCTTAATTAGGGTTTTTCTGATGTTTTCACGTTGGTACCTGATATGACCTTAGTTGGGTTTGATTAACTTGGAGAGTTAGAGAAAAATGGGTTGAAACCCTAACATTTAGCATTTTTCACTTGAGATCCTCTCAAGCTAGTGAATCTCTTCTCAAATTTCATTGCTGCCATTGATGAGCTTTCTTCGAGGACCTCTAGTTCTATGGTGAACTTACAAGTGGACATGTGATTCTTTTGCGATTTTTTTTTCAAAATTTCTGAGATCTGAGAGGTTCAGGTAGTGAAAGGCACCATCATGAAGATTTGGGTTCCATTTTTTACAAGTTTGAGCTCTCTAAATTTTTTTTAGCATGAAGCTTTGCATTCTTTATTTTGTGTTCCGCGACTATGGTTATTCATGGAGATTGCTTTGAGCATTTGTACGTAAGCCTTTGATTCTTTAGTAGATTTTCCATTACTTAACACTTAATTTATTGAAGTTTTAGATGCTGGGATTGAGTTCTGATTCAACACTTTTCTGGTAAGAAACTAATTTTCCTTTCTCTTTTGTAACAACCTAAGATGGGTATTAATCATTTGATTGAAAAGTATCAGATTATTCAGGGAAATTTTAACTTGGGTAATTGTATTTTCTGATTTGTGCATATTCTTCCTTTCATTCTAGATCTGAATGTTTTTTCGATTTGGGTATTTATGTTTTCTATCAAAGAGATTATGGCCATCGTTTCTGATTCATAGATCCTATAGCATATTTTTAATATTGCCTTTCTGTATTTGAGCTTGATACTTATCCTTCCATGTTGGTGAGTCTGTTATTGATCTCTACCCGAGCTTTTCTAAGATCTGAAACTTTACTCTGCTTGTATTTTGATTTATAATATCCTTTAGAGGATTTTTAAATTTGGGTATTCTTATCTCGCTGTAGAGGAATTTGTATTTACTTCATTTTCCTGTATCGGCCATAAAATAGTTTATTTCTTCTCTGATTATTTACCTCTACCTCCGCTCTGTATGAGTTTATTTTTCCTTTAGAAAAATGTCATTCCCTTTCAAGTTGTTGAGATTATTGTGGAAATATTAGCTATGCTCTCCATATTTAACCAAAAATCCCTTCTTTACCATTGGTGGGCTTGCAAAATTCTGAGACCTTGATAAACGCTTCTATTGATCTCTGAGTAATAAGTTTTGGAACTCATTCATGTAGAGTTAACATTGACTTCAAAATCTGATACTGTGTTTGATGAATTATGAGTTTTTCATTCTCTGTAAGTTTCTATTGACTATTTGACTGAGTGAAAAATCTCAGATCCATTTGAACACTAGAACTTGGCTTCACTATTTATCATTTAGAGATATCTATTATTTTATGGTACCTGTATTTGAATCAATTGATGCTTGATGTAACCAAAATATTGCTTTAAAGTTCTGTGCAAAATTCATTGTGAAATCTGTAGATTTGAATAATCAATTATTCTGAGTTGTATAAATTCCACTGAAATGGAGAAATTTATGCTCCTATAGACTTATTTAACCGAACTCATCTCCTTTTTGCAATAATGAACTTGACTGTAATAAGTTTATCCATTCTATATCATACTTTCATTGATAATACAAAATTTGAAAATATACTTTGCCCTGGATCATGATTTGATTGCACAACTTGTTTCTTCTACTGAGATTGAGATCTTCCACTGTAGCAGTTTGTATAATACATTCTTGCTGAGATAATAAGAGAATATATCTTTTAGGAAGTTGTATTAAATTTCTTTCTGTAGGAGTGTTCTTGCTCATTTTCAGTTGCAAAATTATTTTGAAATTTTGATTCTTGAACACTGAAAGCTATAGGAGTTAATCATTTACTTTTATTTGAGAACTCGGAAAGAACATATTACTTATGGAAATTTTTGTTCACAAATTCTTGTATGCTGAACATTGAAGTTTTGTTGATATGTTGTAGTTTCATTTTCTTTTCTACTTAAATATTGTATTTGAGCTTCATTACAACTTTACATGCATGCTGAAAAAGTCGTAAATGTCCATTTTACATGGCAAAGCCCTGTCAAAATTTTCCTAGAATTTTCTTTTCATTCTGTTTCTGCTACAATTTTATCTCGTTTTAGTCAACTTCAACCTTTAAATTATGATTTTTCTGCTTCACCTTTATTACACTTTTAAATGCATGAATTTATGAAGTTGGAAGTATAAAGAGTTAAATTAAACCCTGAACTCAGTATTGACGATCGTTTTCTTCTTCCTTCTCAGGTACCATGAAGTAGTTACAATGGATAGCTGGAACAATAGTTCAGAAAGAGAAGAACACTCCCTCAAGGAAATGACGAGTTTCTTTTACCTCTTTACATTTTCTTCTTCATATATATATGCATTGTTTTTCCTTTCAGTTATTTCTCACGGCTTGTGTGAGAAAAATATGTACTATTATTCTGCATGAATAAATTGAAATATTTTCATGTTATGAGATGTATGTCCTTCCTTTCTTTACTTTCTTTCATTTGTATGGATAATGAATGAACTTATACAACTTTAAACACTTACATAATTCATTTAATCATAGAAATAATTAAACAATCAAGTGTACTTTATTGTTGCTCACTGAAAATGCAAAATACTTGTAAGACTGTAAATTGTCCTTCAAAACTGCCACCTTTCTGCAACTTTAGAACATCATGTCTGATACATGCTACCCTTCCTACCTTCCTCAGGGCCCTGTAATGGTTGTTTATAGCTGTTGCATAGTTCTGACGAGGGTTTCAAATGGAATGGCTGCATTTATGAGGCATGGTGTCCTTAAACTGTACCCAAGTTATAGTTTTGATTCCAAATGACTTCCAAGTTTGTCAAGAACCAAACAATTAAAAACTACATCTAAATCAAAGGTGGCTGTCCCAAACATAACCATACTTGTAACTGACCAATCTGAGAAAATTTAAAAGTTTGGAGTTGACCTTTTCGCACTGGGTGTAAAAATTGTCAACATTTCTGGAGATCCTATGGGGAAAGCTTCCTGCTAGCTTAAAGACTAGTGCCTTGCTCTTGTTCATTGGGCATGGAGTCCAAAGTGTGTAACCAAAATATGTGTCTTTTTATAAAGGTCCAACCCTTCCAAAATAGAACTAAAGCTAGGAAAGGATCTAGTAGACCAGATCACATTCACGAATGCACTTATTGAATTAAAAAACATTGCAATGTGTAGGAACTACACTTATTAAAATGAAATCCTAATCTACCCTACTCTAACCAACACCAACTGAGGCTAAAAAAAACCTGAAATAGGCAGTGAAAACTAGCTCCCTTTTCTTGAAAGCTGAGGCCATGAATTCATATCTAGAAACCAGCAAAGTGACATAGCTAGGAATGAGACATGTAACTTTATTTCACTCAAAAGATCAGTCCATGAAGTGGGAAGCACCTCTATCTGATCTTTAATCTATTCTGGCATGAATTGAGGCTTTATATTGAGAACAAATAACTCACTTTTGTGCTCCAAGGTAATCATGAGATCTGGCAATACCGTAGCTAGGTGAGAATCCGCCAAATACTTGATAGGACAAGGCCTCTTTGTAGAAAATTTTTTGATAGTTTTTATTTGATCTGAATCGTGAATATTATTTTCAACAATGAGCTCTTTCTGAATCTGTCCTGGAGGTTTTTTTATGTCTTCCAATTGTTGTAACTCATCTTGAAACTATCTTGAGACCTACTTTTGTTCTGCAAGTTGTTCGATGACTATTGTAAGTGACCTTTGAACACTCCTATCCAATGATTTTGCATTGCTCAGATCCTCCATGTAGTCTAAAACCTCAAGTTCTTTCTCTTCATCTTCATAGGCACTGTCCAGATACATGGTAGAATAAAAAAACTTAAGATTGTCTTCTTCATTTTCATTAATACTTATATGAAGTTACTGTTATGAATCAGCCTGTTGGGCATTCTAAAACTGATCTGAACATACTTCAGCTCCTTTAAACTGTTGTTCCACAACTTATCTTTCATCTTCATCATTCTATTTTTTTTGCACCAAATATGATTTCAGCAGCATGTTGTTCTGAGACATTATTCTCCCAAAATGGTTCTTCCAAGAGGGAAAAATAAAGATATGTAATTACTAGCATCTCTTCCTCCTTTTTAAGTACAAGAGGGACCTTATCCACCAGAGGCTATTTGAATGTTGAAATTGCAAAATTAGTTAGTTCTATAGGCTGTTCTTCACCTATGCAGTTTTCCAAATCTGACAAGAAATCATCAACCTCAAGCTATAAATTTGAAACACAAATTTATTGAATTTCAAACTCCTTTTCATTTAAAATTGATTTATCCTCTTCTGATGTGGCTGTAAGTTGTGTGAGTATGGCACCTTCATGCACACTACGCTCAGAATATGCATATTGTTTATCATCTTCCAACTTTTCTTGATCTACTAGAAAAATAGGTTGTACCTCTTACATGGTTTCCTTTTCCAATTCTGGAATAAAATCAAATTGAAACTTTGACGTCCATCCATGCAAGTTCTGCAAAACTTCCATCCTATCATTTTATTCTGATAGCTACCCCTCCTGCTTGATCTTTTGTTTCTCTATTTCCTGAATTGGAAGTATGGGTAGAGAAGGAGTGGGCTTAGTTTCAAATTCAACTGGAAAATTTTGGACAAGGTTGGGGATTAAGACCTACATTTGGAACATCATGTGAACGTCAACTTGGACACTTAACTTTGACTTCAGTATGTTATGGTGGGGTAGAAAAAGTATGAATTGCAGCAGCTTGATAGTTAGGAAAATGAGGAATAGGCTGCATTGGCTAGCAAGGAGAATTTATCGGCACTAAATTTTGATAGGGAAGGTAAGTAGGAACATCCCATTAATAGGGTTCCCTTTCCTGACACTTATCATTCTTCATTGTTGTCACTTTCTCAATATGTTCCATGATAGATAAATATTGTTGCTTCAAACTATCAAACTCAATTCTAAGATCTCTTCACCTTTCATACTCAGCATAACCCTCTGCAAAACTTTGACCTTAAACAACAAAACCCTCATATTGATAATCATTTTGATAGATAGGGTTTGGGTTATAAGGGTATTCATTCTAATAAGTGTTATAAAATTGATATGAAGGAGAAGGTGGATAAAAGCACTGATGGTTTGGCTACTAATATTGCTGAAAGTGAGGATTCATTGATGCAGGACCTCATAAAATACTGAACTTATGAAAACAGGTCTGTTGCTCACAAAACAACTGATAATAGCAAAATAACATATCTAAATTTCTTGAAAAATACTTGAAGACTGTAGCTGAAAATCTTAATACTTGTTGAGAAGTTCTATACTGATTTGGAATCAGATTTATGGAGTCGCCATATGTGTTCTTCTTTGGATCTTGGATCTTCAGAACGCATCAGTAGTAGTTCTTTCCAAAACTGCTATGCATGGTGTCTGATCTGCTTAAATGATGAAACACCTCTAAAAGTGAAACTTTTAGTTGTGTGATGTCCCATTGGGCATGCCAAACACTGTTATCTCTTGAAAGTGCACCCTATAGAGAGATGGCTGTAGGTTTTTTAAGCTTGCAAAATTTGATCTCTCTCATTCGTAGATTCAATGGAAACACCTCAGGTCTATGGGTATACCTATTTTGAGGTGAGTATCTAGGAATAAAAGGCCGGTTCCTTATTGATGTATCATAAATTGATTTTGGGGTTTTAAGGGTAAAAGATGCCTATAAAATATTTAAACTAAGGTGATACACCAAATTGGTATGAGGGCTTTAACTGAGTATATGCACAATTGATATGTGAAAGATTTTGGGTGCACGAACCAATAGTTTTCTACATAATATCTACGGGAAAAATTGTTGGTTATACTAAGGGAGAAAATCACAACAGTACTAATAAGTTAACATGCACATTAAACTTATGTAGAAGAACTTAATTTGTAGTAAGGTAAAATAATTGGCCAAGGAATTTTAATTCACAAGACTAATATGATTAAACACAAGAATGCAAATAATAAGAAAATGGTTTGAATAATGGCCCCCACTTTGATATGGGACACGTGGCATCCATATTAGAGTAAAAATCAGGTTTACGGGTCCATAATTTATCATTTTCCCTTTTTTCACAAAAAACGCAATACTCAAAAAACCCCCACATCCCCGCTGCTCTGCTTGGACATGTGGCACTCTTTGGGTGGCTGGGGAGATGTGCCTCCATATTTTTCTTTGTGCCCCTTTTGACAAAAGGAAAATTTTCACCTTTTCCTTTGACTCTCCGCTTTGGATTTGACTTGGGCTCAAATGCTAACTTTTTCCCTTGGGCAGAGTTGTGGCCTATTTGGTGACTTTTATCCTTTTGGGATAACAAGGGGCAATAACCAAATTTTCCCCCAATGGCCCACTTTCCTTTGACTTGGGATCAAATGTAGACTTTTTCCCTTGGGTAGAGTTGTGGCCCATTTTGTGTTTTTGGCTAAGTCTTTTGCTTGGCAGGGCATATCTCTTGACCTGGGACACATGGTAACCTGTCACTTGTTTGGGAACCTTTTCTCTCTTCAATCCTTAAATTAATGCCATTTAGACACTTGGTGACCTCCTCTGGTCTGCCCAATGCATTGACTATTCAACCAAGTCTATGCCACTTTTTTATACTGGACACATGGCGGCACCATGCACTCGCTTGAGAGGCCTGACTCAAAGTTTTCATTTGGAGGAGCGTTGAGTTGACACTCGTCAGCCCTTTGCTAAGTCCATGGACTTTTCAACAGTCCCTTTTACCCCTTTTAGGAACTTTCGAGCTACGTGGTAAGCTCATAATCATTTGAATCTACACGCCTTCAGACTAACTCTTTGGAGATGCACAACACTGACACTTGGCATTCTCCGCTTACACTTTTATACTTAGAAAATTTTTGAGGTCCTTTCGTATGCTACCTTTTGACTCTTATTTGACCATTTTCTACGTGGAGGGCTGGCACAAGTTTGAATCTCCACCTTAGGTTCCTCATTCTCAGATTTGCGTTAAGCCATGACACCTATGGCACCTTCTATTCCTTAGTTTGAAGACTTTTCAATGGCCCCATGCAACTTTTTGAGGACTTCTAGACATGTGGAAACCTGGCGCAAGTATGGGCTTCCCTTCTTTAGATTTAACCTTTGGAGAAGCGTCATGTAGACACGTGGTTCTCTCCATTCGCTACCTCCTTTATACTTAGTCAATTTCTAGGAATCTTACCTGAATGGTCTTCATTCCTAAAAAACTTTGAAACTTTACCATTTTTTCCATTTCTTGCTCTTGGTTCCTCAGTGGCACTGCCCCCTTCTATTCTGACCCTACTATTCCACTGGTGAGTCTACCTGTAGCTTGAAAATGGATTTAAGACATGGAAATGACTTGGCAGAGTCATTTCTTTCACATAGGGTCATTTAATCTTTCTCTTCCCCCACACCACTCCATTATTGAATCCTTCTGAGATCTATTTACAACATCTAAACAAGTTTTCTTGGGTTCCTTCTATGAAGAGTCATGTTAACCCAATATTTAGCCCTGGGGAAAAATATGGATAACAATTTGGTGACTCACAAGCGGTATCTTCCTGCTAGATGAAAAAACCAAATTACCTCATCACTTCCGTTGGGCATGGAGTCAAGAATGATGGTCTGATACTGATTCTACCTCTGATTCATGAGCCCAGACTATTTTCACTCTCAATTTTCATAAGAAATCTTCTAAATTGAAGGTTTCTAAGAGTAGAAAATTGTTTTGACCCAGGGCTTCATCTATTTCTCTGAACGGACTAGCATAAGAGAAACAAAACAACACCACAACTATGTACAAAATTTGAAATCATACATGCTCCAAATAGAACATGCAGAGAGTGTAAATCACTTAGGAGAAAAGTCAAACCTAAATACAAAAAGTCAATGTGCACAAACACTTAGAGGAAAGAGAAACTAAACTAATATATACAGGGTGAGAACTTCCCTTTAGTAGCTAGTGCTTAAGATAGATCCCATTTAATGGAATCTTCAACTCTTCACCCTCAAATGTAGACAATTGGAAAGCATTGCTACTTTTACATCTTGTGACCATATAGGGGCCACTCCAAATGGCATCGAACTTGGAATGCCTTCCTGGTTTTGCTCGATCTCCATCCCATTTCAAAACCAGGTTTCCTTCCTGGAAGGTCCTTGTTTTTTTCCTTCTTGTCAAAGCATTTCTTGATTGAATCCTGATTATTCTCTATTTCTTGGAGTGCATGCTCTCTAGTTTCTTCTAATTGTATCACTCTCCGCATACCTGGCCTCCATCGGTTCAAATTCAGACATCTCTAGTTGATTTCACGAGCTCCAATGCTAGTAACTCAAGTGATATAGGCAACACTGCCTCTTTCCCATAGACAATTTTGAATGGAGAGCTACCTATAGATCTCTTGGGTGTTATCTATCAGCCCATAAGGAAAATTTGAGCTTTGTGTGTCAGGTTCTCTGATTTTCATCAAGAGCTTCTTCTGATGATCTTTAGCAGGTTCTTGTTTGTGGACTCGGCCTGGCCATTACCTTGAGGGTAATAGTTTGAAAAAGTTCTCAAATAAGTCCCATTCTTAATATCCCATCATGTGATCTTGGAACCTATGAATGCCAATGCATTGGCTGATATAATGGTGACTGAAACTCCAAATCTGGTCACTATCCCTTCATAGAAATCTAATATACTAGACTCATTGGCTTCCTTGAGTGTCACTGCCTCGGTCCACTTGGTGAAATAATCTGTTGCTGTCAGAATCCCTTTTTGGCCTGGCTTGAATTTGGATAGATGATTCTAATGAAGTCCAATTTCCATTGCATGAAAGGTTGATCGACTGAGATTGAGTGCAATGGAAGTGCTACTAGCTTTCTTTGCCTTTGAAGAATGCACAATTCTTGCACCTTTTGATCCATGCATAGCAGTCACTAAACACTCTGGGCCAATAATAACCTACTTTCATGATTTTGAGTGTTTTCACCCTTGGAGGAAAATGGCATCCAATTGCTTCAACATGGAATTCTTGTAGCACTCTCTCAACCTGATTTGTCTCAATGCATCTCAGTAGAATGCCATTGATGTCTCTTTTGAACAAGACACCATTCAATAAGAACATATGGGATGGCCTGTATCCTGAAATTTCTCCTCTTTTCTTTATTCATCCCATGAGGACACGTGCCTGTTTGAAGGAAGTGCACCATGTCTTGGGTCCAACAAGGAGTAGGTACATCATCACTTCCTTCTTCTTGATTATCCTGTAGAACAAAAACAACCTCCTTTTCACTATTTGCTTCATCTTGTTGACCTGAGGATAGTTGTTCACACAACCCTTCCCATGGACCACTTAGTGACCTTGATCTCATTGTCATATTCCATGACACGAGTGATCCATCCTGCATAGCTTTTCATTCAGATCCTTGTTGAGAAGGAATTCTTTAACTCCTGCATGGGAGACCAATCATTGGATTTTATTATTTGAAACTAGATGCTTAAACTTCTTCAATCCTCTGATTACCACCAGGACTTGCTTTTCAATGAAGGAGTATCTCACTTCATAGTCTTCTAGAATTTGACTGAAGAAAGCAATCAGTTGTTCTGTACCTTCTTTATTCTGTTGAAATAAGATTGCAGAAATTGTGTCACTGCCACCAAAGGCATACAATATGAAGTCTTTAGAGAAATTTGGATTCACGAGAGTTGGGGCTTGTGATATAGCTTGTTTAATGGCCTCAAATCTTACTCCTTTCCTTCAGATATCCACACGGAATGCTAAGCTCTTCTTCAGCATCAAAGTTATTGGCTTAACAAGGGAAACAAAGTTTGGTAAAAACCTTAAGACAAAATTGATTTTTCCCAGGAAGCTTTGAAGAGATTTCTTATGGCTTGGCAATGGTAATGCTCTTATTGCTTTAACTCTCTCTAGGTCAATTTCCAATCCTTCCTTTGATACAATATGGCCTAGAAGCCCTACCCTCATGTGCCAAGAATATGCATTTTTTAGGGTTCAATGACACCCCAAAACTCTGCATCTTCGAAACACCTACCTTAGGTGGAAAAGGTGGTCTGTTACATTTTTGGAAACCACCTGTAATGTCATCCAGATAGATCAGTACTATATTGTTGATCAGCCCCTTGAATGCCATATCCATTTCCCTTTAGAAAGTGGCTCTGACATTGGATAGTCCAAATGGAATTTTTCTATAGGCATAGGTGCAGCATTTGGTGGTGAAAGCTAGTTTTGAACTGATCATCTTCTTTCACCATGATCTAGTTGTACCTTGAGTAGCCATCTAGGAGGGAGAATCTCTCTGACCCATACACTACTTGCAAGATCTGCTCCATTGAAGGGAGTGGGTAGTGATATTTGAGGGAGGCTCTGTTCAAGTCTCAAAAATCTACACACAACCTAATCTCTCCATTTTTCTTTCTGACTGGGACCAGGTTTGCAACCCAGCTTGAGTGTTTGATTGGAAATATGATACTTGCCTCTATCATCTTGTTTTCTTTCATATTCATCAGAGGCTCAATGTGTGGGTTGACTGGTCTCTGCTTCTTCCTGATGGGTTGAGTAGTTGGATCTAGTTCGATTGTGTGTTGTGCTAGATTTTGTATTGAACCCTCTTAGGTTTTCATAGCTCCAAGACAAATACATCTAGAAATTATTGGAAAAGTTGTATGAATTCATACCTTTCTTTCTTGGTGGCCACTTTTCCAACTTGAAGTGTTTTGACTTCTCCAACTGGGATTGGCTTTGAATATTCTCCTTTGATCTGTATGTTAACCTTCTCTTTTATAAACTAATCATTAGGATTGAAAATAGAATCCAATGTCACTAAGCCTTTGGGGAGCTTGTTTGTATGTAGTTGTACTATTTGATTCCTATATTGCTGCTCTAATCTGCTTTGATTTCTAGCTGAGAATTCAGCTTCTTCTTACAAAAAGTTAATGATCTGTTAATCATTCTCAAACACTACCAACATGTGTTGTTATTATAGCACTGCTGGTCTCACAACTATATGGATATGTGGCCATTTTTTGTCTCTTTTGATTCTATCGACCACATCAAACGTTGCTCCCAACTGATTGCAATCCTATCAACAAGCTTCATTCTCCTTCCTGGGTATGGACACAATGCTGAAGGCCTCGAAATCCTCCATGAGATCCCATACCCTACTCTTGTAGTTCTTGAGTAGGTCATTCTTGGTAGCATTAAGTCCTCTGACTTGATTGGCAACTAGTTCACTATCACCGAACACTTGCAAGTTCTTGATTTCTAGCTTCCTTGCCTAATGAATACCATGGACCAAAGCCTCATATTCAACAGTGTTATTTGAGCAGGAAAACTAAAATATGAAGGTTGAATAATATTTCATACCTTTAGGGGACACAATCATAGGCCTTCTCCGAGCTCCTTGTCTACTCCTTGAGCCATCAAAGAACAATTTTCATACCTCATTATCATCTTTATATTCTGGCTTAATTAGGTCAGGAAGAGGATGATTTTCTTCATGTAGATAGTAGACACCTAGCTCTTATTCTTCCATCTCCTTATAGGGGTCAAAATCATGTATATTGTTGGCCCACTCATCGAGAGTCAAGTCTGGGATACATCCCACCTTGGTATTTGCTTCACAAGTGCTTAGGAGGTCTTCTTGATCAAAAGTATGAGCAAGTTGGCATTGATTGGGCTAGGCACATAGGATTCAATATGATAATCAACAATAGGTTCATATCTGATCATGACCTTTGCCCCATACCTTATTCTAAAGAGCATATGTGACCAATCAGTAGATAGATAGCCTCCAATTTAGGCAGTGAAGTCCCTAGACAAACACAGAGCAAAATGTGGTGGCAAATCTATGATTGATACATTCTAAAATAGTCACATTGGGACAGGCATGCAGAGTGAGGCTCAGATCCTTGATGATTCCAACAGCGGTCATTGTTCTCTCCCATATAATTGCACTACCCCTCTAGAGATGAATTCATATTGGAGACCCAGTTGATTAGCTATTTGTTTGGGCATCACAGAACTACTAGCCCCAGAATCGATCATACAATGGTGGACCAATTTGTCTCCAATAATCAATGAAACATAGAATGGAGGAGTCTTAGGTTCTTACCTTGTTGTTCTCAATGGTTTTCTCCCTGGTTGAGTTGTATTGGTAAACAATTTCTCTTGTTGGTTAGGGGTTTGATTTGAGGTTGACCAATTCTATATGACAGTCTACAACAGATCCCTCTACCCTGGAATGGCCAGTGACTCCCATAGTGAAATGTTCACACTTGTCCTCTTCATTTTCTCAATGATATTGAATGAGTTATCTTTCTTCTGCCCCTTCCCAGACACATTTTTTTCTTGCACATGGGTTGTCTACAACTGGTGTTTGAGTGGATTTGGAAGGTGGCTTGGATTTGTTCTACATGTTGGGAGTTATATTTGGAGCACATAACCTTGTGGACATGATCAGATTATTGAGGTTCACTTGCAAGTTCAGTGGTTGGCCTTCCCAATATTTCTCTTTTTGGGCCGTGTATTGACAACTACACTTTTCCAAGAAGGGAACCAATTCAACCCATAGGTGAATTCATCAGTTTACCAAAAAACAAGCACAGTTTCATGGCCATGAAAAAATGCTAAGCTCCTTGCTACTGATCTCCTTCTTGGTCTGCGGGACAGTCCTGTGACGTCACGACACGTGGGATTGAAGCATCCGAATCGGCCAAAGGAGTGATTTAGTGCTTACTCATTCTTTATAAATCTTTTGTTTCTACTCGGTTTGGCTGATAGCATGGGAATACACCAATCATATTCTTGTGACACGGATTGCAAAGTCTTGGAACGTAAGTACAGGTCCATTTGATGTTGAAAGTTCGCTAGATATTTGTCCCAGACAGAATATGATACATGAAAGGTAAAGTAGCATTGAGGATCTAATCTTGGTACCGGCAGATTCCTCTCAAAAGGAGACTTATCGTCCGGGATAGTTGGTCCAAAGAATCATGCTCAATACTGAGGGACATGCGAAAAGCCTAAAGTTGCTGAGTATAGCGAATGGAACTCGCCAGAGTTAGTTTCAGACCTCACAGAGTTAGTTCAAGGAAGCTTGAATAGAGGTGGTTCCAAGACTTCCATTTAGTTCTAGACTCAGTTTTGGACAGTTCCGAACCAAAATCAATGTGAGGGAAGTAAAAAGTTCCGGAACTTTCGATTCATGGACGAATCAAATCTTCATTCCGAGCAACTTGTAGATTGATTCAAGGCTCCGAACTTGACAGGAAAGTTTTGAAAAATTTTCCCAACTTGCATCAACAAAAGGGACATGTCCAGGAAGGGCCTGTGTCCAATGAAAACATCATGTGGCACTTGAGTGGCAGAGTATGGGAGAGAAATGGGAAAAATTTCCAAAAGATGAAAAACCTCATTCAGGATTTTTCGAAGGACAAATTGCGCCCCTCAGGCCCGAGCCATCTGATTTTTAATTGTGCTCACGTGTCGAGGAAATGGTATCAAATGAGCAATACCAAGTTTAAGCGGCCAAAAACAAAAAAATCAGAGGATGAAGTCAACATTTATGAATCCCAGAGGTCTGTGGGACAGTTGTGTCATATGCAAAGTGTTTAGAGCGCGGAAAAATTATTCAGTCATATTGTTGCGGGCGTTTTACGCATGAAGAGAGATCTGTTTTTGGGTTACATCTTCAAATCGAAATATGTATCGATCGCAGGAACTCATAAGTTCTTTATGTTGCAAAAATAGGAAATTCTGAATGGAAAATCTAGCCAATGTAGACAGGTTCAATCTTGTTTATGGATAGCCAGGACACGTAAACCTCAAGAAATTTTCTACAATATCTGGTACCAATCAAAGGAGAAAGTCTAACGTTTTGACAACTGCAGTTCAAACGGCCAAAATGGGTCGCATTTTGACTCTAAGCGGTCAAAAATGTTCCAGGGCATGGGTCAGTAAATTGCAACCATGTCTAATGGAATGAGCATCTGATGATCCTCAATTGAGTAATGGTCAAGATAATATTTTCAAATAAAATCTCTCCTGGTCTCGAAAAATGTTGAGGCTATAAAGTCATTAGTGGCTCATTGTTCCCAAAAGTGATGGTTCAAAATTCTGCTCTGCTAGATCCTTCCTTAAATAGCTGCCCGCAAGAAGAGATAACTTTTGATTGTTCAATGAACCTCGCTCCGCTAATTTGTACCATGGAGATCTTTTTTCCTTTTAAGATTAACAATAAAAATCAAGAAATTTAGATTTCCTAACAATAAACATGTTTGTGATGCATAAATTTCATAAAATGCTGGCCTTTTTCACTTACATATGTTTCTTCTTTCCCCAAGTAGTCATTAGATCTGTATCTTGTAAGCAGGCATTTCATCAATGTTCTTTCGCTACTGGCAAGTTGGAGACATGTTCATGAGCAAGTTTTCCAAGTAACACAGTATAGCATTTTCCTCTTCCTACGAATGAGCTATACACTCGTTACAAGTGGTTGGAGGATCATATTGGGATTTCCATTTTCCTTTCTCTCTCTCTTGGCATGGTTAGATTTTCCTTTTAAATTAGCTTTGGGCTACATTTATATAGCTTATGGTAGGTTTTTTATTTCTAGCAACTAGCCTTTTGTCGTAAGCTTTTTTTTTTTTTTAAGTTCCCAATTTCTTTTATGAACTGTATGTTGTCCTTTCCTCTTTGCTTTATGATCAATTCAGCAATCTTTAACATGCAAGTGTGCTTTCAATTCATGCAAAGTGTGTAAGTTCTTGGATGCAAATTAATTTATGCAAGTGTGCCTTTTAATTTGCAAGTGTGATTTATTTTATACAAATTTGGTTTGTGTTTAAAGGAGTTAATTTTCAATATTTTTTTCTCTTATTGCATAGATACCTTTGGATACCAACCTAGATTGACATTATTAATGGCGAGGATTGATGACCCTCATCAATAGTCTCAACTGGAGGTCCCCCTTGTTGAGCTCCTTGTTGTTGATCTCCTTCTGGGCTAGGTTCCTGTGCCACCATACTGGTTTGCACCATCAAGGGCTGGTTTAGTGCACCGTTAACAGCACATTGATTGGTTATGGGGCCGATTGCATGGGAAAGCACCAATCATATTCTTGTGCCATATTGTTCTATGATAGAACTAATGCCCTTGATGTTGGGGTTGTGTTTGGATCATATGACATGAAAGGTATAGCAACTTGGGGTTGTCCTAGGTTATGGCTCTACTTTATAGTCTACGATGGTGGCCTATTTTTTTGGTACTAGGGTCTAGTATTATACTGACCCTGAGACTGAGCCTAAGACTGATACAGCCTAGAACTTTGAGATTGTTGCCATTTGATGGTTACTAACTCATTCCCCATGTTCTGAAGTTGTTTCATGACTTCTTGGAGTTCCTTAGAGGTGTTAGATGATGAAGTGGAGGCTTCAGCTAAGCTTTGACTTCTGAGGAGTAGGTACGAGGGCTAATGTGGGTGTTTGGCTAGTATCTGAGCTTCCTAACTCGGGGTACAGAGGCATGGATGGCCTAGGAGTGATTTTACTAGCCTGAATCAAATGGTTCTCAGCCCCTATGGAAAGGCTATAGGCTGCAGGTAAGGTTGTGCCCCCATTGACTGAATCATCAAAGAAATATCAAAATTTAAAGCCCTAAGAAAGTATAAGAAGGCACCTTCGTTAGTGGGATTTACTGTTGTTGGAATCCTATCCCAGGTCCATTGGAATATGAGGTTGAAGTCTATTCAGGTGCTCATTTGGGGATCTCTTGATTGTTGTTAGTTGCTCCAACAAAGATAAGTTATCACCTTTTCCCCCAAACTAGTTGTGAAGAGCCATGCACAGCTGGTTCCAATTTTGGATAGAGCCTACCTTCAAGGCTCCTGAACCATTGTGAAGCTTTACCTTTGAGTCGAAGAGGTGAGAAACTTGACTGCAATGTCCATCTCATGGATTGTACAGACATTTGCAATATCTTGGACATGATCACTAGGAGAAGTCTTGGTTTTCCCCAGTGAAATATGGGATGCTCTTTAATGCTGCTATCGGGACCAAATTTTGTGCATTCAGAGTGAGTGGGATGCTGCTAAAAGTGAAGTTGACATAAGGATTTGGATGAGCCATCCTGATAAGTCCTAAGCACCCCTCTTTATTGAGAGAATGACATGCTGGGAGGAGGTGTTGATAAGGCTCTGTTTGGTAGGGATTAGAGACCTCTGGCCTCTTCTTCCTCCCCTCCCTCTGTCTGGGGATAAGTCTAGATAGACAAATAATCCCTCCTCTCTGGTTCTTGACCGTGTTTGTATTCTTCTCATGAACGTGTTTAGATTACTGAAACCAGTGGATTTGTTTCTCTTGGTGTTATCAAATGTAAAATTTTAACAACTTTTTAAAAGTTAGAGTCACAACAAGTGCACATCAATATCTTACTATGATAATATGGAGACTTCTCTGTCCCACTAGGCATGCCAAAACTATTAGTGTAGAATAACAACACCCCCAAATGAGTTCTACAGATCTACTTTTCTAAGGCAGATTCATTTGGTGTGATTACATAACATTGAACTTTACCCAAGGTGTGGGACCTTGCAAAAATGGGAAAGGTCTCTAGATTAAAGGCTAGTTCCTATTCCTCTGTTTGAGTGCATGTGTGAGGACTTGCAGAGGATCCTATTCTATACCTCTAAAATTTGCCAAGGAGACAGGGATAAAAGAGATATAAGAAATAAGAAATAACTAAACTACAAGGTGATACACTGAAGGAATGATGAACACTGGTTTTGCTGATAGACACAAACCAACAAAACACATACAATAATCAAGCACAGATAACTAGATTGATAATGAAAGACCAGATGCAAGAAAAAGAGATAGAAAGGATCTAGAATCGATCACAAATGTGTTTTATTGCTCTGTAGATTGATACAATGCATTACAAAATAGCCAGGAGGCAGAAAACATATTACAATTTTAATGGAATGTTTGAACTCCACAAATTTCTTTGTCTAGAAGGAAAAGGGAGCCTACAAAACAAAGGAATGTCCAACCCTTTACAATGAATCTTTCCCTGTACATTTATAGATTCAATTCAGAGAGAAGAAAAAGAGAGAGAAGTGGGAAATAGGTCAAAACTCAACCACTACAATTAATGCCTCTAATAAAATTGCCCCCAAATCTGTCTTGACTGCATCAACCATCTGGTTCGGCACCTTGAAGGGAGGAAGAAATGGATGGAACAATCAAATCTGATCTGGTTGTTGAGGCAGATAGATCCTCGCATTAAAATGGCCCCTAATACATTTCTTCCATTTTTTTACCTAACCAGGGCCTAAGAAAATTGAATTTATATCCTCCATGGCATGATGGAAGGCCGAGATCTTTCCAACGGTGTCAGATGTACAATATTTCGAGACCCTGAGTCGAAAGATATGCCCCTTCAAAGTTTGTATCAAGTCCTTACAAGTGGGTGGGAAAACAGTTTGAAAAATGGGTCCCCCTTTGATATAGGACACGTGGTAGCTAGATTAGTGCAAAAATCAGGTTCACGGGTCCGTAATTTATCCTTTTCCCTTTTTACACAAAGAACGCAAACCTCAAAAAACCCCCATGACCCCACTGCTCTGCTTGAACATGTGGCACTCTTTGGTTTGCTGGGGAGATGCACTTCCATCTTTTCCTTTGTGCCCATTTTGACAAAAAGAAAATTTTCACCTTTTCCTCTGACTCCCTTCTTTGGCTTTGATTGGGGCTCTAATGTTGACTTTTTCCCTTGGGCGGAGTTGTGGCCTATTTTGTGACTTTTATCCTTTTGGGATAACAAGGGGCAAAAGCCAAATTTTCCCTCGACGGGCCGCTTTCCTTTGACTCGGGCTCAAACGCGGACTTTTCCCCTTAGGTGTAGTTGTGGCCCATTTTGTGTTTTTGGCTAAGTATTTTGCTTGGTGGGCATATCTCTTGACCTAGGACACATGGTAGCCTAGTGCTCATTTGGGAACCTTCTCTCTCTTCAATCCTTGAATTAGCGCCATTTAGACACTTGGCAGCCTCTATCAGTCTGCCCCATGAGTTGACTATTCAACCCACTTTGCCCCTTTCTAAGATTGGACACATGGAGGCACCGTGCTTACTTGAAAGTTTGGATCAAAGTTTATCTTTGGAGGAGTGTCGAGTTGAAACTTGTCAGCCTCCATAGGTCTGTGGAATTTTCAACGGTCCCTCTTACCCCTTTTGGACTTTGAGCTACGTGGCGAGCTCACGCTCATTTGGGCTTCCACCTTTAGACTAACCTTTAGAGATGCACCACACTGACACTTGGCATTCTCCACTTACACTTTTATACTTAGCCAATTTTGAGGCCTGCCCTATGCATCTTTTGACCCTGTTTGACCATTTACTACATGGAGGGCTGGCACAAGTTTGAGTCTCTACCTTGGATTCTCATTTCAAATTTGCATCGAACCGACACCTTGAATTCTCTTTCTTGGCTAAAGAATTTTCAATGGCCCCGTATCCTTTTGAGGTTATGGACGTGTGGCAGCCTGGTACTCGTTTTGGAACCTTCTTTGGATTAAAATTTGGAGAAGCACTACATAGACACGTGGTTCTCTCCACTTCCTCCTCCATACTTAGTCATTTTCTGGGCTCTCTTCTGAACCATTTTGAGTCTGAAGACTTCGATTCTTCACCATTTTTTCCCTTTTTTCTCTTGGTTCCTCTGCGACACTACCCCTTCTTCTCATCCCCCTACACTCTATTGTCGAGTTCTTCTGTAACTCAGTTACAAGATCTGCATGACTTTTCTCAGGTTCTTTCTATGTGGGGTCATGGCTGATCCAATATTTGGCCCGTGGGAAAAATATAGATAATAGATTTTTTTTAACCTAGGGACATATAACACATCTGATAATTGACAATTCTATGAATCAAGAGGTAAAAAATGTTCTCAATCCCTTGTATTATGTAAGAAGAATCATCACCTAACGAAACATGGTTTTTCGAAGGTGCGTCCCTCATGATAGTAAACCAGTCTCTGTTCCCAGTCATGTGTCGAGTGTCTCCTTAATCAATATACCAAACAACACTAAATGACATGGATGGTTCACTAGAACGAGAATTTTACAAGAAGTCTTGATTTTTTGAATGATCTTCTTACTCAGCTATATTACCTTAGTGATGGTGTTCTCTTTGTCAGTTCCCCTTCTTCTACCCTTGATTGTATTGTGAATGTCCCTTATGAGATTTGTATTTTTGAGGTCCATAATGACTTGACGAACCTTCCTTATATGTATTGTACTAACAATCTTTCACATTATGTCCTTTGTTTGAGATATGTCATTTATTCTTTTTCTTGTCCCTGTGCTAATGTTGTTTTTAGGACTTTTTATAAGATCAAGATTTTTCTTTTCCTTTTCCTTTTTGATGAGAAGATAGTGCCTGCTCCTCTTCATCATCTTTATAATACATTAATTCTTCTTGTTGCAGTAGATTCACTAACTTATCAAAAGTAACTATCTGATCTGACAAGTTTAGTGTCATAATAAAAATATGGTAAGAAGGAGGGAGTGCTCTTTGAATTATGGGATCGAGAGCTGTATTAATGACCTCATCTCCCAAGGCTCGAAGTGAAGCCCTCAATTGTACAACTCTTCATAAAAAAGATTCTACTTTCTCATTTGGTTTGAATTTCAATGTGTGTAACTGACTTTGCAAATTCAAAATTGTGTTCTTATTTTCGGCCTTGTACATGGTGCTCAACTTATCCCATGCTTCATTAGATGTTTTAGCATCTCGAATGTGGGGTTTCACATCATCAAACACTACAAATAAGATTATGACTTTGGCCTTCTGATTGGCCTTGTAAAACTATCTCTGCTAAGTTGCATCATCTGGTAATTTGGTTGTGTAGCCATTCAAAATAGGCCATATCTTTTCAAAATCAAGATGTGTTATGATCTTAGTCTTGCATGCAACATAATTATCTCTTGTTAGGAGTTGTGATTCTGGAAGAAATAATTTAGGGGCATTGGTGACCATTTTCTAAATTTAGTGACAAAGGGTAAGGCTCTTATAACTCCAGGTATAAGGTCTCCCAATCTATATATCGTCAGTCTGATATACTGAACCTTTCTATATATGCACTCTTCTGATATACCCATCTGTACATGGAATAAGCCCACCCTTTCGATATACCTGACAATATGTGAAAGAGGCGTTAATGTATTTGAAATAATTTGATACGTGGTACCAAGATAGTACTGAAAGGGGTCTATGCGATTATTGACATTGTCTCAAAGAAATATCTTCATACACGCACGTAACTTTGCTATATAATTAGATAATTTAAGTGTCTGGATTTATGTCTTGCAATCATTCACAAATATATGGGAGGGCTCAAAGTGTGTGCACTGTATCCTTATTTCTCCCATCGATTTATAGGGATGACGCCCAAATGACGTTGTTGCAGCTATATTAGGTGTTAAGTGCAGTAGTAGTCATAACGACTTTACCTGTAAGTGCTTCCTAGAGGCACTATGTATACCAAACACTGCCAAAGAGATCCAATGATCTCGTGAGTATTACAGAACCAAATTTTACTTATTTTTTTTACAAAACTCTACTAGTTTTATTAGTTAAATTATTTACAGTTGAATGTGGCAATCTCAAAATTAATACAATCCACTTAAATATATAATTACATTCAAATATGCAGAAAAATTGAATGATAGAAAAAAATTATTTGATTTGCGAGGCCCTGGTGGCCTTTAGAGCTCAATATAATTCACTATGTGAAAAATCGTTAAAAAACAACTCAATTTGACCCTTTTAGACACCCATCCTTTGGAAAATGTTGCTCAAAATGAAATTTTAAGCAAAGTAGGAGAAAAAAATTATTTGCCCCAAAAGTAGGGTTTTTCTTGCTAATTTTAGGCGAGGGTTTAGTTTTGGTTAGGGGTTTTGGTGAGAGTTTTTGGCCACCAACTATGGTGACATGTGCGAAAATATAAGCCAAATTCAAATATTTTTAAAAATAAAGCTTTTGGTGGGGGTGGAACTGCTAACCTCCCAATCCCAAAGCCATCTTCCTAACCACCATAACCCTTAATGCACTTGGGATAGATAATGAAACAATTGTTATTTCAATTATTGAAAAAGTGACTAACCTTTTAAATGTTGTCATGGATGTTACTTTTAGTGTCCACGTGGGTTGGAGATATTGGAGGTAGTTTAAGTATTTATGAGAAATTAGATCTACATTTTCTTTTGCAAAATATCTCCTCCAATTTTTTTGAACCACTTTTGAATGCTGACTGTTTTGTTTTGATCTGTTTTGCGCAAGGCCTACATGAGGAAGGGGATCTCACTGATATTTTACAATGTATTTTTGCGCCATATTCTAATTTGTTGCAGGTTCATGGTTGTGGACCCTTGAAGTGGATCAAATTTTTATGCAGGTTGTCTAATGGTGGATCAATGGCAAGGGCTCAACCATTTGCTTGGCTTTTCCAATAGGACTTGGTACATCTTGAATGGGATCAGTCTATAAACAGACTCAAACTAAGACTTCAATAAACCCAAATTAGTCTTCAATGCAGCTCAGTTCGGAGGATGGCCTGACATGGTTAGAAACTCGCCAAAAGAAGCCCAATGTAACTTGATAGATAGCTCGCCCGTACAAAATGCAACTAGCTAGAGGAGAGTTTTGTTCGGAACTTAATAGAGACACCACCTAATTTAATAGAATAACTAATGTTAGTTGTAACTAGAGGGTTCCTTTAGATTTAGAGAAAAAAATGATTATATATATATATTTGATTTCGGAATCTGATTTTTGAATCAAAATGGCTCCAGCAAGAAAATTTTACCTAGTGCAGAGGGACCAGTGCTAAAAAAATTGTGTTACAAACACTTCAAATTGGATTGGGAAGTTGTAGGAGGCTGCACAAGCTCTTCAAATGTTGCATATGATTCTCTAATCTCCTTTATCTCTTTTTCACTCTCTTTGCACACCTTCTCTATTCACACACTCTCTTATCCTTCTCTGATACCAAATCTAGAAGATGGAAGGAAGCCTCATAATTGTATTGATATGCAATCAAATAAAAATACAATAGAGAGGGCTGAAATACTTATGCGTATTGTACAACAAAGTACAAATAAACAGGATGTTGCATAGGTGCAATAAAATATACATGTTTGTACATAAAATTACAAATATATGGTTTTAACAATACATAACCATATAACAATAAAAAACCACTAAAAAATAATAATGAGAATATTATTCCCAAATACAAACAAAAATATGGTTTATAAAAACTTACCACAGTAATAATCAAATTACATATGCTAAACTATGTTTTACCTAACATGTTCTTGATGCTTTTCTAGTTATGCTCTCTACTTAGTTTTCATTGTGGATCTGGGTTACATTTTATTTCACCTCGGCCACTGCATGTTAGGCTTGAGCTTCATTTCTTGCATTCAAATAACCACTCGGCCATGTTTCATTGTATAGCTCGTGTTGAGGACATTGTGGGGTTTACTTTGCTTATTCAAGTTATGTAATTTTTCAAGTGAGGGTGATCTCCATTTAACTGAGCATGTTTATTTATGGGCTCAATGTTGGAGTTTCCTACCTCCCAACTCTGTCATTGTATAAACTAGCTCACCTTTTTAATTTTGAGCTTACCATACCTTTTCTCTTGATTTGACACTGGAGTACGAGCTATATCAGGATTTTCCTTGTTTTTCATTTAGCCATGGTTTATAGAGCTCTATTATAACTCTTTGCGAGCTAGAGCTTGTTGGTTGGGTGGGTTGATGGTTCTACTCTTTGTGTTTCCATTCTGACCACTATGCTTCTTAGATCAATTTTTGGGTATTTAAGGTAAACCCGTGTCTCTACATTCTTCTAAAAATATGGGCTTTAATATTGTTCTACCGTGTTTTATTTATTAGATCTTGCTATGTTTTTTGATTTGTTTTTTCCATTGGAATCTCATATTTACTACTATGTTGATTGGTTTTGTGATTTTGGGAACCCGTGTGTTGTGGTTTCTTATCTTAGAATTACCTGTTCCTTTCATTTCCACAATTATATACCTCATCCTTAGCTTTATGTTCTTTGGCCAAGCTATGGTTCGTGATTATACTCTGTCTGTCATGGTTTGCTTGAATTTGGATTTTATCTTGGCCTAATTTAATCATTTTGACTCCTTGCTTCAAACCTAGCTTGGTGGGTTGTTTGACTCCCCATTTTTTTATTACCATAACTCTCTTCATTTTTAATGGATTGGCTTGTCAATGTGATCTCATCCATGTTCTTGGGTCTTCTGTCACAAATTTTCATGTTACCTTGTATTGACTTGCCATGCCTCTAATTTCCTGCCCAACTTAGTTCTGTTATAATGAACCATATTGTATGGATGAGTAAGCATGCCATGATTAAGATTGGTTCATTTAATAAGAGTCTGTTCAGTGTTATGAATCATTATTAGGTTATAACATAGCTCGTTTGTGTTACCAAGAAACCTGTGCATTTATTTGGCTAGGTTGTGTCGACACTAAAATTTTCCTCCGAAATTTCTATTTCATTAATGTATGTATTAGGAATAGGATGTTGTTAAATATAATTAGTAGTAGCATCTAATAGAAGATAACGGCGCTTCCAGTACGATGCCGCCAATAATGTATAGTACGATAATAGTCAAAAGTACAATAGGAATGTTGTGGTAAAAAGTAAATATTTGTCGTAAGTGGTCTGGTAATGTTAAAATGTCAAAGTTAGGGTAAGTAGAGAAGTAGGGTCTACATGATTAGGAATTAGAAATATTATATTGGTAATAAGGACAAGGAGTGAGGTCATAAATATTTTGTGTATTTTATTTGTAAAAAGTCTAAAAATGTGGAACCCATGTGAAATGATAAGGTTTATCTTATCTTAAAAGATAAGCTTACATGTACAGATAAGAGTTAAGGTATGGAATATGATTCGTCAGAGTGGATTTCTTATCCTATCTTAGAGATAAGATGGATAATCTTGGAAGTTCTATAAATAAAGAGGCCACCCCCCTCATTTAGCATAGAAGGAAGTAGTGAGAAATATTGTATGAGTAAGTGTGTAAAGGAAGCCATCATTTTGAAGGTGTGTTAAATAAGCCATTAAGAGGTGTAATTGTGAAGTTTCTCCCATAGTTATTGTTGGAAGGCAAGTGAAGTTAGTAACACTTGAAGTACCTCATGGGTGAGATTGTAACAATTTCATGTTGATATTATAATTTACACTGATATTTCAGATTTATCATCATTCCTTCTTATCATAGTCTATGGTATTCTTGTGTTATGTTTGTTGTTGTGTTTCCAGATTTCATCCACCAAACTAAATGATGTGCATTAGTAAATAATCATAGCACGAGGAGTTCTTGGTGAAGAATTATCATAGTGTCGGATTGGTGATGACATTTTGGTTCCGTTGCCGGGACCATTCCTCGTTGGTGGATTTTCTAGAGAGATATTCCCACTTAGTCAGGAAACATTTGGAGGGTAACCTTGTTTTTACTAGTGCATAAAGTGAATAGTATTTACCATGGTAAAGTCACTTTTTACCGTGAATAGTATTTAACGTAGTAAAGTCACTTTTTACCGTGAATAGTATTTACCGCAGTAACTTCACTTTTTACTGTGAATAGTGTTTACCACAGTAAAGTCATTTTTTACTGCAGTAAGTCAAGTTTTACCATAGTTTACCGTGGTCATTTCTATTTTCTATTATAGTGATTCCAATTATTTGTGCACATAAGTCTTGTTGATTGTACTTGTGGGTTGGTATTTCACTGTGGTTACTTTTGAAAATGGGGAAGATTCCTATTTTTTCAGCCCAATCTAATGAAGATGCTTCCTCTTTCATTCAAGAGTTTAAACGATCTTGTATTTGTAATGGCCTTATAAGAAGGGAACAATGGACTGAATTTTTTCCTACCTTTTTGGATGGTTCAGCCCTTAGGTGGTTTGAAACACTAGGTGATAATGTGAAAAACTCATGGGATTTATTAACTGAAAGTTTTCTTGAAGAATTTGGTGAACAACAAAAATATGCAGATCTCATGATCGATATCACAAAGCTATCCCAAGGAGAGAAGGAGAAGATAAGGGATTATCATGCTCATGTTCTAGAGCTAAGGAGGAAGCTCGATGCCCAGATCCAGAAGGAAGGATTAGCGGATGGGTTGATGAATGGCGTGGATAATCTCCTCTGTAAGCACTTCATTCTTGGGATGAAGCCAGAGATCAGACAACGAGTGAAGTATGACCGCCCAGCTACCATTGAACAAGCAAAGGAGATTGCAAGAAGGCAAGAAGAAAGCATGGAAGAGGAGCCCAAAGAAATTGTTGCTAAAGTAGAGCCTACACCAGCACCTTTGGTCCAGAATCCACAACCACTCTCGGTGAGCACAAATATTTCTCCTAGTACATCTACTGAGTATGAAGATCTGCTCAAGAAGATGGGTCAGTTAACTATTAATCTTCTTCAAGGAAAAGAATTTAGTTCTCAGGGAGGAGATAGAGGTCCAAAAAGAAATATTTCTGAAGTTGTATGTTATGGTTGTTATAAAAAGGGTCATTATAAGTATAATTGTCCAGATAGAGCTTCTACATCTGGTACAAGAGATAATGATAAAGGAAAAGCACCTGTGAATTCTTTTGATGTAGTAGATAAGAGCATAAATAATGAAGTAGATGTGTTTGTAACAAAAAGAAAGAAAGAAAAAGATAATCAAGATGGAAATGATCCTAAGAAGATGAAAGGAGAAACTAGTAAGAAACATAGGAGAAGAAAGTTGGGTGTGCAGGATTTTTTGATTTCACAGGGACAAGGACCATACTCCATCTTAGAAGATCTATCCAAAAGGCCTGCAAATATTACATATGGTCAACTCTTGGCTATGTCTTCTGAGAAGAGGCGGGAGCTGCGAAGTGGACTCAATGCTCGATGAAGGAAGGAGGTTGAGGTCCCTGTTTTAGAGGCAGAGGCAGATCCCTATGCTCCACAAGCTGAGGTATTATGTAATGGTATTTCAATTCATGATGTCTTAGTTGATGGAGGTGCTGCAGTTAATGTAATGACCAAGTCTGTAATGAATATGTTGGGTTTAAAAATTGATCGCCCCTCAACACTTATGTTAAGGTCATTAAATAAGGGAAAAACTAAACCAGAAGGTGTAGTTTCAAATGTGGCAATATCTGTTATGGGTGTTGTATGTGTGGTAGACTTTTAGGTGATGAAAAATGGTACTGTTGCTGTACCCAATGTTGTTGGGAAGACCATGGCTAAGGAGAGTTCATGCAAGAAACTACTGGAATGAAGGCTTCATGACACTTGGACGTGGTAGAGAGAGGGTGAAGATAAATGTGATCCCTTGGCATCATAAGGTAGAACCTGTGGATTCAAGTGATGAAACTGATGATTGGACATCCTCTGATTACTCTAGTACCAGTGAAGTGGACATAAAGATGAAGAAAGTGAGGTTGATGTTTCGGTCATGGATATCCTTCCAGTCACACCGACTCATGAACCCATAAAATTATCTGAAGAAGAAATTGATGATCACCTCCAACAAATAAAGATTGGTGATGCTGTGATGGAGAGTGAGAAGGAATGCTACCTCCAGCTCTTTCGAAGGTACATACACCTATTCACTTTTGATTACAAGGAACTCCATCAAGTAAGTTGGGTAGAACATTCTATTGAGCTGGTAGATGGTGCTAAGCCCATAAAGCAAATGCCATATAGAATGAATCCTAATTTTTCCAAGACTGTAAAAGAAGAAATAGATAAGTTGCTTGATGTAGGATTCATATTTGCTATGGAGAATTCAGAATGGGTTTCTCCCATTGTGATCTCAATAAAAAAGAATGGGAAGCTATGCATTTGTGTTGATTATAGGAAGCTCAATAAGGCAACAAAGAAGGATCATTACCCTCTTCCATTCTCAGATCAGATCTTGGATGAAGTAGCTGGCCAAGAGTGTTATAGTTTTGTTGATGGATATAGCGGATACAACCAAGTTCGTATAGCAGAGAAAGATCAGCTGAAGACCACGTTCACCACTCCTTGGGGAACATTTGCTTATAGAGTTATGCCTTTTGGGTTGTGTAATGCTCTAGCAACGTTCCAACATTTGATGAATAGGGTGTTTGAACCCTACATTGGGAACTTCATCAGAGTATTTCTGGATGATTTTTACATCTATGGGAGCAAGATGGACCACCTGCACCAAATGGAGACAACATTTCAAAGGTTAGATGAAGCACAAGCCTCACTAAACCCTACAAAGTGTGTCTTTGGATGTTCTAAAGGCATTTTGTTAGGGCATGTTGTATCCAGAGATGGTATTGGTACTGATCCTGATAAAGTTTCAAAAATCAAAGAGTTACCATTTCCTATGAATAGAAGTAAGTTGAGATCATTTTTAGGCCATGTGGGTTACTATAGAAGATTCATCAAGAATTTCTCAAAAATTACACAGCCACTAACCCAGTTCTTGAAGAAGGATGTTACTTATGAACCAGGAAATAAGGTGCATGAAGCTTTTGAACAACTGAAGGAAGCCCTGACGTCTTCACCTATTTTAAAGAATCCAGATTGGAGCAAGCCATTCATTGTGTATACTGATGCCTCAGATGCAGCACTAGGAAGTACTCTGAGCCAAAAGGATGAAAATGGGAATGATCATCCAGTTTACTTTGGGAGCAGACAAATGAGCAGTGCTGAGGTAAATTATACTGTAACTGAAAAAGAGGCTCTAGCTATCATTTTTGTTGTAAAGAAGTTTAGAAATTACTTGCTAGGGCAGAAATTTATAGTTGTAATAGATCATCAGGCTCTAAAATATATTGTAAATAAGCCTAACCCATCAGGGAGGATAACAAGATGGATAATTTTGCTACAAGAATTTGAATTTGATATTATAGATAGGCCAGGAAAGAAGCATGTCAATGCAGATGCACTCTCTTGAGCCTATGATGGTTTAGGTTCATCTTGTGATGATGATGATTTCCCAGATGCAACATTGTTATCCCTTGACACAATCCCTAGTGAATACATAGATATTTGGAATTATCTGAATGAATTCAAGTTTCCTGATGGTGCCAATGCAAAGACTAAGAGGAAGATTACTCAAGCCAATCGTCCATATTCTATTCTACATGGAGTATTATTTCGAATAGGACCTGATGGACAATACAAGAGGGTAGTTGGACGTGATCAAGGGAAGGAGCTGATAGAAGAATTCCACAATGGTACATGTGGAGGGCACTTCTCTGGACAACTTACAACAAGAAGGATCTTGGATGTAGGTTATCACTGGCCCACTCTTTTTAGAGATTGTTATAATTATTGTAAGACATGTGATATTTGTCAAACACATGGTAACCGTAAGACTTCATCAGCTCCATTATGCCCTATTCTTCCACTTGGTCCCTTTGAAAAGTGGGGAATAGACATTGTAGGTCCACTTCCAACTACCCCACACCAAAATAAGTATATTGTAGTTGCCACAGATTATTTAACCAAGTGGGTTGAAGCTAGGCCATTGAAAACAACTTCCATGGATGAAGTGGCAAGGTTCATATATGAACGCATTGTCACCAGATTTGGTTGTCCATTAGAAATTGTAACAGATCAAGGAAGCCACTTCATTAATGAGGTGGTAGAAGCCCTAGTCAATAAGTTTTCTATTAAGCACAGGAAGGAAACAACATACAAGCCAAGCACAAATGGACAGGTGGAATGAACAAATTTTGTGTTGTGTCAAATTCTAGCAAAAGATGCAGCCTTGCAGGTACATAAGTGGGATAAAAGGATTCATGCAACATTGTGGGCATATAGGGAAACATCAAAGTCAGCAACAGGATACTCCCCATTTCAGTTGGCTTATGGCATTGATCCAGTTCTTCCTATTGAGTTTGATATTCCCACTGTGAGAGTTATGAAAAATGAAAGGATGGATGAAAGTGATTCAGTAAAAGAAAGGTTGGTACATCTTCATTTGCTAGAGGAAATGAGGGAAATAATGAAGGATACAAGCTATAAGAAGAAAATGAAGCAGAAGGAATACTTTGATCAAAAGATCCATTGGTCTCCATTTCATGTGAATGACTTGGTTCTAGTATATGATTCCAGATACAAAAAAAGAAGACAGAGAAAATTTCTTCCAAAATGGATGGGGCCCTACAAAATAGCAGCTGTGCATGAAAATGGTACGTACCGACTGGAGGAATTGGATGGCACTCCCATTACGAAATGGGTCAACCACGACAAGTTGAAGATTTTCCAAGCACCAGAATAGTCTACTCGAGGACGGAGTAGAAGCTAGGAAGGGGGAAGATGTCGACACTAAAATTTTCCTCCGTAATTTCTATTTCATTAATGTATGTATTAGGAATAGGATGTTGTTAAGTATAATTAGTAGTAGCGTCCGATAGAAGATAACGGTGCTGCCAGTACGATGCCGCCAATAATGTATAGTACGGTAATAGTCAAAAGTACAATAGGAATGTTGTGGTAAAAAGTAAATATTTGTCGTAAGTGGTCTGGTAATGTTAAAATGTCAAAGTTAGGGTAAGTAGAGAAGTAGGGTCTACATGATTAGGAATTAGAAATATTATATTGGTAATAAGGACAAGGAGTGAGGTCATAAATATTTTGTGTATTTTATTTGTAAAAAGTCTAAAAATGTGGAACCCATGTGAAATGATAAGGTTTATCTTATCTTAAAAGATAAGCTTACATGTACAGATAAGAGTTAAGGTATGGAATATGATTCGTCAGAGTGGATTTCTTATCCTATCTTAGAGATAAGATGGATAAGCCTGGAAGTTCTATAAATAAAGAGGTCACCCCCCTCATTTAGCATAGAAGGAAGTAGTGAGAAATATTGTATGAGTAAGTGTGTAAAGGAAGCCATCATTTTGAAGGTGTGTTAAAGAAGCCATTAAGAGGTGTAATTGTGAAGTTTCTCCCATAGTTATTGTTGGAAGGCAAGTGAAGTCAGTAACACTTGAAGTACCTCATGGGTGAGATTGTAACAATTTCATGTTGATATTATAATTTACACTGATATTTCAGATTTATCATCATTCCTTCTTATCATAGTCTATGGTATTCTTGTGTTATGTTTGTTGTTGTGTTTCCAGATTTCATCCACCAAACTAAATGTTGTTCATTAGTAAATAATCATAGCACGAGGAGTTCCCGGTGAAGAATTATCATAGTGCCAGATTGGTGATGATAGTGAAAACCTTATAATGGAAAATTTTCTTTGTAAATGTAATTGTTTTATCTTACAGAGATAAAAAGTAAAAAATACATTATTAAAGATGATGTTTCTACAATGCATAAGAAATCATGATAAATTATCATTCTGAAAATTTGTCCTCTTCTTAGTTGATGCTTGTAATGATCCTTATCTACTGATTCATATTGAAAACAGAAATATTTCAATTTGAAGGGCTTGTGACTTGTAATTTTCTTAGTGTTGTAGCTACTCCATGCAAAACTATATCTCATTCTTGATGAATCTTGTAAATTCTTATATTAGTGTTGTTTTCCTAAATGTTTGGTTGAATTTTATACTAGAAACTTGAAACTCCACAACATTTCTCATTTGTTTACTTGAAAAGTGATGAAAATATTTGGCAGATCCAGATTTTAAAATGATGGTTACAACTTAAGTTTTATTACGCATACTACAATGTGTATCATGGAGATTTGATGACCATTTTGTATCTTTTGGAAACTGTACTTTGAGAATTTTGATGAAACATGACACTCCTCCATCTAGAAACCTACACTTTTTGAAACATCAAATTAGAAGCTAAATGTATGGAGAAGTCCTATTTTTGGAACCTTGTAAACTTGTATTTTTCACACATGTCCTCATAAAGCATGTAATTTTAAAAATGAGGAAAACCGTCCTCTACTTGGGTGACTAATTTTTCTACAAATTATATGAATGTAAATGCATTGTAGTTCTTGATTTGAATATTCTATTTTGTTTGTATTTTTAAACTATAGGAAAGAATAATGATGGGTGTCATTTTTTGTTCCATTTACCCATTTTGAAATGCATTTTGGAAATATACTTGTGCCTTGAGAAACACTCCAAATCTAGAATGAGATGATTTGATTGTTTTAACTTCCTTCTAGGATGCATATGCATTAGAAGCTAGAAATAAAAATGAGTTAAGAATACCTTAAGCTCGAATCAACCCTTCACTTCATCCTTTTAGGTTTAAAGCAACATTGGATCAAGCTAGAGCGGAAGCAACAGGAGAGGTGATCCAGTCATCCAAGTAATAATGGGTCCCTTCTCTCCTTTTTATTTTCAGTTTCTCATTTATATGCATCCTTTGCATTTCATTTATTTCCCATGGCTTCTTTGATAAAAAAAATATACAATTCTTCCTTATGAATATAAAAATGTTCATGCAATAAGTTATCTTTTGCTTCCATTATCATGTTGTAATTACATAATTAAATCAACCTCTGGAAAATTTAACTATTTTTTACATCTGTGTATAATCATAAGGAATAAATAGTAAATTGTTTGAAACTTTTCCAATAATCTGAAATTGATGGGTAAGTGCACCAAGTTGGGGGGCCAAAATGTGGACAAGAAAGTGAAAATGAGAAAAATGAGACCACATTTTATAGTAACATGATCGCGTTATGTTTTCTTTGGTTTAGTAATTCACGAACCCAAAATGTGTATGCTTTATAACGCACACACGTTTCTAGCGCTATGGAATGCGTACCTATTTTGAGCTATATGAAGTTTAGGAGGGAATGAAGGGGCCATATTTACTAAAATAAATGTTAAGTATAAGATTTCTTTTATTATTTCTTTATACTTTTATTATTTCCTATAATTTGAATTTGTTTTAGTAAATATAAGAAGTTAGGGTCACTCTACACCTGATGGAAGTGGTCCTATAGCTCTGCCAGTTATAATTTAGAAGATAGTTTTTCAAAATCTAATTTGGTCAGTACTTACTCATTTTCAAATTTTCAACAATGACCTAAAACTTTCAGGCCATATATATTGTAGTTAGTCTTTAATTTGGGAAAACTTATAGTCATTTTGTAGGTTATTTGAACTTTTGGATTGGATTTTACCACTGGTCGAATCAGTACCAATTTTGAAATTGGTCCATAATTCACTTTAGTGACCACGAATCAATTCTATGATGCTTGTCTACTTACTAAAATGAGATCCTCACTTTATAGATAGAGGATTGCTCCCTAAATGGGATTCCTGTCCTATGGAAAAATGAGGTTATTGTAATGTGCCCCCTCCTTAAGTTTTGATCACACTAATAGGTGTTGAATAAGTTTTTACAAATAGTACAAGGTGAATTGCAATAAGTGAACTCAGATAATTTCTCATTCTTAGAAACAGGGTGCTCTATATAAAGATCATCCCTTAACCTTTTCTGGATCTAAAATCATCCTTTCATGGAACCAAATTCAAGATTCTCATACATGTATTTTCTCATATGTACATCTAGGTACAATGTTGGAGTCGGGATATGATCATCATCAAGTCACTCCTTGAGCTCCACATTTCACCTTTAAATATGATGAATACTTTATAATTCAATTTATTGACCAAGATGAAACTTGGGTGTAAACATGTTTATGGTACATGGACACCGTTTTTCTCAAGTTGCTCCTCATGGAAATTAGTTTCCTCCTCCAGATAGGGGATGCATCATTGAATGAAATTTGAGTATGATTTATATGTTCTTGACCTCCATACTTCACTGAAACACTAAAAAATAACCTTTTACGATCAATGAAATATTCTAAAAATCTAATTCTACCTGCAACTCAAAAGTTAGGTTCCATTTCATTTTGAAATTAGAGGGGTAGCTAAAGAGTTTTGCAGTGCCTATATAAATATTTAAGCCTTGAATAAATGCTGATTATTCCACCTTATAGATTATTCTAATATCCTCCTAATTCCTATTTTGTTTCATCCTAAGTCTTTCCAGAATTCGTTGAATCATCTAGAGAAGTCATCTTTTATTGTTTTAGCTTTCATTCCCTGCACCTGAAAACCTGGTCTTAAACAGATTATTCCTTAATGAGAATTTTAATTCCTTAACTTTCCTAAATTTACTTATACATATTCAATTCTCTCTAACATCACCCTCAGATGTTTTATATTTTCTCTAAAAAATTCCGAATGGTGTTCAATTAGCTACAAAATGGCTAAAAATGGCTTGTTTAGTCCTCCAGAGGAAGTACTCTCTCATCAATACTAAATGAGTTAATCGATCACCTTAGACACTATTCCTTACATAGTGAAACCCATTAAATGATATTTCAAAACATTCCTTTGGGTCAGGGTTTATAATTTAGGGTTTAGGGTTTAGTAATTAGGGATCATGGTTCAAGTTGTATGGTTTATGGTTTAGGGCTCAGAGTTTAGGCTTCACGATTTAGGGTATATGGTTTAGGGTTTAAAGTTTAGGGTTTATGACTCAGGGCTAAGGGTTGAGGGTCTAAGATTTAGGGTTTAGGGTTTTGGTTTCATAGGTTAGGTTTTATTGTTTAGGATTTAGGGTTTATGGTTTATGGTTTAGGTTTTAGGGATCAATATTTACTATTTAGATTTTATTGTTTAAGATTTAGGGTTTATGGTTTAGGCCTCAGGGTTTAGGCCTCAGGGTTTAGGCTTTATGGTTTAGGGTTTAAGCCTCAAGGTTTAGGGTTTAGGTCTCAATGTTCAAGTTTTAGGGTTTATGGTTTAGGGCTTGGGGTTTAGGGTTCATGTGATGGTTCTAGGCATGAGACTAGGAAATACGGTCCTAATATTGTCATGCCCTCCTAGTCAAGTAGTACGGAAGTTAAGAGTTCTTGTTACTAAGTAGAAATTCCAAAGCTATAATTTTCAAGGTACAATGATTATGTTGACAAGAAGTTGGAAGACATATTAGTTTTTTTGATAGTTAGTACTAATTACCCATGAAATCTAAGTTTTCATCTTTCATTTTCTTTTCTCATGTTCCATGTGATACTAAATAACAAATTTGATAGGGGAACTCTTATCTTTGATGACGATACACTGAATATGAATATGATCCTCAAGAGTCGACCCTCATCCAAGCATAATACCAGTACGATATCATTGGTTGGTAATGTTACACTGTCATTGCCCTTTTTTCTTTTGTTAATAGATCTTGTACCATATTTTTTACTGTAGAGACATATCTTATATTTATATTGACAGTAGTGTGCGTGGACGTAGAAGAAGAATGGCGAAGCTAAGTGCGATGGAGAGAGAAAGGAAAAAGTTGAGGGAGAAAAATAGGAGGGCTATTACCAAAAAAATACACGTCTATGGTACCTAGAAAGGTCTCAGATGAATGTTTAAAGTTTAGGGTTTAGGGTTTAGGGTTTAAGGTTTAGGATTTAGTGTTTAGGGATCATGGTTTAGGGTTTGTGGTTTAGGGTTAGAGATTTAGGTTTAGGGCCTAAGATTTATGGTTTATGGTTTTGATTGTAGAATATAAATGCTACAAGCTTTAGGTTGAATGCTGAAATCCTCAAAATTACCTATGTACAGAGCAAATTATACTACAAAAAACTATCTCCTAAACTGTGACTCATAGTGTAGTGCCCAATCCTCTTCGACAATGTTTCATCTTGATATTGATACTATTAGACTGATAACAAACATTTCTATTATGATACATTGATCATTAGATGATAGATTTCACTAATATTTGGACTATTGACATTATGATGTTTACATTTTATTATGATGCACTAGATAGTGATGTTGGACAATTCGATATATGTTTATTTTTATGATGTAGATTTTATACTAAAACGTTATGTTTTTGGATGTTTTGAATAGAATTATAATCTCTTGAATGTTAGGGTAAGATTTTGATATATTGATGGATGATAGAATTGCTAAGGTTGAATAATGATTATTGATTTTATATGTATATTGTCTCGATGTTGTTAATACATCTGAAAGGCCAGAGCGTTATTTTTTGTGTGCATGAATTTTATCACATACATCAAAAGGGATAGGGAACCAACCACAAAATAATGTTGGGTGTTGAGCAACGAGGCCAAATTTGACAACTTGTGTAATGTTGTTTAGTGTGGTGTTTTGCATGTCTGATTTGGAGGTCTCCCATGGGGGGTGACTTCACATATGTGGCCATGGGGTGAATTATGTCCCTTTTCTTTAATTTTGTATGTGCTTTATTTAGTTTTATGTATTTAAAATTTAAAATTCCTATCGCTTTATTAACATGTGTAAATATGTCTTAATTAAGCTAAAAAATTTCTTATTAGGTTAACAAAATTAAGGATGTGAAAAATAGTTATGATGAGAGTTGGTGGTTCTTGTTGTAAGTAAAATGTATGTTGATTTGTGAGTGTTTTACTCCACCCAAACTTACAAATTCTGATTTTGACTTGGAGGCATTTTTGGAGGCTTGTGGGACAAGCAAGGCTTGTCCCATGCCTCTTAACTTTACCCAGAAACCCTACCTATGGGTTAGGAAGCTTATTTTTGAATTTTTATCCATCTTTGAGTGTAAAAGAGAGAAAATTGTTGTACTTTCTTCTACCTCAATTTATTATGTCCTTTGAAAGCATGGTGTGCAAGTTTGTGAGCCATGTGGGTTGTCATAGTCATTGCATGTGCATTGATTTTTTTGGTCTTGGTGTGTTGACTTGAGTGTGGGGATGGAGGAATGGTGAAGTGGCATCCTACATGGAGCCACTTTATCATCCTCACATTTCATTTCTATTTATTGATGATTTTTAGTTAGAATGGGTGTTACTCATTCTTTTCTCTTCTTGTGAACTTTTAGAATTGGAGCTTTGGGAGTGCTTTGGAAATTGCTTGGCTTGGGATTGAAGAGGCTTGTGGAATTTTATTGGAGATTAATGGAGAGGTAGGCTCTCCACCTTTATTATTATGTTATTTTTCTTGTTTATAAGAAATGTTGTGCTTTTTAAAAGTGTTTTTGTCTTGTTATGGTGTTTCTGTGTGTTGGTTGGGTAGTTGGCTTTAGTTGGGTGTGTGAAAAGGGCTTATGAGACCATTGTGGAGAGAAAAGGGTGTTTATTCAGGCATGCATTTGGTGGGAGTATGAATGGGAGTTTTACCTATGGGGAGTGAAAATGAAATCATGGTTTTGTTACATGCTTGCAAGGGAGAGATAAAGATTTTGTGTGATTATTTTGTGCACTTGGAGGCTTACAGTAAGACTCCTACTTAACATCAGAGGAATAAGGAGGAGGTTTCCATATCCCTTTCTCTATTTGGTTTGATCCTAAAACCTTTGTGTTATTGTGAAATTATAATATTGTTGGTTATGCTATCTTGGTTGAGTTGAATGCCTTGTTTGTGTTTATTGTGAAGACACCTTGTTAAAAGTTTTTATTGTTGCTCAATGCCCCTCATGGTTATTTGGTCTGGACTCAGGGGCCATTAAGAGGATATATTCTCCTCATAATGGATTTAAGGTTGGACGGAGAGCATTTCCTACTCCCTCGTTCTTGTTTTGTGATCTCATTGTGAAGTTTGAAGAAATCAAGTTTTAGAGATACCATTGTGATGATGACATGCATATTGAAGCCTTAAAATTTGGCTTTGTTGATATCCTTATGTGGTAATCATTCATTTTATTAAATTCTCACTTTAGTGGAAGATTGTAAGTTGTAAGCTTGGGAGAAAGTTGTTATTTTATTTGGAAATTCCTTTTATCTTATGGACTCTTTTAAGAGTGTGGATTGATAAAATCATAATTTCAAATGTGTTAGTTTTGTGTAAATATGTCTTAATTAAGCTAAACTTCATCTTATTGGGTTCACTAAATTAATTATGCGGAAAATAGTTATGATGAGAGTTGGTGGTACTTGTTGTAAGCAAATGTTATGTTGATTTTTGAGTGTTTTACTCTACCCCAACTTCAAAATTAGGATTTTGACTTGGGGGGACATTTTTGGAGGCTTTTGGGACAAGAAAAGCTTGTCCCATGCCTCTTAAATTTACCCAATACCCCTACCTATGGGCTCGAAAGCTTATTTTTGAATTTTTTATCCATCTTTGAGTGTAAAAGAGAGAAAAGTATTCCACTTTCTTCTACCTCAATTTATTATATCCTTTGAAAGCATGGTGTGTAAGTTTGTGAGCCATGTGGGTTGTCATAGTCCTTGCATGTGCATTGATTTTATTGGTCTTGGTGTGTTGACTTGAGTGTGGGGATGGAGGAATGATGAAGTGGCATCCTACATGGAGCCATCTCATCATCCTCAAATTCCATTTCTATTTATTGATGATTTTTAGTTAGAATGATGGTTACTAGTTCTTTTCTCTTCTTGTGCACTTTTGGAATTAGAGTTTTGGGAGTGCTTTGGAAATTTCTTGGCTTGGGATTGAAGAGGATTGTGGAATTTTCTTGGAGCTTGATGGAGAGGTAGGATCTCTACCTTTATTATTATGTTGTTTTACTTGTTTGTAGCCAATGTTGTGCTTGTTAAAAATGTTTTTGTCTTGTGAAGGTGTTTGTGTGTGTTGGTTGGGTAGTTGGCCTTATTTGGGTGTTTGAGAAGGGATTATGGGACCATTGGGGAGGGAAAAGAAATTTTTTCAAGGCATGCATTTTGTGGGAGTATGTATGGGAGTCTTATCTATGGGTAGTGATTTGGAAATCATGGTTTTGTTACATGCCTACAAGGGAGAGATAATGGTTTTGTGTGATTATTTTGTGCATTTAGAAGCTTACGGTAAGTCTCACACTTCACTATTGGTAGTGAAAAGGAAATCATGGTTTTGTTGCATGCTTGCAAGGGAGAGATAACTATTTTGTGTGATTATTTTTTGCACTTGGAGGCTTATAGTAAGACTCCCACTTCACTTCAGAGGCATGAGAAGGTGGTTACCATATCCCTTGCTCTATTTGGTTTAATTCTCAAACCTATGTGTTATTGTGAATTTATAATCTTGTTGGTTATGCTATCATGGTTGAGTTGAATGCCTTGTATGTTTTTGCTATGAAGCCACCTTGTTTAAAGTTTTTATTATTACTCAATGCCCCTCATGGTTATTTGGTTGGGGCTCAGGGACCATTCAGGGGTTGGATTCTCCTTTTAATGGATTTAAGGTTGGGTCGAGAGAATTGCCTACCTCCCCCTTCATTGTTTTGTGATCCCATTGTGAAGTTTAAATAAAGTAAGTTTTGGAGATACCATTGTGATGAGGACATGCTTATTGAATCCTTAAAATTTTACTTTTTGGATATCGTTATGTTGTAATTATTCATTTTATCAAATTATCCCACTTTAGTTGGATGATTGTAATTTTTTAAGCTTGGGAGAAAGTTGTTATTTAATTTGGAAATCCTTTTTATCTTATGGACTCTTTTAAGAGTGTGGATTGATAAAATCATAATTTCAAATGTGTTAGTTTTGTGAAAATAAGTTTCAAAGTTGTACATTGTCTTGGTGAAAGGAAGATTTGAATATAGTTGAAATGGATATGCATTTATTTAATTTAAGTTGTTTCAATATTTCCAAATTGTTATGCCTTCACTTTAATATATATATATATATATATATATATATATATATATATATATATATATATATATATATAAATATATATATTGTGAAGTTGTCAAAACCTATTGTTGTTGGAAATGGTTACTACTTACATCTTTGATAGAAATGGAATGATTATTCTTGTTTGCATTAAAAGATATCAAGTTGAAGTACCCATGCTAGAGATGCATTATTAAACTAGTTGAAGGAAAATAGTTGTTAAAATCATTAGATTAGATGGAAGCATTCCTTTTCTATTAAAATTTTGTGGAATGAGTTGTGAAATAAATCATTTTTTCCCTATTCGATCTTTGATGGAATTAAACAAAAGAAAAGATGTTAATGAATACACAAGTGATTGAAAATATAAATACGTTTTTCCTACTTAAATATAACTATGGTTAAGTAAATTTCATTGGAATATCCTACCAATTTTCTTATACAAATTTAGCTAACTAGTATTCTCATTTTTTAAGAAAATAAAGAGAAATTTAAATAAGATAGATCCTCTTAATATTATTAATATATTTACATGATTGAATATATTAATTATTATAAAAAGTTAATAGTAACTATGGATTTGAAATACTATATATATAACATTCTTAATCTTATTCTTATTATTTATTATAAATATTCTTACTAATTGTTATTGATATTAATAGAGTTTATATTCAACAAAATTTGTAAAAAAAAAACTTTGGGAATGTGTAGAAATGGCCAGGGCCGGTTTATTGTTTGGTGTGTAGGATTTGGGGTTGGGAGTCATCTGTGACCCCACTCCCCACCCCATAGTTAACTATGGGGTTTGGGGTGGGGTCGGAGACCTCTCCCCACCCCCTTAAAAATTTGAATACTATGAACCAAAACTCAACGTGAAACCAATACTCACGCTGCTGGTAAATGAATACAATCAGCCACTTTTAATAACCTGCAAAAATTTGTTTAACCGCGACCCTATAGATTAATACATTTCAACTATATATGTATAATTTGATTTTTATATCACATTTACTTTTTTCATAAATTTATATTTTGGATATTTTAAATTATAATAAAATGGGTAAATATACATATATACATATATACACATAATTTTGTGTGTGTGTGTGTGTGTGTGTGTGTGTGTGTGTGTGTGTGTGTGTGTGTGTGTGTGTGTGTGTGTGTGTGTGTGTGTGTGTGTTTATATTTGTAAAAAGAATGTGTTTTGTGTATAATCATATTCACAAAGGAAGAGAAAAGAAATGTAAATATTACAAAAAAAGATCTATTGGACAAATGGAAAATACATCAAATGGGTATTTTTGGTTAAATCATGCTTACAGACAATAAAATGAATTTTCTTTACAAAACCCTTGAATATGGTAGATTGGAAATAGAAAAATAAATAAAATAGGTTAGTGTTGGCTTATTGAATATCCATCCCAAATGCTTGCACCCTTCTCATCCATGGCTTCCTTCTCTTTCATCTTCCCTTAACATGCAAAACCAAAAATGAATGAAATGAGCATAACAGATGAATAAAAGCTTTCCTTAAGAGATTTTAGGGTTGATTTGAAAATTCCTATCATCCAATGGTCTAGATTGGATTCATCCAATGGGCCAAGATTGTCTCCTACAAATGTTAGGTGAAAGTTAGGTGAGGTGATCATTTGATCACATGGGTCTTTTGAATGGGGCCACTTGTGTGGTTTGAAAGTTAATTATTTTTTTTGTGATTTATTTTGAATTATTTTTATTAGACCCTTTCCCTTAAATGTATAGATCTTTCATAGTTTAAATATTTTAGATTCGAATTTAATAGTTGTGTAAATGGAAGAAATTTTAGACCTTGGTTTTTATTTTTAAATTATCGCATGACCTTAGAAACTTATGTATTAAATTAATTTAGGATTAATTGAATAAAATATTTTAAACCTAACCATATATTAAATCCATTCCTTTATTTAATAATATTTTTCAAGTAATTTTTGTGGCAACCATTTTAAACTGAAGGTTAACCTTACCATCACCTTCGTTCATCTTTTAAAAAAAATTATCCCATAATTTTTATATTATAACATTTGTTTGGTTTTGGGTTTCATGTGAAACTTTTTTAGACGTTACACTTGGTATTGGAGCCATGGGTTCAATGCTTGGACCCTAGGCACACTTGGAAAAAATAAAACAAAATCAAATAAACCTAGCATAATTTTAAACCTAGTACACACAACTATGCATAATGAAAATGTATTTTTTTTTTAGAAAACTAAAACAATAACTTAAGATTGTTATAAACTAACTCTCACCTTGGTCTATGCAGGAGGCATGGACCAGACGAGGGGTTCCTACACGTTGACCTAGACCTACCAGCCCTAGATCAGGTAGTAGCAGCTATTCAGCCTCAAATATTGGAGATGCTAGAGGAGGTTAATGCCACTATACACAGAGGATCATTAGGAGGGTGACCCAGTAGGAAGGTTAGAGAGCCATCAGTGGAGGCTCGTGCACCTTCATGCCACATTGCAAAGGAGAGGGTAGAGAACTCCCACGTGGAGTCACTTAGACACAAGTCACCTCCTAGGGGGCTCAGAGATCACGATGTGATGCACAAAGATAGGTCTAGGATCCCCAGGCTGAGAAATGAGTAGGTTGAGAGACCTAGAGGGTGACATTCATCTTTAGTGGAACACATTAGAGAGATACCGAAGTTGTACCCACCTCATTTTGTTGGAGACATAGGTGCATTTTAGGATGAGGCATGGTTGGTTAGTTTGAGAGGATGCTTCAAGATATTCCCTTGTTTTAGCAACACAAAATATAGTGTTTCCATTCACCTTCTGAGAGACGGAACTCGAGTTTGGTGGAGGACCAAGGAGTAGAAGCTCCATGTAGATTCTGAGATAGTCACTTGGGAGCTCTTTTAGGAGCATTTCAAGAGTAGATATATTTCTAGGAGATTCATTCAGTAGTGGATCGATGAGTTCCATGATCTATGACATGCCTCCATGATGGTAGCATAGTATGAGGGAAGGTTTTTGGATCTACTTCAATATATAGACTACATGCAGGAAAAATAGGTTTGAGATCACAGGTTCATTTGGGGCCTGAACTTGGACTTGGGTGGGACAATGCATATTTATTTCCCACAACATTATTAGAGATAGTGGAGAAGGCCTATATTGTAGAGGAAACCAGGGGGAAGACAAAACATGTACGTGACAAAGTGAGGAGTCGCATACAATAGCTGTAAGATAGTTGATCAAGGGGATCAACTCCTCCTCCTCATGGTGGACACACTTTAGAAAATTCTTCCTTCTAACCTCCTCCACCTCTTCAGCAGTTTCAGAAATAATTGAGGCAAACACCCTTTTGACCTCCATAATGCCATGATGCTCACAGAGGGTGCAATATGGGACCTCTAGCAAGGGGGTCCAATTGGACATAGGCTCCACCTCAAACATAGCTAGCAGGAGCACATCCACTGCAGCACCTAGAGAGATCTATGATAGGGTCATACGGTCCTTCAGAACATACTACTGGGCCACTTAAAGGACTATCTGCATAGGGGAGAGGACTAGGCACTTGTTATGGATGTGGCATTCATGGAAATCATTAGAGAGAGTGCCCTCAGAAACTTGTTAATCAAAGTAAGGCACCTGCTTCTGGGCCTACTATTGGTGACATGGCTAGGAGCCACAAAATATATGTTGTGGTCAAGAACCGCTAGGCTGAGCACCAGGGCATGGTGATAGAGACAACAGGTAGCATTGGTTGTATTTCTATCCCTATTTTATTTGACTCAAGCTCATCAAATTATTTCATTTCGCCATATTTAGTAGAGCATTACAGGCTTGTGGTAGTTAGGCAGGGCCTTAGTTGGGATTTCAAGATGGCTTTTAGAGGAGATCTCAGTTGAATCCTTAGTCAAGGAGTGCGTAGTGGACCTAAGACCCTTTACCACTACTTTGGATCTTCATATCCTTCCCTTAGGTTTTTATGGAGTGATTTTGGGCATGGATTGGTTTTATGCACAAAAGGCCATAGTTTATTGCTACAGTAAGATAATTTCTTGTGTAGATGATTTGGCTGTTGAGTCAGTGATAGTAGGACTCAAGACACCCATCTTTATTTGCACTATTTCTGCTATGCAGTTGAAGTGGTGTGCTCGAGGGGGTTTTCAGCTTTATGCTATTACAATTAGTGATAGGTTAGAGGGTGGGCTTAGTGGACCTTCACTTGATGATCACCCCATTTTGTAGGATATTTTTGATGTGTTTCCTAGTGAACTTCTAGGGATGCCTCCCCTGCGTGAGATATATTTTCACATTGATTTGGTTCTAGCAGTGGAACGTGTCTCACGTGCTCCTTATAGGATGACCACACATGAGCTATGTGAACTCAAGTTGCAGCTGGATGGTCTTCTAGAGAAAGGCCTTATCTATCCTAGTGTATCCTCTTGGGGTGCATTGATGATTTTTGTGAAGAATAAGGATCCTTGTGGTTATGTGTGGAATATCATAAGCTGAACAGAGTAACGATACAAAATTTTTACCCCCTTCTTCGTATCGATAATTTGTTTGATCAGATGAAGGCGGCCACAATTTTTTCTAAGATTGATCTTAAGTTAGGATACCATTAGATGAGGATTGCAGAGGAAGATGTCCACAAGTCATATTTTTGCACAAGATATGGCCACTATGAGTTCATCGTTGTGCCATTTGGTCTAATGAATGCCCCCACAGTGTTCATGAGTTTGATGAATGGGGTGTTCAGGTATTTTTTAAATCAATTTGTACTCATGTTCCTTGATGACATATTGATCTACTCACAAATACATGAGGAGCACGAGGAACACCTTTGTCAGGTTCTACAATGTTTTTGTGAGCAGCTTTACGGGAACCTGGAGAAGTGTGTATTATTTCAGTCATAGGTGTAGTATTTGGGTCACATAATTTATGGGGAAGTTATCATAGTCAATCATTCCAATATTAGAGCCATTATGGATTGGCCAGCACCCACTAGTGTGACCGAGGTGCACAGTTTCATGGGATTGGCAGGTTATTACAAGAGATTTGTTTAGGACTTCTATCAAGTTGTGCACCCCATCACTTCCCTTGAATGGAAGTGGAAGAAGTGTTTCTAGTCAGATAAATGTAAATATGCCTTTAGGACACTTAAGGAATTCCTTATAACATCACCTATTCTTGCAGTTCCAGACCCTCAGGGTGAGTTCTTCATTTGCATAGACACTTCTTTGGCAAGGTTAGGAGTTGTGTTGATGCAAGAGGGCCAGGTTGTAGATTTTGAGTCTCACAAAATAAAATATTATGAGATTAATTATCTGACTCATGACCTTGATCTTGTGGCAGTTGTACATGCCTTGTTTTGGTGGAGACATTTCCTTCTTGGCTAGAGATTTATACTCTGGACTGATCACTTGAGTCTTCGCTACCATTTCACACAACCAAATCTCAACACTCGTCAGTGGCGTTAGATTGAGTTACTTTGTGAGTACAAGATGGAGATAGAGAGTGTGAAGGGGAAGGAGAATTTGGTTGCAGATGCTCTGAGTAGACAGAGACATTTTGTTATGGCTACTTTAGTGGGTATAAATTTGCGGAGCATGATTTTGTAGCAGCTTGCTCACGAAAAATTCTACCTTGCAGCCATATCAAGGATTGAGTCTCAGAGACCCCTTGAGGGGAAGTTTGATGGTTTTCCATTGGAGGTAGATGGTCTTCTCAGACACAGAGTTCGGATATATGTTCCTAGAGATGGAGGCTTGAGACATGACATCTTGGAAGAGGCTCACCATGCACTTTATTCAACCCATTTAGGGGTGAAAAAGATGCACAAACACCTTGAGACAAATTTCCCATTGGAGAGGTATATAGAGAGATGCAGCTCAGTTTTTGTCAAACTATTTAGAGTGTCAAAGGGTGAAGGTCAAGCATCAACATCCAGTTGGTCTTCTCTACCCACATGTTATACTAGAGTGGAAATGGGACACCATTTCCATGGATTTCATAATAGGGCTATCGACGCCGTGATACCACCACAACGCCAACATGGTCACAGTAGATAAATTGATGAAAGTGGCTAATTTTTATCCGGTGAAGACCACCTATACAACTAGTGCAACAACACAAGTATACCTTGATGAGATTTTTAGACTGCATAAGATTTCCTAGAAGATCATTTTTGACTACTATCCCTTTTACACTTCTCACTTTTGGACTACCATGCAACATGTTTCTGGGAGGAGCATCAACTTCAATACAACTTATCATCTAGAGATAGATGGACAGAAAAAGTGGCTGAATCAGATCTTAGAGGATATGTTGTGGATGTATGTCATGGACCATTAGTCTAGGTGGGAGAAATATTTGTATTTCGTGGAGTTTTCCTACAACAAAAGTTTTCATAGTTCGATTGGCATGGATCCTTTCCAGGAGTTGTATCGAAGAGAGTGAAGGACACTGTTGAATTGGGGTAGGTTAGAGGAAAGGGTTTCTCTTGGGCCAACATTAGTACATGATATGGAGCAGTAGGTTGTCTTGATTCGAAAGAGGCTTGAGGAGGCTCAGAATAGCTAGAATAAGTATGTAGATCTTAGGAGAATAGATCATAGTTTTGAGGTAGGCACGAAGTTATTTCTTCATGTCATGCCTCATAAGAGCCCTATCTATTATGGAAAATGATCTAAGATAGCTCCTAGATTTGTGGGTCCCTTTGAGATCTTGGAGCGTATCGGTCCTTTGGCCTATCGTCTAGCATTTCCTATAGACACCAAGTTTTTGTATCACACCGTGTTTTGGTCTCCTTCAGCAGGCTTACTCAAATCGTGTTTCCCACCGACAATTCATATTCAATTAATTAATCTTATAACTTAATTAATCTCTTATTACATGCCAAAACTATATTATATTAAATAATTTATTTTTTAAATAAGTCATATCATCCTATTTAATAATTAAATAATTTAAACATATATATATATATATATATATATATATATATATATATATATATATATATATATATATATATATATATATATATATATATATAACCCCACATGTTCCCCACTTAAGTCAAAATCACTTCTCACCTAAAAATTAATTCCCACCTAAAAATTCAATTCCCTCAAATTATTAAATTATTAACCCCACCCATGAAGTCAATAATTCAAAAATCTCCCTATCCAACAACAAATCCAAAAATCAATAGTGTAAAGTGAGCACATGAATTCACTATTACACCTAACCATGTCCCCACTCCACGTCACAACTTTCCATTTTCTCACATCATGAACCCCACCATCAAATCAACTCTTCATCATGTCCTCTTAATCAGGATTTATTTTACAAATTATAATTATTTGTTAATCCTTTATTTTAATCCCAATTCACGTTATAAATAGAAATCTTTCTTCCCCTCTAGAAGGAGGAGGAGAAAATTCTTTAAATTCTCAAGCTTTAAATTCATAATATTTTGTCAAAATTTTTTGTGAAGCTTTGAATCATATTGTGGAGTATCTAGAGGCAAAGCTCTATCAGGCTCATGTTGTCATTCTAACGATAAATTTGTTGTTATATCAAAATACTAGCTTAGTATCATATTTATATCATTTATTCAACATATTGCAAATCTCTGTAGTTTTGGCATGTCATATTTTTGTTAGATATTCATTACTTTCATGTGAACATGGGGGTTGACAACCAATGAGGAAGTTAACACTTCTCGTATTTACTTTGTTAGGCATCCCCCGCATATCGTTATCTAATCTTATCTATTTCCATCTTGTAGATCTATCTTCTTTCTCACATATCTATTTTCTCTGCACCCGTATCCAGGATCCATATCTACATTTGAGGTCCTAATCCCTCTATCATTCAAAGTTGCTGGTGGCTTACATTTGGCACACCCGGTCGGACCAGATCTAAGGTCTGGTCATTTTTGTTTGTTTTTTCTTTTATTTACCTCGTACATGTTTGGTGTTATCTTCATCCATAGCAGAGGTTTGTGTTATCTTCAAGGTAATTACTCTTCTTATGTTTAAATGACTTGGTACTAAGTTTGAACCGCATAGGAAATGAATCCAGAAATTAACCTTATCATTTGGATATGTTTTCAAGTTTGATTGTGTAATTTTTTATTTTCTTAGCTGTCGTCATGTAATATCTCTTGGAAATATTTCATGTTCCTGACTGACTTGGTTCCAGAGTTTGGTATTATCTCCCTCCATGTGATGTCATCTTTACATTTAATAGGTTTCAGTCATCTTGACGGTAAGTACTTTTGGTTCTTCATCGAGCTTCATCGTACTTTTGTGGTAAGTGCTTCGGGTTTGTCATTTAAAAACTAGAGGTGATCTAGATGTTTGACATTTATACTTAGCATCAAGTGTATTTTTAGTATTAGTTATAATAAGATGTTAATTTTTTAAAAAAAATTACAATTTTTTTTATTATTGTTATTATCCTAAGCTACCTCACACAACCCACCCCCCTAATCATTTCCTCACCTTTCCACTCGGCCATCTCAGCCACATCTCCTTTCCACACACAACCAAGATACCCCCTCTCTACGAGCATCCACCTCACCTCTCCATGTGAGCTCCCTACACCTCTATCTCTCCACGTGAGTCTCTAACCCTAACTTCCATCACTTCCCTTACCTCATCTCCCTACCCCACATCCCAAATCTCAACCCAAACTAACTCTAGCTCACCCACCTCCACATTCCTTCTTCCCACATCCAATCTCCTTTACCTACCACCTTGGCTCCCACAGTCCTCCCTACACACACTCCACCCTTCCTTCCCTCTGCCCACACGCTATCTCTTGTCCACCCGTCTCCCACACAGACCCTCCAACATAACTCCACATACACAGGTCAAGCTCTCTTCCCAACACTCCCCATCTCCACCAACCTCCCTCTCCTCTCCACTCCCCTCGACATCAACTCATCCACCATCTCTCTTGCTTCTCACCTCCCATAGAATTAACTTGACCTATTCCTAACCCCTGGCTAGCTTGGCCACATACCACTCTAAGATCCTATTCATATCTCTCCCGAACTACTTCCTCTACACCTGCACCAAGCAATAACATGCCTCATTGTCTCCTTTCTTCCACGCATCCTACAAGATTCTTCTAAATATTTCAGTCAACTATTCCTAACTTCACTTCAAATTCATGCAAGATTTCTTAATAATGATTGTATAGTTGCTTTAGGGCCCATAGATTGACTTAATAATAACACTTTACATCAAGACACTGCCCTCTCAATACATTGCACCCACAAAATAATATTAGGATTATATATTTTATCTTAAGCCATATGCACCGAAAGTTTACATCGCACTCACAAATAATATTAGGATGATATAATTTTTTTTGAGTTATACGAACCATTTATTTAGAATATATGTCATTATTTAATTAACGCCTTATTTAGTTTTTATCGAGTCGTCAATTAATTTAGTTTATCACCTTGAGATTTGGATTGTGAATATTAACGCTTTATCAATTTTCAGTCAGGAACAATTTGAAAATTTAGTTGTGACATCAATTAAGTTTGGTCATCTCAAATACACATTCAGGCATTTTTTTTGAAATATAATTTTTTAATTATTCGACCATATTAGCTAATTATATTTATTTTCTTTTTGTAGGTGACACCTACGACCTGACGACCACAGAGTTACGATGTCAAAGATCAATTGTTAAACATAAAACATGCCCCAATCTCCTTTCACTGACCCTGTCTGAGATTGTAAACGGTGCCATTTTAGGGTACCCGGGCATTTCAGGTCACTAACTGACGCTTTCAAAATACATCACTATAACATGCACTTAAATAACAATGACAAGTGATTCTCCAGGTATTTCTCATTTTTCTCTATTTTCTCTTTTCTGCATCAAACTTTCCCTTTCATGAGTGTCTGTATGCATCAAACATCACATTTCATTTTGGTCTAAAATGAACATTTTGCATCCTTCCTGATCACATAGCTTAAGTAAAGAATTTAACTCTCTGCATTTCACTTATCACACACTACTTGAGACTACACAAATATAATTAACACATCAAAACATTCCTATGACCTGGTTAACTGATTGGGAGCTAAACACCTAATAGACAACCTTCTTAGAAATCTCCCAATCCAAAACTACCTGAAACCAACTTTAGACTCCTTTAGGCACCTTCATTACTTACTTTTCTTTTTCTGTTCATATCCTTTAAATTAATCACAAAGCTTAAAAAAACTTTGCTTGATTTTTTTGTCAACAACATACATAAACAGATGTTTCTCTATTTCACACCTATTGTGACTCTCTCCCAAATCAAGACAAAACAACAATCTACTCTATCCAATAAAGTTACTTCCTCTAATGATCTCACCCAACATGATTCTAAACTGAAAACCACATCGTTAGTCACCCAACCTCTAGTCTCTATGGTCTCACCTCAGGAGAACCATGTCATACAAAATTCTCCCCACCTGGACACTAATTCTCATAGCTCTTGTCAAGCTAGTCTTCCTAAACCGATCGCACCACCATCTCCTGCTCCTGTAGATACACTCGAATCTCCTCCTAACCCCATATATGACTTCTTACTCCAAAAATATCCTATAATATCTCAATCCTCCCAATTTCCAAAATTGGTGGATCGTATTCTACCCACCTCCCATTTTGACAATTCTATTTCATCCACTATTAATAGACTTGTCCAACCATTTCAAATTCTTAACACACATATCCCCACTTATCATCATGCCCCTATTTCTAAACATCAGCCTATACAACAATCCCAACCTATGACACATGTTAGTATTTTCCAAGTAACTCCCCAAACACTTACATATACACAAATTAATCAACTGTCTTATCGAACCATTCTGTAAACATCCTATCCACAAAATTATCAACCACCTTATCAGACACTTCCCCAACTATCCACATACTCACAAACACATCATTCACCTTATCAAACTACTTTTCAAACCACACAACCAATCCAATCTCAACCTTACAACACCTCGAGTGATTCAATTCACACCTTAATGAATCGTTTAGCTATTGTATAAACCCTTACTATAGAACCCAAGAACACCTTATCCTATAAACACATCTGTAATGAACCGGTTCATCTGTCAGTTCCAATCAAACCCTATCTCCCTCATTGGAAAATTCCTACATTTAATAAGTTCAACAATGAATAAGATCCCTAACAGCATCTCCTCACATTTAAACATGCATGTTGTCTTATTGCGCATCATCATGATTTACTTCTTCGCACCTTCCCCATGTCTCTGTATGGTCCCAGGCTGGACTGGTATCACATTATCTCATGACATTCCTTATTCTCTTTCACCCAAATTACACAGTTATTCTTAGAACACTTTTCTATCAATATCACATGCATGAACACTATCGCTGATCTATATAACATTCAACAATATGAAAACAAGTCCATCGCCGACTTCGTCACACGATGGCATGCTATTTTTAACAACCTATCCTTCACTATCCCACAAACCAAACTCATCAACCTATTCTTACATTTGTGTGCCAAACATACATCATCCACTTTACAAATCCAATCATTCTGAGCCTTTGATGACATTTTCACAATGGCTCGCAAGCTCGAAACCCATGCCATTGAGCAGGGTCATCTTATACTAAGTTCAATTAAATAAAAAATTTAATCCACTAAACCATTAACACATAATGGCGAGTTCAAGGCTGTGACCAACACTGTGGTCATTGAACCCTCGTCTCCATATACACAAAGCACATGGTCTCAACAACGATCTCCTCAATCAACAACCAATGACACTCCTTTACAAGAATCATACAATTATGTATTTGATAAGTTGATAAGTGTAAACTCCATCCAACTTCCTCCCATACGACCTGTAGACAACTCACAAGCTAAACCTATTTGGTATCACAAGGCCCACTTTTGTAAATATCATCGAGTCAGAGGTCATGACATTAAGAGATGTCGTTCCTTCAAAGATCACGTCCAACAACTTGTAAATATAGGGGATATACAAGTTGATACTTCCACTGTGTAAACTAATCAACCACTAAAAAATCACATCACCCCCTTTACATCTCAACTATTAAATTCTTGTATGGTTGACACTGTCAATAAAGATCTTATTTTATCACCAACTCTGCATGTTCCCTCAGTGGAAATTATTCCCACCTCTTACTTAGAGCATGTCACACCTACATCAACTGTTACTACTTGTGCTAAACCTGCACCTACTCCTGTCCTTATCACATCCACATCAAATTCAGCTATATCATCCATTTCCACCACTTCAAATACACCCCAATCTACCACATTAGATTCATCCTTAGCATTTATTTCAGCCCCACTCATATCCACACATATTCCTCCATATCTCACATCTGTTTCTTCACCCATATCTACCTCAAATACACATGTTACTACACCTACATTACTCACAACCATCCCAACTAAACTCAGTTCTACTACATACACCCTTACAACCCCACCTTCGACATCAACCCCATTAGAAAACATATTTTTCTTACCCCTTGAAAAATTTATGAAACAACTAGTCCCTTCTACTTCTACATCCGAAAATGCTCCTGCATTACCCTTACCAATAAGGTCTATTCCATTCGTTATCACATCACTTACATCTCCACATATTCCAAAAGGGCCTACATCTTTATCTATCCCAGTGACCCTTATACCTATTATACCAACAAGTACAACTATCTCTACCTTGACAACCTTTCCCATGGCCACATCACCTAGTTTACCCCAATATTCTTTACCTAATCCTTCTATCACACCAGCCCAATCCTCTCTATATGTAACCCTATCAAATAGACCTCTTGAATTACCTATTGTACCAACACATCCACCTAAATCAAATAAATATTCTCTAACTTCTCCCTCTAAAAAATTATCTCTTTCCATGCCAAAATCGAAACAATCCATGTTTCACATAGATATCATTAATCACATCATACAAACACCTATCTCTTCATTAACATCTTCATCTTTTTTAGAAGTGTTTCTCCATTAATAACCACACCACCGCTATAAGATCCTCTTGTTGAAATCATTATCATCCTTGATAGAGGTAAATCTTCTCAGTTGAAGTCTAAGGCTCAGGGAAAACATCCCTGATAGTCCCCTATGCCTCCTTGGAAACATTCAGGTTTTTCCTCTTCTTAATAATCTAATGCCAAAACACCCATGTTAGAATCAGGTTTTCCATCTACAACATCTTGCAATAATAAATCCACATCCAAACAATATCATCCTTCAACCAAATTTTATTTGTCTCTAAAACATGAAATTCACACATCCAATCTACATCCACATTTTCTCCTAACTCCAATTCGAGACATCCTATCAAAACCCAAAAGAATTACCTTCCCCATGACACTTCAACTGGATCATATGAAGATATATTTTGACATTTAACTCGAACATCTACCATTAAAATTCCTCATATTAAATCCTTTAATCCATATGGTCCCAAGCCATCATGGTTCAATCCTAATTGCAATTGCACTTATCATCGTACCTCGAGTCATGACATCAAACATTGTAAGGCATTTCAGTCAATCATCCATAATATTATTGAGAAAGATGACTTCCTCATTCAAGGGAAAGTTCCTTCTCCATCTACCTTGAATCCAATCCATATCCCATCTGTCGGATCTCCCATGATCCCTCCATCCACATCATCCCTTAATATCCATCCAGCCCATGTCATTCCTCCTAAGGAATTCCCTCCATTGTTCATCAATGTCGCTTATCATACTAAGCACACTTGTGGTCTTCGATCGTTTACCTCATCCAAATCTAAAACAATCTCATCTAAGCTCTTTCGACATCCTTTACCTCCTTCACATTTAACTCATTGGGGGAGCAATCTTCCCTTGCCCTTGAGCATCTTGTCCGTATAAATTCCTTGTTACTAGGGGCCTTTGCTCTTTGACATTGTTTTGTCTACCTCTTTCACATCCATCCAGTCTAAATTAATTATATCCAGATCCTCATCTCATTCTAAGTCCTCCTTTGAGGCCATATTTGTTCTTTTATGTTTGTGGTCCTTTTGGGTGTATCATCTTTTTCATCAAAGCCCTCTTTTGAGGCCACGTTTGTCTCTCCATTAAGGGATCCCTTTTCCTTGAAGTCCACCATTGTCGCTATATTTGTGCCTCTTTTGGGACACCATATTTTTCATCAAAGCCCTCCTTTGAGGCCATGTTTATCTCTCCATTGAGGGACCTTTTTCTCCAAGTCCACCTTTGTGGCTATATTTGTGTCTCTTCTGGGGCACCATATGTTTCGAAGTCCACCATTATGGCTATATGTGTGTCTCTTTTGGGACACCGTTTATTTAATCAAGCCCTCCTTTGAGGCCATGATTGTCTTTCTATGTTTATGTCTCTCTTGGGGCATCATCATTTATTTTCATTTAAATCCAGCATTATGGTCATATGTTAGTTTTGTTTCATGTTTTCCTATCATCTCATCTTATTACAACTTTATTGTTTTCCCTCTCGTGGTGGTAAACCAGAGATGAAATCTCTTATTGCATTACACTTACAACCAGTCTACTATTAGCATATCTACCAACAAGAACTTAGTTACATCCTTAGATTGTTTTGCCATCTTTAGCCCCTTCCATTTTTCATTGTAATGATCTGAATTATGTGGTTCGGCTTCACTACTTTGATGTGACCCCATTACCATTACATCCATCACCTTCTCATTCTCCTATTTCCACCATGCAAAGGATCTAGAGTGTCTCTTGTACATTAATTATCCCCTCTTAAGTGGTTTACTTAGCTATTCCCAGCTCTCCCCCATGTGAAGCTCAAATTCATGTATGTAAAAATAAAAATCAAAGTTATCAAAAATAGACTGATCCCTCGAAGGACAGTTATAAAAAATCAAAATCCAAGCAAAATAAGAACAAATAGACCAATCCCTTGAAGGATGGCTATCATATTATTCTTCTCATCCATATTATGTATAAAGTAGATCATACCCTCGAAGGATGGCTACTCTGTTATTATGGAATTTGGAAGGCTTTGCACATTGATCAACCTTCTTTTATCAACATTTTCCGAAAGCTTCCCGCATTGATCAACTTTCTGTTATTTTTATTTCCCTTTCCCAGAGCTGGGGCATAGACTTAAGGAACAACACCTTTAGAGATCACTCTTCCCACGTACAAGTAATATATTCGATCCCTTTGTCATGTCAACATTAAGATTACGAGCATTTTTCATCCATATTTCCCTCATGATCTTTTGGTATAACTAACTATTAGTGGTTATGTCTTAATACCTGATATTGGCTACAAGTGTAGTGCCTTGAGTGGTACCCTTTCTTATTTATCTCTAATCCAATTCAAAACATAGTTTCCCTGAACACCCTTGCTATAGATATGTTCCGTTCATCTCATCCAGATAATCTTTTATTAAAATCACATCAAATTTCACACTATGAATTCTATATCTATCCATCATCTACATGAATGCATTTGCAAATACACTTTTCGATTTGTGAATTCTACTTGATCACCATTGCAGTTTGCGAATCCTACTTGAGGATCCTTATCAAGGAAAGTTCATTATCCTATAGCTCCTTATCTTTCAACATGGTCAACACCATCATTGATCCATTGCTCCTCGCTCTCCATGTCCACTCATCACCATTTGTCTCCACATCATCCTTCTCACCTTTCTGTCCCCTTGTATGACGCCAGATATCTTACTTGTCTTTCCTCTTGAGTTTCCCTTTCACTCTTCTACTTTGAGTTTGACAATCTTGCTTAACCATCCATATAGCCAGAGAACATTATTTAAGGTATATCTTCTTCCTTGGATCCTCCTGATGTACAAGCTTATCTACTATTTCCTCTTTCCACAGGTGACAATCACCACCACAAACATCTTTCCACTCCTCTTTTTCCGCTTAACACTCTTGCATCATCACTACTACCACGTGGGCATCCCAGTTAACAATTTCCCTTACACTCTCCATCCACGTTGCATATGTTCCTCCATTCACTCATTTCACACTCCTTTGTTTCTCTGTTATCACTTTAATATCACCTCCTTTCATCTCTTGTTCCATTTTGGTATACATTGCTCAGTCTTTTCATCATTCTTCTTCTTCTTCGGTTTGGAGATCCTACTTAACCATCTCTGTCATAGGGCAATATTAATTAAGAGTTCCTTTTAAGAATGGTTTACCATCTGATCCTTTCATCTCCCATCATCTCTTCCTCATCTTTTGTCTCCTGCCTCTCATCGTACTCATCCTTTCCAACCAACCCTTCCACACCTACATCAAATACAATGTTTTCTTTCTACTTCCATATTGTCACTGTCGGTTTGGTGATCTTAGTTAAATCCTCCTGCGGCATGGCGATCTTACTTAAGAGTCCCTCTTAAGCATGATTTTTCATCCTGCACTCCCCCACTACCCCACATTCTTTTCATCTACATTTTCTCTTCATTCCCCATCATCACATCCTCTCACCCCCTCTTCTATTCACACAAACACCACTTCTTACTGGTCCCTTTTTCATCTCCATCATCTGTCTCTGGGTAATATTACTTCACCATTGCTTCTCTGTTCATTTCATGTCTTGTTTCTTCATTTATCTCTCATTCATTCTCATCCACTTCATCCTCTCATCGTCTTCATCTTCCTACACATCGTTATCCCTCCTTTCTTTACTCTTTCCACTCCATCTTCTAGAGCTATTCCACATATATACCCCCATATTTACCCATCATTGTCATTGGTCTCTCTCTAACATTATTTCATCATCATCTTCTATTTTTGCGCTAGTAATTATTAGTGGACTTCTCCTAAAAATCACTCATCCCCATTCCACATAGCCTAAAGCCTTTTCTTTTACCTCCTCCATTCTATCTTCATTCCTTCCTTCCTTTGTGTCCTCTAATCATTATTGGAGGACTTCTCCTAACGTCCCTTCATTGGCATTCCCCCTAAAGCATACAAGTGTTTCCCACTTTCTGGCCTTGTCTAGTAAATTAGTTAAAAAATACTATTAAAATTTAAAAAAGCAAGTAAAATCTTGCCCCATCCTTGTTATTTATAGCCTCCATGTTCGATCATTATTATATGTGTTTTCATGTTTTGGTTGTCAGACATAGTTTGCTTACAAAAACTACAAAAAACTGGGCACAGTTATATGCTTTGACCCCCCTCCCATACTTTATGCCTTGTCTCATCTTTTGTCTCATCTTTTCCTACTGATCATTATCGATGGATTTATCCTAACATTCATTCATTGGCATTGCCTCTTTTATCCCTTCCTTTCTTTTTCCTTGCCACTTTCTTCACTGTCTTCATCATGCACCCTCTCTCTATTTTCTCATCATTAGCATATCCTCATCTCATGCATCTCCGAATCTTTTCCAATCGATGTCATTCCTCCCCTCAAGCTTCTCTTTACATTCCTTATGGTTTCTCACTCTTTATCAAATATCTTCATTCTTGGTTCCCTTCCTTATGCATAATTTTATCCATTGTCTTCTCCTTCTTTCTCATCTTCATCCTATTTCACTTCCTCTTCAATGTCTTCCTTCTTGTTTTACCTCACACTTCCTCCTTAATTCACTGTCGAAAACCAGACTCTTCAGTGTTATCCCGATTTCCTTTATCGTTTCATCATCCACATGCATTTCCATGTGGTCAGTTACATATTATTTTCCTTGGATTTCCTCACTATGATATGTTTCCTTCAATTTTCTTTTCTCTATCATCTCTTTCGTTTTCCATTACCTCTCTAGTTTCCTCTACTCCATCCTTCATCATGTCTTTCATCTTGAATAACTGTCTCCCTTTTTCATAATTTCATCCTCTGCTCTGTTCTTTTCTTGTCTTCTCTTTGTTTGTCCTTCTTCATTTCTCCCTTTCTCTATAATCCTTATTTGTTATCTTCTTCCTCCCCCTTCACTCTTTATTTTCTCCTCCTCTGTCTCCATCCCTCTATTCCATATCCTTATCGCCTTCATATTAAATATTTCTTGCTCTTCTCATAAACAACCAATCCTCCTGTCTATTCCCTTTTCTCTTTCTCAACATCCCTTACATCTGGCATTCACAGTCAATGCCAATGTTTCTCCATTTATGTATCACCATCTATCCCTTTCATTATCGTTCTTATTCTTCTCTTTTTGAGAACCCTGTCACATATTTTATCTTCGTCAGTCCTCTTGCAGGGACATCATCATATGCATTTCTAAGAATCTCTTTCCATCTTCTTTCGACATTTTTGTCTTGGAAGATACAATAATGGCCATCACCTATCTAATCTTGTTCTCTTCCATGAATATTTACTCTGATTTTGTTTTGTCACAAAATTATCTCTATCATACTTGTCGAAGAAACAAGACTTCTATGTCTTCTTCACCTTTTAATTTGCTAACACTTATGCATCTTTCCTATGAAACATGATTTTCATCATATTTATTACCCTTTTAGAGAATTTTATCTCACCTTTCTATCCTATATGCTCATTTTGTCCACATTTATGATTATTCTATCTATGTCTTATGTTTGGGAACCTTTTCATCCTTGTACTTGTGAACACATATAACTCACTTTGTGTCTTTCTCATGCCCTATGCTGGGGCATCATTATCTTCATCCACGTCCCTTTGGTGGACGTATGATTTTTTTGCACGATTCCTCGTAAACAAATTATTGTGCACATCTTTAGCATTCAGTTGCATATATTTTGATGTTTTCCTATGACCCATTGGTCATCTTGGTTTACATCCATACTGCAGTGGTCTTCACCCACTCACTGGTCTGTATAACATTGTCGTTTGTCTCCGTTGAGACTATAATTGTCCTATACCGATGTGATATTGGAGTCACCGCCATATTTTTTTATTTATTGCTATCCTTTTTTTTTCTTGAGACATCTTGCCTTTGGTCATGTCTTCATCCATCCTTCGACACATCTTTCATCTAACCCTTTTTGTCTCATGCCTTGCTATCGCAAACCACTCAACGAAAAGGGGCAAATGTAGACACCAATTTTTGGTATCACCTTGTGTTTTAGTCTCTTTCAGAAGGCTTACTCAAATCTTGTTTCCCACCGACAATTCATATTCAGTTAATTAATCTTATAACTTAATTAATCTCTTATTACATGCCAAAATTATATTATGTTAGATAATTTATTTTTTTAAATAAGTCATATCATCCTATTTAATAATTAAATAATTCAAAAATATATATACAAATCAACAACCCCACATGTTCCCCACTTAAGTCAAAATCACTTCTCACCTAAAAATCAATTCCCACCTAAAAATTCAATTCCCTCAAATTATTAAATTATTAACCCCACCCATGAAGTCAATAATTCAAAAATATCCTATCCGACAACAAATCCAAAAATCAATAGTGTAAAGTGAGCACATGAATTCACTATTACACTTAACCATGTCCCCACTGCACATCACACCTTTCCATTTTCTCACATCATGAACCCCACCATCAAATCAACTCTTCATCATGTCCTCTTAATCAGGATTTATTTTGCAAATTATAATTATTTGTTAATCCTTTATTTTAATCCCAATTCACGTTATAAATAGAACTATTTCTCCCCCTCTAAAAGGAGGAGGAAAAAATTCTTGAAATTCTCAAGCTTTAAATTTATAATATTTTCTCAAAATTGTTTTTGAAGCTTTGAATCATATTGTGGAATATCTAGAGGTGAAGCTCTATCAGTCTCATATTGTCAGTCTAATGATAAATTTGTTGTTATATCGAAATACTAGCTTGGTATCATATTTATATTATTTATTTAACATATTGCAAATCTCTGTAGTTTTGGAATGTCATCTTATCATTTGATATTCATTAATTTCTTGTAAACACGGGGGTTAACAGTCACTGATAAAGTTAACACTTCTTGGATCTGCTTTGTCAGGAAGCCCCTGCATATCATTATCTAATCTTTTCATTTTCCATCTTACAGATCTATCTTCTTTCTGACAGATCTATTTTCTTTGCACCCATATAAGGAAACCATTTCTACATCTGAGGTCCTGTTATCACCGAATCACAACACCCCTGTGTTTATACAAGTGCATATACTTGAACTCACGGTCTGATTGGATAACATGGGTACTATCTCCAAGTTGTGGGACTTGCTACTTGAGATAGACCTCCAGGGAAAGTTGGTTCTTGCTCCTAAACTACCTGCCACAATATACTCTAATGCAGGGGAAACTAACTATACTAATCTAAATTTCCAAGGGACCAGAGAGAGAGAATGCATAAAATGAAAGCCTACACTAAAGCGGTGATACACCAGAAAAGGAGGGTGTGAGAGTAATCTCCAAATGTGTGAAATATAGAAGCAAAGTACACACTAGAAGAGGTGATGATAGTTCTCCATAATCTAGTAAAATGCATTCACAATAATATTCCAAGCATACACAATGATAATGGATCCCTGCAAGAATATAATAATAAACACAATATTCTTGTAGAAAGATTAAAGGGGAAAGAAGAATGCAAGAAAACACAGCAGGGAAAGATACATCCACAACCTGATATTTTATTGCTTCATGATATGCACAGTTCAATCTATTACAAGGTAAGGGCCTGGATCACCATGCAAGGAGTCCACTACAAGGGCCTGCAGCACATTGGCTTCACAAAGCAATTTTGACAGAGCTTTGCTATCTGAAAAAAACTCCCTTTTTTATGAGCCCAACACTCCAATTTATAGAAAAATGAGAATGGAAAGAGAAGGGAAAATGGAAATCCTGAAATCTGTCCTTCAACCACTTGTAAGAGGCATTAAATGGAGTAAAATGATTATATATTACTTAAAAAAAGGCTCCCCATACTGTCCCAGGTGCTGCAGCAGAGAAAGAATGATGACCATGCCTCTTAATTGCACTCCCAACCACCAAATGAAACACTGTTATGAACTCGGACACGTTTTATAAAAAATCTCCATTGATATCTCACCAAATCTAGAATTTATTTATTGTTATGTGTTGGGCTCGGAGCCACGATTCCAACGGTACTAATTTTGTGCGATTTCATTGAGAAATGCAAAAGTTATGGCCTTCTGAGTGCGGGCAGCTATTTTGGGTCTGGTAGGCGTTTTCTGTCATTTGACGGGAATGAGCATTAAATGACTGGAGCCGAATATGACTGGAAAAATAATAAATCTATTTTTTTTGGCGTAGAGGACGTCGTGCTCGTTCCAGAAAGTCCAATTTTGTGAAAATCGGAGCTCGGAGTCAAAAGTTATGGCCGTTTGAAGTTTCACGGGTCAAACGTTGAATTTTCTTCTTTGCCTTCGGCCCGCTTCAGCTTTTCGCGTCCCTCGCGTCCCACGCGTACCTTTGTCCCAGCTGTCCCGGATGAAAATCTCCTACTTTGTTTGATTCGGGCTCCCTTGTTCCTGTTTGCGGCAAAGACACGTGGCGAGATTCCATTCACTCTCGGCTCTTTCGGCTTTTCGCGTCCTCCGCGTACTTTTGGCCCAGATGTCCCAGTACGAAATTCCTCTGTTTCGGCCGAACCGGCCGGTTCACGTCCTCCCGCACACTTTTCTCCTAACTATCCCGGACTGCCCGGGACAAATTTCTCCGAACCGCCTGAAATTGACTGACTTGTGCCAAATCGGACCGATCCGCGTCTTTCACGTACCTTTGTCCCAGATGTCCCAAACCGCGCGATAACAAAACTTGGTGATTTTTTCCATTTTCAGCTAGTTCTCCTTTTCGTGTCCCACATGTCCCGACGTCCCGGATGCCCCTTTGCTTTGTAGACTGCCTGGCGGCCTTTCGGCCGATTCGTGCCCAGATGTCCCTCATGTCCCGACTATTGCGAGGACTAAGACTTAACCATTTTTTCATGATTTTTCCTGGCCCGAGCTTGTTTTCTGCAACTTTTTCACATTTTTAAAACTTGCTGGGTTTTCCTCTTGGACAGGAGAGTTAGGAAGAAGCCGAGGGGACCCCAGAAACATGATTTTTTGCTTTGAATCAATATAATTGCTTGGGACTAAAGAATTTGATGCATGTTATCAAAATTACCTTGAGGGGTGAATTTTGGATAACAGGTCCTAAGCCCTATATCATTCAAAGTTTCTGTTGGCTTACAAACTCAGTGTTCATCCATGCGAGAACATGTTTTCAAGATCAACATTCCCACCCACCTTGTCTCACATGCATGATGTTTTTCATGTGTAAGTACTTAGGAGATATATTCCATATCCCTCTCATGTTTTGGATTGGACCACATTATAGGGGTAGGAGTAGGGGCATGTGTTAATGGAGCCTGTGTACATCATAGAGCACAAGAACCTGGGAATTTGAGGCCACAAGACTGACCAGGTGTGGGTCCAGTGAGATAGGTACAACGAGACTACAACCACATGGGAGGATGTCACTATTTTGCGATGTCAGTTTCCTCATCTATTCCAGTGACTTCCAAGAGGAAATTGAGTCTAAGGGGAGGGTGATGTAGTGCCCACTCCTCTTCAACACGGTTTCATCTTGATATTGATACTATTGGACTGATATTCAAACATTTTGATTATGATACATTGATCAGTAGATGATATATTTCACTGATATTTGGACTATTGACGTTTTGATTTTTACGTTTTATTATGAAGCACTAGATAGTGATGTTGGAAAGTTCTATATATGTTGATTTTCATGATTTGGATCTTATACTGACACACTATGTTTTGGGATGTTTTGAGTAGAATTATAATCTCATGAATGTTAGGGTTATATTTTTATATATTGATGGATGATAGAATTACTAATGTCAAATGATGATTATTGATTTTATATGTATATTGTCTTAATGTTGTTAATACAGCCGAAAGGCTAGATAGGTATTTTGTTATGTGCAGGACTTTTGCCACATACATCAAAAGGAATAGTGGACCAACCATAGAAGGATGTCGAGTTTTGAGCAACGAGGCCAAATTTGACAACTTGTGTAATGTTGTTTAGTGTGGTGTTTTGTATGTCCGGTTTGGAGGTCTCCCATGGGGGGTGATTTCACATATGTGGCCATGGGGTGAATTGTGTTCCCTTTATTTAATTTTTTATGTTCTTTATTTATGTTTTATGTATTTAAAATTTAAAATTCTTGTCACTTTATTAACATTTGTAAATATGTCTTAATTAAGCTAAACTTCTTCTTATTGAGTTAACTAAATGAAGGATGTGACAAATAGTTATGATGAGAGTTGGTGGTCCTTGTTGTAAGTAAAATTAATGTTGATTTGTGAGTGTTTTACACCACCCAGGTCCAACTTCAAAATTTGATTTTGACTTGGGGGACATATTTGGAGGCTTGTGAGACAAGTAAGGCTTGTCCCATGCCTCTTAAATTTACCAAATACCCCTACTTATGGGTTGGGAAGCTTATTTTTGAATTTTTTTATCCATATTTGAGTGTAAAAGAGATAAATTTATTGCACTTTCTTCTACCTCAATTTATTATATCCTTTGAAAGCATGGTGTGCAAGTTTTTGAGCCATGTGGGTAGTCATAGTCCTTGTATGTGCATTGATTTTCTTGGTATTGGTGTTTTTACTTGAGTGTGAGGATGGGGGAATGATGAAGTGACATCCTACATGGAGCCACTTTATCATCCTCACATTCCATTTCTATTTATTGATGATTTTTAGTTTGAATGGGGGTTACTCGTTCGTTTCTCTTCTTGTGAACTTTTGGAATTGGAGCTTTTGGAGTGCTTTGAGAATTTCTTGGTTTGGGATTGAAGAGGCTTAGTGAATTTTTTTTGATATTGATGGACAGGTAGTCTCTCCACCTTTATTATTATGTTATTTTTCTTGTTTATAAGTAATTTTGTGCTTTTAAAAAGTGTTTTTGTCTTGTGATGGTGTTTGTGTGTGTTGGTTGGGTAGTTGGACTTAGTTGGGTGTGTGAGAAGGGCTTATGAGACCATTGTAGATGGAAATGGGAGTTTTGTGAGGCATGCATTTGGTGGGAGTTTGAATAGGAGTCTTACATATGGGGAGTGAAAAGGAAATCATGGCTTTGTTGCATGTTTACAAGCGTGAGATAAGGATTTTTTGTGATTATTTTGTGCATTTGGAGGCTTAGGGTAAGCTTGCAACTTCAATTGGGAGGCATAAGGAGGTGGTATCCATATCCCTTTCTCTATTTGATTTGATCCGGAAACCTTTGTGTTATTGTGAATTTTGTAATCTTGTTGGTTATGTTATCTTGGTTGAGTTGAATGCCTTGTATGTGTTTGTTGTGAAACCACCTTGTTCAAAGTTGTCATTATTGCTAAATTCCCCTCATGGTTCTTTGGTTGGGGCTCAGACACCATTAAGGGTATAAATTCTCTTAATTTATTTAAGATTGGTCGGAGAGCATTGCCTACTCCCCCTTCCTTGTTTTGTGATCCCATTCTAAAGTTTGAAGAAAGCAAGTTTTAGAGCTACCATTGTGATGAGGACATACATATTGAAGCCTTAAAATTTGGCTTTGTGGGTAGCCATATGTTGTCTCATTAATTTTATTAAATTCCCACTTTAGTGGATGATTGTAAGTTGTAAGATTTGTAGAAATTTGTTATTTTATTTGGAAATCCTTTTTATCTTGTGAACTCTTTTAAGAGTGTGGATTGAGAAAACCATAATTTCAAATGTGTTAGTTTTGTGAAAAGAATTATCAAATTTTTACATTGTTTTGGTGAAAGGAAGATTTAAATATAGTTGAATGGATATGCATTTATTTAATTTAATTTGTTTCAATATTTCCAAATTGTTATACCTTGACTTTCAATTTTTTTTTTTGTGAAGTTGTTGCAAATGGTTACTACTTACATATTTGATAGAAATGGAATGGTTATTCTTGTTCGCATTAAAATAAGTAAGTTGAAGTACCCATGCTAGAGATGCATTATTAAACTAGTTGAAGGAAAATAGTTGTTAAAATCATTAGATTAAATGGAAGCATTCTTTTTCTATTAACAATTTGTGGAATGAGTTGTGCAATAATTCATTTTTTCCCATTCAATCTTTGATGGATTTAAAAAAAAGAAAAGATTCAAATGAATACACAAGTGAATGAAAATATAATTTTGTTTTTCCTACTTAAATATAACTATGGTTAAGTAAATTTCATTGGAATATCCTACCAGTTTTCTTATACAAATTTAGCTAACTACTATTCTCATTTTTTAAAGAAAATAAAGTGAATTTTAAATAAGATAGATTCTCTTAATATTATTAATATATTTACATGATTGAATATATTAATATTATAAAAATTTAATATTAATTATGGATTTGAAATACTAATTATTATTATAATTATTACTATTATTATTATTATCTGTTTATTTATTGGATTGAGGGTAAATTGAGGGTGTTTGAAAGGACCCACATCTTTGTATAATTGAGGATTTTTCTTGAGAGGAACCACAACCTGGTTACAATGAAGGGGACCACTATTTAGGAACCCAATTGGAGCAACCATGAAACCATAGTGAAAATGTAGTGACCAACAAAAATGGCCACAGTGAGTGGGACAACTATCAGTGAATGGAGCGAGAGGAACATCCACCAACGTCAGCAATGAGAGGAGTAGCCACCAGAATTAGCAGCAAGTGGAACAACCACCAATGACAGCAGCAAGAGCATCAACAATGAGCGGAGCAGCCACCAGCGTCAGCAGTGAGAGGAGAAGCAGGCATCAACAGTGAGAGGAGAAACCAACAACTTCAATAGTGAGAGAAGATACACCAGCGTCAGTAGCGAGGAGAATCACCAATGTCAACACGAGTAGAGAAGTCACCTCCAGCGGCGAAACCACCTCCGAGGAGGATCGTGCCTCGGGGGGATTTGAACCTGGGTGGGAAACCACACGACCATGTGACTTGACTGCACCAATCCCACCCCATCGACATTATTATTATTATTATTAATTATTATTGATATTAATAGAGTTTATATTAAACAAAATTTGTATAAAAATAAAACTTTGGGAATGTGTAGAAATAGCCTGGGCCAGTTTATTGTTTTGTGTGTAGGATTTGGGGTGGGGAGTGGTTGGCGACCGCTCCCCACCCCTTTAACACTTTGAATACTATGAACCAAAACTCAACGTGAAACAATACTCGCTGCTAGTAAATGAATACAGTCAGCCACTTTTAACAACATGCATAAATTTGCTTAACCATGACCCTATAAATTAATACACACACACACACACACACACACACACACACACACACACACACACACACACACACACACACACACACACACACACACACACACACACACACACATATATATATAAAGTTTTTGTGTATATCTATTCACAAAGGGAAAGAAAAGAAATGGAAATATTTAAAAAAAAAAATCTTTTGGACAAATGGAAAATACCCAAATGGGTATTTTTGGTTAAATCATGCTTACAACAAAATAGAAATTACAAACAAACCCTTGAATATGGTAGATTGGAAATAGAAAAATAAATAAAATAGGTCGGTGTTGGGTTGTGAATATCCATCCCAAGCTTGCACCCTTCTCATCCATCGCTTCCTCCTCTTCCATCTTCCCTTAACCTGCAAAACCAAAAATGAATGAAATGCGATAAAAGTTGAATAAAAGTTTTCCTCAATAAATTTTAAGGTTGATTTGAAAATTTATCATCCAAGGGTCTAGATTAGTTTCATCCAAGGGCCAAGATTGTCCCCGAAAAATGTTAGGAGAACATAGGTGAGATAATCATTTGGTCACATGGGTCCATTGAATGGGGCCACTTGTGTGGTTTGAAAGTTAATTAATTTTTTGTGATTTCTTTTTAATTATATTTTATAGTAAACCCTTTTCCTTAAATGTATAGACAACATTGATATTTTAGATTTGAATTTACTAGTTGTGTAAATGGAAGAACTTTTAGACCTAAGTTTTTATTTTTAAATTATCGCATGACCTTAGAAAACTATGTATTAAATTAATTTAGGATTAATTGAATAAAATATTTTAAACCTAACCATAGATTAAATCCATTCCTTTATTTAATAATATTATTTAAGTAATTTTTGTGGCGACTGTTTGAAACTGAAGGTTAACCTTATTGTTGCCTTCATTTCCTTTTAAAAACAAAACTATCCCTTAATTTTTCTATTATAACATTTGTTTGGTTTTGGGTTTTGTGTGCAAATTTTTGTGGGCGTTACACATGGAGTTCTGAGACTAATTCCATAAGGGGTCAAGTGACCTTAATTTTTTATATTTACTAAAATAAATTTAAACTTTAAAGTATAATAAATAATAGAATATAAATAGTAATACATGAAAAAATTATACTTAAACAAAAATTTATGTAAATAGAAGCATGCAAAAAGCACATAATGTCTATACCATGTAGAACGCGTGCATGTTTTGTGTTTTTCCTTTTTATAATGCACGTGTCTAAACTTGGATCTTGTTTGGATCCCCAATCCCGAGGCATGAACCTGCAAAACATAGGAAACAATGTGTTTTTACAGAAAAGTGATGAAATGCCTCTCTTGCCATCATAAATAAAATTAAAACGATTGATTCATTTAATAAAAATATGACTACGATATAAATCATACTTTGTTCGTTCTAAAAATATAATTTTTCAAATTTTTTGACTAATACAAGGTTTCCATATTATTTATTTTCTAACTATGTCTTTTTGTAGCTATTTTTTGAAGTTTAAACATGTCTATCTTTTATCATGTATCTTTTTTTGCTCATCAAAATTTAAAATAACTTATACTAGCCCAAACTAGGCCTAATTCTATACATATTAAAAAAATATATGTATTTTTCGATATTTTTTGAGGTAGTTATGGAGGGGCACAATCAGATCTCCATTATTTTTCACAATTTAAAATTTTTGTACAAAAAAAATCATAAAATAAATACTTGCTACAAAAATCTCTTAAAAATGGAGCCCAAACTAGATGCTCCTAGTTATTATTCTACCACAGGGTTTTCAAAAATACTAAATAGTGCTAAAAAAATGGTGGGGGGCACGAAAATCACTCTATTATGTTTTTTTTATCAAAAATAGGAGCACTTGTTGGTATTTTAGTTATTTAACCCACTTAAACTTAACCATTTTCAATAAAATTTAGTAGCTTAAAAAACTAGACTCAAAATTCTATGATTCAAGTTCTTACAACATCTTCCAATTTAGAGTGTTACTATTTCAAATAACTCGTACAAGTTGAATATTTTTATTTTTCAGAAAAAAAAAGTCCACTTAAGACCCTGATAAATGAATAAGTGATCACCCCTTGCAACTGTACTTTGTTTCGATAAATTCAACTATGCAATCTGAATGCTTGCTACTCCATGATGTTCACTTTTGATTTATGATGCCTTTTCCGTCATTGTCAAGACCTTGCAATAGCCTTGAATAACTATAACATGGTCTTAATGTAGATGATATTTAGAAAAGGCCTCATATGTGAGGATTGAGCATTGTAGATCAACATACCCAACTGTTAGTTTCCTGTGTGTTTTCCCAACTTGCCATTGAACTTGAGCAACCTGATTGTTTTTATACCCCTATACCATGATGACAAAAAATGGTCAACATATTTGGTGACTATGCATAATTGATTGTCTACTAATCAACATGAACCCCTGAATCTACTCACTTTAAGCCATGAAAAGTAATCTATAACCCTTTTTCCAAACTTAACCAAGCATATTCAAGGGCAAAACAACCTGCTCAAGACTGAAAAAATCCTCCAAAACAACTAAAGAACATGTGCAAAACCGCACTTAGAGGAAAGAAACAATTCCTAACAAGACTAAACAATCATATATTCTCTAAGGGGAAACATGCACAGTGTGTGCAAGCACTTATTTTGGAGAAAAATAACCTACACTAACCTACTCTGACAAACTGAAATGAAAAGCTAAACAAAGCTTGATATAGGTAGAGAGAAATAACTTCCCTTTTCTCATAAGATGCATCCATGAGATCAAATTGAAAACTAGATCACAAGGTAAAATTTAAAACAATGCTTGCCTCTTTAGTTTACTCAAGATATCAATCCAAAAATAGATAAATACCTTAGTTGAATCTGTAACAAATTTTGGGAGGTATTGGGGCTGAATTTTGGCATGGTAAAGCTCTTTCTTGAGCTCTAAGTTAAGCATAACTGCTGGTAACGACGATCTTAGTCCCAAACCAGCTAAGTATCTGATTGGGTATGGTATCATCACAATTGAAAGACTATCCAATCTGACCTTCCCTGTTTTCTTGCTTTCCTCTTCATCCTTGAGCATATTGTGAAGCTTATTTGAGTTGTGTTTTACTTCTTTAAACTAATCTATCTCTTTTTTACAATTGGTTCAACACTTATGTCATCTATTGATGATTGTTTTGTACATAAATCAGTAACCTCTTTGAATCCTTTCTCATTTTCATCCATCATGAAGTTTGAAAGGTCAAACTCATTGTTCTGCTCCTCTTGAGGACTGATCTAGGCAACAAGATATTCTTTGATGCCCTCCTCCATGAAAGGTTCACTAATAAAATTAGGCTCAACCAAGGATGAAACTTAAGAAGCATATGAATTTTGAATTTCAAAAGGAAGTAAAAAATATTCCTATGATCACTACTTCTCAAAAATTTCTATATTTTCCAAGTCTTCATGAGTTGATTTATCATCTTCCACTGTTGATTTTTATGATCACAAATCAACAACTTCATTGAGTATGTTTCTAATATTCACACTATAATCTGAATGAAGGTCATCCTCATCTATTTTCTTTGAACACACATATTTATCCTTTATATCTTCATCCTAAACCTATAATGAAGGTTTAAGCAGTTGTGGTACCTGATTGAATTCAAACCTGGAACTCCAAATCTGTAAATTTTTCATATATTCTTATCTGCTGGTTTCTTCAGTAGGCTACCCTCCTTAACTAATCTTCCTATTGCCTCCATCCAAAATTGGGCTCGAGAATGAGAGGGGATGGGTGGGTTGGGTTTCAAATTGATTTGGAAATGTTTTTATAAAAGGGAATGGTGAAAAAATAGAGAACCTCCAGAGTGCGTTGGTTCCCTAGGTAGATCACCTAGAGTAATTCTCTAGCGGGGTTAAGGGATAGAAATAAACACAAAATTAATGAAAGAAAGTAAATAAGGTTATACACCAATGTTTTGGGACCTATGACTGCAGAAAAAAATACTTGATTGACAACAAAAAGATTGATAAAATTCACTTCAATTGTTGTTTTATGGGTTTTACACTCACAAAAGACATTAACATAAACTTAAATGACTTGCAAAACTTACAAAACATCTTGATGGAGGCGTTGGGAGATTATGAGCTTGTAAAGGAAGTAAAATTTTCACTAAAACATACAACAAAACTGTTGTAACACACTTCACAAAGTTACAATTGGATAAAAATTGTCTATATATTGCTTCAAAAAGGTGCACAAGTACAAAATTCTGCATAGCCCAAGTGTGCAGAATGAATAATCCCCACCTCTTGCTTGCACAAGAAAGATATCTATAACATGAGTCAACCCCACTTTTGCCCCAAAAATTGTATAACCTAAATTTGACTAGTAAGCTAATTGGAGACAAATCCCATATAAGCCAATGCATGCATTTGCCATGCACAATTTTGACTTTTTTTTGCAAATTAATCTGTTTTTTAAAATAACACCAAGGAAAAAATAAAGTGTGCATGAAGCTCACAAAAGCCAAAGATACTCTTTTCCATGTCTATTTCTGTCCTTTTGACTCATTTGACTTCTTTTGACTGACCCTTTTGCAAAGGTTAAGGTGTTTTACGGACTATCATGTAGATATTAAGGTAGCTTGGATTTGTCTTATTTGCAAAAGGCTATTTTCGGGATTACATTTATCCATAAGGGTGCTCATTCGTCAATTTTGGGTTGGTATAACATGCATGGTTTGGTGATCATTGAGTTTGTTGACTTGACAAACATGCGTAACAACCCACCACTTGCATGCAAATGCTAATAATTTGGTTTTTCTAACTTTGGTTCACAAGGAATGATTAGTACTCCTTTCATCACTCTAAACCCCACCCACATACATGAAAATATGGTAATTAAACATCATTAAAGGTATCCCACGGTGAACTTTGGAAAGGATAAGGTTTTGAAAAAATTACATAACATATAATCCATGATTAAACTAACCATGATTAGGCTTACTCAAGTCGACCACGTGAACTAGGGTTGAAACCCTACTGTGTACTCATTTGTCGCTTTACACTTGGAAGACTCTAGAAGTCTGTGGAAGCTATGGGGATATTACTGCAGATTTGTAAATTGCCGCATTGCTTTTGGGTTCTTGATGTTTTTCTGGTCATGCTCTCTATTTGGTTTTCATTATGGATCTGGGTTGGTCGGGCTTGAGCTGAATTTCTTACAATCAACTAATCACTAGGATATGTTTCATCGCGCAACTCGTACTGAGAATGTTGCGGATTTTACTTCACTTATTCGATTTCTGTTCTTTTCCTACCGATGACAATCTCCATTTATATGACCGTGTTTATTTATGGGCTCATTGTTGGAGTTTCTTACTGCCTAGTTCGGCAATAATATGAACCAGCTCGCCTTTTCAATTCTGATCTCGTCATACCTTTTCTTTTTCTTTGACACAGGAGAGTAAACTATATCAGATCTACGTTTTGTTTTCATTTAGCCATGGTTTGTGGAGCTCTGTTTTAACTCTTTGCAAGGTGGAGCTTGTTGGTTGGGTGGGTTGATGGCTCTACTCTTGGTGTTTCCAACGTAGCCACTCTACTTATCATATCGATTCGGTGGTTTTGGAGATAAACCCGTCTATGCATTCTTCTAAAGATACAGGATTCTATATTATTATACCCTTTTTAATTTATTAAAGCTTGCTGAGTTTTTATCTTTGTTTTTGCCATTGACATCTCAGATCTACGACTATTTTTCTCCGTTTTGTGCATTTCGGAACCCGTCTGCTATGGTTACATATCTTGGAATGATCGGTGCCTTTCATGACCTCCATTATCTACCTCGTCCTCATCTCAATGTGCTCTGGCTAAGCCATGGTTCGTTATGTTATTATGTTTGTCCTGGTTTGCTTGAATATGGCTTTTAGCTTGGCCTCATTGCATCACTTTGACTCCTTGCTTCACACCCATCTCGGTGGGTTATTTGAAGCACTATGTTTGTTACTCTCATAGTTCTCTTTATTTTTAATGGCTTGGCATTTCAATGTGAGCTTGTCCACGTTATCTGTTAGGGATTCCAATTTGGTACCCAACTTGGTTTTGTTACAATAACGCAGTTCGTATGGATGAGTAACCCTGCTGTGTTTAAGCTTGGTCACTTTAATTAAAGTCTTGCGAGTGTTATGCTTCTCTGTTAGGTTATAACATAGCTCGTTTGTGTTAGCAAGAAACTTGTGCATTTGTTTGGCTCAGTTACATTGTTGTGTTAAGTTGTTTGGCTTATTGTATGAAGAGTGCTCGTTTTTCTATAGGTAAGCAGTGCTTTTGATCACTTCCATTCAGTTGGATTTTGTAAATGTAGCCATATACTTCATTCAATGACTGAAAACCTTATGCTGGAAAACGTTTTTTTGTAAATGTAACTATTTTATCTTGCAAAGTTACAAAATAAACTCTACAATATTCTGAAAGATGATCTTTCCACAATGCATAAGAAAGCATGATAAAGTATCATTTTGAAAAATTTTCCTCTTCTCAATTGATGGCTGCAATGATTTTCATCTGCTGATTCATATTGAAAGCTAAAATATTTCAATTTCAAGGGCCTGTGACTTGCAATTTTCTTGTTGTTGTAACCGTTCCTTGCAAAACAATATCTCATTCTTAATGAAACTTGTAAATTCTTGTATCAGTGATGATTTCCTAAATGCATGGTTATCTTTTAGATTGGAAACTTGAAACTCAATAGCCTAGCTCATTTGTTTGCTTGAGAAGTGATGAAAATATTTGTCAAATCCATAATTTAAAATGATGGTTACAACTTTAGATTGATCTCGCATACTACAATGTATATCATGGGGATTTTATGGTAATTCTGTATCTTTTGTAAACTGTACTTTGAGAATTTGATGAAACATGACACTCCTCCATCTAGAAACCTTGACATTTGGAAACATCAAACTGGAAGCTAAATGTATGGATAAATTATATTTTTAGAATCTTACAAACTTGCATTTTTCACACCTATCCTCATAAAGCCTGTACTTTACAAAATGAGGAAAAATGTCCTTTACCTAGGTGTCTGCTTTTTTTGGAAAGTGTATGGTTGTAAATGCATTGCAGTTCTTGATTTGAATCTTCTAATTTGTTTGTATTTTTAAACAGTGGGAAATAATAACGATGGCTGTCTTTTTTTGTTCCATTTACTAATTCTAAAATGCATGCTGGAAATATACATGTGCCTTGAGAAACACTGCAAATATGGAATGAGATGCTTTCATTGCTGCAACTTGCTTCTAGGATGCATATGCATTAGATGCTAGAAATAAAAAGGAGTTAAGAAAAAACTTATCTCTAATCAACCCTTGTCTTCTTCACGCAGTTCAATCTAGAGCAATTACAACATGAGAGGGCATCGAGTCATCCAGGCAATGATAGGCCCCTTCTCTCTTTTCCATTTTCAGATTCTAATTTATAAGCATCTTTTACTTTTCATTTATTTCTCATGGATTATGTGAGAAAAAAGGTACAACTCTTCCTTATGAATATAAAAAAATGTTCATGCAATAGGTTATCTTTTGCTTCCTTTATCTTGTTGTAATTGCATAGTTAAATAAACATCTGGAAATGTTAACCATTCGATACATATGTGTATAGTCATAAGGAATAAACGGTAATTTTTTTGTACCTTTTCCAATAATTTGAAACTGATAAGTGAATAAGTGATCACCCGTTGTAACTGTACTTTCCTTTCATATTTTCAAATGTGCAATTTGAATGTTTATTGCTCCATGATGTTCACTCTTGATGTGCAATGCCTTTCCTGGCCTTTTCAAGACCTTGCAGTAGTTTTAAATGGATGAAGCATGGTCTTGATGAAGATCATAATTGGAAAGGCCTCCTATGTGAGGATTAAGCATTATAGATCAACATGCCTAGTTATTAGTTACCTATGTGTTTTCCCAATTTACCACTAAACCTTGGAAACCTGAAAATACATTATACCCCTATATCATGATGACAAAAAATGGTTAACATAACCCTTATGAGGGGAACAATGTGATACATCGCCACCTCAGAAGGTAGTTCCAGGGCCTCAAAAAAATCCAAAATAAGTTACAAAATTAGAAGGTATTGTAAATAAGGGAAAATATGACTTTCCATTACAAATTTATAAAAAAATTTGGTGCCCACTAGCCCCACTGATGTGAATACATTGAAATACTCATTTATTATACAAAAAAATCAAAACAATAATCAAAACATGAAAGCTGATGGAAATAAGATTGCTTGAGTCTCAACATTCTAGATTTCAATAAAAATTAGGCAAATAGCCCATGTTTGCAACCATCATCCACAAAAAAGATGAATTTTTTCCCCTCCATGACATTATTATTCATTCACTATAGATTATAAAGGTACTCAAAACATAGATTGGGTCCTTGTTAATCTCAAAACTAAGGCTCTTGTCTTTCACATAGGCTGAAGAGGGAAATTTTTTAACTCCCTTTCTTTTAAAAGCAATTTCCATAGACTGACTCATTTTCTCAAATTAGGACCTTGAATGTGTGCTTTCGCTATGTGTATTTTTTTAAACAATTTCCAATGTTGGACCCATATAACCGTTGTACCCACATCTACATAGTAATAATTCCTTCTTCTCCCGATGTCTACATGCATCGAAAGGTACTTCTAATATTTTCCACATTTGTGTTTGGAACATTGAAATCCAAACCTTCGATGGCCCAATTTCGAAAAGAATCTTCGCCTACTCATTACAGAGTTTTTCCATTTTGGTATAGAACAAATTTATTTCCCTTTTCTTCCTTCATCAATTTTTCTATATTTACATTTTTCTTTAGCACAATCTTAACTCTTCCCTCTCACTTTGCAAAAAATGTTGTTAAAAGTATATAAATGGAAAATAATCAAATATCGATATTATATATGTCATGAAAGGGAAGAATCAATTTGGTTGTCAGTGCCCTATATATGCAAGAAAAGTTAACTGTATTGACTAAGTGACCCCTTCATATGACTAAAAATGCAATCCAATGTTGTTTCTAGGCTCTCATGTTGTGTGAATTTAAACATCCTCTCCCCACCCCACCCTCCCAAATATTGCAATGAATAAAGCCAATATAATGTATAATTGTTGATGTTGACCTTCACACCTGAAATCCTTTGAAAAAATAATTTTTTTCTCCAAAAAGTTAAAATTATATGGCATTAAAAAAACCACTAGGTTTCTTTGAGTACTATAGTTCATTTTCTTTTCTTCCTATGTTGATGTTCCCTACATGTTGGATGTGTCCATTTACTTATACTAGTGGTCACTCCAAGAGGAGCAAGATTACACCAGTGTGGATTTTGTTGGGAGTGATTCTTTGTTGTAGGGTTTGTTTTTTTAGGTACTTTTGTCGCATCAAATTTGGATTAGGATAGGTAGGGCATGTGTTTAAGGTTGCATCTGGTTTTGACTTGGACTCGGAATTAGTCATGTTTGTTAGGGTGTTAACAGTGTGAATTAATTGTTGAAGGTTATCCGTGGATTGTTTATTGGTTGATGTGGTTTTAGTGCCTATGAGTATCGGATGTTTTAGGTCCTTGAAGGTGGATGTGGTATTTTGTAATGCAAATCACACATGCATTTGTAAAGTAATCTTATGTTAAAGCCTTTTTTTAGGTAGATACAGAATAGACTGGTTGAATTAGGGAAATGTGAGTGGCCATTACAGTGGTAGAAGGGAACCGGGAAACAGAGATAAGTATTTTAGAATTATTAAGTAGTAAAAAAAATGCACACAAAGATGTATCTTTTTTGAACGGTCAATAGAATGGTTAGGTGAGTTTGATTTTGAAGAGTAATAGATGGTTGCTGCATTACTTTTGATGGCGCCGTCATATTGCGTCCTATCATTGTGTTTAGGTGAAGTATGAGTTTCAAAGTTATGGAATAGGTGAATTTAGTTGTACATATATGAAGGTTTCTTGCAGTGAAGTAAATAGTGTAAAGGAACTATTAAACAAACGATGATTGTACTTTTAATTGCATACAAAAAATAAGAACAATATTAAATGGGTTACAGATTTAGTTTTTTGTTTTTTTGGGTTGGGTTATTTTGTGTGTTTTTTTTGTTTTGTTATTTTGTGTGTAATGCATATAGTAGTTTGTGTTTGTGTGATTGGGAACACCTTTATTTGTTTAAATTCAGTAAAAGTTTTGTTGTTTATACCTTAAAGTTTTAATTGAAGTTTTGTAACTCACCCTTGTGTAAATGCCCCATTTCCGTGTGTATCCATGGCCATAAGCGTAGCATGTTGTATGGCATATAGACAGTAGAAAAATGTAAAGGATTGAGTTAGAAAGGACTCAAGTAAAATCCAAGGCCAGCAATAAGCAGAGTAGTTTGGACTCCACAAAAAATAACTCAGCAAAACATATCTACAGGTTGGAGGCAAATATAGGTCTCTAATAACGCATGTACGTTTCTACATTGGTGTTTGACAGAAGGACAAAAGTTACAACTTTTTCATTATACAAGTCAAAGAGAAGAGTTGTTGTTTTTTCTACACCACATTTGCTTACTTTTTATCTGTGCATACATGCTAGAATCCAAACAGCAAGTGCAAATAGTGATAAACAATTATGTTTATGAAGTATCTTTACAAATATGTGTTTTCCTTTTATTTAAAACTCTTACATGACACATGCATAGAGGTTGGAATATGATAAATTAAGTCAAAGATATTAAATTGATTTCTTATATATGGTTATATACATCTCAAATTCGAATTAGATTTGGAGTGTTAAAAAATAAATTCATTCTATAAACAAACTGTATTAAGCGTTTTTAAAAATAGGTGTTAGACTGAGATATAATGTCGAATAAAGGTTTATGTTTAATAAGGTTCAGTACCAACAATCCTTCAATCACATTCACAGTCCATGTTCATTGGGTCAAAAACAAAATAATGTACATATTACTGAATAATGTAATTCAGTCCACCTCTGTTAGGGAACATTATATCAGTTGCTTTAATCTATTTATGAAAAATAAAACTTGACCTTTGTTACTGTTACACAACTACATATGAGGTTTTACACTTTCATTGAATGTTCTGTTAAAATATACATGTTCAAGCTTCAAGACAGAAAGAGACAATTTCCAGGTTTATACTTGACATCAATTTAATTTTTTTTAAAACATAACTTATTTTTTAAAAATGTAAATCATATAGCGGTATTCTTTACCTAGGTACCCATTGGAGGGGTACTTTCTCAGGATCTATAAGCCCTTTCAGAATGGAATAGTATTGTTAGTTTTTATACAAAGTGAGATGTTATTTCCAATGTAAGTGGCATGGAATAATTTGGCATATTATGTTGTTGGAGGAGGGGAAATGGAGTAAGCGGAAAATAGTTTTTGAACCAAGTTCCTGAATGCAGACTTTGATGTATTTGCATGTGAATGTTGGTGTTTTTCTGTGTGTGTAAGAGCTCCAAATTTTTGAATCTTTTATGGGTGTTGATGGTCTTGATGGCCTTCATTTGCTCTAAGGAAATTTTGTTCATTTTTGTCAAACCCATTGAAATGTAGTTGTTGTTGATTATGTTTCTTTTATAACATTTCCTTCATTGGACTATCCATCTTGAATCTGTTGCCAAGACTGTTTTTGTTACTACCACCAGGGAAATCATCAACAAATTTTGAGTTCAAGGAAACTATTTGATTATTGTTAATTGTATGGATGATATTATTGTTCCATTTCATACTCTTTTGAGTCAGTAGCTCCATGGAATCACTAAGAACATTATTTTCCTGTATTGGTATTTGGTTGGATGAAGGAATTGCAGACTAAGATTGTGGAGTTCTGGTTGTTAATGTGGAGCTCATTGAATTTTCCTTGATAGTCATCCTTATGAATATTTGTTATGGGTGCTAGATTACAAGGTGAAAAAATGGTGGAAATAAAATGATTGAGCAAGAAAGAGAGTTAGGTGTCAAAGGTCGTCATAAGATCCATAATAGGCTTGGGAAGCTAATTGAACCACAAGAAAGGATGAATGTGGAGAATAAAGAGATGCCTCATCTTCCATAAAAAATGGGACCTATGAAGCTGAAGGGAATGTACAAGATGCACATTTTACCCTCCCATTTGATCGCATGTCCATTCAGTTGGGTAAATTAGCTGGACAGTTGAATGGAAAACTGGGGTGAAAGTTTACAGTTCGAAACAACACTTACTAAGCTTACTAAAATTATTTTCAATTAAGAAACCTCGAAGCCAATGTTAGGGTTGGGTACATAAATAAGTGCACTACTGCTCTTAGGTACATGCTATTTGGTTCACTCTGCTATCAATAATAGCTAAATGACAAAATGTAGGCATGTGGACTATGCAGACTATCTAACCAGTGAAAGAAAAAATTGATAAAGAGAATTGTGTGAAATGCATAGCTATTGAAGAGGAACAAAGTGCATAATCAGCTAACTTGGGATTTGTATTAAATAGGAATTTCTATATATTTTACATGGTGGAAAGTAATATGTTGAAGAAACTAATATGAGACCCTAGATGGAGGGTTTTTGATCCCTTGAGTAAGACATGGAACTTATAACATATATTAGTATACATGGTAATGGGTGATGGTCATCTCTTGCAGATAGAGTTGGTTAGCTATTTAGCACTTGGTGAGTGTTGTTTTTTACCATTTTCTTACCAATAATTGACCCTAAAAATGTATATAATCTTTAAGCATTTGTATTTAGATCATAACATAGGTTGAGGAATGGAAACTTGTAGGTCTACAACATTGTGGCAAGAATTGTAGTCTTTAGGCTTCTGCTCTTGAAGAAATCATTCAAGTAGAAATCTTAGTAATGGATCCAAACATGCAAAGAAATCCTCATCTTGAATCTCACCTCCCTCTGCCTATTGAAAAGTACAAGACTTCTCTACAACAAACATTTTTCTTTGGTAGGCTGAAAGGCAATGTAATTTTGGAATGGTTCTTGTTTTCATGGCCAAATAGCCCTGAAACCCTATATGCGGGTATGTTTTTTGTTGTTTTTAAACAAAATTGCTTATCTTTTTTCCCATCAACAGTCCAAATGAATGAGTTCTGCATGGCTAGCTAGTTGGGTGGGGGTAAAGATAAATGGGTGCAAGATACAATGGTAAGCAACAGTATAAATATCCATTTGTACCACCCTACATACAGCCTATGATCGCAACTTTTCTCAACAGTTGATGGGAATAGAAGGGAAAGCAAAATTTATATTTCTATAATGCTGAAATATGGGGTATTCATGTAGGGGAAATACAGTTATTTGATAAACATTAGGATACCACTTATTAAATAGTATAACTGGGTTTGTTTTAAGATTTTTTTTCTCATTAGATAATACAAATAAGTGACCAGTTTTGATGGCACTAAAGTTATTTGCATTGGGCATGGTAGCTATTGTATAAGGCATGAAACCAAGAGCAGAGGAGAATGTGGGCATTGGGCATTGTGGATCATTTTAGATAGGGTACTTGGTTAAGAGACAATGAATCAATAAATGTCTAGCTAGTTAGTTATTAGTCCAACAAAGTGGACGTTGTGGCACTTTTTCTAGCCTTCACATGAAGGCTGGGATGCTTTTACCTAGGTACTGTACATTAATAATATTTAATGGTAGACCTACCAATTAGATGAGACTATGAAAATGCCTCCTCTTCTTAGGCTAATCAATCCCATACCATCAATAGTTTTCTATAAGATGGAGATGAATACGTTCTCTGCATTCAATATTCTGGCGTTTTTTACTCTAGTTATGTGTTTTCAAGCAACAATGTCAGGTGATACAAGTAATTTCCTAGATGTACATAGGTCTCACCATTCTTGATTGAACTTGCTTAGTAATCAGATACAGTTGCACGTAAGAGTAACAATGTAATAGGTTGTTACCTTAAGGTGGGATGATTTCAAGGTCCGTTGTTACCTTTTGACAGTCTATTGATTGTAAACTTATCCTATAGATAGGTTCGTAGTTAGATTGTAGTGAAAAAAATGTATGTACATATATGTCATATACCAATTGAAGACATGCAGTCATGGTTAACATCAATCTCCCATAGATGTGGAGAAGAGATATACATAGATATATCCCAATCTGGGAAAGTTACCCAAGAGCTACAAAGCAACCAATGCATCCCTCAAGAATAGAGCCCATGATAAATTCTTTGTTTCTCGGAAGAATCTATGTATAGTTATTTACAAAAGTGTAATTCTAATGGGTTGGTTAGTAAAATTATATACTATTACTTTTAAAGCTACTAGGTGAATGGATTAATTTAATTTAGAATCGACATCATTATTATGGTGCCGATATTAATTTTCCTTCAATGTTTCTATATATAAGAAAACATATATTCAGGGTCTCATGAGCTTTTTTTATTCAAGCTTTGTGTAACATGGAATAAGCTATAACAAACGCTCTTCTTTTCACTATAAATACTAAGGCATATAAAGATTTCAAGACCCATAATACTCCATGATAATGTGGTGGCAATTATGCAAGCTCCTTGAACAAGGTTAGGTGCTAGTCCCAAGTGAATTTTCATGGAATAAATACTGCTAAAATTTGTCTTATAAGCCATATAGTACCCTAAGCTTGATAATGTATTTGGTATGTTATTGTTGCCAATTTTCCAGTTTAGTTAGCAATGATCTTACATGTAAATTTTTTAATGAAATGTGGGTGACAGTCGATTCTAGAACATGAAAAGTTTTATTTACAAAGATTTGTAATTCCACCAAACAGTCTCCAACTTGAAGTGGGTATTAGGTAAACAACTGCAGATCTTCATTAGAGTTCTACACACATCTCTGCAAGCATGGTAAATAATATTGTTTTTTATGTTGCCTTGATAGATAGTACACTTCAAGCATAGACATAAAAATGTTTTTTACAAACCTGACTTGGGCTTCCATTTCCAAGGGAGGCAACTTCATGTCAATGGACATTGAATAGGAGGGCACACTCAAACCTCAATTACTCTCTTGTTCTACAATCTTCTTCTGACCTCCAAGCTTACTGGCACCCATTGTCAAACTATTCTGAAATTTATCTAACTATTTTACAATATTCTATATCCTATAACATCTTAATCATAGACGCAACCCTAACCTGATATACCTTATGTATTGATTATAATATGTACATTAACACCAATATTTGCGTTAGTTTTTTTAGCCACAGAGACATCGTTATAGTTCCGTGGGTAAATTGTTGATAAAATTAATTGGCAATCGAGTTAAAATATCGTAGAGATATCAAGATGTATTTTTTGGAGAAACGTTGGCCAGCTGGAAGTGATACAAATGATAAAAAAATACTAACTTTTCCAAATCTGAAGGTGTCGAGACAATCCAAAGCTCTCTTTCTCCTCACCAACCGGAATTGACACTAATGATCAAGATCAAGAACACCCAACTACTAAAAAAGTCCTTCGGAAGAGTGGAGATTATGTCAGATATTATAAGTGTAGATCCTAAACATATAAAGTTAGGGAGTAGGAAATACTACAGATACACTGGCTCTCTCACAACTCCTCCATGTACAACAGGAGTCATCTTGATCATTGTAGATAAGGTAATTGGTCAACATACAATGAATCAATAAATGTCTTCCTAAGCTTATTTATGTTAGAACATATTGGCTTGAAGATTCTATATTTGAATACCAACCTTCTCTTTATAAGGAAAATATTTCTTCATTTAATGTCAAGACGAAGATAGTTCTACCATCGCAATCTCCAACTCTTTAAATCTATGACCCAAATTAGTTTGTAATTGAAGTGCAACTAAATATAATCATAGGTTGTTTGGTCTATATTTAACAAATTATATGCACATGGGCCTATAAATTCTAGCTTTAATACATAGGTTCAGACAATTACACCAGGGCTACATGCATGCAAGCAACTAGTATTCATTCTCCATGATGGAATACCAAAAGTGACAGTGCTACTAGAAAACATTAACCCAACATGGTAGTCATAGAGGATGGAAGTAGAAGACATTAGTTTTCTCCCTAGTTGATCGTGACAGAAGGGAGAGGGAGGAAGAAATGGTAACACTCTTCTCTAAAACATGTACATCTAGTGTACTTCTCTTTATAAGGAAAAGATTTCCTCATTTAATGTCAAGACGAAGATAGTTCTACCGTCGCAATCTCCAACTCTTTAAATCTATGACCCAAATTAGTTTGTAATTGAAGTGCAACTAAATATAATCATAGGTTGTTTGGTCTATATTTAACAAATTATATGCACATGGGCCTGTAAATTCTAGCTTTAATACATAGGTTCAGACAATTACACCAGGGCTACATGCATGCAAGCAGCTAGTATTCATTCTCCATGATGGAATACCAAAAGTGACAGTGCTACTAGAAAACATTAACCCAACATGGCAGTTATAGATGATGGAAGTAGAAGACATTAGTTTTCTCCCTAGTTGATCGTGAAAGAAGGGAGAGGGAGGAAGAAATGGTAACACTCTTCTCTAAAACGTGTACATCTAGTGTATTTATATTTTAGCAAGCATTCAGTTAGAGCATAGGTATGGAGAACCCAATCTAAGAACCATTTTAATTTCATGTTTATGTAAACCTATATTATATCCAACTTCTAGTCTAGGACTTATATTAATACAAGAAAAGTGGTTAAAATCATTTCAATAGAAGTGAAATTCTGACAGTAATATGAGGATATGAGAAAGGAATTTTACACAACATAATCTATGAAACACTGAATTCAATATAAATATTTTGCACGACTTTACTCATAAATTTAAATGGAGTAGCATATGGAAAATTGTATATCATTAAAAACTGACATTAATCGGTAAACAAAAGTTAGACAGGAAAACAAGAAACCACATAGTTTGGGGTATGTACAGTAGGGGTTGTTCAAGTTTTTTTTAGGGGTGCTTTTTTTGGTGTTATGAGGAGGGGGTGGATTTATAGAACTATATGTAAAATTTTTCCCTTAGAATGTGAATGGTGTCTTCGATGGCTATCGATGCTTATTGTAGCGTAATCTGTGCTTGTTGTAGTTCTTGATGGGTATGTAGCATTGCAGAGATTATAGTGTTGTCTACAGTTGTGGCTTCCGTGCATTGTTGTTTGACACATTTAGATAGCAATTGTTGTATGCAAGTACAATTTTTTATAATTCACGCTACTATGGTGTCGAATGTTGTTGTCATGTTTAAAGCACCTACAAAAAGGGGAGGGTACACAATATGTTAGAAAGGTATTGCGATACAAGGTCAAGTTGCCATGCAATATAAAAGTTGTTTCCAAGTAAAGCTAAATGAGAATGATAAAAATTATCAAAGAAGTAAAAGGATCTTTAAGTTTGAAGAGGAAAAAATTTAATTCATATGATAATTTAAAACCGAGAAGTGTAATACATGAAGGAAACGACATCTATTTGAAGCATTGTGTCAAAAAGTTCATGTGCCTTGCATATGCTTTCACATTTTGCATACATGTGTATTAGCGCTTTGATAATTGCAACATCTGAGAAAATTCCTCTTTGAATTATACTATGATGGATGTTTATTCCTTGTGTAGTATAATGATAAGATCTATTCACAAGATAAAGGGAGATTCATTTTCTTTTACAAAATAAGTATCATATTTTGAAAATAACATTACAGTTTGTCAATATAGTGATTGAATGTATTCACACTTTCCATTGACAAAAAAAAGAGTTATGCATTTTGAGGAAACTAAGGTTGAAAATTAAATAATAAAATGCATTTCTATTCTTAATAATTTAGAAATTAACTTTGAAAATTAACTATGCATTGAATTTCCATGTCAAGAATTTGTGATAACTTGACTCGAGAACTATAGATGAAGTTGAATTAAGCACATTATAGCATACCATTTTTTTAAAGTAACGCTTTATTTATAAACCACATTGAATCAATCATTGTATAACACATATACAAGCCAAAAAACGGAACACCTTTATTTATGTTGGTACTGAAAAGAGTAGAAATGTACAGGATTTGAGGATTAAACATAAGTATAGTATGTACAAGACAGAATGATTTTTTTTATGAGGGGCCTTTTAGAAGGTACGAAGTGAATGCCTTATTTATGAGTTTTTGAAACATGTCATTATAACCTTTTGCTCTCATTTTCTTTTGACATTTTTGATAGCTATAATTGATTGTTGCAGCGCTTGTTGTGCCTCTTCAATTTTCTTTTGTGTGGAGTACATCTTTGTAATGGTAGCTTCATCCATCATTGCAATTGTTTGGTACTGAGAGTCCACATATTCGCATAGCAGGCAGTCCAAAAGCTTGGCATTAGTGTTTGTGCGGGCAGCTAGTGTGTAAAAGTTGTCTTCCATTTGAAAGTTCCCTACAAGCGAAATTTAAGTGTGTAGTTAGCAAAATTTGTAGTGCTTATCATAGTCTGAGACATTTATTTTATGTAAGCATAAAAAACATTGTAATTTGGTGTGTGGAGCATAGTTATAGTCAATTTGAAAAAACAAGATAAGGTTAGATGGAGTATTGCACCAACAACACAGCAGGTGAAATCCGTGGTGGGTATGTACTTATGTTGGAACCAAAGGTAGGATGTGTTGTAAGTATGTTTCTGCTTTTAAGCGAAGTGCAACATGTTTTTCTTCTTACAGGTGCTTGTAACGGGTGTATGAGAATGCTGGGAAAATGCGGAGGTCGGTAAGGGCTCATACTCATGATAAGGCTGTGAAGGTTAGGCCTTGTTCGTTCTCTACAGCTAATGTCAATGCTAGCTTTATCAAGTCTTAGTCCTTGGGCTTTATGAATAGTTAGGGCCCATGCCATTTTTAAGGGCAGCTGTTAGCGGTTGCTTCTTGTAATAGGCAGGACTGGTATGTACGTAGGATGCATCTGGGTCCTAGGTTGGGCCTTTGTAGCTTGGGAAATCGACTACGACATATAAAGGCAAGCTTGGGGGCGTGGTTGCTTGCTCGTATAACATAGTAACAACATGTCCTTGTGCACCATTTACAAGACCACTTTACACCCAAAGATTTGTTGTCAACATTGCTTGTTCACCTTCACAGAGCAATAGGTTAGTCTCTAATTGTGTGTTACTGATTTGCCCTACATCGGTTTGTCGTGACTGTTCAGCTATAGCTATAGCAATTGGCCTGTTGAGGGCTCGCATTCTGTATTTGTTATGCACGGTAACTAATGTGTTTGTATCATAAAGGTGTGTTGCGGTTTGGAATGTTGCTTGTTCTGCAGGGCTGATATTTGTAGGAGTTTGTGACATTAGTAGATTCCAGTCGTGCTCTGTAGTAAGGGCGTTTCTTACATTTAGTAGTAGACTCTGGAAATTGTGGTTCGCAAGGGTGGCTCCTTGTTGGCGGAAGTTAACTATAAGCGTGATTGTATTCCTAAAAATTGACCATAGCATATGCCCGTAGGTACTTGGAACATGGGTAAGTGCACCAAGTTGGGGGATAATTAAGTGGACATCAAATCCTGAATTTTACATTAAAAACAGAAAAACATCAAATTTAGTCTTCCGCGGACTTGAACCATGCCAAAAAGTAAAAACTATGTCATAAAAATGGTACCATTGCGTAGGGAAGACTATTAGCTTTGTAGAAATACTGATTTTAAAGTGAATATAAGAGGATAAATATCATTTTATAATTTTTTACTAATAGGTCTTTAAGACACTTTTTCCTGTGAATGTTTATGTCTACGTTTAAGACTACAAAATTTGTTTCACTTATCAGAATGTGATAAAACTTATACCATCCCAACCATGGTGAAATTATATACATGTTCAAAAAAATAATTATTTGATTTCAATATTTTTTGATGAAGTTATGGCGGGCAAATGGAAAGTGCTCTGTTTTCTTTATGTTTTCATACCACTTTCACGGAAAAAATCATAAAAAATAAAATATTACTCAAAAAAATACAAAATAAAATCCATCCTAAGGTAGATAGTGGCATATAACTTCTCACCAAAGGAAAAAAATATATATCAATTTTTGTTCATCCAAATTGTGGGCAAACGGACTATAATCTTATCGGCGTTTTTAAAAAAAAAAACCAAGTCATTGAATTTTGAGTGTTTAATATAGCTAATCTTGTCCATTTTTTAAAAAAATTAGTATTTTAGAAACTAGATTCCAGATTCTACGATTCATATTAATATAATTTTGTCTAATTTTGAGTGTATGTATTGCTAATAATCCCTACAAGTTGATATTATGTTGTTATTTGCAATATGATGTCCACGGATGACCCTATATTTGTCCATCAACTTCCTGCACCTACCCACATACAAGGGAGTATCTTTAATTAGAGGTAACTGGGCAAGGTCTCCAACTAGAATAATAGAACGCCTTCCGAAAACTTTGCATCTACATGCAGGAAAATGCTTCTTGTAGGCGGCTATTTATGTTGGATAGTAGCTTTGGGCCAATAAAACTCATTTCATCGATTAGTATGTATTCCACATCTACCATAGTTTGTTGGAATGTAGCGAGGGTTTGGCCTCGAAGAGGAGTAACTTCAGCTATAGGTATGTGTAGCCCAGTGTGTATTGTTGTGCGAGAAATGTTGAATGTTGCTAGTCCTGTTGGAGCTAGGAGAGAGTAATTGCAGCTGGAATGGAGGTTGTTGCGTGAGTGGAGTGCCCTTGAAATTTCCCGAGATCAAATGTGATTTACTAGTACTAGTTGTTCCTTGTATTATCATGTATATCGGGGCAATCTATCAGTTGTGAATTTGCATGGGTTAAGACTCTCTCAAATGCATCTTGTTGTTCTGGTGATAAGGTACAACTATTTATAGTAGGTTGGAAGAATGGTGCATCTATTTCGAGTGGTTGAGCGAGCAATGTCTATGAAATCTCCCCCTATTTCATGTAAGTGGTTACCAGTAGTAGCTTGTGGCCAAAAGTGTGAAACATAAAAATCACACTTCCCAAGTATGCCTAGGTCACTGATGTCAACAACCCCTATAGGATGCAAACTTGAAAACACCTCTCATTCGTCCATCTAAGTTGTGATAGGCACATCGCAATCGCTCTCAGAGCTAGTGGTTGGGTTGCTTACTGTTTTTTGGGGGGTTACCCAATCTACGTGCCATGCCTGGTAGGTTGGAGAGAATGCATTGCACTAAAGCTGGAGTGTTTCTGGGGATGTGCCAATGTCGGATGGAATACATTGAAAAGATTTGTACAAGAGGAGTTCTGTGAAGCAAAAAGTGTTGTATGAAGGTGAGCTAACAGCAAATATGGTGATTATTCAGGGAAACACTCTAAAAATAGCATGTTTTTGGCATTTTTTCCATGGTTGCACTTTCCTACACTTGTCATAGGCCCATGACCGAGTGGCTTCTATTAAAAAATAGTTGTTCAGGGAAAGAGGCCATGCTATATAGGCATCTACAAATGGCGTTGTACATTTTTTTGCAAGAATTGGGCTTTGAAATTTGCCCGTAGATGGTTTTCCCCATGGATAGTGTCACAAACACTCAACTGCATACGATAAGTGGCAATTTTAGCAACATGTGGAAAATTTCTTATGCTTCTATATCCCGATCAGAAATTGTTTCAAAAAGGAGCTTAATGTATGTTGTGCTGACATTTTTTTCAGGTTATGTGCCTGCTGAGATTCTGACAAGCATATGGTGGTATGTTTCATACTAATGCTCGGTTTTGGATGCATATTTTGCTAAATATTTTAAAACAGCATGACGCGAAACTATGGCCAAACAGTCGATGTTGGCCCGCTAGGCAGTTAGCATATCTTTCTTGTGGATATTTAACCTGTCATTATTACGCGCTGGAGTGTAAATTATGTGTCCTTGTGTGTCTAGGCATAATGTCGACTTTACTTGTATTGGCCATTGGCATTTATACCTACATTGTAGTTGGTTACCTTTCCTTTGTAAGCACTTAGTTGTAGTACATTTGGTGTGGCATTGAACCCGGTTGACTAAATCTAAATAGTCGTTGTCGGTAGGTACAAGTAGTATTTCTGATGAAAGTAACAAACATGGATCATTTTTTTTTGCATGGGGTATGTGAGAAGCAACTTCAAAGCTTTGAAGCAGGTTCCAAGTTGTGACCTGGCTATCAGAGAATGATTTTGCAACTTGTATGGCACTGGGGTTCACCCAGTCTAGGGTGTCCATATTTGGACTGTCAGTGAGCCATATAAAACCGTGAATATGTGCGGAGCCTCTGTGTTGCCATTCAAACCTAGTTATAGTAAGTGTTAGTATGAAATATGCTGGGAAAAATAGTCTACAATAGTTATAACCTAAGCTTTAAAAGATACATTGCGTTAACTGTACCAGATGTCTTTTGTGTGTGGATGTTTTTCTAAGATTTCTTCATAGAATATTGCAAACCTCGCACCCATATATGTTGTTGTTAAGTGCGGATATGTAATGATGTTATGGTTTCTCCATTTTTGGGCAGCATAAGGGGTGGGGGGCAAGGTCTTGGCATGAGGCGGTGCAAGTTTGGCCATTTAGTATTAGCACCGCTTAGGGTGAAAAATAAGGTTGGTGTACCTAGCTGGGAAATCATGTCATTAAGTTCATTCTTGCAGTGTGTCCAAAAAGAATGGGTGCCTCTTAGGTGGGAGGCAAACCGCTTGAGGTGGTTGGCTATTTTTTCATCCGGCAAGGTTTCTAACAATGTGCAGAGGTGTTCTATTATTGTGGGCGTGTTGTCTTAAATCTATTGTTTTGTAAAAACAGTGGAAGTGGCCTGACTTCTATGGCGCATCATAAGATTGAGTAGAAAATATCAGAAACGAGGATGGCTTCCAAATCAGTTGTCATGGTAACGCTAGCATATGAAGAGCATATTCATGCATTTCGATTTCGGAGCCGCGGGCTTGCAAAAACATAGTTGAGCCCGGTGGGAATAGAGTTGGGAAGGCCATTGAGAATAACCCCTCGGTTGTGTATTCGTTGATGGGTCTTGAATTGATTTGGGGCTATTCAATTGATGATGGGTTTGGGTTTGATGTTGGTAGGGCGTAGGCCCTAATTTGGGCAACCTATGTATCTGTGGGGGGGAGGCTTGTAACAAATGATGTTACAAGGGTAGTGTCCAGTAGAGAGGGTTTGGTGTCATTTGTGTCAATTGTTGGGGGGTTTGGTGAATTGGGTTGGTCAAGTATATGGGGTAAGTTGTTAAAGATGTTAGTTGTAGGTATTGGTAAACTTGAAAGGGCGGATTCATCTCTGATGACATCACTGTAGTATGGGTCATGTTGGATTTTGTAGGAAAGTGTATTTTGGATATAGGCTCTGCTAACAAAACACTCATAAGGTTTTCCTTCCAAGCCTAATATTTTTAAGATTAAAATGTCTAGGGTTTCGGGGCGGTAGGGCAAGAATTTTCCGTATGGATGTAATGTCTTGGGGGAAACTAATGGTGTGGCTGGTGTACATGTATTGGCCTCCATGGGCATGGGTGACCTGTAATAGTGGGGCTACTCTAGCTATCAACATTTCTTCTACTTGGGTTAAAATCGATAGCTCTATGGGATGAGGGCCGGGGTCCATTTTATTCCATGAAGAAAAGTGATGTCCTTCTTTTTTTCATAAGAGCACCTATGACAACTAATTCCATTTGGGGTGAGTCTTGATTGCATTCCTGGGTAGCGTTCCTTGCCAATTGAACAAGCTTCCACAGGAAGGAGAGATTCTAAGTAGGCTCGGAATGTGTGTTGAATGGTGTTGAAATGGGACAAAGTGGGGCTTTCGTGTAAAGGGGCAAGTTGGGGTAAGGGAATAAAGTTTGGTTGTTGTTTGTTGCGGCAGGATGTGTTGAGGGTGTCTTTGTGAATTGCGTATGTTTGGTGGCATTTTGCATTTATAGCTTGTTTTTTTTTGTTGTAGTGCAATCGGTGCTGAGCATTATCTATTTTTTTGGTGTGCTAAGGCAATACCTACAATAGCAAAACTTGGACATTAGATTCTGTAAGGCATTTTACATTTATTGTAATTGTACTTCAAATAATAATAAGTGGTACAAATTTATTTGGATGGAGTTTTTTTTTTTTAAAATCCAAAATGGGAAAGAGAAAAATTTTGTAAAACTTAGCCCTATGATTAAGTAGTAAATGTGGTTTTGCTCACTTTTTTCCATCGTTGCTAACTAAACACTCCCAAGATTTTTCTTCATTGCCTAATCTTTCATGTTTTTTAATGCCTAGAGTTTTGGGGCAGTGGGTTAGTAACTGTAACGTGGAGGAATTATTAGAATTTAAGGATGTTTTTGATTGAAGATAATTATTCCCATAAAATTCCTTCCACCATAGTATCTTATTTGTTGTTGCAGTTATCTATAAAGCTATAGTTAGCTTAAATAGATTTAATAGTTACATGTCTTAATTTTTTTCTTTTATTTGTTTTGTAAGATATTTTATTTGCTCAAATGCTTGAATTTACAAAGAATATTTTGGTTTTATTTTTTCCCCCTTTAACAAATAGAGAATGTCTAAATCAATTTTGAAGTAACAATTACATGTATCTAAAATGACCCAGATTGTACACAAAATACTTGTCTTCATGTATATGGACATCGTATTACAATCAAGCGTAGTGATTTTTAGCAGACGTATATATACAAAATATTTACAGCTGTTGCTTTTTCATTCTGTGTTATCTAAAAATGTTGCTACCAGCTCTACGTGGTCTATGTCTTGTTTGGTAGGAGTCATGTTGTGTATTGTATAAGAGAGTTGTTCCTTGCCCTTGTAGGTAGATGGAGTTACAAATAAAATGAACCTGTACATATGAAACAACACCTGTTTAATAATGTTCCACAAGTCATTTGTACTCCTTGTTTGGTCTTTAAGAGCATTAGCAGGTACACCAAACAGGGTTAATGCTACATCGTTAAAATTTGTTACCCATATGGTCCCAATTCGGTCTTTTACCATCATGTGAGTGCATATCTATAATCAAATGTAGTTGTGGACAAGTTGCATTTACCGCAATGCCATGTTGAGTCCGGGCTTGTAGTTAGTTTTTTTCGGCATTGTTTATTATTAACAATGCGTGAACAAACAGGGTAAAAATAGTTGTCCATGTTGAGATGTATAATAGTTACAATGGTAACAATTTGTTCGTTAGCGTTGGGGTTGGTACAAGCACGAATATCAACAATTTTCTTCTCCACAGGTGCTTTTGTAGTGAGTGGACCTGCGCTAGTAGATGCTTCTGCTGTGGTTAACCAAATTTGTTGTGATTTTGTCTCCGGTACTGCTAGTGTTACAAACAACTAGGTAGAAGGAGCTGATGTTAATGTTCTACCTCTAAACTCTGTGGTTTTAGCTTTTCTAACAGCTAGTATTGGCATTTCGACTGCAGCTTGACCATGTTTTGGTTGTAAAATTTGGTTTGCCTCATCACAAAGTACTCCCCATAGAGTAATCGTTATGCAATATCTGGTGTGATCCTTTATAGTAATTGTAGAATGTTGTGTGCTACTTCCATCTTTTCAGGTGCTCTTGGAAATTTCAGACCAAAAAGTTACTGCACCTATAACATCCACAATGGTTCTGAGAGGAATTTGTTGGATTGCATTAATTGGTGTGAAGTGGAAAGCAGTTGTTGGTATACATGCTATAGGTTCTGTACAGATCTCTCAAATAGAATCCATTCCTAACATGATTTCCCATGGGCTTCTGGAATACTTATAGCCTACCTTAACATATTTGAGAGTCCCCTTTGAAATTCTGTAAATTGTACCTTCTTATATTTTTGCATTGTAAAAATCTGCAGCTTTGCCAAAGCATGTAACATTTATGTCATCACCAAGAGTGTCAATCACATTGAAATTGAGAATCAGGGCTTCTCCTTTTGCATTGTTGTAGTCATGGATTGTTCCTTTGCGAATGACTCTTCCTTCCAATATCCATGTCATATGATATGGATGTAGTTTTTTGATAGTTGTTGGCGCGCCGAGTGCTTTTCCTAAAGTGGTATTTGCCATATTTGAGGGCCTACCGGTTTTACGTTGAGACTGCCAAAAGTGTGTAAAAGATAAGTAACTTATACAACTGTGAAAAATTCAATGAGAATACAACCAAAAAATCGTAAACGTAATGAGAATACAAAATATTTCAAAAGAAAGTTTGAAGATATTAATCCAATTCAAAAACTGGTTTCATACCAACAAAAGATAGAAGGAAAGAATGGCCCTCTTAAGATAGACCCTCTTGAGAAGCAAAGTGGTCCTTGAAATTCTGTGGTGAAGGAATATGTTTCAGAAGAGGAGATAAAATATGATAGAGAAGATGTTTTTTAGGACAAGGATCATGAATTTAGCGTAGTTCCTTCAAGGAATGGAGTGAGGAGATTGATAATTCTAGCATGCTTGGATGGATACCAATTAAAAAGGTCCTATACATTGGAATGTAGGGGACATTAACTGAACATTATTTCCCAACTCACAACCAAATATTTTTAAAAAAAATCTTTTTGGCAAAAGTGAAAATACAAAAATGGCGAAGCGATATTTACAGAAGATGAATCTCCTAGGTTGCTCAAAGATTTAGAAGGAAAGCCATGTGTGCATGTATTGTTTCCCCAATAAATTATACAAAAAAGTGTTTTGGACAAAACATTGTGTGTGAACCCAGGAGTACTAATTGAATGGGTAGGTCAGGAAAGAAGCCCAAACAAAAAAGTGTTTATCTCTTACACCGATGAGAGTAATTATGCTGGTTCTTACAAAAATAGCCAGAACCTTACATTTTGGTGTAGTACCAAATAGATATTCAATTACACTAAACACTTGAATGATGCGCATCGCAACATACATGTAAATTCTGATCTACTAGATGCCACGCTTCTCATACAAAGCTACCTGACCTCTTTATAAAATGGTGCCAGAGATATGCCTATTTCTTTACAATGTAGACTCCCACATGTTACGAATTATTTCTAGACTGACATCAGTTGCAGTGTGGCCTCTGATGCTATCTATATAGACAACTAACTTTGATTTAAAATAGTAAACCAAGAAGAGTGGCAAGATTATTTCTGTATGGGGATGCCATGGGAGTGAACATTTTAAAGTAGTGGATGCTCTTTCTATTCAGTACCTATGCTAATGGCTCCTTTTTTAAGCTATCCGCTTGCCTATTTTCGTATTCTTTGTGGGTGATGGTTACAAATGGCTACTATGCCATTTGAGGTCTTCTCCAATTTTTAACATGTAGTATGTACATGTACTAACACTCATACCAACGAGAAATGTTTATTATTCCAGAAAATTTATACTTGTATTCTAATTCAACCATCAGTGGTGCCTATGTGTACTATACTACTACTGTAGTCAACACTTGTCATTGTTACTTGTATTCGTTATACACTTGAATAGTAATGGTTATGGCTGTATTTTCTGTTGCTTTAGCTTGTTTTTTCCAGCAGTTTAATACTATTAGGTGTCTATAGTAAGCCTGGTTTAGGAAGAATTATTTATCATTTTATGTTTTAACGTAAATCTTGCTAACTGAGTTCTATAGTTCGTTGTTGTTTTTTGAGCTGGATCCTAAAAAAAACTGCAACTTATGTTCTTCTGTGAAACGTCTATGTAGATTTGGGCAGGTAGGCTAAGGTTCAAACGGTAAGGAGATTAATGAGAAATAGAGGATTCAAAAAGATACATGGCTGTATTCGGATTGGAAGCCCTAAAATGGTACATGTTTTTGTGTGGGAGACAGATCACATCCATAGACACAAAATTGGAGGAGTTGTCTTTAGAGATAAAGGCAGCAGGATATTTTCTAGAATCAAGCAGATGATTACAACACAAATGAAAATGTCAACAACTATCACATAGCATGTTTTAACATCATATAATTTATTTTATATCTAGGCAGGTAGATCAACAATCTCATAAATAGAAGTTGGCATACTATCATGCACCCTAGACACCAGATTTGATTGAAAGTAAGAGCATACCACCTAAGCAGATATGAAATGCAGAAAGCTCTTGGTGGTATGGCTAAGCATTCAATATTCTTTTGGATATACGATTGATTATTTTACATGGTTGATAAGGCTAACCAATGCTGTCATAATAGACATGGAGTTGGAGCAGCCTTCGGTTGGTGTGAATGTTTTCATACCATTTTTTAAGATGTTAACTGATGTTCTTCCTGACAGCACTGTCACTGAATCAGATGATCAATCTGCTCTTATATATGTATTTCTTTCTTTTTTTCAGCGACATTGGGTGGATGTAGTGCAGAGTTATGAGAATGTGAGCAAGCGGGACCAATTTCTAGCATACTCCCCCTAAAATAGCTTTGCTTTTCACTTTATAATAATTCTTGATAAACGATTTATAGATTTGATTTTTTACGTCATGGGAAGGATTAGCCAAACCTGCAAAGAAAGGCCTACACATGCTGTCCCAGAGCACAGAAAACACCACACACACTGCTAACCATGTCTCCCATTCCACTGAATATCTACTGATAGCACGTTGGTGACATGCCTCCTTCTTCCTTTCTCTGAATCTCAGAGTGAACATAGGTAGACCACAAACAAGCGTACTTGGTTAACTGTATTTGTTTACAACCCTTTAGTGAAATTCTTCTTGATTTGTGAGATTTCAGAATGATTGAAGTTGAGGAATTGTGGGGCACAAAACTATTACAGATGCCTCAAATGCAAACACCCATGAATCTGTTGATTGAGCAGCATCCATGACAAATAAATGATAGCGGTGTTCTGTGTCCAACATTTTCCCACCTGAATTTAGGTGAGGATATTTGGCAATAGCAATTGGATGATATAAACAATCACACTTTGTTTCTAAACTTGCTGAGTTGCTGAAAACCCTGACTCCAATCAATGATTCAATCACATTCACCTAACTGTATAATGTATTTATTTTATTTGCAAAGAAACCATCAGAAAATTGCAGGTGCATGTGTTAAAATTAGTGTTTATTTTGATTGGCCATTGGATACATTCCTAGCCGAGTTGACAGGGAAAACTCGACAAGTTTTGCGAAGTTATGACGAAATTATGTGGCGAGTTTCACTCAGTAATGATTAAATTACTCGGCAAAACTCATTGTTTTTTTATCTCCTGACCTGGGGCAACAAGTTTTGGGTGATTTTTCATTGGTGTGTTGCCACTCAAGTACTCACGAGTTTATTTGATTTTTTTTAACAGAGATCTTGGGGATATAAATAAGGCAGCTCAAGGTTCAATAATTTGTAATGTAGTCTATTCAAATAAAATGCCCTGATTGTACAACAGGTTTGATTAGAAAACATAAAAAGATGAGGAGAGAATAACAAAGTCCTTACTTATAATGAAACTTGACGAAGCCAATTAAGTAGGATATGGATGCCAAAAAGAGGTGTCAATAAGACTTTTCCATTGTGCTACGAGTGAAAGGGGCAGAGACGGGAAAATTTGCCTCAATTGCAAAGGAATGGTCTTAGGCATTTTGTCAAATAGTTGGCAAACCATCCAACATCTCTAGTTTTTGCAATGTTGCACTTTTCTCGTACATGGTCCAGACTCGACTTGTCGTTTTTTTCTAAAAACCTTACCTTAGACCTATAGGCAACAAATATAACTCGTATTGGGTAGTCGATGTTTTTAGGCAGTGGCTTTCAATTACCTCAACATAATCTAAAACTTGAAATCCATCTTCATACAACGGTTTGAGAATTTGATTTGTTTCTCACCCTATGTTAGAGGAGTGGACATGTTAGATTTAAAAGAACAGTCCTTGCATTTGTCTGTTGTATGCCATGCATGCCTTCCAGCTTACACCGTGAGGATCTCTTAGAAACATTTTGTCAAACAATTGGCATGCTAATCCAATTTGGTTGGCCACGGAAGTAAAACACACCTACATCTTGGCCTTCTCTATATATGGGAATCCAGTGATCATGCAGGCCACAATTAAAAGACCACATCCACATATCCATGGCCTTCACATCTCATCCTTAGGGATCAAGGAATTTGGGAGTCGAAGCATAAGGCTAGTACCAAAAAGAAAGGAAAATCAACCTGATATCATTGCAAAAACAAAGCAAGTATAACAAATACGGATTTTAACCCCTCAAATAAATAAAACAAAGGGCACCAACGGAGGCAAGCATCATTTTGTGAGATTAATCTGATAGCTGATGAGTCAAAGAGTTGATCCCGGTTCATAATGAGTCAGGGTCTCTCTGGAACAAATTCAGACAATGCACAAAACAGGGAAAAAAATATCTACGAAAACAAAAAAATATTTGTATTTAAATATGACAAAGATTAAACTTGTTCCTGTTGTAGATGGTTTGCACAAAAATCCCGAGTAGCAGTGGTAGAAGCAAATCGATACGAGGCAAACAGAAGCAACCGAAGGACAAGTAACAGACACAGAAATGCATATGGCAGAAAGGGATAGAGGTGGTGCCACCAACAATAGATGCAAAACATCGATGCCATAAAACATGACACGTGTCTCAGCAAAGGCATGCAGGTGAAGCAGGAGGATAGGAAAGTAGGAACCTCGATGACAAAAAGCTCAACCTCGTCAACGTCGTTATAACAAATCTAGTTCACAGTAGCCACGCCTTTGACGTAATTAATGTTCTCTTTGTTAGATGGGTTCCTTCTCCTTATGTTTTATGTCAATAATATATGTATATAAATCTTGGTTCATTAATGAGTATTTATTATGCCGAAAGGCGTGTTCTATGTGGGAATGGCGGAGGCCTTCTGACATGCACCAGGGCATCAATGATGGGGTTTTGTTGGTCGATGATGGACGGATGCCCAGGAGCTGTAGATGTGGCGGATAGAACAGAGGACCATGTTTGAAGGAGGGAGAGGCGTATAGGTAGTCAGAAATAGAGGATAGTTGCAGGAGACCGGCGTGGAGGCGGGCATGCATCTACCATCAGCAAAACAAGGGGAGTATGGCTGGCCCGTAGTGTACCAGTACATAGCAGTCGAAGAAGAATAAAAAAATGCCTTGCTTAGGGTTTCGGGAAGGATTTTGTAATGAGGAGTGTTTTTTGCATCAAACATTGTAGACGAGAAGTCCATTTCTCTTTGCCTGCTAAGTGTGGTTGGAGTTGGAGACTGCATGATTGGAAGAAGCCATCCAACATCACAGCCGCAAATTTAAGGTTTACCTCTCTGTTCCCCTGTTCGAGGATTCGGTGTTGTTTCATTATTTCATATACATCGATTTAAGAAAATAAAATTCAGAAAAGGAGTGTGCTTGTTTTCATTTTGAGATTAACTTAAATTCCCGTTCTCTTTATTGGTTTGCATTTTATGGGATGCGCAGAGCAATGTCCAAAATTTCAATCTCTATAAAATCGTAGAAAACCCTAGTCGTGTATATTTACTTTGGGTTTTGGTTTGCTTACTTTTATTTTAGGCTGAAATAGTAACAAAATCCTCCAGCACACACCTGATCACAGGAAGAATCGTCCCATCCTTTGTTTTCCTTTCAACCATTTGTCTTTATTTTTATCAACAAAAATACAGTGTTCTAAGATACTATTAAACGAGTACAAAAGTTACAGAAAAAAGGATCCTTTTTTGTCTCCCTCCAGTGATAGGCCTATAGGGTATCTCTTAGAAATTTAGAAAGAGTTACAAAATTTCAGCTACAGAAAAATATAGTTTATATTAAGAATTTATGTATGGGATTTTCCATAAGGGCTCTAGAAATTTGGTACTGATAGTCTGGCTAAACCATGGTATTAGCCCATATTTATTAAGATAGCCTATCATTGCAATAAGTTCAGCAAACCATGTAAGTGTGTCCCAAGCTACAGATTCAGCCAGACACTCCTTCCATGTCACAACTCCTGTGCATAGGAGGACAGACAAACCAAGGATTGCTGTAGTGACATCATCCACCTTAATCATTCCTCCAAATATCCACAGACCCACCTGCCCAGAAGACCAACATACTCGTTAGCGCTATGAAAAAATTGAATGATCGCAAGTTCAAGAAAATACCATATTCAAACCTCGTCATGAAAAGAATATCTATAAGGAAGTGAATAACAAATTCCACTCTGGTATGTGTCCGGCATCAACTACAACATGGGGTCGGAATCCTCTTAAAATGTGAGGGTTAACAACAGGAAGTTCCACCCCTTTGGGAATTAATGCTGATGCTGAATCATTTATCTTGTCTAATGCTAGATCAGGTCATGTTCTTGCTCTGTTAAAGCTTCGTGGCTTTGAACAGCCCAGAAACGCTACTTTTTAAATTAATCCTCAGTTCATTGAATATAAAAACTTTTTTGGAAATATCAGAAGATGGTGGAATGGAGTCGATATAGAAGGGTCTGATATGTATAGGTTCCATTGCATTGAAATATACAACAAAGGAATTGTTATGAAGCAAGATTGAGTCAAAAAAATAAGTATTCCATTCACCACTGCAAATGCCAACAAATATCAATACTATCACTGTTCAACAATCATTATATTATGAGTCGACACTACTGACAAAGATTGTGGAATTTGGCTTCATAGCTGCCAATTGCAAGTGCATGAATGTTTGTAAGTAATTATAACGCATTTTCAAAAAATCCATTTTTCGCATATCTAGCAATCATTACTATTCATGACACCACCATTTTGGCCATGAATGTTTCTAAGTAATTATAAAAGGCATTCTGTCGACCAGTTTACGTGCCTTGTCCATGGTTCCACATTTTACATACATGTCTACCAGGACATTTGCAACCACATTTGACAAAATTTCTCTATCCTTTACGCTTTGATGGATGTCCATATCCTTTTCCGAAGCTCTTATTTTGCCACAGGCTGGGAGTATGTTCGCAAATGTAAACTAATTGGGTTGAAGACCTGTTTCTTGCATATGGTGAAACAGTGTCAGTGCCTTGTGACAATAACCATGTTTTCTATATGCTGCACTAATTGTATTCCATGACAAACTATCTCATCACTTCACTTGGTCAAACTCTTTGCGTACATCTATCAAAACTCTGCACTAGACATACATTTAAATATGTTCTTTATGAAAACCATGCTCATGAAAATACAAGTCTGCAATAATTTGAAATATGTAATCTTTAGAGACGTTGTGTGCACCTGCCTCTAGCAGTGTACTATTGTTTTCGGCTATTCGTATTACTTGCAAAGTGGTGGGGTGGTGAACTGTTATTGGCAGATCAAATTGGCATGTCATTATTTCTCCAAAGTCAGATTACATGTTCCCACAACCTATAATGTATGTTGCCCACATTTTTGATTTCCTTTGCTTTTCATTGGTCCTCCCTTTTCCCTTCATTGCCCGCCGTATATTTTATTGTTAGTTTATTTGTTTTGACAGACTCGTGTTTGTCTTTGCTATCAACACTTGGATACATGCATTTCTCAATTTTTGTTTCTACAGAAGATAAGTTGGTTCATATGAGACCATTTGCAAATATCTCTGTTTATATTTTAAATTCTCAAAACAAACAAAGCATAAAGGATAGAGGAATTTTGTCAAATGTGGTTGCAAATGTCCTAGTAGACATGTATGCAAAATGTGGAACTGTAGACAAGGCATGTGAACTGTTTGACACAATGCCTCAAAAAAATGTAGTATCGTGGAGAGTCATGATTGCAAGATATGCCCAAAATGGATTTGTTAAAAATGTGTTATAATTACTTAGAAACATTCATGTAATTGCAATTGGCAGATGTAAAGCCAAATTCCACAACCTTTGTCAGCATCCTCCCTGCCTGTGCCAAAAATGGGAGCTTTAGAACAGGGTATGGACATCCATGAAAGCATAATGGATAGAGGAATTTTGACTGATGTAGTTGCAACTGCCTGGTAGACATGTATGCAAAATGTGGAAGCATAGACAAGGCACATGAACTATTTTAGTGCGTTAAAGAGTGAGAGCATCCCTGCAAAATCCATCTGGTACATATACTACAATCATGGCAATCCCTGATACACCAATTTTTTTAGGCATTGTTTCAAATAGTTCATGTGCATTAGGTATGCTTCCACATTTTGCATAGATGTCTACTAGAGCACTTGCAACTACATCTAACAAACCATTAGGCAGTCCCTGATACCACATCATTTTTAGGCATTCTTTCAAACAATTCATGTGCATTAGGTATGCTTCCACATCAGAACAAAGAAGAAAGAATTATTGTCTTTGTTGGAGAACTTGGAGAAAGAGGAGGGTTCCTTGTGACTCAGATCCAAAAATTTATGGGTTCAACAAGGAAGTGCAAATACCAAAGTTTTCACAAGATTGTGGTTGCTCACAGACTGACAAACCATATTGCTCTGGTTAAAAGAGAAGGCGAGGAGGATTTAACCGAGGATAAGATGATTAGAGAGGCAGCCAAGGATCATTTTCAGACATCATTATCTGATGATAATAGTGGCAGGATTGAGGCTCGAGAAGATCTGGTTGAGGTTATCCTAAATATTGGTACGGAAGATATGAATAAGAGGCTGTTGAAGGAAATAAAGCTTAAAGAGATTAAAAAAAAAGTGAAGGAAATAAAGCTTAAAGGGTTAAAAAGAAAGTGAAGGAAATAAACCTTGAAGAGATTTAAAAAGTCATCTTCTCCTTTCAATTGGACAAATCATTAGGTCCAGATGGCTTTGAGGCCAACTCCTTCCGTATGTGTGGATGATTCCAGGGTCTCGGGAAAAGTTTGAAAGGCATTTAATTTGCTCACTTCAATCCCAAAAGAAAATAATGCTAACAATATTAATAAGTTGAGGATTATATCTCTTTGTAATTTTTCTTACAAAATTATCTATAAATCATGGTTATTAGGTTGCAAACTTGCCTTCCTCATGTCATATTGGAGGAATGAGGTGGGCATGTTAAAGGACTTAAGATCTTTGATGAAGTAAATATTTCTCTGCCTTGATTAATATTTACCTTGATTGCAGCCTTAATAATGAATCTATTTTGTATTTTGAGACATCTAGCTGACCTGCATATAGAATGACGGCCCAGCTATGAAACAACCCATGGCAAGTCCTTTGCCAGAGACCTGAATAAAACATATTTTCATATAGCTGTGTTAGAAACAATCTTCGTGCAATTTTAGTTATCGGTAGCTTTTTTTAAGTGACAATGTCGTTATGTAATCTTGCTACTATATTTGCTGACAATGGTCACTAGGTGCTGCTTTATCTGGTAATTGAGATGTATTTATGAACCATAGATTTAATTAATATGACTACAGCCCATTAGAATCTGAACGTATATTTTCCATACAATGGTACTCTTATATGCCAAGTTAGTGTCTCAGATAGCCATAAACTAAAAAAAAGACTTTGTCATTAATAGATTTAACCCAAAATTTCGAAATAGGTCACTAATTAGTGGAGAGACTGAAATCTTCACAAAACTTGACTGTCCATCAGTTTGGCTAGGATGCTATGTAGGCATTTTCAAAATGGCACTACAAACTCTCCAGCTAGACTCAAGATACCTTTGCTGAGTTGTTTGTATGATTTTGAGCTTCAAATTGACAGGACAATTTATTAGATTTATGTGACAGAGGCATCTTTTTGCTACAATGGATGTAATCTGTTTCTGTGCTATCACAAATGTTATGCATTTCTGTACTATAGCCTTTGGCCTTTATTTGACATTGCCCAAGCATTAACAATGATATCATAGATACTTCCGTACTATAGAGCGTTTAGGACATGTTAGGCTTTTGGAAAGGTTAGGGTCCCCATATCTTTCTTCATTCTTTGGATGAGGTTGATGTCAAAAAACCTCAATGATATTAGATACCTTTTGATTGATGCATCGAAAGTAAGAATTGACTAATTTTCTTACCGTAGGGTTTGAAAATTGCATTGGCATAAAACCTGACATCATTGGTTTTAGATGCTTGGTAGAAAACCATCTGATTGACTCCAACCTGTATGTGTATTGACAAAAAAAATGGATCTGCTAAATGCTTTGTCATGGCCCATACATTCTACAAACCACAGTTCATAAAGAGTCTACCCGCTATCATGTGATATGCATATTTGCGCTGAATAGATAGCTCCAGGATTTCTAACTCCTCTGCATATTCCTTAACTAGATAGATTTATAGTTTAGTTACAATCTAGATCAAAATTTACAAAATTACCTGGAAAATTTCTTCCTGGATCAAATAAATCATCTATAAGCTTATTCCATGACTAGTTACTTTAATTTAAATTTTCTATATTCACTATGGTTAGTTTTTATACTGATTTATCCAAATTATATCTTTAAGTGTTAGCAGAATAAAACATCTAAGAAATAAACATTGTCTTGTGCAGATCTGATCTTGTTGTTTTGCATTACTTTCTTTGTGTACTCTCATGTAAAGTTATTTTCTTTCAGTTTACAGAACTCCACAATTCCATTCAATGCACATTGTTGACTGTTTAATGCAAAGATATAATTGTGATGTTCATGAAATTTAAGATTATTCGTAGAATATGATATTCTTCTTTGTGAACGAAGTGTCTCGCTTGCCTTTATGTAGTTGTTGTGTTCATGAACTTTAAGGTTTTTCTCAAAATAACCTTTTTTTTCCTTTATCTCATGGAAAATTCCCTACCATATTGTTTATAAAATTGGTTATTGATTATGTGTTGTTTTTTGGCATTTTTTCCCTTCTACATTTTCATATATACTTAATTATGTGGGTGAATTTGGCTATCTTAAAACATCTTATTGTTGTATGTGTTGCATGAAAAAACTATTTTTCTGCTTTCAATCTTCAACCACGGCATGAAGGGGCAAGTGCCTTCGACAATGGCAGGATTCGGTGTGTGCTGAGGGGTTATTGCCCCTGGGATGCCACATCAGAACGCCCATTATTGGGTGTTAGACTGTCCATTGGCAAGGCTTTTAAAGCTACCTGCCGAAACAAATGACACAACAATATTTGTCTTTGATTCCTTGTTGGTGCTCCACAACAAAAAAACAATTTGTTTGACTTCCATTTTCAACATGGAACTTATCGAGGCTTGCATAACTTCTATAGCATTGCTTTTTTACATTTCTGTTGCTTTGGGTTACTTGTGAATTACAGAAATGAAGACTTAGAATACAATTGTTCTTCCTCCACATGGTGTGACAATCACCACTCCGCACTTGGAACGGGAAGATGCCTTCAACCGAACAAATTTTGTGATCAATGTGCTCCATTGTAGGCAACTGAAACCAGTAAAACCTGTGATCGTTGAATTGGTTAGAGAACGTCTCCACCTGCATCCTTCATGCCCTCTTTACCTTTCCAAGTTCTGTACGGTAGGCCCCAACTCTAGGGGATTTGGCCTTGCATATGATCATCCTGAAGATGCTCTACAATATGAACCTGATCACAAACTGAAAAAGATGGGAATAACTGCAGACGTAATACATGCTAAAGGGAAAAAACCACATCGGGCAAAAAAAATTGGTAATGTCAAGAAGGAGAAAAAAGGGAAATGCCTAAGAAAAAATGAATAACTAGTACTGGTGTGATCCATTAAACTTTTGTATAAAAAATGTAGTTTAGGTAGTTATATGCTGCAAACATCTACTATGTGCTCTTTTACAAGTTGTTCGATCGAAAAAACATTGTCTTATGTTTTTGATAGCTCTTACTTCCTTAAGTTTGAGACTTGCTTCATTGTACAATTACCGCTTTCTCAAATTATTTTTAATGTGAAAAAACCTTTTGATAGATAAATTTCATAGTTTCTTTTGTTTTCACATTTGGACTTCTTGATAAGTAATTCCTTAAAAAAAAAAAAAAAAAATCTGAGTTTGATTTAGATTCTTCTTACCTGTTTTTTACAGATTTAACCTTCTTATGAATGTTGAAAGCAGCTATATTTCCAATCTCCCTTTTAAGTTCCATATTTCATTTAAAAAATTCACAGATCAGCTTAACCTTCTCCAAAAAAAATTGAATTTAAAGTCTTGATAAGTTATTGCTTTAATTAAAAAGAAATAAAAGTAAAAATAAATCTTGTTGCATTATCTTCTCCATATTTGTAAGATAAACCTAGGAATTAAGAGCTTTACCAGAAATTACCTAGATTGGTTTTAAATTTTCAGACATGTAACTATTCCCCATTCTTTAATCCTATTATCTCAAGAATTGTGAATATTAAAGTATACTAATGTTGTTGTAACTACATATGATTATTATCTATGCTTTGAATGGATATAATGCACGTTCTCACTTACTAAACATTTGTTCCCCTTGAAGTTTTACATATCTTCCATTAGATTACCTATATTTTCATGAGCATGGTTTTACTTCTCAAAGGTATTATTTTTCCACTTCTTTCATCTTATTTTTGTGATTAAATCACATGTTGCACACACAAAATTTCCTAAAAAACAGTATGTCTTTAAAGGCTATGTCAAGTGCTTATTTCTGACCTAGACCTTGCACAGGAGTTTGAATAATGAAAGATTTTAATTTTTTCTGCAGGGATAACTTATTGCACATACAAATCATTTTCATGTGTTATCGTCAAGGCACTCGCACTAGTTTCACCATATCACCATGCAAATACGTAGATCTTCCTTTATCCAGTTTACATTTTGATACTCCAGATTCCTGTCCAAAGCTGGGAGCTTTGGAAATAGGATATTTTGGATCCATCAAAGCATTAGGGGAATTTGGTCAGATGTGAGAATTGCAAATGTCCAGTAGAATGTTGCAAAAGTGGAATTGTAACATATGGTGCATTTAAAGTCTTCATTCGACATCATGCCTAATAAATTCCATGACTTTGGTCCATGGATGAGTAATGTTTTGCAGGATTGTTCAGAATTTATTCCATTCTTGAAAATGGTTATAATTACTTAGAAAAATTCATGAGTTTTGCAATCAGGATAGATGTGAAGCCAAATTCCATAATCCATTTACTCAGTATCCTTGCTGCCCGAGGCCAAAATAGGACCTTTGGAACAAGTTTATTGGACATCCGTCAAAGTGTAATGGATAAAGGAATTTTGACTGATGTATTCATAGGTTGCTTGGCAAATGTATGTAAATCATGTGAATCAGCCTTTGTGACATATATTCATGTTTCTGTTTGATAAAATGCCTGGTTGAGGATATGTAAAAAAATTATTTCTTGAAAATGCCCATGAATTGTTTGATAGAATGCATCAAAGATATGTAATGTCATGGACAGTTTCATAGAATTCTGAAACAGCCCACTCAGCCAAGTCAAAGAATTTAAATTATTACCATACAGTTTAATGCACTTAAGCATATGATCAGACTTATCGTTCTGTGGATGGGTACAAATTCATGTCATATGACAGAGATGCCATGGAAACGAGGAAGAGCATAAACTATTTTTTGGTCTGGATGGCAAAACAAATGACTAGACAATATCCTTTAACCTTGAGCATGTAACAAATTTGGATTAGTGAAAAGAACCTGCATTAACTGAAAAAATGCATGATAATTCAATGGAGAACAGTGAATCGTGCTTTGAAATAATGTAATAATTAAATCCCCCTGTTATGAGTCTACCTCTCAACCTATTACAAATGAATACAAGAATTTGCTGTCGAAAAGAATTGACTACGCTGCTCTGTATTCCATTGGATACTACAATGTGCAATTTAACCTGTTGAATACTCTTTAATTTAGTAGATGAGTAATAATCTCCCATGCAATATGTTGGTCTGAAGCCAACATGAATAAATGTTTGTTATGCAGAGTTTTGATATATGTGCGTAAAGAGTTTGACCAAGTGAAAGAACAAGACAGTTTCTAATGGAATACAATTATTGCAGCATACAAAACACATGGTTATCGTCACAAGGTAATCACACTCCTTCACAATATGTAACAAATCAAGGTCTTCAACCTAATCAGGTTTACATTTTTAAACATACTCCCAGCTTGTGCCAAAATGGGAGCTTTGGAATAAAAGATATGGACATCCATCAAAGCATAAAGGATAGAGGAATTGTGTCAGATGTGGTTCTCAAATGTCCTGGTGGACATGTATGCAAAATGTGGAACCGTAGATAAGGTGTGTAAACCATTAACAAAATGCCTACTGAAACAAACATGGCAAAAGGTGGTATTGTAACAGTAATGATTGCAGGATATGCCCAAAATGGATTTTAGAAAATGCATTATAATTACTTAGAAACATTCATACAATGCCAATTGGCATATGTGAAGCCAAATTCCAGAACACTGTCAGCCTTCTCTAGCACTTCTATGCTAGAACACTGTGTAGTGAGTGAAAACATGTCTTGGAAACACTTCATTAAGCATATAAACTATGAAGTAACACTGATTATCTCAACCAAGAGAATGATTATATTTTTCCAAGGTCTATTGTCAGATACAGTTCACAAGCATAGTTTAAAAGCCCTAGGATTGACTCCATACAAATTTGTAACTGATCCTGACATTCCCAAACATGGACACAGATAGTATATTTGGCTTTGGAATATATTTTCTAGTGTATTAAGGGGATACTCATGTAGGTCTAACCTGTTGTGATTTTTTATTGGAGCCTGGATTATCAAAACCTTATCGTGGCTTTAACAAAGTTGTCTGAGCCATGATCTGCCATTTTAGGTGCCTGTTCTATATGTTGGGGACCAAGAAATTCAAAAGAATATGTCACCTTAAAATAATGTCACCTACCACCCAATGCAAGCCTCTCTCTGCCTTCCAACTGTGGATCGTCATCTTTTGTGTTCTGAGCAAGCTACACATATAATAAAGCCTTATATAGTAAGTCTGTTACCATGGTGATTACTTTGCATATGAAACAAGCCTTCTCCTGATGCATCCCTCAACACCATACCCACCCATTGTTAACATTCTGCATCTACTGGTAGAACGACCTCAATCCTCATCCTAAATCTATAAATTACTGCTTGAAAAATAACCCCCAGGCATTTCTCATAGCGGAGTAAATAGAACTCAGCCCAAGAGTTATAAATGGTCCTTATATTTCCAACTTGTTTTTGTTTCTTGCAAAAATAAAGGTGCATAGATATTTGGTTTTCTTAAAGCCTTATGGTTCATGTTACTCAGAACACTCTCTTTCCGACTAATCTCATTGAGGAAACTATTACAACAACGTTGCTCTGGTGGGCCACTTGTTGCAGCTCACAGATAATAGCAGTGGGAAAAAACAAACAATGACAAGCGCCATAGTGTGGAGGAGAAAGAAGAATCACGTAGCAGCACAGGCAAAGCAAAACATCCGTACAACCTTCATACAAAGTTTTGTAACTATGTGAATTCCCAGTATCATTTAAATTTAAAATAGCTATTTATTGGCTATTGGAATTCTTTTTGAGCTGATTTGTTTATTCATGTAGGTCTAACTGTTGTATTTTTTATTGGAGTTGAAATTATCAAAACCTTATCATTAACTTTAGTCTAAGGTTGAAAGAACCATGTATCTGCTCAATCTTTTGAGGTGCTGTCTTCCATCTTTTGCCACATTAAGCCAAATACCATCATTAACAATATCTATTAAAAGTGTTATGCTCAAACAGCCCCACTCCCAGGTTGGTGTGGATTGCCATCATTTATTTTCTAGCAAATACTGCATATAATAAAGCAGTAGATTTAATTTCTTCTCTTTCCAACTCGTTTCCTTTGCATAGAAAAGTAGTCAATTCTGTCTCATATGCCATACTGTCAATCCCATCACCCAGAAGCATTGTTGGGCAGCTCTTATATCTTGTTTAAGAATTAGGGTCACTGTAATTGTCCATAGTGTGTTTTAGGCATTACAAATTGCCCAGAATTTTGCATCTAATACGTACCTTCAAATGTGGGACATAAATTCTAACAAAAATTTGATGAGGCCACCCATTGTGCTAAAATGACTGCAAAAAATCTGCTGGTGTACTACCTGATCCTCAAGTACCATTATAAATAAATAGCCTCTGAAAAATAAGGTCTGCATGAGTTCCATAAATGAATAAATCCACTCGTGATTCAAAATAGAAGGCTTTTAAACCATGCCAAGTGGTCGATAATGGTTAATATAGACTAGATTATTCTTATTCATGTCTGTTAATGCAGAGTAACTTTTTCTTATTTTCTTTGAACTTGTCTGATATAATCACCCAGTCTTCAAACAGGGTAAATATTAATGATCTGTGTACGTTCCCAGGCCTTTTTCTTTACCATTAGCCCAATTTGCTTTTGAAATTTAAACCACAAATGCCGTATTATTATTAGACACCATGAACTATTTTTAAAACAAATGAAGGAAATGTAATATTGCTCTCTTGGTTTTTTGCTATCGAGTCGTTCTTATTCCTTGCTTTGCACGTAATTGATTTAGATTTTCGGGTGCCTGGGAGCCACCATAGGTCATGGGTTTTATCCCGCAACGTACATTGTTTTTGAATTTATGGATAATTAGCCACATACTCTAATGTCCCATTTTTATTGAAATAGAATTTGATGCGACATTTATAATCTTTCACAGTCTAATACATAATTATATTCAAGATAGCATTTTGAAAATATAATATAATGTTTAATAATCAATACTTTCACATCAAATTTCGTAATCATAATGTTATCCGGCTTTAACTCCTTGCTATATGTATTATCTTTATAGTTAATTATTTGCATAATTTGTTTCTTAACTAGTTAATTGATTGTTTTATGGGATAATTATTTGTATTTAAATAATTGTGTTATTTAGTATTTAGTTACTATGGGTTTTTTTCATTTCATAGGAGTATACTTAACTTTTTCATGTGTTTGTTAACAATTTTATAATAGTATTTTTTTCCATATATAAACTCAAATGATAAAGAAGGAAAAAAATTGATTTTTCCATAGCAAAAATGGCTAACATGCTTGTGATCATGCTACGAATCTTAGAAGTTAATTTAAGTCACCAACATCAGATTCCAATCTCCGTTCTAAACCATTCTCTTTGCTTTGGAAACTATTCTGCCATCTGTGTTATGAAGCTTCAATTTAAAAAAACAAAATAGAATTATGCCAAAAAAAATACAATATGTCCCGTAGATTACAATTTTTTTTGCCAAAAAGGGTGTTATGTCATTTATATCGATATTTATCTTTGTATACCTTTTGATCTCGTATGTACTTGTTCTCGTCACACACAACCTGACGATGTCTGTTCTCTATTTCCCAGTCCTTGATGTAAACGTTTACGTTTCTATTAACTTTTCTTTCCAAAAGGTTTAGAAATATTGTAATGCGACTTAGCTCATTGTGCAGAATCGCATTGTGTGTTGGGAACAATCTTGATCATGACTGCACCTTTGACATATGGTGGAATATCTATTTTGATTGAGGGTTGTATAGATACCAAACCAATAGTCCAACTTCTCAACATTTGTCCCCTTCGATCTACGTTGAACTCTGAGCTCCAACATCGCGTGCATCTCTCCGATGGTGTGCACTTTCAAAAAGCTCTTTTTCCCTCAAAGTTTACAGGCCAGGTTGCAGATGGTCGTCTAAAAGATGGAAGCATTGTCCGACTGTGTAAAACCCTTTGCAGAATGCTAAAACATGAATTGTAAGCATCCATTTTCCTTTATACATGGATGCTCCATTTTCATTTCTTTTATATTCACTAAATTTTTTTCCCTTTTCTTTTTTTTCTTTACAGGACTGTTCTTGTCTCCGAGATGGAAGTTGTGACAGAAACACATCCTAAAATTGGTGCTCCCACTCCTATTCCCACCCATGTCATTCCTGGAAAGCAAACAACTACCAATACAAATCATGGAGATGACAAAACTTTGGTTCCACAAACACCTCCGTAAAAGAAAGTTGTCCTCCCTGCTAGTTCAAGGTTGCCTCTGAAAATAAGTGCCCTTAATACAACCTTGTGTACGTGGTCTATTGAAGGGTGTGCCCTTGGGAAAACATCGCTCAAGGAATATGAAAATGCAAATGGCACCGGCTCATATTTCGCCTTTGACTTTGTGGATGATGAAGGCGGGGAAATACGTGTTACATGCTTCAACAAAATTTTGGCAAAGTTTTTGAAGAAATTGAGGCTGGAAAGTTTATACACCATCGCAAATGGAAGGATAGGGAATGCAAAACCAGGTTACAATCACCTTAACAACGAATTTGAGATATTCCTGCAAGCTTCTTCCACTATCTCTCCGCTACTTGTCAATAACGCCATAATTCCTTTGCATAACTTTCACTTCATAGAAATCAAAGATATACCTGCAAAACCTGTTGGTTCCTTCATTGATGTTATTGGCATTGTTTTAGCAATCTCTCCTTGCTCCACTATTCGCAGGCGGGATTCCAGTGAAACTATACGGAGAAGCTTACAACTGAAGGACATGTCAGGATTTAGTGTTACTGTAACTTTATGGGGCCAACATTTACAGGATCTTGCCCAAGAACTTGAGGAGCTCCTTTCTATTCCTCAACTCCCAGTATTGGCTTTAAAAGTGGCTCACATATCGAGTTTCAATGGTACTTCCATAGACACTGTCTCCAGCAAAAAATGGTTTGTCAATCCTCATATTCCTGAATTGAAAATGCTGCAAGATTGGGTTGCCTCTAAAAATTACACTGTTTATACTCCCTCTGTAACGAACAAATTTCTAGGTCCTCCGCAAAGCTTAAAACCAGTGGGCAACAATTACAAAAATACTTCACATGGGAAATACAGTCAACAATGAATGGGCTACGCTTACAGCTACAATTACAAACATCACAATGGATAACTTCTACTACATGGCTTGCCCCCTTGCAATTGGTGAGAAACAATGCCAAAAGAAAGTGAAACTCGACAAACAATGGCTCGTGGTTTTGTGTAAGTTGTAACTCTCATGTGCATCAGTGTGACTATAGGTATGCTCTCCGTATAGACTTGCAGGATGGCTCAGGAGAGCTACAATTGAGTTACAACATTTGACACAACTGTTGAAGCAATCATGGGTGTCGCAGCAACAGACCTCCAACTATTGTGCATAGATAACGAGGCTACAACAGAAATTGCAAACCAGATAATTGGCCATGGCTACAAATTCACTCTCTCTGTGAAAAAAGAAACTTTCCATGGAAATACACAGCTGAAATGTGTCGTACTTGATTTCTGTTAAATTGGAGGATTCTAAAGTTGTTTCTTGACTTTGCCCTTCCTTCCCACCAAAACACTTTCCTATATTTTTGTTTCTTCATTCTTTGTTCATATTTCCTGTGTAATACGGTTTTGTCCACAGATACATTTCTACTATGCTTTTCTCCGCATGTTCCAATGGACTATAACTATAACATAGTTTTCCATTTAATGTTTGTAAATATTTCTTTACATGCGCGTCTATATCGCAAAGACACCTTTTTTGTAGTTGATACAAATGTATGGTTCAATACGTATATATATATATATATATATATATATATATATATATATATATATATATATATATATATATATATATATATATATATATATATATAGTTTATGCTTACATTATGCCATGCTTTATTCATTTCTTGAATGTTTACCTATGTTTCACACGAACTTCTTACTTATTTCTACCTTCTTCCTTCTTAATACCTATGTACAAAAACAAATTAACACATATCTCTATGCATTTTTCCTAATCAGTAACTCCGTACAAACACTTTTATTTCTTCCTTTGCTTCCTTAAAAATATATGCAAAACAAATTATTTTCCTTTTTGCTCTATTCCCTTTAGCTACACAAACATTAAACATTTAGAGCAAGATAAGCATCTACTAAATGTTTTTACATTCATTTCCCCTTATTCACATACATAATTTATTACTCTTCAAATCTTCTCTATCCCACAATTTTTTATGCGGTCTATGCAGGTCATTGTTTTAGGCACAATTCCTACCCCAGAGCAAAAAGAAAGAAGAAGAGCTATTTATGCCTTGCACAAAAAAGAAATCAATGCTTCCTATTGTGAATGCTATCGTCAGCTCCGATAGATGCCAACAAATTCTTCCGCTCTCCAAATTGTTGGGTTGCCCCCTTCCATGTCTTCCCCTACTACTTTCCCCTCCGCACCGGAAAAATCTCCTCCCCCTCTTGGCATTAATGACACCACTTGTGTCGGACCTAGGCTTCATCATGCCCGTAACATAAATTTGTAACCCTCTCCATTCCTGGAGAGCCCTCCATCTTCTTCAGCCCAATACTTTGCTCCTTCCAATAATTCACACTTCAGATTTCATTCATGCCATCACCCAGAACCAGACACATTCGCTTCTCCTTCTCTTTTCGAACTACCTCTTTCGTATTCTTCCACTCTACCATCACCTTCCTGCCAAACTCATCACAGAAGTCCCACCCAAGATTCCACCCCCCCATTCTGCTCCGTAGAACTTTCCATGTGGCCCCTTCTTGGACGGATGCCCAACGCAGATTCTGCCGAAGACTGGATCTTTTATCAAACATTCACACCTGCTCAATTTGTCTTGAGAACTACCCAAGCATAAATACTAGCTTCCATGAAGGGCAACACACATGCACTAGGTGCAAGTTCGAAAGAAGTGGACACCGCTTCTCATCTTGGAACAATATGGATCCTGGCCCGTAACCTTCCATTCTCAAATTTTTAACCCAGGTCGAAGAAATGTTGATTGCTCACATTAATCCTGTTTTGCAAGTCACACAAGTGCGTGGGGGACAATACAAATATTCAGGGCACACAATAAGTTTCCCACAAAACATTTCTTCCATTGCCAAATACCTTCCTCGTCGGCTAGGAGATTTTGATCTCTTGTTGGTAACAAAAACTAGAAAACAACATACAAAATATGACTTCTATGTAAGTAGATCCCGTGTTTGGGAAGCTATTCATTATAAAATTCTCCATGACCCCTACTATAAATATGTTCTTATTGATAGTGAGGCTCTTTCCTCTCTTCCACAGGAACCAACAAACATATCCTCCTCCCTTAACTTTGTTCCTATTGACCTTCCAGGCTCTCTCTTCTCTGAACCACACGATACTAGCAACCCTCCTTCCAACCTTGCGAGTATCCTGAGGAGACATCCTCATTTGTTCCTTGAGACCCAAACACTGGCACAGAAGAGGAGTTGATCATTCGATACCTCCTTTCAAATGGTCAGGTTACACCTTGTAACCTGCCTTGGCTTGAAGTCAGAAACACTCCAATTAATGAATACACCACAGAGGGCCTTTTCTCAATGGATTTTCCATGTTTGTTTCCAACTGGTGCAACATTTTTTAAACAACCGCGCATGAAGGATGTTCAAATGCATGAATATGCCCTCCACCTAATGTGGTACCATGATGATCATTTTGGGTCACACCCCAGGTTCTGGTACTTCTTACTTAACCTTATTATGAGATATAGGAGCCAATCTACAACTGCAGTATTCATGAGGTTGAACATTGAACATGGTGTTACCCCTACTATAGGGCAGCTACGGCAACGCCTACATGATTTCGCTGATGACTGCCTTCCACAAAGTTTAATGAGATTCAGAACCAGATTACACGGGACACAAACATTTTGGTCAAAGAGTAGAGGGGAGGTCTCTGACATGATTGAGAAATTGGGTGTGCCTACACTCTTCTTTACTCTAAGTGCAGCTAACACAAAATGGCCAGACCTACATAGCATCATGCTAGGTTTGTCTCCTGCTGAGGCCCTTGCAGTACAACACTGGAGGACCATGAACATTGTTAACCACCCTCATCATGTCGTTGCTTACTTACATCAAAGATTCACCATATTCCATGAGGAAGTGTTGTAGAAACATCTTCGTGCCAAAGACTACTGGTACAGGTAAAATTCTTCAATGCTCTATACTTTTCAGTTGCTTGAATACAAAATGATTTACCTTCCTTTACCACAGGTATGAATGGCAACATAGAGGTTCAGCTCATGTTCATGGTTTTCTATGGCTTGAGGATGCTCCAAATGTTGATCGCATCGACTGGTCAAATAATGAATCTGTCAATAGAGCGCAACAATACTTTGATATCTACATATCTGCATGGAATATGCACCTTGCTTCCGTTCGCAACAATACTTTGATCTACATATCTTGAAAGGATCATCTTGAATAGAGCGCAACAATACTTTGATATCTACATATCTACATATCTGCATAGGAATATTCAAGATGATCCTTTCCTTTTAGATTCATCTCAAATTCTTGTAGTTTCACCGTTACAAGATTTGGAGGAGCTAATAAATCGTGTTCAACGCCACACAAAGTGCTCCAAGAATACTTGCCTTCGAAAAAAAGTAACCGGCTCTAGTGTCGATACAACATACCTTGGGAGAATAGAGCTACTTCTTTATTGTTTGTTGATGAAAGTGCTTCAGTTAAATACCTCCCTTCAAGGATTGATGATAGATTGAACACACACAATCTAACAATGTTATCCATATGGAGAGCCAATATAGATTGTCAACTGGTTCTATCTCGCCATGTTGTCCTTAAATACATTGCTAAGTATGCTTCCAAAGTAGAAAAAAGGTCAGAAACATACCACCAAATGATTTCTAGATCGTCAACAGGCTTAGATCTTGATCTTCCTACACATTTAGCCATAAAAAAATGTTAACTGAGAGTGTAGTTGAACATGACATTAGTGCACAAGAAACATGCCACATGCTCCTCAAATTGCCACTTGTAATGTGTAGTCACTTTTTTGTGACGCTAAATGTGGGAAGAAAAATCATAAGAAAATTAGCTGAAGTAGAGTGTGAAGATGCAGAAACATCCTTGCTTTTAGATGCATACAGGGTCCAACCTTCATACATGGAAAGCGTTCCACTCATTGAAGTTACAGGTGATTGGAGTTACAACAAATACCGCAAGCACAAAAGGTGGAAAAGTCGTACCCAACCAGCTATTGTTCGGGTGTTCCCCAAATTTCAATGCATTCCATCTAAGGACTCCCCCTCTTTTGAACTTTTTAGTTGGTCTGAGCTCCTTCTATACAAACCTTTTCGCAACATTTCTAATGATATTGGTTCAACACCTCAGCAAACCATTTCTCATTGGAGCTTGTTTAGACACAATTATCAGCCTTGGCATATTGCTCAGCGTGAATCTAATGTGTCCTACACCTCCGGCAGCGACACTGAGTCCGTGGTCAACCTCCCCCTTCTAGTTGAACAATTGTACGATTGGAAACATTTGGCTCGACTCCACCCCGGTAGCACTTCATTCCTTGATAACTTGCAAATGCTTGGACTTCTTGAATTTGACACCCTTCACAATTGGAGTGGACATCATATTCCATTTACTCTGCAGTCTCTTGGTGTCACTTTCATTGAAGATACCAAGGTGAACCATCTTTCAGCTACCTTCATGGACAAGTTCGACTCTCCAACTTCTGGCTTATCTCCAGAACAACAACAAGCTTTCAACATAGTTAATCAACACTTCACACATAGATCCAGCCTTCCTCCATTGAAACTTATTATACAAGGGACTACAGGTACAGGTAAATCATTCCTCATCAACATTTTAAATTCTTCTTTCACCTCTTCCTCCAGCCAAGGCCTTTCCCCTCTCCTTTTGCTCGCCCTAACAGGAGTTGCTACATTCAACATTTATGCTTCTACGATACACTCAAGCCTCTAGATTCCCATTAAAGAGCTCAAACCTTTAGAAGGCCAAGATTTATCGTCTCTTCAAGACTCACTCAAACACATCAAATACATTTTAATCAATGAAATGAGTTTCCTTGGTCCAAAGCTTCTTTCCAGAATCGACTACCATCTTAGGGAGGATTTCTCACACTTCAAAGACTCAAAATTTGGAGGTAGATCTATGATCCTTGTCAGAGACCTTGGTCAAATTCCTCTGGTTATGGACATTCCACTTTATGCAAGCAAGTCTTACGGAGCTACCCTCTGGCGTGAATTCAACATATCGGTCTCCCTTCATTCAATCTTCAGGAAACAAGGCTCTGAACCTGCATAGACATCATTCAAGGAATTACTGCTTAACATTCATAATGCCATTCCTCTAATGCAAGACTGGGAAGCTCTTATGTCAATATATGATTCCTCCCTATCTGAACAAGAAAGGATTGAGTTTAAAGAAGGCCCTCATCTTTTTGCTCAGAATGACCTTGTGGACTCGCACAACCTTTTAATGTTGAAGTCCCTTAACTCTCCTATAGCCAGATCTATTGCTGAAAAGACAAGACGTTCTACATCAAGTGACACCAAGGATGATTAATTGAAGCTCAAGGTTCTTCTTTGCATCAATCAAAAAGTAATGCTTTCCACAAACTTGTGGGTTGAGAAGGGTCTCGTCAACGACGCTACTGGTTCTATCATCGACATAGTCTATGGAATATCCTCCAGCCCTCCAAATCTACCTCTGTTTGTCGTCATCAAATTTGATCATTACATAGGACCTCCCTGGGATTTAAACAACCCCTTGCATTTTCCTATTCCTCCCATTTCTAGAGGAGGCCGTAGAAAACTACCGCTCAAAATGGCTTGGGCTTTTTCTATCCACAAATCTCAAGGGCTTACACTATAACTTGCTATGGTGGACAATGGCAGAATTGAAAGACAAGGCCTTACATTCACTGCTATCTCAAGGGTTCCGTCTCTCTCTTCCCTTCGTTTTTCTCAAACTTTCTCTTTCTCTCGTTACTCTTGCATGTCCTCCACTCCCCTTCTACATTCCAGGCTCCAAGAGGAATATCAGCTTCGCTCCCTTCCATTTTCTCTAGCTCTCCCCGTAAATCGTTCATCTTAGCTCCTTCTAGCTCTTGTGGGGCCGCATTCCCATTCCATCTTGGTGTCGCTCCTACCTGTATATATCTCGTGTTTTTTGTTTTGATAACAACTTATGCCTTGTATTTCTATTTCTTTTATCTTGTTCATTGAACTAAGTTGATCTGTGTTATTTTCCTCGTACTCTCTTTTTCTTTCATCCAACCACTCTTTCGACATTTTCATCACACACCCTGCGTGCGATTCGTTATAGCCATATTGAAATACCTTCCTCCCCAAAATCATAATTTAACTAAATTACTAGTGTTTTCTTAAATTAACATCAAAATAACGAAAATGACAACTAATTCTCATACCTACATGTTGGAAGCCCCACTTTGAAACTTTTGTGTAGAACAAAACAATTCTGCACCACGTACTTTGTATTTAAAATTCACACTTATTTCTATTCAAGCCCCAATTAGAAACTATACATTAACAAAATCCCTTAAAATCTTTTAATGTATTGAATTCCAAGGTCATCACCAGTACCACCGACTCTTTGGAAGGATATTTTATTTCCATTTTTAATTGAAAGAAGATATAATTCAGCGAAGGTATTTAAATTTATAATTTTAACTAACAAACATAATTTAGCGCTTAAAAACTAAAAAATAATAATAAAAAAGAATGAAAGAGATTCATATTGTTTAATCTCCCATCTCTAATCTCATACCTTATGAAAACATGGCAAATCAACCATTTTAAGCATGATAAAGAAAAGAAAAAAACAAAGGCAAAGCATTGTTATGTTTGACTAAAAAATAAAATTTGAAGGCACATACCTAATTGAGAGAGAGAGATTAAATAATAATATCAATACATTGTGTTTCAGAGTTGATTTTTAACATATCTGATAAATAGATTGTGTTTCAGGGCTGATATATAATACAACTAGCAATCACATGTGTATAATGAAATGTGAATGCTGAATGGTATATGTTAATAGATTTAGAAAGATAGTTATTACTTTTCTAGTTGATGTTGATAAGGGGTGTGATTGACAATACTAATTTTCTATTAAAGCCAAAACAAATGTTGCAAAACACATTAGAAGGTATGTTAGATCATAGTTAGGTGTAATAATTGAATAAAAATGCAAGTGAGGCCTATAAGTTTTCTAATACTCACTCTCAATAATGTAGTGAATGTGAAGTGTCGTTGTCAAAATAGATTGAAAGAATGACTAAGTGCTTTAACATATTATCTCTCCATGAAATTAAAATGAGACATAATATGAAATCATATATAGACAAATTTGAAATGGTTATGGTACAACCCAAATTACTTTATTACATCAACGAGTTTGAGAGCATCATTGTTAGAGCTATGTTGTGCATATCTTATGATCATAGCATTCCATGAGACCACATTTCTTTGAGGCATTTTGCAAACAAAAAATGGTATATGTTATTTGTGTTAGAGGGATAGTTTTTATTTTTGTAGTTGTGTTTCTTTAAACTATGGGTCATTGATTTTTTATGTGTAGAAAAAAAGTGATATAATGTACAAATCTTTGGATAGAAAAAAATATAAATTACATTGCTCTTTCTCGGAACTTTAAAATTCTAGGCATTTGTGTGTAGATGAAGACAATTAAAATGTGTTGTTGTCAGTTAACATAAAGAAACGGGAAACAATAAAAAGGAAAAATCAAACATGTATGTTAAAAAGTGTAATTTTGTAATTGTAGATATATAGACGAACCGATTCATTTTGTAATTGTGTAATTTTATTTACACGTTTCCTACAGAGATGAAGATGTTGATTTTGCAAGGGTTTCCTGCTATGGATATTGCTAAGATGGTGTTTTTGTGCACGGAGTTTTGATATTTGGCTTCAAATGATGAATTATGGAAGAAAAAGTATTTGGATGGAGAGGAGGAGGGCTTGTCCAAGGAGGAGGAGCTAAATGGATTTGATGGTCATATTGACGTGGATGATGATCCATATTTACAGCTTCAGAGAAAATAGCCTTTGATTTATAATAAAGGTTAGGAGTATAATAAACAATGGAATATGTGATTTTAGTTTTTGTTGAATAACTACTACTATTGTGAATTCTAATGATATGTATGTATCAAACTCTTATGGCATCTTTTGTATGTATTGTAAAAGGAAAGTGCCAGGATTTCTTTATTTTACTATCTTTGGATCAATGTCTTGTATGCATAGAACTCTATTACATTCTTTGTGGGTTAAAATTCACATATGACGTGTAATTGAAAACTATGGATTTAAAATCCAAATTTCAAATGCATGGTAAAATTTAGATCATTTAATTCTTGTTTATGTTTAATAATTGAGGGTTCTGAATGTTATTTTTATCATGCACTTGAAAAATCACCTCATGTAGAGAGATTTGAATATCGATGCCATATCGACACATATTATATTTTTGTGCTTGTGTATAATTTTGTATGTTATATAGATTTGAACCTTTAGCAATCTTTTTGAAAATTTGAAAATTTGTGAACTTTTCATCTTCTTGGGCCTACCAAATGTTCTAGGTCTTTGTTATATGGTCTCCTATGCTACAAGAATCACATAAAGAATCTACATTCCTGCCGCAACACTTCCTTGTGCCTCCTAAACCAACTGGGGTATCAACCTCTTCAGTCTATTGACCATCACTTCATTGCAGAGACTTTCTGACTTTCATCCAACATCAAAATTGAGGAGGAGATCTGATTTAATATTTTGCAAAGATTGAACTTGCCTTTTGTTTTGTTTTCTCCTTAGCTGTAACATTCGATAACCTTGGAGAGCCTAAATGCAAAAAATAGATGTGTCAATAAAGAAATTCTAATAAGATATTACTTTTTGATTTGTTGTTTGATAATCTATACAATATGAAATCATGTCTAGCCATTTAAGTTATATCACCTTGCTCTATTTTGTTTGCAGAGCCTTTCGTAAATTCCTTTGGATGATATGAATGGTACAAAGTTATAATTATGCAAAATAGGCGTTGAGAAGAATGCATCCCATGCCCACTCCCATACTGATGATGGTCTAGATCAACACCACTAGATAAAACATCCAATCGGGCATTTGTTTTCTTAGATGTGAATGCGGAGTTGAAAAGATATATTTTTTAATGATGTGGATGTGAAGATGAAATGATCACCTATCGAGGATGTCGTTAGTGAGTTCTCTGAAGCAAATGCTGTGGTGGTCATGCTTCTTGCAAATATCTAGCACTATGGACATGAGGAAATAAGAGTAAAATGTGTCTTCCGCTGTCGTGGAGAGGGAAAAAATTCCAAGCGGCCATCTCATTCCTTGGAAGGTGTAACGAAGTGCCAGAATAGTCAGTCATATTATTACAGTCATCAACTACAAAAGAAATAATTATCCCTCTAAATCAAATAACATATACCATTCAACATTCACAATGCATTGTACACATGCAATTATTAGTTTTAGATACTACATGAGTTAATGACCCAACAACCTGGGACACTTCTTAGTATGCTATTGTAGGGTGAGTCCTCCCAACTAGATGTGTATTGAAAATTATACTTCATGTTTTCAATTTATGACCGCATTAAATCAAATTTACATCCGGCTTCAAATTTTATTCACACCACTTCAATTTACTCATGTATACTAATAAGAGAACTCAATTTCCATTAACTCTCTATACCTAACAAAAGGGTATACCATACCTAACTACTAGCTTTTATCAATTCTTAGATTTTTTGTGATTCTTATTTCAAGAGTTTGGCATATCGATGGTATATTTTAAGGCCGTGACTAACAGGATTCATGGAATTACCACTGGGTCTTCAGCCTGAGATCTCATTTACACCCGCCCATCGTGGCTTAGAAATGGATTCATCAACATTGGCAATAAAACCTTAAATTGGGTTATAATAACCTTAAATTACCTTTATACTTGGATCTTAGCTAGACCGCCTTGCTCAATGTGAACACTACCGTCTGGACTCTGCGGAACAACCCTGTTTAAAATCCTTCTGAACGAAAGGAGCTGAGTTGTGGGTGACTTGAGAGATAATGACTTGCCTGAAGAAGAGAGCTGGTGCTGATGATGATGCCTCAGAGAAGAAAAGTTGTCAGGCCTTTGCGGCGGTATGTCAAAAACAATTCTGTCCATCTACTTCCTTGATGAGCTCCCTTAGACCAAATTCGAGCTCGACCGCAAATGAACCCGGATTCCAACAACAATAATGGAAACAACCGAGACTTGTTCTTCACTTACAATGCTTGATAACTCCCCAAATACTATAACCCTAGTATGGATCAAATTTTTAGTCTTCCTGTATAAACGATGGGATGAATATCTTTAAAAAATAGGGATTTCATAGAAGGTTGCATATACACAGAAAATATAGTTTGAGGAAAAAACGTCACAACCTACGAAAGAATCTACGTTAATATAAATCTTAATCATCATTTTTCATAAAGAATCACTTTTACAGCACATGAGATCAAATGAATTCAGCCAATTGACTATGAATTTAAATGCATATCTATGTAATTCAATTTAACACAACGGATTGAATGGAACTTGGAGAGCTTGAAGAATGAAATTATAGTTTTAGTGACCAGTATTTAAAGGTTAATGCATGTAAAGGCTATAAAATAAAATTTAAAAATAGTAAAGCCAAATAAACATGCAAAATTAGAAAAGCAAAATTGTTAGAAAAGCAAAAATTAAAATTGTTAAAAATAACAAAAGCAAAATTATTAAAAATAGCAAAACCCTCATTTAATCCGTCGAATTTGACATGGTTCCATGAATGTCCACAAATCCTTTTCCCATAAGGGTAATGCCTTCAACATAAATAAAAGATCTTATTCCAAAAAATAATAAAAAAAAGATTCATTTTTAATAACATTGAATACGGTTGATTCCATTTCCAATCCAACAGATTTCTTCACAATTATTGCGATTCCATGGAGATCTTCACCTCCCACAACTACTACAACTGACCTGCTCTCACTTGCAACTTTCAACAACTCATTGCACATGTATTCATCTATCTCATCAACAATTTCCCTATACTCGCTATCTAAGAATTTTCTATTAATGCATTTCTCATTTAAGATTTCATCGTGCACAACCTTAGTATACCATGAAATATAGTGTTTAAACATGGTTGAAGGTAGAAAATAAAGCACGAGTACCATAAGAATAGACTTAGTTTTCTCTGAGATGCTCATCACTGCCAGTACCCTCTTTTCCCTTAATGTATGAGAACTATGGTTTCCAAATAAAACTTTACCACCATATTTCATTGCTTCTTTGTAGGCTTTTTCGTAGGCTTTGCAAATATTTGAGTCTTGACGAATTTCCTTAGAAAACTTCGTATACACCAATGAAGATAAAAGTAGATATAGATAGTTTTCTTTTCTCCAAAAGCTCCTCACCGTACCAATAAAATTAGACACCACTTTAATTTATGAGTCTCGAGGGGCCAACAGATTTTCAAACCTTTCTCTATCAAACCCCATAAAAACAATCTTTGGTTTAAGCAACCTTACAATATATTTCACATCTCTCAAACTACGGGGAGAGATATAACATATCCCAACCAAATAAACATTGCAAATTCCACTTGGGGATCTGGCAAATTGACATTGCAAAAAGGTCACTCTTTTTCCTCAACTCCTTTAGTGAAAACATAAGGTCTTTATTGGATTAATCCACCTTGCAAAACTTTTGCTCGTCTTTCTTATTACGAGAGCCATGTTCAAACAATTTGAAACAATCAAACTTCTTAAACTTCTGCAATCTCTAGAATTGTGAAATGGAAAAATTTGCATGTAATTAAGTTAACTCCCACAATAACTGGAAGACGATACGTATATGAAACTTTCTTGGACTAAAATCAAAGGTCTTAAAAAGAATAGAACTTTAAATTTATTAAATGGAATGAAAATAGTAATTATCTATTTAAAGATTCAAAATTGATTTAATAATAATAATATAATTTTTCTATCTATTTAAATTATCAGCAAAGCTATAAAATAAAATTTAAAAATAGTAAATCCAAAGCAACATGCAAAATGAGAAAAACAAAATTATTAGAAAAGCAAAAAGTAAAATTGTTTATAATAGCAAAAACAAAATTGTAAAAAATAGCAAAACCGTCAAATTTAACAAAGTCCCATGAATGTCTGCAAAACCTTTTCCCATAGGAGTAACGCCTTTAGTGTAAAAAGTAACATATCTTAGGTGGATGGTAAATGATATATTTATTTCAAACAAACCAAATATAAATATAAATGTAGTAACAAATTAAACATTGTCACATTTCCAAATATTTGTGCTTATTATAGGGACTCACGGAGTATACAGGCTTCCGTTGACTTCACCCTAAATTTACCAAAACAAATTTATATAAAAATAAAATATTTTATTTAGTTTCAAAAAAACTTGAAATTGCTTGAGAAATAAAAGCTTCACATTACTTTAGAAGTCCTTATAAATAAAATAATTGATGTTGCCATACTCGACCAAAATAGAAATAATTCAGTGGAAAAGAACACCGAACAAAACTTGCTAATTCAGAAACAAATAGTTGTTCTTGTTAGCAATTTAGAACTCTTTGTTAGCGTAGTGCTAGCATATTAGAATAGGATGTCAGGGTAAGTAAACTGGTAGTTACAAAATAGTTAAATATTACATCAATTTTTAATGACTGCAGTGTAAGTCCCCTTCAATGGTGTATAAATTGTGCTCTGTTTTGGTGAATAAATAATAAAGCATTGCATGTTTGCTCTCATTCTGGTATCAGAGCTTAAGCTAAAAACCTGAGACCTGAGCGTGTAGGTGCTGGAGAGGAATCTGCTCGTGTTTTTTAAGCTGCTGCTTCAAAAACCAACGATTTGCTAAATTGCTTGTTGTTTGTTTGGCGTGGGAAAAGTCTTTGGCAACGTGTGATGGAAACGTGCCAATTTGAAGTTTTTGGCATTGAGCTTGCTCCCTTGCCTCCAATCGACCTACAATCTGTAATCAAGACATGAAGTAAATAATTATGTTATTTTTTTCACAGCAACCTGAGTGGCATGGACTGACAATTTTAGCGCAGAACTGGGTGACCCATCCAGAATTTGACGGGAAGGATCAGATCTAACTTTTCCTATTCATGGCTATTTGTTGCTGCGAAAGGGGAGAAATGTTTCGGGAGGCGTGAAAGGAGTTTCTTCGTCTTTTGTTACTGCTGTGTGCTGGACGTGGCAGACCATTGGTGTAGCCTTTCCAGCAGAGGCGTGTAGCTTCTGTGAATAGATGTGACGTGGCGGTGAGAAGCTGTTGAGTGCAAGGGTGATCTGGTGCATGGTTTGGCCGTTTGCTGCTAGTTTTTGGCATTTACATACTGGGACGTGGTGCTGCATATACAAAATCAGACCCAAAACTATTGCATGCATAGAGTCCTAACAGATCCAAGCGATTTCCTCTCTGTGCAACTGATCCAAATCGCATTTTCCTCTCTGGTATCACAATCACGAAGCCGCGTATGTCAAGCGTACAAGGAAGTGTTGGAATAGCCAAAATCCATGTAGAAGATTCACAGGCCGAAATTCACACCACTAAAAGCCGTGTAGAAGACTCACATGTCGCGAAACACCATCGTGACGCTTAGGAGAGCTCCGTGTTTTATATCGCTAGAAGCCCTCCGCGACACTCCCAATCTTTAGTTCAACGAGCTCATCCGCCAGGGACTTCTGGACTATTTATTGTTCAAGTGCGCTACCAAGCAAAGAGAATACGAGCAAAACTGAAAGCGGGATACAACGTAGACTGAGAAGATGAGGTCAAATGCCCCAAGAAGCATCTGTCTCTCAGCTTGTGATTACCGAGATCATCTTCAAGTTCGATACTGTCGCTAGTAGGTCAAAATCCTTGTAATTTTCTCCCACAAAGAAATAAAATAAACATATTTCCGCCCCAAAATTTCTTCTGTCCAATGCCCAACTTCTCAAACGACCGAAGTATACCTCCTAGAAAACGAAGATGTGCACCATCCTTCAATTTGAGGGACTCTTGTGCGTCATCGCAGGGTTTGTGTCAGTTCCTACTAATCCCGATGAGCTGTTGAAGTTTGAAGGAGTTGATGTCAAAGTCTTGATGCTGATTACGTTAGGTATCACTGATGATGTGCAACCACATGTTTGGGATGTAGTGATAGGAAAGGAAGCATGGGATAAATTGGCGACCATCTATGAGGCGAAGAATCAGACGAAGATCCTCTATCTGCAGTCGCAACTTCACACACTATCCATGGGGATTGATGAGAAATTCAAGGAATTCTTACGTCGGGGGGCTGAGCTGTGAATGAAACTGTTAGCACTTGGTGAGACAGTTGAGGAAAATTTATTGGTCCCAATAACCTTGAGAGCTCTCCCTTCCCAATTCAGAGTGTTCACGATGACATTAAATGTCTCCAAGTAGATAATGTCATTTGAAGAACTCATGAACCTTGTACAATAAGAAGAAGCCATCAACTCAGTCCAGGATGAGTTGCAAGAAAAAGCCCTTACCTCAAAGCTGCAACGTGGTTAGAAGTTCTGCAAGGGACCCCGAGAGAAGAAACCATAGAAACAACACTAACAACAGTCTCCAAATCATCAAAAATCTCAAAATGACATCCTCGCTGGAGGAAGCAGAGGGGACATCTCACAGCTTAATAAGATGATGGATCTGATGAGGAGATACCTGAAGAAGCCAATTGTGGTGTACATACGAACATAGTGTTAGCCTACAAGACCTCAAAGCCAACGAAGAATGTTTGATTGATAGATTCAAGTGCTAGTAATCACATATTAGGTGAGAGGAAGCTGTTTGATTTATTAACAGACCAACCCATCAGAAATTGGGCGAGGATCATTGATGATAAAGAGTGTGTTGCAGAAGGAGTAGACCAAGTCACCATTCCTATCAGAACACACAAATGTACACTCACAAAGCTATTGTATGGTCATGGTTTGACATCCAATCTCTTATCAGTCAGTCAACTTTTGAATAATCTTCTGAAGGTGGAATTTCTTGTTGCTAATGGCATCAATTCCTGCTTTATCTCATGACAAGGTACAGTTCTTGCTAGAGCATTTTTGAAAGATAAATTATTTTCCTTAGATGTTGTCTCATCTTCTGTAGTAGCTCTATCTGCCTCTACGGTAGAATCTACTGCCCTCTGGCACTACTGTTATAAACATTTCTCTGCTGGATCTTTGTACCAACTAAGTTCAAAGGCGGTGGTATATGGAATTCTCAAGTTATTGACCTCCTTTCCCATTTATCCTAGATGTATTACAGGTAAACACCATATGGATCCATTCAATACAAGCACCTTCCATGCCAAGAAACATTTGGAGGTTGTTGATATCGATTTGCTCAGACCATTACTTGCTTCATTTTACAAGTACTTCAAGCTATTTGTGGATGACTACTCTCAGAAGACATGGGTGTTTTTCCTGAAACAAAAGAGTGAGGCTTTTCATCATTTCCAGCTGATCTATCACCTTGTGGTGAAGAAAACTGGTCAACATCTTCTTCTACACCACTCATATTGAGGGGAGGATTCAAATCAAATAAGTTTTTGGAATTCCTTAACCAACAAGGCATCAAACATAATCTAATTGCTCCCTACACACTACAACGAAATGGATTGTTTAAGTGATAGAATTGCATTGCGATGGATATGGCTCCCTATATGTTGTCAACAACAAAGTTGGAGGAACGATATTGGGTAGAATAAGTGTAGACAACTGTTTATCTTTTGAACATAGAACCAACAAAGATTCTACATGACAAAACACCAAAAGAGGTATGGAGTGGTGGTAATCCATCAATTTCTCATCGGCAAGTGTTTGGTTGCACATCATATATGCATGTCCAAGCTGAAAAGAGGAATAAGATCGAGCCAAAAACACTCTTGTGCATTCTATTGGGCTATAACAATACCTAGAAAGAATGCCTTTTACTGGATTTTGAGACAAATAATATCTCTAAAAGTCGAGACGTGGTTTGTGACGAGTCATCCTTTGACTCAGTAATGCATAAGTAGAATAAAAACAAGCCACCTCTCACCAATTGATATTTGAGTCAGATGATGAGCAAAAGGAGACTTATCATAGAAAAAATGAGCTGCAAGGGGAGATGTATGTTAATCTTGGAAAATTAGAGAATTTTCCTAATCTAGTAAGTTCTTCACATTATCAATAGAGTTATGGTCTGAAGTGGGTAGAAAAATATCTCCTGAGCACTTTTTCTGGATTAAGAACGAGGAGTTCGATAATAAATGAGCTAAATATTAGACTCTTGAGTATAGTAGTTGATAAAACTGAACCTGATAATGTTTGAGAAGCACTAAATTAAATTCAATGGGAGAAAGCCATGGATACTGAGTATGAATCACTCACATAGAATCAGACTTTGGAACTTATTGATCTTCCTACTCGAAAGAAACCCATAAACTACAAATGGGTTTTCAAAAATAAATATAAGGTAGATGGATCCATCAACAAGAAGGCATTGACTACGAAGAAACCTTTGCAGGTAAGTGCACGAAGTTGGTGGACAATTTCATGGACATAAAAACCTGAAATAAAGGAACCGCGATCGCAGTTCCTGAATTCTAGGTTCAGTAATTATTGAACCTAAAACTGCGATCACGGTTTAGAACCATGAGCGCAGTTATAAACCGTGATCGTGGAACTCTGAGAAAAAATTTAATAGTCCCGCGACTCCTTATTTTCCTCATTTTTCATTTCGAACTGCGACTTTTCCTAAACATTTTTCACTCGCGCTTTCAATACCATCTCAAAATTGCTCATCAGACTTCTGGATAGCGATAGATTCAACCATGCCACCAAGACGAGGAGGTAAGTCCCCAATTGTAATCATTTTTTTACATTTTAGGTTTTTTTTTTTTTCGCATTTTAGGTTTTTTTTGCATTTTCATGGGTTTTTTGAAATGTTTGTTTATGTATACAATTTTCTTGTTTTATCAGTTGGTCGGCAAGCTCGAAATCATGCAAACCGTCAAAACATTCCTCAAAACCCACCGAACATTCCTCAAAACCCTTCTCCAAACATAGATCCGCCTCCTGTGGCTCCTTCTGTCCCCACTGAGCCAACAAAAATGCAAGATAATATCATTGGAAGAATCCAAGAAAATAAAATTGTCATTGAGAACCTAATTCAAACTATAAGACAAAATCATGCTACAAATCCATCCCACATGACTTTAGCCAATACATTGCAAACATTGATTGGCGAAGTCGAGTCTGCAACCAACCAAATACATAGATGGAACACCTTTAGAAGTGACTGTAGGTGGTGGTATGTGGATAAACTATCCCATGTGGCCATCAAAGACAAAAAAATCTGAAAAGACCTCATTTGTGCATTATTTACCGACCTTAGAACTAATGCCCCCCATACAGTTACTTGCAAACGGTTCCCAATCCATTGGTGCCATGATGACAGAATCAAAAACAATTTTTGGGACCGATGGTGGATGGTTTTTGATTATCCACCATGCAACAACAATGAGGTTCCTCTTTATTTTTTGAAGAAATTATATTGTGAGTTCGTGCTCAATGAGGTCCTGACTTATTTTGAGTTTTTTGACTTTTTTGGTCGAGGAGGTGGCTCTGCATAGAGCAGACCTGGTGCACACGTAGGTTAGCCTAGGATCCCCCATGCCCCAAAACCCCCACTGCCTTCAGTTATCCCTCTTATAGTGAAGGAGGTTGTGGAGATTGATACATTACATGCATTGAGGGAGCTCACTGACACTCTCACCTAGCATAACACCCAGATTGCATCTGATGATGTTGGTGGAGGTGCCAGTTCTAGTGCACCACACCACTGTGGATCATGTGGTGCCGTATGCACTGCAGGTGAGACATCATTTGCTAGTTCACATGATTTCTTTTCTATAGATGAGATGCTGGGGAATGTTTTTGGAACTGGAGCCACTGATATTGGTCTTTCACAGGTAAATTTCAAATAAATTTAAATAAATTTAAATAATATATATACAATAGTTTAATTCATATGTTTGAGATATTATATATATATATATATATATATATATATTTGATTGTACGTCATGTACATACATGTAAAAAACTAATTTTTTATTTTATTTTAAATAGCAAGAGCCAGTGAAGGAAACATCCAGCGTCGACATGCTAGCTACTGCGGCTGGGTGTGTTTCAAACGTAAGTTTCAAGTTGTACAATCTTACTTTTTTAATAAATCATTTAATTGCACTAGATTATTATTATAATTTGTTTCACGTGTATATTGTACATGTATTAATATTTTTCTCTTTTATACACAGGAGCCTGACAGGTCATCATCTGCTTAGGGAACTGAGGCTACTGGCATGCCTCACATGAGTTTTACGTAGGTTAGTAAATCTCTTTACACTTTGTTTCTAATTACTGGAAGTTCACACACGGATTGCATGCTTTGGACCTCTGTCATGTAGATTTTAATATTGATTTGTACATGTTTTTTGTATAGCTTATGACTGCTAGAGAGACTCCTCCATATATGCAGACTGTGTAGGCTACTGTAGATACTGCCATAGCATCTGCAGATCCACTAACTGAGGTACACAATTTTTTAAATTTGTTAAATTTTAGAGGTTCATTATTTCTTATTAAACTTAAATCTACAATATCAAATTTTGTAGGTATATATGTGAAATATTTAATTTGAAAATTAATTATTTGCATGTAGCTTACCCCTTGTGAGTCTATTGTTGTCCCTACAATGTGTCAACAACAAATTGATAGGGATCATGACATTGCGGTAAGATTTCACATGCATTTTAACTAAATTGTACAAGTTTCTAAATTTTGAATGTATTTTAAAATTTTGCGTGTTAAAAACTTGTTGTTTATGAATATGTAGGTTAGGTTGTAGGCATGCTTAGAGACACCTAGGACCACACGGATGAAATCCATAGTGGCATCTCCCTCCACTACATCCCCAGGTCGTGGACGTGCTACTTCTAGCAGGGCGAAGAGAGGGAAGATGTTTCATGAGTAGATTTATAGTCCACCTGGATGTACATATGTGGTCATGAGTAGATTCACAGTCCATTGTATATATATAGCCTTTTGCGACTGCATGTGGTCCCATATGTACATTATGACACATGCTTAGTTCGAGATGTACACATACATTATGAACTTATGTACATATATATTTTCAGAGACGTGCGTCTGGAGCACACTTTGTTTGATTCTTATATATATACATCCATGTGTGTTGGTTAAATCATATTTATGACTTTTTCAGTTCTTTAACAAGCAGTGTAATGTGGTTAATCATCATCTTTGGATGGGTATATACCAATTTTTCTATATGTTCTTTGTCTTGTTTGTTTACTAATGAATCAACTTGAGGATTTCACTATGAGATTTATGTTTTTTTTTCTTGCACTTGGATCAATGAAATAAATTGTCATGTGAAATTTTTTATTCCAATCTATTGGTTCAGGATATAATAGGGTAAATTTTCAATTGGATGGAGTATCTAATTATATGACAAGGTAAAAAGAACTCAATTAGGAAATATGTTACTTGAGTAAATATCCTTGTATAGGACCTCCATTGGGAATATGCATCACGTTGTCAAAATGAGATGAGCCATCCTCATTTTTTGAATAGGTTGTGTCTATCTCATAAGGTGGATCATTATGGGGCCTGATTCCAAGGCCATGTTCAAGTTCAATTTAAAATAAGGAATGGGAATAGGTTCTGGAACCTTATTTGTGCATTGATTTTGCATCCTTGAATCCATTATAAGGTCCATGACATATACCATGCAGTGGACTTTAATATACTGTGGATCTTGATGACATGATGACATCATGCCATGGTACCCTAAGGATAGGGAATTTTTTAGATCATGATATATGTTGGCCCTATTTATATTGGAACCACTATAGGTATTATAATACAAGTGATGTGAGTTTTTGTACCCAAATCACTTAATGGCAATGGTATAAAGATGCTAGATCTGTAAAACTGAAACAGTTAATTATATCTAGATTGTATTTTCATAAATTTACAATCTTGGATGCTTGCATTGTTTTGTCTTGGAATAATTCACATATCGCATCATTCCCTTGTGCAATATTCAAACCAATAGATCTATAGGGATTATCTGATAACTTATGGAAAATGTTTTCAAGAGGTAAAGCATGCGTTATTTTAAAGAATATGGTGAGTATACTCTTAAAAATTGGTAATATGCTCCAAGAATTGTTCTTGTGATGATTATACTTGAATAAGCTATTCAGGCAGGTAGCTAGTTTGGTCTATGACTTGAGGTTTCTTGAATCAGTATATACATATAATTTGCTTATGCGTATGTAAAGAATATTTCACAGGTGAAATGTGTACATTCCAAAATACAAGTATCTGTCTAGTGTCCATTGTGCTACATGACTTGAAATTTTCAAATTTTCTTTAATTTTGTAACCTACATGCCTGTAGGTGTTACTTAAAGTGCTTGAAAAAAATTTTCAATGCCTAATCTTGACAGGAGTACATATATGATAGATTCTTGAAGGTACTTTGGGTGATTTTGTGTGCTAGAAAGATATTTTTTCGACAAGATGAAGCTATATTTGGAGGGAAGGTTGATGATTTTATGATAATCAGTTTACAATGATATGAAAAGGAGATTCTATAGAGCTATATGATGATGTGTATGATACAAAACACTCAGGGGGACATTGTTTATTTAAAGGCTTTTGAGGTCTGTGATGAGTGTATTCTCCAAGAACAAGTAAGGTATGAGTCATGAATGCATTATTTCTTCCCAATACATGAAGGCTACAAACATGTGAATAAATCAAGTTTTGGTGCCTAACAAGTAGATTTGGCCCAAAGATGAAGGTAAGAAGGATCATTTTTCTATAGAGATGACTATTTTATGTATGTAGGTCTGGTATAGTGGATTCTTGAAGGTGAAAAAAGCTTTTTTGAGGAATGAATTTTTTTACATACCTACAAGGTGAATGATGGTGCTCTTACTCAAAGAAAATTTATGATGATGATAAATATCAATGATTTTCAATATGTTCAGATCATGCATATGTTATTCCCAGGGGAGCTTAGTGTCTCTATGCTTGAAAAGAGGCTAAAATCAGTTTTTGAGTGAAATTTCAAGATTTTGAGATTATTTAAGACATTTGGTTGATGTTTCTAATGAAGAGGTGATCCTATCAGGAGGAGAAAGATGAAGAAGATGTTGTTAAATGTATGCATTTTTTGTTAATGTAAAAAATGGGGGTAACTTACTTCCGGGCTACTTCATTCGGGCGTAGTCCCTTAAGAGCCCTGAGACCAAAATATCGTTCAACTTCGACAGGTGACTACTCAGACTAGTGCAGTACCTAGAGAGGCCTCATCTGATCTGGAACCTTAGTGTAGGGACCAATGTAAGGTTGTCAAACGCTATATGGTGCAAACGAAAGGGTCGTACAATAGCCTCTATTGGTTTTACTTCCTTCTGGGTGTAGTCCCTTAAGAGCCCTGAGTGTTCAACTTCGACGGGTGACTACTCAGACTGTGGCACCTAGAGAGGCATCATCTGGAACCTTTACAGACCCTGTACAATAAACGCACGAAATAGTGTAGTTGGAGCCAGTGTAAGGTTGTCAAACGCTATATGGTTTGCTGAAAACGGTGGGTCATGACACTGAAGTCGACTATGCCAGTCCGTGTAAGAGCCCTGTCAAACGCAAAATATTGTTACAAACGGTGCGTCGTGGCACCGAACCGACTTACATGTCTGGGTGGCCAGGTGAACACTATAGGAGGTGGTGTTTTGGTGTGAAAAAGGGTCATTGCTTCCAGGCTACTTCATTCGGGCGTAGTCCCTTAAGAGCCCTGAGACCAAAATATCGTTCAACTTCGACGGGTGACTACTCAGACTCTGTGACACCTAGATAGGCCTCGTCTGATCCACCTCGATGTACAGACCCTCTACAATAGCCTCTCTCAGTTTTTTCCTTCTCATTTTCGTGCTCTCATTGCCTCGTCTATGCTATATCTGGCAGAACCTCGGTGTAGGGACCAGGTGTCTACAGAGCCATGAGACCAAAATATCAACTTCGACCTCTCTTGGTTTTTTCCTTCTCATTTCGGTGCTCTCACTGTCTTACTGTTTGCAAGCGCGTGAAATAGTGCAGTTGGAGCCAGTGTAAGGTTGTCAAACATTATGAACATTAGAGGAGGCAGTGTTTTGGTGCGCGAAAACGTTGCTTTCGGGCTACTTCGTTCGGGCGTAGTCCCTTAAGAACTGAGACCAAAATATCGTTCAACTTCGACCGGTGACTACTCGGACTCCATAGAACTAGAAAGGCCTCGTCTAATCTGGCACCTCCGTATGGGTATCATCTCTCAGTATTTTCCTTCTCAGCTCTCGTTGTGCTACTATTTACACGCTATAGTGCAGTTGGGCTAGTGTATGGTTGTCAAAGGCTATATTTTGCAAACGGTGGGGGTGGTGAAACAGATGTGCCAAAACATCCGGGTGGCTAGGTCAATGCTAGAGGAGGTGGTGTTTTGGTGCACGAAAGGGTCATTGCTTTCGGGCTACTTCGTTCGGGCATAGTCCTTAAGAGCCCTGAGACAAAAATATCGTTCAACTTCGACGGGTGACTACTCGGACTCCATGGCACCTAGAGAGGCCTCGTCTGATCCAGAACCTCAGTGTAGGGACCCTCTACAATAGCCTCTCTTAGTTTTTTCCTTCTCATTTCGGTGCTCTCACTGTCCTACTATTTGCAAACACGTGAAATAGTGCAGTTGGAGCCAGTGTAAGGTTGTCTATAACAAATGGTGGGTTGTGGCACCAAACCGACTGCACTGAAACATTTGGGTGGCTAGGTGAATGCTAGAGGAGGTGGTGTTTTGGTGCATGAAAGGGTCATTGCTTCTGGGCTACTTCGTTCGGGCGTAGTCCCTTATGAGCCCTGAGACCAAAATATCGTTCAACTTCGACGGGTGACTACTCGGGCTCCATGGCACCTAGAGAGGCCTCATATAATCCAACACCTCGGTGTATGGATCATCTATAATATCCTCTCTTAGTTTTTTCCTTCTCATTTCAGTGCTCTCGCTGTCCTACTGTTTGCAAATGAAATAGTAGTTGGAGCCAGTGTAAGGTTGTTAAATGCTATATTTTGCAAACGGTGGGTGGTGGTTGCACTGCGTCAAAACATCTAGGTGGCCAGGTGAACACTAGAGGAGGCTGGTGTTTTGTGGTGCACAAAACTTCCAGGCTACTTCGTTCGGGCGTAGTCCCTTAAGAGCCCTGAGACCAAAATATCGTTCAACTTCGACGGGTGACTACTCGAACTCCGTGGCACCTAGAGGATTCGTTTTCAAAATTTACAACTTTTTCAAAATTTACAAAACTTTTTCAAAATGAGACCAAAATATAGTTCATTTTCAAAATGGGTTACAACTTTTTCAAAATTTACAACATTTTCAAAATTTACAACTTTTTCAAAATTTACAACATTTTCAAAATTTACTTGACTTTTTCAAAATTTACAACTTTTTCAAACAATGCAAGCTTCTCTTAGCTTCAAGAATTTAAAATTCTCTACTAATAATGCCAACCACGTGAAGATGGAAGCTTTTCTGGCACCACTAACCTAAACATAAAATTGTTAGTCAAAGAAATTTAAGTTTCAAATCAAAACCATATGCTACCTATATACATGTACACAAAATACACACATTTAAAATAAAATAAATTCAAACTTAAATCTAGATCTTTAAAATTAAAAAATTATATACATATATATATATATATATATATATTGAAAAGAAATTAAATATATACCAGACATGAGCATTGTAAATTCATTCTAATGAACCATCAGGATCGGATCTACTCTAAATAGCAGACAAAATTGCTTCATGATATCACTCTCGAACCTTCCAAAGAATCTTGTTATTAGGCCTTCCTCGATATCTATACAACTGAATATTTGTCGCTAGAACTAGATGTGAATATAAGAGTATTTTCCTGTGTGTCTCAAAGTCTTCAAACACCCAAACAGAGGAGTTTTTTAATGGATACCGTCGAAGCCAAGTTCCAGTAACTACCACTGACCCTGTAGGATACTCAATCTCTTCGCCATCTATAATAGGAGAAGTCAACTTCTTTCTTTCCTCGATGCAACGACATAAGAAATAGTCTGTTCCTTCTTCATTTTCTTCTGTCGCAATTACTGCAAACACATGTCCTACAAAAAAAAATCAAGGTTGAACAACTCAAATTTAAATTACATATTAAAATTTCAATGGACATAACTCAATACAAAAATTAAATAAATAACCATAAATACCTTGTCGCACCAAAATTGAAATTTCGTCAAAGTCCTTGGATGTTGTAACTTCATCTGCAGAAACAAGTTGTAATGCTTGTGGAGGTTGATAACTAGGAAGCAGAGTTAGAGGCCTACAAATCCATCCTTCCACCCATTCTTGTGAATCACACTCAGCAGTGACAAATTTGATACAAGATGCACAAAAACATGTCAAATTTCTTGTCCATACGGCCCACGAAGTAGCGTCTGAGCTACAAAATGAGTGCATATCACTGGACCCAGTGAGTGTCATACAATCCTCGTAGTTAGCAATATGTTTTTCCTCTATCAACCAAAAATATCTGCAAACTATGGAATTTTCTTAAGAACCTCAGGCCATGTTGTCAGTACACCATTCCACTATGCTCTTTGCATCTTTTAATTTAGCACCATCTTTGTACTTCAACTCTTCTCTTGCAAGAGCTCTTTTCACACATGCCCCTGCACTATCATGCTCTCCTTTTCCATGTCCAGCCTCAGTGAAACTCCAAATATGTTGCACACCCATCTTGACGTGCATTCTTAAACTGAGACGTGTAATTATCTGACCATATATAATGTTGTTTGAAGTGGATGTCCCTATCAGACAAGTTTCCATAAAATAACTGGAAACACCCTTGCACAAATTCAGTAGAATGAGTACGATCATCACTGATATAAAAGTGGTACTCTCTTAAAAAAATTTGATCATTCTCTGTACTGTCAGGAGAATGTAGAAATGCTATATGCACAAAAATGACAACTTGTACTGAGTTGTAATATTGCGATTGAACCTCCATTTGTGGTTGCAATGTGTAATTCTCTGCAAAATCAACCACTGAAACAATAGTACCAATAGGAAATGTGTCTTTGCATAGCTTGAATTGTTCATCCAACCATCGAGCTCTATGTGTATGCCTCGCATACTCATAAACAATTTCATCCTTAAATTTTCTCATAAATTGAAAAATGGGCATTTGTTCTGTAACTAGCTCACACCGTTTCGACTCTTTTCCATCTTTCAACTGGTATGCAACTAATTTATATTTATCAAATTCAACTAAATTATGTCCTATTGTACCTTCAATTTTCTCATGGATGCAACTTTCCAATTTAGGTAATCCGCCGCATGTACTACAACTTCCATCTAAACAATCATGACTATAAAAAAATTGTCCAACTTCTTTTTCAAAAAATATAGTAGGAATGAAATCCCTGGAAGATATTGGTGGAACTTGAACACCACATTCAGATAACATAGTTTCAGAATGAAAATTAGAAAGAATACGTAAAAATTTAGCATAATGCATCGCAAATTCAACATGTTGCCTACAACAACAAGTGGTGCGAGCATGGTTGATTTTCACATAGAATGGTTTCAACATTTCAAAAAAACGTTGACTAATTTTAATTTCCAGATTCTCTTGTTCAAACTTATTGAAAAAATTGAGTTTGAGTCATATCTAAGAAATACTTTGGATGTGGTTCATGATTAGTAGAACCAACTCTCCGTTTTATAACATCTCTTGTATTAGGTGAAACTCTAGTGTTATCATGCCAAAATTTAATAACAACTTCTCTTATAGCATCAGAATTATTTTTGTCCTTACGCGGTGCTCTAGCAGAAAATGCCCAAAAATCGACATTATTGAGTGATTGAAGGATATTACATCTTTCAATTGCTTTCATTAGAGTTTTTCGATTAACTTGCAACATTCGACTTGTTTGCGTAATCAAACGTCATTTTTTTATTGATTCACTTACAACACTAGTAGCAAGTACATGATGCACAATATTACTATCCCTAGTGCGTCTCTTGACACCAACAGTGTGATATGCATCATGAAGGTTTTCAACAATTGTAGAGGTTTGACCACGTATGTTAGATGTTGTCAATCCTAAGGTGTTTAATGTAGGTCTCATTTTAATCAATTTCATCAAACTAACCAACAACTGACATCTTTGGGAATCATTTAAAATTTCAAAATGATTATCCCAAATTTCAGTGGCTTTTCTTTTGATTTGTCATTCAGAAAGTTTGTCAGACATTGGTTTCAAAATGTTTTCATCAATTTCAATAAAAAAATTAGGTTTCTTACGTAAAATCCTAGGAGGTGTTTTTGTCAAATTTTGCTTGTCTACAGTTTCAACATGAATTTCCTTATTCACATTTTCATTGTCTCCTTCAATTTCAACATTTGCTACATCATGAGTATTTAATTCTTCTTCAACATTGACAGTAAAAACTTCTTCATCATGAGTATTTAATTCAACTTCAACATTGACAGTAGAAACATTACCTAGTTCTTCATTGCTTACAATAGTTGGGATTGAAGATGAACCTCTTCTAGATTCACGAAGTTTTCGCATTCACTCAGCATTTTAAATTTTGTTGGCCTCTAATTCATTTGGTGTTTTTTTACTTAATGACTTCCTTTTTTGACTTCGTTTTTTGTCTCCCATGATGTTTTACTTCCGGTGATAAGAAAAACGTGCAGAAAAAGAAAAAATTTCACAGTAATTCATACGGTAAGGTCAGAGAGTAAAAATCACATGGTAATTCAGACATTGGGATGTGTGTAAATATGATTTATGAACCACGAGCATGCTTTATAAATCATGCTCACGGTTTATAAAGCACGCGCTCAGTATTGTTAAAAAAAAACCGCTATCGCGGATCTATCTGCCGAACCTAAGCCTCGAAAAATCTTTGTTTTTCCTCAACCAAAGCTATAGAAGGTCATTATGAAGTGTAAAAGGTCAAAAAACCTCAAATCTGCTCTTCCAAAGACTTGAACCATGCTAAAAAACTGAAATTTTTTCACAAAAATGGTGCCATCACGTAGGGGAGACTCTTAGCTTCGTAGAAATATTGTTTTTAAAGTGAATAGAATAAGATAAATATCATTTTATAATTTCTTACTAACAATAGGTCTTTAAGACATTTTTTCCCGTGAATGTTCATGTCTACGTTTAAGACTGTAACTTTTGTTTCGCTTATCAAAATATGATAAAACTTATACCATCCCAAGCGTGGAAAAATTCTATACACGTTAAAAAAAAAAATTGATTTCGATATTTTTTGATATATTTATGGCGGGAAAACGGAAAGCGCTCCATTTTCTAAATATTTTCAGACCACTTTCACGGAAAAAATCATTAAAAAAAAATATTGCTAAAAAAAATACAAAATAAAATCCATCCCAAGATAGACAACTACATCTAACATTTCACCAAAGGAAAAAAAAAATAACAAGATTTGGTCATCCAAAATGCGGGCAAACGGACTACAATCTTATAAGTTTTTTCAAAAAAAAAAACTAAGTCATATAATTTTAAGTGTTTAATATAGCTAAACTTGTCCGTTTTTTACAAAAATTAGTATTTTAGAAACTAGATTCCAAATGCTACGATTCATATTTATATAATTTTTTCTAATTTAGAGTGCGTGTATAGCTAATAATACCTACAAGTTGATATTTTGCTGTTTTTTGCAATATGACGTCCACGGATGACCCTATAGTCTTAGTCGTTTAACTTCCATGGCTCTGATACCAAATTTAACACACAAAATTTCAACGTTCAAAAACTATCAAGGTTGTATGTGCACTTAAATAATTATCTGGAAAGTTGATGGACAATTCTCTTTTTGTTTGAGGTTGTGAGTGACACCAACCCTATAATACGTTTAATTAATTTCTACCAACAGAATTACTAGTATTACAATGACCCCGGTAGAAGTTTGAGTTAATACTTAAAAATTATCCTAATCCATTTCAAATGTTAATTTCATTACCATCCACTATATGGACTTAAATAGTTACCCTCTTAGGGAATGCTACATCAAGATTCATGCTCACATTTATTCAACATGGTTCTACCTATAGTTACCTTAGATTCTTACTTATACATAAAGAAGGTTTGAACTTATACTCATTTTTGAATTATTTATGTACAAACATACTAGAAGAGCTACATAATTAACTTAACATAAAAGGTTATTAAGTGGCCCCATTCACCCATATACACATGACCTTTAAATTATCCTAAAACACCCATAATATTCATTGGGTTTACCTCAAAAATGTGTAGGGTTGTTTACTAACCTGGAAGAATCAAAACTAAATTATGGCCACTAAGATCTCAGGATTCCATAGCTAATCCTGGAACTATCCTTATGAATATCTTATTCTAAACCTCTTTTATTTTCCCTAGCCTCCGCAGAAAGGTCTTGAAACTCTTTTGATTCCAGGACTCACCTGCAGGTTGGAGGAGTGGAAGTCTTTATGGACAGCTAGGAGGGAAGTCCCATCTTCATGAAGTAATTCACTAGACCATTGATCTTAGTCTAGTTTAGTTGTGAAATATCTCTCACGATTCATGACAATTGTTTTTTATTAGTGTCATTGTAGTGGTTTCAGAAACTCTATATTTGGAGATATGTCCGATGTAGTTATTTAATTTTCGAGTCTATCTACTACAGGAAAAACCCTCAGTTCAAATTAATTTATGCAGGTTGAATACATATAAATTCCCACTCAAGCTAGATTTAATTGATCATTCAAATTCAATGATTTTTTTCCCCTATAGCATGTTGGAAGTCTAGACCTTTTTACATGGATTAGTAAGACTGAAAATTTTGGTCTAAACCAAGTTTAAAATTACACATTGAGGCGGATTTTAATTTTTCTGCACATGGAGTTGATGATACCTCCTCCCATATGGTTATGTCGATGTTCCTTGGTTGATCTACCACCTTACCTAGGTGACAATTCATGAAATCTTTCATTCTTACAATCTGGGTATGTTGCAGCTTTTAGAAGAATCCTACTGCTCATGACACCGGACCGGGCATATCAAAGTCTAATGTCACTATCTTCAAGAGCACATATTAAACCATCACATTCCATGACTCTAATACTTCCTAATAGATACACATTTTACTAGAGTGGTATACTCACCAAGGTCTCATCCTTAGTGTGAAATTTAAGTTTCTATAGTCTCCAGTTGAAAGGTTACACCATTTATAAAATTCCATGCTAATAAGGGGGGGAATGTTAACTAAATTTAGAACTCATTGTTAGCGTAGTGTTGGCTATAGTAGCATAGGATAACACAACTACATAGATCATTTTTTTTTCCAGAGCATAGTTAACTATTACATCATTTAAGTTTAAAAAGTAGGAATGTAAGTCTTAATATCATTTCTAGTATAAATTTTTTTCAGTATTGGTGAACATACCCAATGAAAGATTTTCAACAAATTAACTCTCAGTTATGATACTTTATTGCATCTTTCAATGACTACTACAACCATTGGGATTCAACTACAAATTAACTCTAGGTTATCACATAGCTAGCATTTAGTTAAGAATACATTGTCTAATGACTTGGGACAGACTCCTATCGTTCAACAGAAATCATTCTTCACAATAATGCAAATTCAAAAAATAATAATTTTTGAAAGATTATAATAATAATAAGAAGAAACATTCAAAATATCATGTCATGATATTTAATTATTGATATTAATTTTTACTCTTACTTATCTAACTACTAAACTATTACAACACTTCCAGATCTCTCCCACCCCATTTTTTCTTAATGATAATTAGTAAAAAGTGTCATGTTATTATTAGTCAATGGGATGATATTTAATCACACATGGCTATCATGGTCTACACACACTTAGGTCAGAAATAAATGGTAACTCCTTTGGTAAAATGTGTTGGAGAGTGGTAAGATATACATATCCAACCATTAGCCACTTGACTATATAACTTGCAATCATACAAGAAGTGTACGATGGAAACACCGAAGGGGATATGTTGGAAGATTGATATTGCGAAATAAAACAAACACAAATGAACAAGGACAATCAAGAAGGGTTATATGGAGGAGAAGTTGTAGGTCAGGAGAATTGGTTGGGGGAAACAAAGTTGAATTCTTGTTTGTTATAACCACATCGTAATTTTATCTTGGAATTGTTTTGGGATAGACATTGTGACATGGTTTAGACTAATCGTTCTAGTGGCTATTACATCGAATGAAATAAATAGGGTAACTTATGACACTCAATTTGTTTTATATGCTATATTTTATCATTAAGCTCACATTATTCAAGGGAATGCAATTTACACTTTTGGGGCCAAAATAAAAAATGGGGAAAATCCAACAGGTTTCACATTGGAATCCCAAATGCAATGTTGGTTTATTGTACCACTTTGTTTTAGTTTTGATCTTGAGTAAATAAATGAAAACAAACAATGTGTGAACAACAATAGACAATTGAGCCCCCCCAACATTGGCCTGACTTTAAGAAATAGGAAGTGATGCCAACATTATCAAATGGATAACATTTATTTTGTTAGATAAGACCAAGACATGAATAGAAATTTGGAAAGAAAATGGGGGAATTAAATGTGGGAATTCAACATGGCATAGATTGTTCCTAAGTAATTAATATATGCTTTTGTGTTGATTTTATCTTCTCGACCTCCTTCACAGTATTTACATGATAACAATTTATGTTTAAAAGGGACAAAAGGAGAGGAAAAATTTAATATATTCTATGTTTAAAACCCAAACAAAATGTTGGCTTGTTGTAGGACATTGTATGCCCCTTTTCACTTTTAAGATCAATTATTTCTAGAGACACAAGTGACACACAAATAATCAAGGATAATTGAATACCTCCAATAGGTAGGAATATTAGTGTTGAGTAGTATTTATCTTCCAAGCATAAACTTTAAAATTAGACTCCCTACAATTTCTTACATTATTAAGTGCAATCTTCTCACTGAATTGCAATGAGGGGCATCTACTCGGCATTTTTATTTGTAGTAGGGCAAAGTAGGTTGGCGGGTTGTAGAGGATATGTGATGGCTCATCTTCACTATTTAATGTCAAAGATAAATCTTGATAACATGTATTCTATAGTTTCCTAATGCAAGTTGATGTTATGTTGATTTTTCATGACTCTTACTCATGCACTATTATTTTCCTATAAAAAAAACTCTATTATGGTTGTGGTCATGTAGATTCGCAAGAAAGATAAACATTCACCTCCCTATGTGTACTTTGTATAATATAAGCTATGATAATGGCATAACATGGAGCTAAATCACCACATGGTATTATCAAAATGTTTGTTCATTACTCGTTTTGGTGCAAGTCTATTTAGTTAAAACTACTTGGGAATGATTTTACTGATTGTGGATTTTTTCTGGTAGTTTTCGGGACCACTATTGTATCATGGTTTAGACTTCTTGCTCTAGAGGCTATTGCATCAAGTGAAATAATTGGGGCAACTTTATAATGATCTATCTGCTATCTATGCTTTGATTTATTGTTAAGCTCGCATTATTCAAGTGCATGAAATTTACGCTCATTAGACAAAATAAAATATGGCAAAAATCCAATAGGTTCGACATTGGAAACCAAAACGCAATGTTGGTCTCTTGTAGTAGTTTGTTTTAGTTTTAAGCTTGAGAAATTCAATGAAAATAAGCAATGTGTGAACAAGAATGAAAAATTGAGCCCCTCCATTATTGGCATGGCTTTACAAAGCATGAAAGTGAGAAAAACATGTAAGTTAGAAGGCGAATAATGGTATTGGTAACTGACAACAAAATAATTCTCACACCATATCTGTCACCTGTATAATATCACCAAAAAACCACCTTACAAAAACATGGAATAGTAAAATCCTTGATCTGTCATCCATATGATTATTTTTGAAAGATCATGGGTCTCAAGATGATGTATTGTGGTGGTTGTCCAAGAAGAAGGCATGATGTGTGGAGGAGGCTATTTATCTCTCTAATCCTATGTTGTATAGCTCCTTGATTTTATATCATAGCTATAAAATTTGAAATATTCAGACATCTTTTCTAACTACTTATCCAGGACAATTTCCCCCACATTTGATGAGCTTCGCAGACTTGAGATTCGACATACTAAATTGGTAGAAAAATGCTTTCAATGGAAGTTTTCTGTCTTTTCTCATGAATATGTACTACTTACTCAAGTTGTGGTTGGGAGTCAATCCCTCTACTGATGTCAACCTGCGTGCTTTAAAACCTTGACCTGCCAGAAAATCAACTAAAGGACACATGAAAAACATTCACAAGAAGGAAAGAGTGGGACAATCTAGCAAGAAACACCCATTATTCATTTAAAATTAAAAGTTAATGTCATTGATATAGATACGTGGAAATTATACGGTTTCTAAATTTTTAGCCTGTCATTTTGTATGGGCACCTAATTTTTTTCTAATAAAACATGGTTAAAATCACACAAAACGATCCACAACATTTCAATTTCCAGTCCTAATGGAAGAATCCCAAAAACTAATTAGTGAGAAGTTTAAGCTTTACGATTCCTTTCGTTGATTCCTACATCAAATTATAATTTAAAAACTTATCCTGAAATGTTTGACCTCTATGATCCAATTGTAAATTGATGACTCACTACGAGTGACTCAATAGCTCAAGGTAAGGACATCTTGTCACATCAGAGAAATCTTCTCCTAAAGTAAATTCCACCTGATCAAAATGTTGGATATCGATGCATGAACACATTAATTTGGTTTTTCCCCCATCCAAGGATACCGATGCATGAACGCATCAATTTGGTTTGACCCAATCAAAATGTTGGATACCGATGCTCTATCAAGTTTATCAATATCATGGGTTGTTAAAATATAAAAATTTCAACTTGAGCTATAGTTAAGCACTTGCAAGTTACTTAACTACACAAAGTGGGGACAATGAGTATCATAGATGGTGGTATATTACTTTAAGGGTCCCATGGAGGGAGCACAACTCCAGTAAATTTTTGGGCAAAAGGCCTATGAACAGGGTTGTTGTTTTGTATAAACTGTAAATATTGGACAAGAAAAAATGTCTACCTATGGGCAGAATTGGGCATACAAACTACCACCAAAACCTCTAGTCATTGTAAGGCTAAAAGACAATATTTGAATAATCCATCAATACAATCTATTATTTTGTCTGACATCACCTCTACAGTTCAAACAGATCATCTCCATCTCCTTCTCTCGTATTCATATTGATCTCTATTGATCTCCCATGGAAAAGTTAAAAATCCAATTTCCTTTATATTTGATCTCCCATGCCAAAGATTTCAAATTTGAAGAAAACCCTATTTACTTTCAAAGAAAACACCAAATAAATTGTCATTTGAAGCTAAAACCCTAGATAAACTACATATCTGATAACATGAATACCCTGAAAGATGAGAAAAGAAATTAGGAGAAAAAACAAGAATTTAATTTTTAGCGTGAAAATGACCACTGCAAATTATACTCAAACATTGCGTTGGGTAGCAGTAGTAGCAACCTTTACATGGCTTGAAAACCAGAAATAAACCTAGGTAAATAAACCATTTTTTCCCCAAATATCTCAACAGGGAGTAGATCTTAACAGATAACAAAAGAAAACCTAAGATTTCAAAATAATAACAATATAAATAAAGTTATACTAAAGACAAGCTTGACGTGAATATTACTCAGCTTTTGCAAGGGAAGGAATGTTCTCTTGTGCAAAGGGAGCACTGAGAGAACTTGTGTTTTCCATTGCGGGAGGAGCACTGGGAGAAATCATGTTCTCTGCCTCATTTTGAAGTGCGTATGGTTGATCATTTTTCTTCATGGACATAAACAAGCGAAGCAAGAGAAATTTACCTATGGGAGGAATCCAGACTTTGACAATGCCCTGAGGATGGCCCGCAGGTCTCGATGCCTGAACAACGATGCAATTTATAGGGTTGGGGTTAGGGTTAGTGTCGCTCCCCTTAAGGATTTGAGAAATGAGGATCCTGGCGTTGCCGACCAGCTTGTCTCGCAGATGACCCCTGGCGTATATGTCCACTTTTATAGCCACCAGGATGTCTAAGAGAAGGGAATAGTTTGCATGGAGAAACATTTTGTGGTTCCACATAGGGTTCACTCCACTGTCGTCGTCCACTTGCGTGGTTGGGAACAATGTACGCCTCCGCATAACATTTCATTTTGTTGAATCTTTTCACATCTTCGGGGTCATTGACGAAGCTCCTCGCTTCAAATATTTCTTTCTCTCGTGGTTCATGGGGGCTGTAGCCTACTTACAGTTGCAATGTACAACTTGTGAGATAAGACATAAAAAATTTTAGGATAGGAAAAAAAAAACCTTTCTCTGAGCATTTGACCGACACCGCCTTATCTTTGTCTCCAAACAAGTGCCTAAATTGCTCGTCCACAGCGAGCCAAACAACAACACTACATTGATGTGATTGGAAAACTTGATCTGCAGAAAGGTTATTAATAACAACAGATTGTGGGTATTTACCTGAGGTCGACCATATGGCCTACCATGAGGATGGCAGAGATTTCCCCATGCAGCCATATTTGTCAGACACCCTCGACATTTCTCCCAGAGAAAACGCCTTGTGCAGAAATATATATATTACTTCAATGGTGGAGATTTATTTAATCAACATTCAATGTACGAGAATAAATCAAAACCGTCAACGTCACTGTCATGTGTTAGAGGTAGGAGGGTTCAACCCCATTGTAGAAATAACTTCGGCGTAAACATATAGAGTATACTTATAATTGCACATATTTTACGACATTTTATAGACTACAATCTTTTCTCTAGTGGGTGCAAATACCTTGTTTTGTCACAACATGTATCCTCTTTTACTTCTTAAACATGGTATTCACTTACAGCATGAATGAAAAGAGAGAACCATTTGTCTACTAACACATCATATTACAACCCATTATCATCTTTAGTACAAAAAGAAAACCAATAAAATTTTGACGTATCAAAACACTTATAAATCCTAAATCCACCTCAAAATGAGCACGTTTCCTTACTTGGAGAAGAGGAATCCACTATAATAACACTATTTTTTCATTCCACTAGACTTGGAGTGGTCCTTTGGGTTACACTATTTCTCTTATTGCATGTGGCAGAAGTGATTCCAAATGCCCGTGAGATCTCCCAAACCTATAATAGCCTACGACTAAGGCTAGCTGGGAATGGTAGTTGTAACCATGTGTAAACCCCTAGACGCAACCAAGCGACCACCACAACACAAACCACTCTGACTTAAACTATGCCATCCTTCTTGAAAGAGAGGAATGTGTTGGAAATAGATGATTTCTCCTCACATGTTTTTGCTATTATTAGGCAAAGAAAAAAGTAACTTACTTTTCCATACATAGTTTAGTATTAATTAGATGTCCCTATTTTAAAGATAAAATGAAATAAAACTAATAGCTTTGTTTGCATTAACAAAATAACACACTATTTGTAGATGATAGTTCTATTATTAGTATTTCCCTATTTTTTAGAATTGTGTGTTCTATTGTTAGATGGAAGACATCTATATATTTTTGAGGTAATTGTAAGCTTTTGTACACACAGATTGTGTTGATCTAATACTCTGACAAACAAGAAGATGTATGTATAAAAGTGCTACTTTGAGTTTGGAATATTTTGTTTATTTGCAATATTCTTTATTTTATTTACGTTGTTCAGTTTTTTATTTGCATAATTTCTAAAATTGGTATCAAAGTGTTATTTTTCAGCAAGTTTCTAATCGACAACAAGCTATGGATTCTATACCCGATCTGCAGACACCACAACTTATATGAAATAATTTTGAGTATTGGTCATTAACCACGAAGGCACTATTCCAATCCTAGGATGTGTGGGAAATTGTTGAGAATGGGTATATAGAGACCACAAATGCAACAACGTATAATGAATTCTCATAGATAGAAAAATATTCTTTGAAGGAATTAAGAAAGAAAGAGAGAAAACATATTTTGTATATTCATTAAGCCATGCATGAAATAATCCTACATAGAGTGAAAATAGCTAGTAAAACACAAATAACATGGGACACTCTCCAAGTTACATATCAAGGTAAGGAGAATGTAAAAACTGCCAAACTACAATTACCTTGAATAGACGAAAATATGTCAATGAAATAATTGGATTCCATAGAGTCATTCTTCACTTTTTTAGTTGGTTTAATTAATCAAATTAAATCCCATGGTGAAACTATTAAATACAGAAGGATTATTGAAAATTTTATTAGAAGTTTTCCTACAAAATTTGATCCTTTAGTAGTTTCTATTGAAGAAACTAAGGATCTAAGTAAGTTTTTAATTGATGAGTTGCATGCATCACTAATAAATCATGAACAGAGGTTGAATAGATCACATGCAGTTGTAGATCAATATTTTTCATTAGAGGTATCAGGAATTTTTGGAAGAGGAAGATGGAGCTTCAAACCTAGAGGAGGAGGAATAATTTCATCTAAAGGAAGTAGCAGTGGTCCATCAAACTCAAGTGGAAGATGACATAGTAAAAAACACAATCATAATCACTTTTCTTATCAGAGACATGGTACATCACATGTGCAGTGTCACTATTTGAAGAGATATGGGCACTATGCTTATGATTGCGGGAAAAAGTAGTATGATTAGACCAGGAAGAATCAAAATCAGATTGGGAGCTCTATCCTTAGATCCATGTTTATTGCATGCATGAAGATTGTCTAAGAAACACCTTATTTATTTCCTATTGAATGTAATCTATCACAAGAGAGTCATTTTGATATATGGTATTTGGATTTTGGTTGCAGTAATCACATGTTAGGTAACTTAGATTTATTTTAAAACTTGGATGAGTCAATAAAGATAGAGGTTTCCCTTGGGAATAATAATACAATGTGTATAAAAGGAAACAGAACAATCAACATTATAATTAAAAAGGGAGAGAAAAAGATTATACATGATGTTTATTATGTTGTAGGTTTGAAGCACAATCTTATGAGCTTTGGTCAATTGGTACAAAACGGATACATAATATACATTGAAGAAAATGAATGTGTGATTGTGGATAAATATCCAAGTACTCAGCTGATTTATAAAGTGAAGATTATAATAAATAAAATGTTTTCTTTGAAGATTAGACCAGATACATCTGTAGCTCATACTACAGATCAATTTTGATCTAAAGAAATTGAATCAAATTTTTCAGTCAGTTAAAAAATATGAATCATCACTAAGGTATCTCAGGTTTTGTCATATAAATTTTTGAGGTTTGAATTTGTTACACAGAAAAAATATGGTAAAATGTTTTCCTTTTATTCAAAAATTAGAAAGAGTTTGTGAAGGTTGTATTTTGGGGAAGCAACACAAAGAGTCCTTGTTAGCTGGGAAAACAACAAGATTAAGTGCACCACTTTAAATTGTTCACTCAGATTTATTTGGAACTATGCAAAAAAATTCTATTGGAGGTTGTTCATATTTTATGGCATTCATTGATGACTATACAAAGAAGACATGGCTGTACTTTTTGAGACAAAAATCATATGATTTTTATATATTTCAGAATTTCAAGGCCTTAGTGGAAAAGTAAAGTGGGTAATACATCAATTTTTTTTAGGATAGACAGAGGAGGTGAGTATGTTTCCAATGATTTTATAATTTTTTGAAAATCTCATGGTATATACAAGAAGTTTACTACGAGGTAAACACCACAACAGAATGGTGTGGTAGAGAGAAGGAATAGAACCATCATGGAGATGGTGAGATGTATGATGAAGGAAAACAAATATTTCAAATGAGTATTGGGAAGAAGCAATAACCACTGTTGTTTACATTTTAAATAGGCGTCTAAATAAAATTGTTCGAAACATGGTTCCTCAACAAGCTTGGACTAACAACAAACACAATGTTTCTCATTTTAGAATCTTTGGTTGTGTGGCATATGAAATTTTCTTGCTAAGATAAGGAAGAAGTTAGATAAAAAAGTAGAAAATTTCATATTTGTTGGATATTTAGAGAATACAAAAGCTTACAAGTTTTTTAATCTAACTACTATAAAAGTCATAATAAATAGAGATGTATAGTTTGTTGAAAATGAGGCATGGGATGAAATTTTTGAGAGAACATTTAGTGTAGTACTAGCTATTCCTCATGATGATATGGCAGATGAAAGTACAGAGCATCAAGGTATTGTAGCTTATTTGAATTTCGGACATACACCACAAGTTTTAGCACAAGATACACCTCTATCTACATCTCGAAGGTCTCCAAGATTTCTGTAATTCAAGATAAGATTATTTATTAGATGTGAGAAAATAAAAAAACTTTCTCCTATAATATAATCTTCTCAAAAAAAACATCTGATAGAGAAATAGACGGAAAGGAGAGAGAATATAATACCTACACTTACCTACAATATTGCACAACTCCTCCTTTGATGTGGTGGATTTTCTCTTGGATTGTTTGTTGGATGCTTGAGATTATTGGAGAAACTTGGGAAACATCTCCCCTTTGATTGCTTGATGACTACTATGGATGAAGATCAAAGATTAGATGATGATAGATGAATGATGGATTGATCGAGGGAAAAAATGGAAAAAGTTTTGTTATGATCTTGTTAACTTGGCTCTCATGGAGGAGGAGAGATAAATTTAGAGTTGATGAATGGATAAATGGAGGGATGAGATTCATCCATGTAGGATATGGATAAATGGTTGAAAATTCATGAGAATGAAGAATTATCTAGATTTAGAAAATTATAGAGATCGGAAGAAATCTCCATTTAATTCAAAAATTCAATGGAGGGAGGCACATTATTTGAATATCTAAAACTAAAAGAGGGAAAATAGTAGAGGCTTCTAGAAATAGAAGCCTCTAGATTTAGTGGTGAGGATATGATTAGGATTAGGATTAGATAAATATGCTTAGGGATGTGATTTGATGGAAAGGCTAGGTGTAGGGATGTGTAGGGTAGGTGTAGGTGAGATGTAGGAATATTAAATTCTTATAAATTATTAATAGGGATTATTTGAGGATAAAATGATGAAATAATGAAATAAAAGTGATATGGGATGAAATAATGAATTAAAATAATTAATGGTGAAATGTTGGGATAAATGATAATGATGAAATGAGAAAGGGGAAATATAATAAAATGGATTAAATGATGATTAATATTGCGATTAATTATTATATGGATGATGTAGGGATATTTGCATGACATATTAATCATAGTTAATCATGTCGACATTTTATATGTCTAAATTTTTCCCCTCTTTGAAGAGTTATTGTGTAGCAAAAGAAAAAAGAAAAAATGTTAGGATGATGATATGATACCACCTCGAGGGGTTAGGCAGGGAAGGAATGAGTTGGGTAGCTACTCAAAAATAGTTTAGGCCCAAGTTAGTATATGAGAAAGGATAAGAGGGTGGGAATATTTGAGAATGTAGAGGATTAGGATTAGAGGATTTAAGGATTAGAATTTGAAGATTAGAAGATTAAGAGAGAGGATTAGAGGAATAGGAGATTAGGAGAGAGAATTGGAGGGATAGGAGAGAGGATTAGAGGAATAGGGGACTAGGAGAGAGGATTAGAGGAATATAAGAGTAGAGGATGAGGAGATTAGGAGAGATGATTAGAGGAACAAGAGAGAGGATTAGCGGAATAGGAGAGATGATTAGAGGAATAGGAGAATAACGGATTAGGAGAAAGGATATTTAGAGGATTAGAGGAGGCAGTATTGGATTATAGGATGCCCCAGTCAATAATGTATGACAAGGGTGATGATTTAGGTTATTGGATTTGGGGATGGTATATTTTGAGATTCCTAGGTCAAGGGGTAAGGATTTTGGATGTTGGATTTGAAGATTAGGGATTTGGATTTTAAGTATACTTGGTGTGAAGATGAGGATTTGGGATGTTGCATTTGAGATGATAGGATTGGGATGTGGATATTGGTTTAAAGGATTGATTGGATAAAATGGACGAGGATGTTAGATAATTGGTTAGATGGTGATGATGATGATGATGATAAGGATAAATGATGATGATATGAGGGTGTGTGCTACCATAAATTCCCCACTGTTATCATGATTAGAAAATATGATTAATGATATGGCATAGAGGAAGATACACCAAGGTATAAAGACCATGATGATTGAATTGCCAAATTTATGTGTCATCATATCATTAGAAAGATTAATAAAAAAATATGGTCCTCATATAATTGGACCATGCACAAGAAAAAATAAAGAAAAGTGGCCCCATATCATTGACCATCCAAAAGAAAATAAAAAACATGCCTTATTTCGTCGTCCAAGATATAAATGTAGATAAGAAAGAGAAAACAAATAAATAGAAACACACATAATGCATTTCTGTATTTTTTTGGAATTTTCCAGTTTTCCAATTTTTAGATTTTGGATGTTGTATGTTTAGAATATTTGATGTTGGATGTTTGGAGGTTTATTTTTGGATTTTGGATGTTGATATTTTGGATTTGGGGATGTTTAGATTTTGGATGATGGATGTTGAGGTTTTTGATTTGGGATGGTGGGGAATTGTTGAGATTAGGTAAGATGAAAGGATTCACGATGGGATAGATCATGGGGGGATGAGAAGATATGTAAGGTGGGATGAAACTTTTTTCTATAAGCCCCAAAGCATTTTTGGGTAGGATGAAGGATTGAGGGAAATCATATAGGTTGGATAGGATAGGATAGGGATGGGTTAATTGGTTAGGTTTAGATGGGATGTGGGATGGGAGATAGATAGAAAGGATGATGGATGTGGTATATGATAAGATGAGGGATATGGAAGATGATAATATATTCCCCTAGGTTTGGGGGGATGGAGTGAGCAATAGGTGTGGGGTTTTCCCAAGTGAAAAGTAGGGTGTCCTGTGTGGATGGATGGGTTTGATTTTCCCCCAGGCGTAGGGTAGGATGGGAATTGAGGGGTATATAAAATGGATGATGTCCTTAGTGGATGAGAGTAAGGCTGCCATATAGTCAGGATAATGATGGTTAAAAGGGAAATGAGGAGGATTAGATGAAAAGGAAACAATCATCGTCTACGCACATATGTTTGATCTAAGGGAAAAAGGATGTGGATGTGATGTATGGAAGGAAACATAATCTGAGTGTTGACCAAAAGATGAGCCTAATGACACATTTTGTAAGAAAATATTTGGAATAAATTTTTTTGACCAAGGTCTAAAAAGTACCTGGAAACATGCGAGCCCTATGTCTCTACGAGATCAAAGTGTGTATGATAGTGATGGTTAATCACCGATTGAAGTGAAGACTTAATGGGTAGTGTGTAGAGACAAAATAGATAATTTATAGGGAGTGATTAAGTCAAGTAGGTTAATGGAAGGTGAATGGAAGGTTAAGCCGTGTATTTCTCCACTGCCAGTCAGGCATCCATAGCCTTGATAGAGATACAAATTATTCTTGTCACTACATTTCTCTACTACTAACAAGGCATCTATAGCCTCGGTAGAGTTGCTGGAAACACCCATAGAGAGAGTCTTAAAGTGGATTTTATTTGATATATTGAATTTGGATATTTTTTTTTGTTTTTTTACTTTTTGATTTTTGAATTATTTTAAATAAAGAGATTTCACTCTCTTGAGAACTCTCAAGGGGTTAAGAATCACTAGTGGCTTGATGGGGGGATGGAAATGAGTTTAGTGATGAAATTAGCTAGAGTGTAAAAAACATTTCCCAAAGGTCTTCACCATAAGTTGATTAAATGTGTTAAATTTCATGGATCTCTTGGAGGGAAACAATGCTTGTATATTGGAGGTAATGATAGACCAAGGTCACACAATTGTAGTAGGTACTATTATCTTGCAACATATGTGTAAAAGTTGATCAAGTATTAAAATGGGTTGATAGAGGATATGAACGAATGTGAGGATAAGAGTGAATTAGATGCAAGGAGGATGGGTGGGAAGGAAAGGAAATAAGTGTATAGGCGATGAATTAGGTGCTCAATCCATTTTGAGATGTTTGGTAGTTGTAGGGGATTAAATGATTATGATTGAGCTGAGTGGTTGGGATGGTAGGATCAAGAATAGGAGTGGTAGAAATGGGTTGTGATGGAGTAGTGGGAGGGACGTTTTTAGTGTTAGGTTTATATCCTAAGCCTACACAACCTAGATTTTGATGAAGGGAGATGGGTTTGTGAATGCCTTATTCATGAATGCATAAGCCTTTGCCTTAATTTTTCATATTAAAGAACATATTTTGGGTTATAGGATATGAATTGGATGGGGAAAATGATGCCATGTGGTCATCATGAGACTGGGGGGGTTGGAATTTTATCATCCGGTAAGAGGCTAGACTTAATAAAGGATGAGAGGTGGGATTTGTTTTGATTGTTGGTTACTGATGGATGTTTTGATGTACGATGAGATTTAGATGGATGAAGATGTTTGGATGTCAAGTGGGGTTTGGATGATGGAAGATAGTTATGGATAGGATTGGTATGGAAAGGTAGTGGATAGAAAGGTACACAGATAAGAATTCCTTAGTTAATAAGGTTTTGGATATAAGACCTAAATTACATGTAACAATTGTTTAAATGTCCATGGGTACGATAAAATTCACAATAGTAATGTTCTCAATACCAAGATTTTTTGGGATGGTTTTTACAATGTGAATTAATGGGGGGATGGATGATCATGTTGAAGGTTTTTAGAAAATGGAAGATGGTCGTCAAATATTCTTCTAAAGGAGTGAAGTGGCTGGGGTTAAATGGTTTGGATGAAGTAGGAAGTAATCGTTTCGAGGGAGGAAGAAGTAGTGGTGTAGGATTAGGTGGTTGATGAGATGTTTTGGTCGATTTTGATTCAATATTTAGATTGGAATGGTGTGGTTTATAAGATGAAGGAGATGGATTGGGCTTGGGGGCCAAATTGGATGGTTTGGGTTTAGAGGCCAATGTAGATTTGGGTGATGTTAGGGGTGAAGTAGATGAAAGTGGCATATGATCCTCATCAAATTGGGTAGGAGATAGGATGGGGAGAGGATTGGGATTATATTTGTTAGGTTTTGGAGTTGGTGATTTAGGATTCAGTTTATATGTTTTAGGAGTGGGGGATGGTGGATATGAAATAGGATTAGAGGATAGGATAGTGTGAGATTTAGGTGATGAAGGAGATGGATTAGGATCAGATAATGAGGGTGGCGTAGGAGCCACATTAGATGGTTTAGGATTAGGGGTAGAAGGGGATGAGGTTGACTTAGGAGTCACGGTGGATGAGATATTTTTGATATTATTGTTGGCTTAAGGGTTAAATTTGATGGTCGATTAGGGATTCTGGAACAATCAAGGTCAAATTCCGTAGGATTGGATTGGGATGATGAAGATGATGAGAATGGAGGACTAATATGAGATGTGAGGGATGATGATTGTGGATTAAGTTGTTGTGATTGTTGTGGATATGTAAATGGGAATTGATGATAGGTTTTATGATAATTGGATTTAGGATTTGAGATTTTGGATGGTGGTGGATTATTTGCATGAGTTTTGATGGGAGGAAGGTATAGGTCATGATGATTGATAGGGAATTTTTAGGTTATGGTTTGGGATTAGTGAATAGATTAGCAAGGACATAAAGGAGGTCCTCTTGGTCAAGGTCGAAGTTGGTGAGTTGGTAAAATTTGATGTAATTGACTTGCGAGAATAGTAACTTATGTTGTTTGGGTTGAGGTATGAATTGAGATGATTTTGGTTCCTCATGGAGGATGTCAACTGGGTTAGGGGTAGGGATCCTATAAAGGGGAAATTGTGTATGGGGGTTGATTGGGAGATGATGGTTTAAGAGGTGATGGGTTGATATATGATTTCAGATTGGTTATTTATTGATTGAGTTTTTGGATGGCTTTTAGGATGTTAGCATCAACATAGGATGGTTGATTTGGATTGTGAGGAGAGGATTGGTTGCGGTAGGATGTTACGTTTGAACTTTGTTTATTAAGGTGTTGGATAATGTGTGGAATAAAGTGAGACAATTGAATTTCATGGGTGGGAGATGATGGGATAGCTTGGCTGATGAATTTAGAAAGTAGGTAGGGGTTTGGATGTTTGTTTGGAGAGGATGGGGATTGAGGGTTAAAGGCCATGGTTGGATAAGATGTTTGGGGAATTATATTTCAATTAGGATTGTTAATTAAGGATGGTAATGGGATTAGGATTTGGTTTGTGTGCTTAAGGATGGTTAATTATGATGATTATAATGATGTTTGATTGATTAAAATTTTAAAATGATAGGATGGTTAAGGTTGTTTACAAACAAACAACAAACATGTAATACACACCCTAACTAGTCAAGTAGGATTACAATAAACCTATAGCCTAATTTTAATAGAACACACCAACGATGGTAACATAATTGGATCTCCACCTATGTGTTGATGTGGGGTTAGCTAGCGAGTTATCTTAGGGAGTGCAACCTCCTTGTACTATAGCCTGATAATGTGGCCAAATGGTTACCTAGTATAAGATGCACGATATAAATAGGGGAGTCCATGATATACCTTGTGCTACATGGGGCCCAATTCCACGTTAAAAGAATATTGTATGAGGCCTAGGTATTGAGACATGGAAGCCCCTAACTTTGTGTCGCTCTTAAAACAAACAAACACTTAGCCAATAACGAAAGATGTCCAAGAATTTATATACGCCACTGGAACATGGGGTGTGTCTACATGTGTGGAGATAAATCCCACAGTCATGGGATCCTTAGGACTACGATAAGTGCAAGGATGTCACTTTCATGTCATGTTATCTCCTAAAAATGAAAAATATAAGGAATACTAGCCACTTTTGATCCTGAAGATCATCCGAAGACGTGAGAGGAGAGCATACACAATGTCATATTCGGGTCAAAACAAGTAGAATTATGTAGCAAAAAAGAACAATAAATACACACACAAAACAAAAAATAAATGATAAAGTTTATATGATTGGGGCCTTCGATAAGGGGAATTGCAAGAAAAAAAGGATTAGTAGTTTGTTTTATACCCCAATGTTCTCAGACCATTTGTGCTCCAATATCCTGCAACAAGAAATGTTAGGAAAATACTAATCAAATATTAAAAAATGGTAAAATATCCTCTTATTCCTACAATTCTAGAAAAACCAGAATGTAGGAAGCTACAAAATACCAATACAAACCATAAAAATGTGATTAGTTAGTTAATATTGATGCAAAAATTATTTATCAGAACAAAAACACTGTTTATAGGGAAAATGTGTTGTTTGCAGAAAAAATGAGATGTTTAGAGAGAAAATGCGTTGTTATGTGTGAAAATGAGTTGTTCTATATACAAATGAGATGTTGTGTATACAAATTTGTTGTTCTTTATACAAATGATTTGTTCTATATGAAATTACATTGTTTTATGTGCAAATGAGTTGTTCTATATGTAAATGTGTTGTTTTGTGTGTAAATGCACTATTATATGTGCAAATGACCTATTGTGTATGCAAATTAGTTTTTCTGCATACAAATGTGATGTTTACAGAACAAATGCATTGTTTACATAATACATGTACTATTTACAAAGAAAATGCATTATTTACAAAACAAATGCGCTGAAAAGGATGACTGTCTCAAAAATTTGAATTTTTTAGGATGTAAATAGGAATGAAAAATTCCCAAATTTAAACTGCCTATTTATAACACTAAATGCTACTCAAAGCAATTCGATTTCTAGAGGGTAAGCCCCACACTGGGAGCCAAAATGTAATGCAAGAAAAAATTAGTTATGAAATGTGAGAAAAAACAAACTTGCTCCTCTAATCTAATCTTCTAAAAAAAAACTTCTGATAGAACAATATATGTAAAAGAGAGAGAATATAATACTCGCACCTACCTACAAGACTGCACAACTCCTCCTTTGATGTGGTGGATTTTCTACTAGATTGTTTTTTGGATGCTTCATATTTTGGGAATTACTTGGGGAACACCTCCCCTTTGATTCTTGATGACTGCTATGGATAAAGATCAAATATTAGATGATGATAGATGAATGATGCTAGATTGTATATGAATGATGGATTGATTGAGTGATAAAAATGGAAAAGGTTTGTTATGATTTTGTTAACTTGGCTCTCAAGGAGGAGGAGAGCTAAATTTATAGCTGAGGAATGGATAAATGAAGGGTTGAGATTGATCCATGTAGGATATGGATCAATGGTTGAAATTTCATGAGAATGATGAATTCTCTAGAATTAGAAAATTATATAGATTGAAAGAACTCTCCATTGAATTTAAAAAATTCAATGGAGGGAGGCACATTATTTGAATATTTGAAAATAAAAGAGGGAAAATAGTAGAGGCTTTTAGAAATTGAAGCCTTTAGATTTAGAGGCGAGGATATAATTAGGATTAAGATTATATTAATATGATTAGGGATGTGATTTGATGGAAATGCAAGGTGTAGGGATGTGTAGGGTAGGTTGTAGGTGATATGTATGAATATTAAATTCCTATAAATTATTAATATGGATTATATAGGATAATATGATGAAATAATGAAATAAAAGTGATATGGGATGAAATAATGAATTAAAAGATTTAATAGTGAAATATTGGGATAAATTATAATGATGAAATGCTAAATTGGAAATATGAGGAAAATGGATTAAATAATAATTAATCTTACGATTAATTAATATATGGATGATGTAGGGATATTTGCGGGACATATTAATCATAGTTAATCATGTTGACATTTTAGATGTCTACAATTTAAATCATCTTCAACCATGCAAGAGACACCACAAAGAACACAAAAAACAACTAATTTAGTATAAAATAGTCCGTCATATGGTATCTATTTGTAGTGGAAAATAAGGACTCTTAGTGTGATTCATGATGTTGACACAACTAACTCTTTTTCCATTTTTACATTATTTTTTCAAGCTACAGATCCATTATACTTGGAAGAGGGTATAAATAATGAGGTTTGGGTTCAATCCATATATTATGAGATAGACGCCATAGAGAATAATCATACATGTGAATTATTAGATCTTCCAGAAGGAAAGGAAGCAATAGGAGTGAAGTGGATCTACAAGACCAAATATAATTTTGGTGGTAAAGTATAAAAACATAAAGCAAGGCTGGTTGTAAGATGTTTTTTACAAAAATATGGAGTAGATTTCAATGAGACGTTTGCACCTGTAGTAGGTTTAGACATGGTAAGAATTGTTTTATAAATTGTAGCTCAAAAAAAAATGGTCTATTTATCAGATGGATGTAAAATCAACATTCTTGAATGTTTTTTTGAAGAGGAAGTTTATGTAAATCATCCATAAGGTTATGATATTAAATTTCCTGAAGGAAAGGTATACAGGTTGAGAAAAGTGCTTTATGCTCTCAAGAAAAAACCTAAAGCATGGTACAAAAAATTGATTCTTATTTGATTTAGAATGGTTTTAGTATTTTCATAAGGGACCCCTACATTATACATCAAGATAAATAAACAAGGAAATATTTTTATTATTTTTTTTATGTCAATGATTTAATTATTACTGTAAATATATATACAGATGAATTCAAATCATCCATGAAGAAAGAATTTGAGATGACAGATCTAGGTCTCATGCACTATTTTTATGGCATTGAATTTCAATAATAACAAGATGGAGTATTTATTTCACATGAAAAGTATGCTAATGATGTTTTGAAGTGATTTAAGATGTTGAATTACAAGCCAACACCAACACCAACACCAATTGTAATAGGTTTAAAGTTAAGAAAAGATGACATGGGATCATTTCTAGATCCAACATTTTTCAAAAGGCTAGTTGGAAGTCTCATGTATTTGATGGTCATAAGGCCCAATATTATGTATGTTGTGATCTATAGCTCAAGGTTAATGAAATATCCAAAATATTTAGATTGACAAGTTGGAAAAAGGATTTTGAGGTCTGTATGTGGAACCAAGAATCATGGAATTTTGTATTCAATATCATAAAAGTTCAAACTCATAGGTTATATATATAGTGACAATGCCAAAAGTATAGATGAACTAAAAAGAATATCTGGATATGATTTTCACTTTGGAACAAGAGTGGTTTCATGGGTATCGAAGAAGCAGCCCATAATCACACCATCTTCAGTAGAAGTAGAGTATTTAGTAGAAACATGAGAAATATTTCAAGTTGTGTGGATGAGTAAAGTGCTGAAATATTTGAGGTAGAATTAGGAGGACACTACGTAGATTTTTTTTCCACAACAACTCAACAATAACATTGTCCAAAAATCATTTTTTTCTCAAGAAGAAAAAATAATATTGACACGTGATATCAATTCATCAGGGAGTTGGTTAACAATAATGAACTTTGAGTTTGCTAATATGTTTACAAAGGATTTAGGAAATGAAGTTTTTGAGTATTTGAGAAGTTGTTTAAGATTTTTTGATTACGAATATGTCTAATCCAGAAACATAAACTCAACTGCAGAATATTAAAATTTTTAAGGTCAAAATTAAGGGGAAATGTTGGAAATTGATAATCTCTCACCACATGCTTTTGCTATTATTAGGAAAAGCAAAAAACAACTCTATTCTCCATGCATAGTTTAGTGTTAATTATATGTCTCTATTTTTAAGATAAAACAAAATAAAACAAATAGCTTTGTTTGTATGAACAAAGGAATGTATTATTTGTAGATGATATTTCTATTATTAAGATTTCTCTATTTTTAGAGTTGTGTGTTATATTGTTAAATGAAATACCTCTATATATTGGAGGCAATCATAAGTGTTGTTACACATAGATTGTATTGAGCTAAAGATATGAAAAAGAAGAAGATATATATGCACAAAATTGTTGATTTGAGTTCAGAATATTTTTTTATTTACAATATTATTTATTTGATTTCTGTTGTTCGTTGTTTTATTTTCCTAATTTCTACTGAATGACATAAAGCTACAAGCCCACTACGCCACTAAATCTTCCATGACATGACGGTAACTAACACCGAGCACCCAAGGGAAAATTTGAAAATGTGAAGAATGAGGATTATGCAGGATGGCATGAGCATCGACCAAGTTAAAATATGGAAGCATGATGAGGTCCCATGAAGGAACGAGCATGAACCATACATGTGCATGAAACGATTCAAAAACAAGGTAAGAATCTCATTACCATCTCTCATAGATATGAATGAAGGGAGGTGTACATATAAAGGGTGATGTGTAACCCCCAATGTCATAATCATGACCTCTAAAGTGGAGAAGGGAAGATACATTCTTGAAATGGGAATTAACTCCCCACACTAACATGTAAGGGAATCTCATGCTGAAACTAAATGACACATAGACCTATGATCTCACCTAAGTGAGATGATCAACCATGTGGCATGGAAAGCGACTCACACCAACACCCCCTTCATCGTAACTTAGGATGAGGTGAAAAGTTAGAAATGAGAAATGGGTTCCAAAACTAAAGCCTGATGAGGCACCTATGAAAAATAATGATCTAAAGAAGTGAAGGAAAACCTAGTTGGAAAAAAATCAACCATAAGAGATGAAAAAATTGTCTAATATAAGAACGATTCCAAAAATGGGTCCCAACCACTGACGAGCTTGATAAGGTACCCATGTATAAAAGGGAAATCTCTCAGAAAGAAGAAGAAGAAGAGGGAGATGAGAGGAAAACAGAAGATGTCATGGACAAATCTCAACTCTGCTACTATAGGAAGTCTCCAGGGTCCTATTCCTATGGACTGAATAAGAGCCACCTGCATCAAACTATGTGCATGCGATTGGTAAGTATATTAATGGAGTACTAGAAACTAATGGTAGTAACTCGTGGAACTCTGCATCTAGTCCTCAGAAGTGTGACATAGGTCTAGTAATGAAGTGCCAAGGAACAAAAGGTAATGCCACATGTGTAGAACTATAAAAGTGTAAGAGAGGAACATATGCCAAAAGGATGCCCAAGTGATGTGAAGGTAATGCAATGACCCCAACAATATTAAGAGAATCCAAAAACAAGAGTTGATCAATGATGGTCTCCTGAAAAGTAGAAGTGATCAGAGTCCCAGAAGGGGAACTCCGAATAAAGGAGATGATACACTCCTCTTCAAACACATGTAGAAGTGATACAGAACATGTACTACATCATAAGTAGGTATTGCAAAAAGAATACCAAGGTTGGGAAGATAATTTTCCCAATGAGGGGGATCAACAAAAAAAATAGTGATGTCAGACATGTATGACTCATCCATGAATGAGGGAAGAGGAGTGGAAAGAGCCTCACCCATTGGAAGTGGAGAGGAGGTTGGTGTAATGAATGTATGAGGATGAGAATGGGATTGCTCGATTGTTTGATGGGATAAGGGGGTTATCAAAACTCTCTATAATAGTGCAGAGATGGAGGAGAGGAGTCCTCAGTAGTAATCTTAGTATTAGAACTAAAAGGAAAAACCTTCTCATTAGATGTAGAACCAAGCGAGTATGTGTGATAAGAATGATCATCACATGAAGAGGAAGAGAAGATCAATTGTATTAGCACCAATAATAAAAGGAAGTATGCGAGGTGTCCTTTAAATTATGGATTGAAAGATGAGTCAGAATGATGTGGGAGAAGATATGAGTTTGCCATGTCAAGGTGGAGAGGTCTAGTGACATGAAACATCAAGTGACCAATGACATGGTTGCATGTGTCGAGAAATGATTTCTCAAGATGATTTGAATCAGTGGGGGTTGGAATTGGCCCAAGAAATAAGCATGCCAGACCATCATAGGAATAAATACTGTTCCATATAAGAACACCATGATGTGTAGTAATCTCTCCTAAGAATACATGGTAGAGGTTATAAAGAGTTCATGTTATCCAATTTTTCCCCTTGGGAAAAATTGATGAAAACAAAACCATGCGCAGGAGAAATGGAAAGGCTATAGTCCTTCCGTGCACTCCCTGCGCCATGCAATTCTTATGTGCACCCCTATGCAGACGCCTTCCATTTGGTTAAATCTGAAAGTCTCCCTATGGGAATGCACCTGCATACAAACTATTGTGCCACATTCCTTCCTTGCACATGCCTTCTCTCATGTTTCCCTTTTGCGCCTTGCACCTGACTCCCGTACTTCAACGTCGAGGAAGTCAATACTCGAGCCTAGAGTGAGTCAAGTCAAAGCAAAGCAATAGAGCCATGGAAGGTGCCACGTGTCAGATCAATACACTTTCAAAAGGTGTAAAACAATTTGAGACCCTAGAGATGTGCTTTACTTCCCACATGGATCTCAAAAAATAGCAAGCTTATAGACCGGATGCCATGTTTCTTGACCATCACAACTTCAAAAGTATAACTACATAGGTCCCAACTGAAAAGGGGTATTTGGCATTATATATAGTGGGAAGTTTCACTCACCCAAAGGAATGAGGCAAGCAATGTTCACTCGAGGCCTGAATCAAGCTAAGTATAAAATAGAGACTAGGATGAAGCCTCCATGTGTCTCTTTGGCACACTTTTGGTATGGTGCTCAAAAGGGAAGTCCCCAGACAAGCATAGGCTCTCCACGCATCTAGGCACCTGAGAAAGTGGAACTGTTTGTTGAAAATTCTAAGAATATCAGTGGGCTAGCGGAAGCCTCCATGTGTTAGCTCGGTGAAAATCCAAAGCAGAGTCCCCAGACAAGTGCAGGACCTCCACGTGTGTCAGAGCTCGAAAAGGAAGCACCAGCCATCATGATAAGTCTAACTGTGGGATAGGTTTAAGTGAAATCCTCCACATGTCTCTTTGGCGCAACTTTAAAGGTGTGACAGAAGCGAGGTCCCCAAATGAGTGTGAATTTCATCCATATGTCTAGGGTCTGACATAGTTGCTTCACCAAAGAGAAGGGACAAAGGAAGAGTGAAACACTGATAATGCTCACAGATGCTGCCAACTGTCAGCACGTCGCATCTCTAGGACCCTAAAAGGCAACGAAATCTTAAGAATGCGTGGGGCTTCCATGTGGATCTTGCATGTATTAGAATTTTATACCTAACCCACATCAATTTCCTGACCTCAACGTTCAGATTGAGACCATAAATTTTGAATGGAAGCTTGGATCTGGGCAAGAGGATACTTTTTGAAAAGTTCTCAATGTCTGCTACTCAACTACAACTGGATATCTTTAAATATAGTCCACCATTCTTGAGTGTCTCAAGCTTCTAACTTACCACCATAATGGAGTTATGGCTTCCTATTCTTACCCAATAAGTTACTTAGTAATGGAGGCGTGGGTTTTAGCAATGAAACCCATCATTGTTGTAGGGGAATTCATTTCTCTTTTGGGATGGTTGAATCAAGAATTCGGATTTCTTCTATCTCCTACTATAATTATTCCTATATATTGTAAGTTGAGGGGAATTTTTCTAGAGGTTGTGTTAGAGTAGGTATTTACCTTAGCTCATGTTCACCTAGTGTACATTATTTACCTTTATTGTATTTATCCTCACCCACTTATGTGTGTGGATATTTCTTTGGGATCTTAGTTAGGATATTAGGAGATATTATCTAGTTGTTAGGTATAGTTCTTTCACTTGATCTCTGGTATTGACACTAGTTCTTTCCTTGATCTATGGTATTGACTATATCCTTGATGTCTAGTTGTCTCCTAAATCTATGGTAGCTTGACTAGTTCTTTGATGACTAGTTATTTACCTATCATTTATGGCTTGATCTACAACATTGAGTAGGTTAGTAGATTGTTATTCCTTGCCTATTGTAAGCAAGGTCCATTCTCAATGTATTGCACTGAGTTCCTTAAGTAATATATGAAATTACTGCTCATTTGTTTGCAAAGGATTTATGTAAAGTTATTCTGGAGAATTAATTTCAAATCTTATTGATGGTGATGTTTGATTAGCATCTGTATTCTTGGCTTGGAATGATCTGGTTATCGTTCCTTTCATGGTATTAGAGCTATAGATGATGTAGACATCCATCTGTAAGTTTTTCTTTGCAAGCAAGAGTTTATTTTTTCATGTATTCAGATTTTGTTAGCAATTTTCTGTAGCATGAAATTTTATGCAAAACAGAGTGCGCCATTGGATTTGGAAGGTGCCAAAACCCTATAGAACTGATTGTAAACTTGACCATGTTTTGAGATAGTCAAATATGGGTGCATTCTTTTATCCATTGGATATAAGTGTGTACCTTCCGGATGCATTCTTTACCCTCTGAGTATTTCAGTTTTGGATGCAGTATTTTATCCACTAGACACAGATCTGTACCCTATGGGTGCATTCTTTTATCCATTGGATATAAGTGTGTACCTTCCAGATGCATTCTTTTACCCTCTAGGTATTTTGGTTTTGGATGCAGTCTTTTATCCACTGGACGTAGATCTGTACCCTATGGGTGCATTCTTTTATCCATTGGATATAAGTGCGTACCTTTCAGATGCATTCTTTTACCCTCTGGATATTTTGGTTTTGGATGCAGTCTTTTATCCACTGGACGTAGATCTGTACCCTCTGGGTGCATTCTTTTATCCATTGGATATAAGTGTGTACCCTCCGAATGCAATGATTTACCCTCTGGACATTTTAGGTTTTGGGTGCAGGCTTTTATCCTTTGGTCACAAGCATGTATCATGTGGATGCACTCTTTTACCCTTTAGACATTTGGGTGTCACGTGTACCTTTTAAAAAGATCAGCATTAAAATATTATTTTAATAGCAAAACCTTGTAGAGCTCATAACTTTTGATCCATAGCTCGGATTAAGGTGATCTTTTTTTGAAATTGTGTATTTTTTCGAGATCTACGCATTGGTGAAATTTTTATACACATATTTCAAATGTAAAAGGTATTGTTACTCATTGTAATATTTACATGCACTCAATTATAAAGTGCCAAATTCGGGAGGGTGTTGTGATCACTTGTGGATGCATTTTCGGTTGAGCCCGACGTCCTAAAATTTTGGGTATTGCATTCTTGTATCTATGGGTGTATACATTTATATCTCTCTTGTTTGTTGAGATATTTTGGATCTGTATTTTCGACACTTTTTTTGGCATGTTGACAGTCTCTCTTGTGGGGGAGCTATTCTAGTGGAGCCCAGTGTTAGTTTGTCAGTGTTCGAGTAGTTGATTTTGACAACTCATACAGATTTGTGGTGTCACTCTACCCATTCTGCAGTATGGGAGGGTGTGGTGTTAATACTGCTTCTTCAGGTTTCGTGCCCTTGCCTTGTTACCTTGGCTTTTTCTTGGATCGTGGCACTCCTATTTATTTGGATCTCGTGTCCTTGCCTTGTTGCCTTGGTTTTTCTTGGATCGTGGCACACCTATTTGTAGTAGTTGATCAAATTATGTTTGGTGTTTGTTTTTCACTTTTCGACATCACTCCATTGACAGTCTCCTTGCATGGAGCTATTCTGGTGAAGCCCAGTGTCAGTTGTTTTTGAGTTATATGATCGAGCAGTGGATTCAGACCATAGTAAGCACCACACTTCTTCAGATTGTTGTTGACATTTTTATTACTAGTTTGGACCATAGAGCTGAAGATTACTGTTGACATCCGTCTGTAAGTTTTATTTTGCAAATAAATTCATTGTATATTCATATATTTGGGATTTGGTCGTATTTTTTTGCTAAGTGCATTTTTATGTAAAATAGAGGCTTTCATTGGATCCAAAAGGCATGAAAACCCTAAGATCGACTGTAAACTCGGCCAATTCTGGAGGCAGTCATTTTTGTGGTTTTTGGTGGTTGTAGTGAAATACACAGGGTCACCTCAGGATTTGTGCCACACGATTGAGAAACTGAGAAGTGGCATGGTAATATGAGGGCTTAAAGATTGTGATTCCTACTAGTAGGTGCTTAACTTCAGCCCCCTTTAATTTTATTTGCGTGGTGAAGGCAATAACAATTTATTTGTTTTAGTGGCAACTAAAAGAAATAAAAGAGCAAAATATTAAAAAGCTTGTATCTTTTGATCGGTAACTCGGTTTTGAGTGTCATTTTTTGCAAAATTGCTTGTTTTTTCATTCTCTTTCCATTGGATTTATTTATTTTGAGACTTGCACTATAATTATAAAGTGCCAAATATGGAGGAGTGTTGTAAGAAAATAGATCGCTCAAGAAGCAAAATTTTCTTCTACAATCACTCATTCACGATAAAGATGCAATAATATACTCCCTGCAGAACAAACTTGCTAGCCTGCAGCATCACCATCATATTATGGACAACCATATCCATGCTCCTAGTCCACTTGCAACTGTTGCTCTTGTACCCACTGACATTGATCTGCCAATCTTTGAGCCTGAACCTACTTTTGATGCTTCTAAACCTGTGAGGCTTGTTACTGCATGCTCTTCCACATGTGTGCCTATTACATTACCACATGTTGTGTATCCTACTTTTTCTCAACTGCATGGATTTTTTAAGAAGCATACCACTGCATTCAGTTCTCACATGCTCCGTTATATGGGGCTCACTAGAGGAGTCATTGACAGACATTCATAGGGTATTATTTCCTCTATTCTACATGTTAAGTGGAATTCTCATCATGATATTGGTTTTCGAGAAGATATTTCATTGTGATCACACATTGAAAGAGTTCCTTTTTTTGTTCGCTCGACTCTTTTTGAGGATCTTGAGCAACACATGAGTTCTGCACCTTCACTCGTGCTTGAGAAACATGAGATTTTAACTGTCAGACATGATCAACCTGACACACATTCTGATGTTCTTTTACATACACCCATTATGCATTTTTCACCAAGTCACATACAAGCATCTTCTTCATCCATCTGTGTTGATTTGGGGTGGATATCTGATCACTCATGGCGATGACATAAGCATTCATTAAGAGTACTCTACAGGCATGGCTACTCCACCATTAGGCCTCTTGCTCCACTTTCTATACCTTATGCATTGTGATGCTTCTTGTTTTGAGAATTTTTATTTAATAGGTGTAGTGCATCTCTCTTGTTTGTTGAGAGATTTTGTATATGTATTTTTGACACTTCTGGCATGTTGACAGTATCTCTTGTGGGGGATCTATTCTAGTGAAGTCCAGTGTTATTTTGTCAGTGTTCGAGTACTTGTTTTGACAACTCATACAGATTTGTAGCATCACACCACCCATTCAGCAGTATGGGAGGGTGTGGTGTTGATCATGATTCTTCGGGTTTCGTGTCCTTACCTTGTTACCTTGGCTTTTCTTGGATCGTGACACTATGGAGTTAGTATCCTTGCCTTGTTGCTTTGGTTATTGTTCTTGGATCGTAGCACACCTATTTTTAGTAGTTGATCGAATTATGTTTGGTGTTTTTTTTACACTTTTGACATCACTCCATTGACAGTCTCCTTGTATGGAGCTATTCTGGTGAAACCCAGTGTCAATTGTTTTTGAGTTTTGTGATCGAGCAGTGGATTTAGACCACAGTGCACACCAAGCTTCTTTAGCATTGTACGAGTATTTGAGCTGAGCTTCTTGGGATACCTTGGAGCAGGTCTTTACGCTCTTTACTTTGTTGTTACTAGTTTTGGGTACCTTGCGGTGTCCCTTTTCTTCCCAGTTATTGTACATGAGTACCTCATTTGGCCTAGTTGTCAGGACTCATACTATAGACATGCCACTTATATTTTGGCCCCTAGCTTCACTTGAGGGGGGGTTTTAGAGTAGGTATTTACCTTAGCTCATGTTCACCTAGGTACATTATTTACCTTTATTGTATTTATCCTCACCCACTTATGTGTGTGGATATTTCTTTTATCTTATTTAGATATTAGGAGATATTATGTAGTTGTTAGGTATAGTTCTTTCCTTGATCTATGGTATTGACTATATCTTTGATGTCTAGTTCCCTCCTAAATCTATGGTCTTGACTAGTTCTTTGATGACTAGTTATTTTCTTGATTTATGGCTTGATCTACGACCTTGACTAGTTCTTAGATTGTTATTCCTTGCCTATTTAAGCAAGGCCCATTCTTAATGTTTTGCATTGAGTTCCATAATAATATATGATATTGCTTCTCATTTGTTTGCAAAGGTTTTATGTAAAGTTATTTTGGTGAATTGCTTTCATCTTATTGATCATGATGTTTGATTAACATCTGTATTCTTGGTTTGGCACGATCTAGTTATCATTCCTTTCAGGTTGAAAATTCTTGCTTTGCACCCTCCATTCTTCTCTGTTCTATAAGTGAATTTTTGGAGCTTCAAGCCTCCCATTTTCATTGTAATAAAAATCTTTCCTCTTGGCCATTGTAGTGTACTACATCAACTCTGGAGCAATAATGCATGTCTGTGGATGATTTCCAACCCTCTCTGTGTTCATTTCACCTCTCTAATCTCTCATTACAATCTTGGCTACCTGTGTATGGTGCTTTTATACATTTTTTATGGTTTGTGTTTATTTTCAAAGCAAGTGCTCAACATTCCTTTAGTGCATCACCTTTGTTAGTTTAGATTTATTTTCTTGCATCTTTATCAACCCTGTCTCCTTGGGAAGCTAGAGTAGGTTTTAGAGTATACCCTCTGCAAATTGCATGTTTACACCTAAACAGAGGAATAGGAACCTACGTTCATCCAGAGAGCTCTCTTAATTTACAAAGTTCCACACTTTGAGAGAAGCTCCATGTTATGCAATCACATTGAAAGTCTCAAGCCATCGATTTACAGATATTTAGGGGTGCTGTGATTCATTATCAATAGTTATGGCATGCTCGGTGGGACCAAGAAGTCTTCATTTTTATTGCAACAAAACTGATGTGCACTTGTTGTGAGTTCTCTACTTGTAAGAAGATATAAAATTACACATCTGGCGACTCCAAAAGGGGCAGAATCCACTTGTTTCAGCATTCCAAGCTTGGTGGGTTCATGAGAAGAATTCAATTAAGGTCAAGAATAAGAGAAGAAGGATTGTTTGTCTATCTGCTCTTTTTTCCTGAAATAATAAGAAGAGGAAGAAGAGCTCAAAGGTCTCTATCTACGCCAAATAAAACCTTGTTAACATCTCCACCCGCCAGGAATTTCGTTTAATTGACTAGAGTCCTCTGACCAATTAGGATGGCACAACCCAATCCCTATGCCAACTTCATAGAAAGTAGCTTACTTTCCCTAAATGATCAAAATTAGGTCCCAATTACAACATTAAAGAACATCCCATATTTCACTGGAGAGAACTAGATGACTCCGATTAACCACATCCAGGACATTGCAAATGTCTGTGCAATTCATGAAATTGCTGAAATGGATATTGTTGTCAAGTTGTTGGTATCCTAATTTAAAGGTAAATCTTTACAGTGGTTCATAAGTAACCGCAGGATCTATTCATAATTAGGACCATTTATGCACATCTCTCCACATTCAATTTCGAGAAAATGGGGATAATCTGTCCTTATTGGAATAATCGACAACAATCAAGAGGTCTCATAACGAAAAATTGTTTGATTTCAACTTTAGATTTCAAAGGACGTGGGATAGGATTTCGTTGGCTGTGAGACCAACAACTAAAGATGCTTTTCTGTACTTCCTGAAAGCTTTAAATTCTGATATTGCTATGATGATACAATACATGGGAACTATAACCTTACCCACATCCTATAACATTGCTATTAGAGATAAAAATTATTTAATTCAAGCTGGTAAAATGGAACCTAGGCCACCTATGCCTCTATAATCGGAACTAGGGACTCACAACACTATTGAAGCACCCATATTAGCTCCCATTCCTACTCCCATAAATCAAAGAAATAGCGAGGCATCAACTTATTTCGGCACTCAAAAGAGTTGGAGGAGGTCATGAAGTAACTATAGAACCTAGAAAATGAACTTGTGACTATCAAGAGACAACAAGCCCAATGTTCTAGAACCTATCAACCTCCAAATTAGTATCAAGCTAGAACCCCATACCAACAAAATAGACCACTAGCTCAGGCCATAAATCAAAACCAGAGCCAAGGAAAACATAAAGTTGCCAGGCCATTCTTAGCATATGACCCAAATGCGGCTTCAACTTCAAAAGCCTTGGTTCCAACACAGAACAACATGGCACAGGAGTACGACTGGTGTTTCCCTTGCAATCTACCTCACAACCAATGAATGTGTTTCAATGATGCATTGAATCAAGATTTGATGGTAAAAACCATTGGTGTGTCCCAAGAACTAAGCCAAGAAGGAAATCAACAACAATAAAGTCAGCTAGAGGCAACTCCAATGGAAACTACATTGGTCAATTGGCAAATAGAAGACTTCTGTGGAGTTAATCAACCCCCTTTTCAGGGTTTAGTTGCCAACACACGGTGAAAAAAAGGAACATATAGGAGGGAAAAACATCTAATCTAGTTGATTCTCATCCCAATCCTACATCACAAGTAGTTAATAAGAAAAATGTAGCCTCTAATGTGTCAAATCAGCCTAAAGTGCTTGTTTTAACATCCCGTGTGCAAGAGAAGAATGTGCAAGGCAAGGGGCGGTAGAGAGATAGCTCATCTCCATTCAACATCATTGAGCAGATGAATAAAATGAACGTAAACATCTCAATGTGGGAATCATTGGCCATCCTAGGACAAAGAGGCCTATTGCAAGATACTATGGAAAACTAGTCAACATCAAATCAACCACCCAATCAACAAAAAAAAGTGCTCACCATTGCAACTCATCAGGAAGGAACCCATGGAGGTGACGAAGGTAAGGATTTGAGGCCCCATCCATTATATATCTCATTAATCATAGGAGATAAGTTGGTACATAATTGAATGATTGATTTGGGAGCAAGTATCTCAGTCATGCCGAAGTAAATAACAAATCAATTAGGTCTAAAGTATGAGATAGTGCTAAGAGGAGTAGTGAAAATGGATGGGATAGAAGTAGGAATGGTTGGGGTCATCAAAGCGTTAAGCCTAACAATACATGCCTGCCCAAATGTCATAGTTCTACATGATGTGTCTGTAATTTACCTCCCACCACTCTTTACATTGTTCTTGTCAAGAGACTTCACTGCCAAAATTTCAGCCTATTTGTCTACTGATTGGTCACACATGCTATTCAAAACAAGGTACGGAGATAAGGTAACAATCAAATCTACGCCCATCACAAACTTTCACATAGAGCCTCACACACCAAGTCTAATCAATGTGAATTGTTCAGCTTTTGATCAAGAAGATCTTCTAAGCAACCATGAAGCAGATACCAAAATTGGATGCATTCCAGACTTCACCCTTGATGAGTGGGAAAACAAGAGACATGCTTTTGACCCTTATAAAGAAATGGAAGAATCTGGATTGGGAGTCTATTTTTTTGCAAGAAGAGAGTCAACCTCTTCCTAGCATCACCAAACTAGACCATAAGGATGATAATGAAGTATAATAGTTATTCTTTGATGGAGATATGCTCATCTCGCCACAAAGTATGAAATACTACTCAACTTTCCATTTCTAGTTCACTTGCTCAAACAACCAAACTAAGTATGAAGCCTTAATCCACAGATTGCATTGGGTGAAAAAGATAGGCATTAAAAAATTACAAGTCTTCGGTGATAGTAAGCTAATTATGAACCAAGTCAGAGGACAAAATGCTGCCAAGAATGATCTATTGAAGAACTACAAGAATCATGTATGGGATCTCATCAAAGATTTTGAAGATTTTAACATCAATTTCATCCTAAGAAAGAGGAATGAAGTAGCAGACAAATTGGCAGGAATTGGTTATGAATTTGATGTCGTAGAAAGTCTCAAAATTGAGAAATCATAGCCCCATATTAAAGTAATTGTGAGACCAGCTATTCTAGACAACAACATAATTTGGCAAGTCTTTGAGAGTGATCAACAAATTGTTACTTTTCTATGAGAAGAAGCCAAGTTCTCTACCAGAAACCAAAACAAGCTAGAACAATAGTATGGTGACCAAGTGATGCATCTGAAAACTAAAAAATTACCAAAGGGTCTTATAACCTTCGAATTGATCTTCAAACCAAATGATCAATCTAAGAAGGAGAAGAAAAAAATTCAGATAAAGGGTGAATACTCAGAGCTTATTCTAGTAGGTGAAGGAAAGACATAGTAAGTTGGAAAAGTAAGCACCCCACAAGAGAAATATGAATTTATTCAACTTTGTCAAGAATTTCCAGATGTCTTTGCTTGGAATTATAAGGACTTAAGAGGTTTCAACCCAAAGTTGGCACAACATAGCATTGAGCTGAATCCAGAATCCAAGCCCATCAAACAAAAGCAAAGGGTGGTGGATCCTCATATTGAACCTATCATGAGAAAAGAGATGAACAAGATAATTAAAGCTAGCATCATCTTGCCTATCAAACATTGAAGTTGGGTTGAAAAATTGGTGCTAGTAAGGAAAATAAATGGAGAAATTAGATTATGCGTAGAATTTCGTGATCTGAAAAAATCTTCACTCAAAGATCATTATCCACTTTCATCTATGGAGTAAATATTGCAAGTTGTATCTAGTTCTGAAAGGTTTTCATTGTTAGATGGCTACTCAGATTATAATCAGATAAAGGTGAAACAAGAAGATCAGTTTAAGATGACCTTCACCATGAAATGCAACATGTATGATTATAAGAAGATGTTATTTGGACTATCAAATGTCGAAACAACATTTCAATGAGCTATGGATATGGCGTTTAGAGGCTTAATCAATAAGAAAGTGCTGGCATATATAGATGATATCACTGTCTTCTCAAAGAATGCAATAGATCACCTCCTTCACCTTAGGAAAATGATGGGTTGTTGTATTACCAGTCATTTAACCAACTCATATACAAGTTGGTGTCATTATAACTAAGGCGGTGTCTAAAGCTGTATGCAAAAGGAGAAAGGAAAATCTTATTAAACAATAATTCTTCCTAAGAAAACATACATACATTAAACATGCATGAAAAAAAAAACACACAACAACTAAACTACTAAAATAAATCTGTAGTAAATAAACTATGCTAAGAAATAATAGAAAAATCCTCCTCCTTGGGGAAGAGCGGATTTTGGCCATTCTCTTCCTTTTGGATTTGGAGAAACTACAATTAACTGTTAAAACTACATTTGTATTGATTCAAAACTGATTTACAAATGCCCCCTTTTCCAAATATATGGAAGAGGTATTTATAGACATTACTCCTAGTTGACTTGGTCCACACTCCAAGAACTAACTACCTATTCTTGGATAGATTTATTCAAAGCAATAAATACTAAACAAACTTGACTACAACAACCCACTTATCGTGGAGAATATTTCTACAACTCATCCCTTTAATCTAGGAACACAAAGTGGGAGACTACTTATTCAATGTTCCTAATACTATTCCACCATTTTTTCATCCTTGAAACATGGAGAGAAAAAGGAGGAGTGCTAAGTCCATGACTTTGAATTCTTCTCGGAATGCCACATGCATTCATGACTTTGAATTGCCACATGTTTGGATCTATATTCTTGGTTGATGACGTAGAAGCAAAGAGTAGGCTGAATAGTTCGGTGCTCCTTTACATTATTTTGGAACAAACCAAAATACTTTCACTAGTTGGGTGTTTTTCGTAGCTTCGTGAAGAATTTCCATAGCTAGGCATTTCCGTAGCTGTGTGTAGAATTTCCATAGCTGCGTGAAGAATTTCCATAGCAGCTCTGCAATCTATGAACTTGGAGTATAGTTGTTTATGACCCATTTTCTACACACTATTGCATTCCAACTTTAGAAGAAATGTAAAGAAATAACAAAAATTAGATTGCAAATAGATTTATAAAGAGATGATAAGATAAATCCTATATTCTACCTTAAATATGATATCCGTTATTAAAACTACATCTAAATTCACTTGAAAGCTTCATTTTGAGAGAGAGAATAAGAATGTTATTTGGTGATATAATGAGACATATTTTGGTGTCATCATTCCCCCCACACTTAACTTCTTGCATGCCCTCATGGAAGCTACCGATCTTCCTGTAGAATCTGATTTTGTCAATACTTCTGCATCTTTCAAATTGTTTTGTCCTTTTTTCATGATAGTAGAAAACTAAGATTTTAGAAATAAAATTTTTACTTCTTTTTTATTCATGCTCTCATGAGGTTTTCCATAGATAATGTAGAGATATTTTTCCCACACTTAACTCTTTGTTTCCTCATGCATTCTTCAAAATATTTGGAAGAGAGTGAGTCTCCCCCACACTTAGCTTTGTGCATGCCCTCATGCAAACTTTTTTTTTTTTTAAATTCAACAACTTATAGATCTCAATTGCTGTAAACTGAAAAGACTTCATCTACATCATTTTCTTTGTTACTTGACTTGAGCAACACATGGATATTTTGAAAAAAAATTCTTTTTTTTTTATGCTTTCGAGAAGTGAATCTATTTGTAATTAAAACAATAAATAACAATATTTAAGAATAGAAAAATATAAGTTACCATACCATACTTACTAGTTATCCTTGCTTTCATCATGTTGTATAACCATGATTTCCATCTACAGCTAAAAAAACAAATAGATATGAAGTTAAGGTCACTGCAACATAGAACTTTTCAAAAGAAAATGATTTCATCAACCAAGTCGGCATAAGAGAAGCAGTCATATGAATCCAAGAAAGACTTTGAAGTGCAAAATTTTTTGTTTTTTGGTTTGGGAAAAGCAGCCATTTGCTGGTTTTCAACTTTCCCCATTGTTTTTTTTTTAATAGAAGATTAACATTGACTATTGCATATCGGAGGAATTTTTGGTATTTTCAAAAGTTGGGAAAATGAATTTTTCACAAAAAATGAGACAAAGAGGGTAGCATGGAACGAATCAGGTACTGAAAATGAGGAGTACTAGCAGGATATTTACATGCATCATAAGATATATATATATATATATATATATATATTAAAAAAAATAAATCTTTAGCATGTTATTTTTTAGCAGCATGCATTCAAAATGTGATATCTTAGTCGTTTATCAACAAAAATGAGAAGTTAAAAATGATCTAGAAATATTAGATCGTGTAGAAAAAGACCCAGAAATAGTTTGAGCAATTTCTTTACGAGCTGTGAGCAGTTTGGATCACAAAACATTGTTATCAAAACAGTCTACAACATGTTATTTCTTTTGAGCAGCATACATTCAAACTGCGATATCTTGGTCATTTCTAAATGAAAATGAGCGATTCAAACTGATCTGGATAGCTCATTTCATGTAGAAAAAAACATAGAAATTGTTTGATCTATTTCTTTATGAACTGTGAGCAGTTTACATCAGAAAATGAGGCTATTTTTCATGCACGATTTCCATACCAGATGATTCTTTTTCCTTTGACCTCATCTTTAATGCACCATGTATGTTGATTTTGTAATTTCCTATAGTAATTATGTCATCTATAAAATAAATGCTTGCAACAATTAGATCCTTCAAATTCAAATCTCCAATAATTATTGAAAATAATTTAGAACAAGTCTCTCTCATTAAATAAATAGAGTCAATTTAGGAGCACTCTTTGCATGAGACTTAATTGATTAAAAGATATGCAATCTGTAGCATTCATTGCATGCAAATTTATTTCTAAATCAATTAAGTCGACATGTAAGGAATATCTTAACAAAATTTGACTAATTCATTAAATAAAAGAGATAAAATAGGAATGCATGTTATTTGATTTTTCTAACAATCACATGAGTCATTGCATGCAAAAAGGAATGTCTTACTTCATTAAATGTAAGAGTTAAAAATATAATTCTCTTGTTGCATTCTTGAACTTTTCAACCAAACGAGTTGTTATATGAGAGAATAATGAATACCTTTTTGTATTTGTCTACCATGTTCTAATAAGTTTCATTATTGTTGTAGATTCATTTTTGATTGCAGGAATTTGAGTTGCAGAGATGGATGTTTTTTTTCTTCAACATGATGTTTCCTTCTTTTGTGACAGAAGAAACTCAACTTTTCCTTCAACTCTCAATCTATTTACACAAATATTCCACAGAAATCTTTGTCTCGGCTAACCTGCACAAAGTTAGTTTTTTTTTTCTTTTTTATGTTTCTTACATGTATGAACTGGTATTGAATCTAATACATGTAAAAAAGAAATATTTCAAAATAGGAAACCCAAATCAATTTAGACCCTACAGAAATATATTATGTTACAATTTTTATAAAGATTTAAGAAAACTTATCATCAAATTCCTATTGTATCCATTCCATCACACCAAAATACACGGGTAACTAGCCACTGTAATTGTTGTGCATATAGGAAATAGAACTAGGTACGGGTTTTATTTGATGATAATACATATTTCTATTATGAATTTTTCATTCATATGTTGATTAAGGTAGTCTGTCTTATCAACAATCTATAATATCATATTGAAATTCTCTTCCATTTAGATTTGGAGAAACTACAATTAACTTATAAAATTGCACTTGTATTGATTCAAAAATGATTTACAAAATATGCCCCCTTTTCCAAATATATGGAAGAGGTATTTATAGACATTACTCATAGTTTACTTGGTCCACACTCCAAGAAATAACTACCTATTCTTGGACAGATTTATTCAAAGCAATAAATACTAAACAAACTTGACTACAACAACCCACTTATCGTGGAGAATATTTCTACAACTCATCCCTTTAATCTAGGAACACAAAGTGGGAGAGTACTTATTCAACATTCCTAATACTATTCCACCATTTGCTCATCCTTGAAACATGGAGAGAAAAAGGAGTGCTAAGTCCATGAATTTGAATTCTTCTTGGAATGCCACATGCATTCATGACTTTGGATTGCCACATGTTTGGATCTATATTCTTGGTTGATGATGTAGAAGAAAAGAGTAGGCTGAATAGTTCGGTGCTCCTTTACATTATTTTGAAACAAACCAAAATATTTTCACTAGCTGGGTGTTTCCATAGCTGCGTGAAGAATTTCTGTAGATGGGCATTTCTGTAGTTATGTGAAGAATTTCCATAGCTGGGCATTTCCATAGTTGTGTGAAGAATTTCTGTAGCTGCAATCTACGAACTTGGAGTACAGTTGTTTATGACCTATTTTCTACACACTATTGCATTCCAAATTTAGAAGAAATATAAAAAAATAACAACAATTAGATTGCAAATAGATTTCTAAAGAGAGGATAAGATAAATCCTATATTCTACCTTAAATATGATATCCGTTATTAAAACTACATCTAAATTCACTTGAAATCTTTATTTTGAGAGAGAGAATAAGAATGTTATTTGGTGATATAATGAGACATATTTTGTCTCATCAGAAAGTATTTCAAAGGTGTAGAATGTTTGGAGTGTCATTGAATCTAAAAAAGTGTGTATTCTTGGCACATGAGGGAAAATGTTTGGGTCACATTGTCTCAAGAGAAGGGTTGACAATTGATCCGGAAAGAGTGGAAGCCATCCAAACACTTCCATTTCCACACCACAATAAAACTCTCTAAAGATTCTTGGGAAGGATAATTTTTTTTCACATATTTGTGCCTAATTTTGCTACTCTTGTGAAGCCTCTAACCATGATGTTAAAGAAGAGTCTTGTATTAAAATAGACAACAGAGGTAAAGGAGAGTTTTTAGGCCATCAAGCGTGTAATATCACAAGCCCCAACTCTTATCAACCCAGAATTTTCGAAGGAATTCATGTTGTATGATTTTGTTAGATCAGATACAATCTCAACTATCTTGGTACAGGTGAATAGAGAAGGATCATAACATCCCATAGCATTCTTCAGTTACCTCCTAGAAAATTATGAAGTAAAGTACTCTCTCATTGAAAAACATGTCCTTATTGTTATTATGACTTTGAAGAAATTCAGACACTTGGTCTTGAATAATAGAATTCAACTGCTAGTGTCTCATGCTGGTGTCAAGGATTTTCTCCTAAAAAGAGATTTGAACAAAAAGAGGGTAGGTTAAATAAATCCTGTAATGAAATATGATATTCAAATCAAAGTGACCAAGATGGTTCGTGGAAAAGGTTTGTGTGAGCGACTCATTTCCAAACAACAAGCTACGTCAAAAGATGAATAAGAAGTTGTCCTGCTACTAAAAATTGAGCAAGAAAAACCAACGGATAATGCTTCTATTCCATGTTGGAATCAAGAATTAGTGAATTATCTCTGAATAGGCCTATGTCCTCCAGAAATGAGCAAAGAAAAGAGGAGACACTTCAGATTACACACCACTCCATATGTGCTTGTTGATGGTGTATTATTCAAGAAAGACATTAATGGCATTCTACTGAGATGCATTAGAATAGATCAAATTGAAAAGGTGTTACAATAATTTCATGATGGAGAGGCTGAATGTCATTTTTCTCCATGGGTAACAACTCTAAAGATAATTAAGGTGGGTTATTATTGGCCCATAATGTTCAATGACTGCTACGCATGGATCAAGAAGTGTTAGAAATATGTGTTCTTCACAGGAAAAGAAAGGTTAGCAGCACTCCCATTGCATCCAATCTTAGTCAACCAACCATTCATGCAACAGGGATTGGACTTCATTGGGGTCATCAATCCAAATTCAAGCTGAGGTCACAAATGGATACTCACAGCAAAGGACTATTTCACCAAGTGAAATGAGGTGGTAGCACTCAAGGAGGCCAACAAGTCTAGCATACTAGAGTTCTATGAAGGAATAGTGACTAGGTTTGTTGTACCGGCCACTATCATATCAGACAATGCATTTTCATTCCTAGGTTCCAAGATCACATAATGGATTGTCAAGAATGAAACCTACTTGAGAACCTCTTCAAACTATTACTCACAGAGTAATGGGAAGGCAGAGTCCATAAATAAGAATTTGCTAAGAATCATTAGAAGAACTCTTGATGAAAACTAGAGGACATGACATACCAAGCTCAAATAAGCATTATGGGCTGATAGGATCACACCAAAGAGGTCTACTGGTAATTCCCCTTACAAGCTGGTTTATGAAAAAGAGGAAGCGTTTCCTATATCATTAGATCTCCCCGTATTAGAGCTCATGAAGTAGTTGGAAATATTTGAGTTTGAACCAATGGAGGATAGATATGCAGAGCTAATGTAACTAGAAGAGATCAGGGAACATGCAATCCAAACAATAGAAAAGGATAAAGACTTAATTAAGAGATGGTTTGACAAGAAAAAAATAGTAAGGAACTTTTAGGAAGGGGACTTCACTTTGAAGTGGGATACAGATCGAGAAAAAATAAGAAGTCATTCCAATTTTGATGCCATTTGGAGTGGCCCCTACATGATCACAGGATGTAAGAGTAGCAATGCCTTCCAATTGTCTACATTGGGTGTATAGGAACTTCCAATTCCAGTTAACAGAATCTATCTTAAACATTGCTATTGAAAGGGGAAGGTTTCAACCTTGTAAATATTAGCCTAGGATTTAATTCCTCTAAGTGTGTATGCACATTGTCTTGTTGTAGTTTAGGTTTCATTTCCCTAAGTGCTTCGGCTCATGTTTCATTGCTCCAAGGTTGTATCACTATGTGGTTTAGTGTACCTCTAGGTGAATGTTGTAACAGTCCATTCTGGAAACAGGTGAAAGCTCCAAGTCAATTCAATTTTCTACTCTCAAAAATCCCACCTCTAAGATTTTCTTATGAGAATTAAGAATGTAAGCAGCGGAACAGGTTCAGGAGAAATGAGTGCAAGAAGTCAAGGAGAAGTTTCAAGTGAAAGATCAGTATCGGGCTATCATTCGTGACTCCATGCCCAATAGATGATACAAGGAAACTGATCTTTCCACCTAGTAGGTAGGTGATCCTGTGAGTTACAAAATTGTTATCCAATTTTTCCCCTCGAGAAAAATTGATCAAACAAAACCATGCATAGGAGAAATGGAAAGGCTATAGTCCTCCTGCGCACTCCTTGCGCCATGTAATTCTTCCACGTGCCCCTCTAAAGACGCCTTCCATTTGTTTAAGTTATGAGTCTCCCTGTCATGCACCCACATACACCCTATTATACCACATGCCCTCCTCACATGTGACTTCCCTCTATTTCCCTTCTGCACCTTGTACTTGAATCCCAAACTTCAGAGTCGAGGATTCAAAATTGATCCCAAAATGAGTCGAGTCGAAGCAAAGAACCAGAGCCGCGGAAGGTTCCACGAGTCATCTTGACGCACTTTCAAAAGGTGCAACAAAATTAGAGACCCCAGGGATGTGCTTGACCCCCATGTGGATCTCAAAAAATAGTAGGCTTACAGATGATGCCAAGTGTCCCACCATCACAACTTCAGAAGCTAACTACAAAGGTCCCAACTGAAAAGGGGTTTTGGCATTATATATAGTGGGAAGCTTCACTCACCCAAAGAAATGAGGCAGGCAATGTTCACTCAAGGCACAAATCAGCTAAGTATAAAACAAAGCTAGGAGAAGCCTCCACGTGTCTCTTTGGTGCACTTTTGGTATGGTGCTCAAAAGGGAAGTCCCTAGACAAGCGTAGGCTCTCCACGTGTCTAGGCCCTGAGAATGTAGAACTAGCCATTGAAAATTCTAAGAAAATATGTAGGCCGGTGGAAGCCTCCATGTGTTAGCTCGGTGCAAATCCAAAGGCAAATCCAAAGCAGAGTCCCCAAACAAGCTCAGGCCCTCTATGTGGTCAGAGCTCGAAAAGGTAGCACCAGCCGTAAAAAATTCTAACTATACGATAGGGCCAACAGAATCCTCCACATGTCTCTTTAGCGTAACTTTAAAGGTGTGATAGAAGTGGGCACCCCAAACAAGTTCAAATCCTCCACGTGTCTATTATATGACATAGTTTCTCCACCAAAAAGAAGGGACAAAGGCAGAGCGAAGCATGGAGCATGCTCGTGGATGATGCCAACTATCGGCACGTCGCATCTCCAGGACTCTAGAAGGTAGTGGAATCTTAAGAATGCATGGGGTTTCCACATGGATCTTGCACATATAGAATCCAAACCCAACCCGCGTGGAACTCCCCACCTCGACCTTGAGATGGTTATAACTTTCGACTAGAAACTCGGATCTAGGCAAGAGGAGACTTTTTGGAAAGCTCTCAACGTCTGCAACTCAACTAAAATTGGATGTCTTTGAATTTAGTCAGCTATTCTTGAGTATGTTAGGCTTTTCACCTACCACCATAATGGATTATGGCTTCCCTTCTTTCCCAACAAGGAACAATAATGGAGGCATGGGTTTTGCAATGAAACCCATCATTGTTACAGGGGGATTCATTTCTCTTTTGGGGTGGTTAAACAAGAATTCAGATTTCTTCTATCTCCTTCTCTAATTATTCCTATATATTGTAAGGAGGGGCATTTTTCTAGGGGTTACATATTGTTGCTTTCTGCCCTCCCTTCTTCTCCATTCTTTAGGTGAATTTGTGGAGCTTCAAGCCTCTGATTTAGATTATAATAAACATATTTCCTCTTGGCCATTGTAGTGTATGCATTAACTTTGGAGTAATAATGCATGTCTATGGATGATTTCTAACCCTCTCCATGTTCATTTCACATTTCTGATCTCTCATTACAATATTGGTTACCCGTGTATGGTGGTTATATGAATTTTTTATGGTTTGTGTTTATTTACAAAGTAGATGTTCAACATTCCTTTGGTGCATCACCTTTTTTAGTTTAGATTTATTTTCTTACATCTTTTCAACCCTGTCTCCTTGAAAAGCTAGAGTATGTTTTAGAGTAGACCTTCTAGAAATTGCATGTGCACACTTAGAAAGAGGAATAGGAACCCACCTTCATCCAGAGAGCTATCTTGATTCTCAAAGTACCACACTTTGAGAGAATCTCCATGTTATGAAATCACACTGAAAGTCTCAACCCATTGAGTTGCAGACATTCAGGGGTGTTGTGATTCATCATGAATAGTTCCTGTGACTCTCATGTCTTGAAAGAACATCCTCCATGATGCAAAATTAGAAAAAAGAAGTGTAAGGTGCATAAGAAGAAGGTTAGGTAGATACAATCAATGTGGCAAGATGTTGGACTCATCCGAGAATGTGTCTATATGTAACACAACACCCAAGAAGAACATTGTTAACCCCCATTATTTGAGGAACATTATAAGTAGTGCATGATTACAACAAGGCGCATTCATGAGATGACGAATGGTTGACCAATCATCTCATAGTAGGAAATGAGTCACATGAGAGTTGAGGCCATAAGAAGTCCTAGTCAAAAGAAGAGGAATGACACACAATCAAGTAAAAAATACAAAAGAAAAACATGGGTAAAAACATTTCTCAATGTGAGATAAGGTGTCTAACATCGCACAAAATAAGGGTCTCTAACCATAAGGCTGTGGTAGATGCCCTCATAAGACGCAAGAGAAGAGGGGCACTAAAAAGAAATGAGCTAGAGAAAGTGCCCTAAAAAAACCCAATAAACCTATATAAGGAGCCCATAAAAATACCCCCCTCTATACAATGATGAATTCTGTGATTTTTTGCTTTAATTTATCTTATTCAATGTTTAAAAAAAGATTAAATGTAGTAAAAACCAAAACAAGGGTCTAGGAGGGTCCTAGGAGCTCAAGCGATGAGTAGCTTGGAGGCATCTCAATGAGATGTAGGACGAGCCAGGGGTGAGTTGATAATAAGCTTTGGAGGGTGATTCATGCAAGAGGATCCCATCTAGCTCGGTGAGTTTGGAGTCAACTCAGGTAAGATATATGAGTTGAATTCAGTGGGGCAAGCGATGAGTCGAGCTAGCTTGGTGTGGTAGTGTCAAAAGGAGATTCGATAGGATAGTGACATCACTGATTGGTCAAGATCATCCGTGATGCTGAGTCAGGTATCTGGAAGTGTTAAACGGAGGGTCAGCAAGTTACACACCAGTGTGATCACTAAGTGGATTTATGAGGTAGGTTAGAGTCATGTGCCAAAAAAGGAGGAGAATAATGCCACGTGGAAAGGTTAGTGTTGACCATTACACTAAGGTATGGTAGAGGTCTTCATCAAACAAGTTTCTGGGAGTCAAGTAGGTTAGGTCAGAGTTAGTGAGATTCAAACTAATCAGGTATCATCGTCATGGGAACTTCTAAGTGAAAGCACTCTGTGTAGAGGATGGGAAGCATGAAAGCCTAGGCAGATAGAGATATGAGAGCTTAACGATGTAACATGGGCCATATAGGGTCTAGCGACCAAGATATCTTGGGCCAAGGTGAGCCAACAAGCAAGGAAAAAGGCATGAAAAAAAAAATGAGTAATGAGGGTTGTCAAGAAAGGAGAAATTTTTGAAGGATCCAACAACAAGTGAATGAAGAAAAAAAACATAATGGAATGCAGAGGATCTCGAGTACAGAGCCAAACAAATGGTGCAAGGCATGGATGTGTTGCAGTGAAATTCACGTTACATAGCCTTGCAAGATGCATTCAAAGGTAGAAAGACAAGTCTAATGCAAATGACATGACAAGTGTAGAAAACCCAAACACATGTAGTCAAAGTAACCAACCTAAAAATTATTGCAGTGGAAAACATGAGAAGGGAAACCAAACATGCAGGAGTAAATGCCAATTGTATTACATGTATGTTGAGTGAGTGGCAAGCTGAGTTAGCTTGGTTCCCAGCCCGGTGAGCTAGGGATGTGTTGGGGCCGAAACCTACCTCTCACAACTAAAAATATCAAAACAAGACTGCACCACAAAAAATCTGAACCTGCATAATACTTCCCGAACATGCATTAAAATATTGAAAACCTTAGAAAGCCATGATGAATTGGAAAATTCCAATAAAAACCACAAACAAGATTTAAACCTAAATCAATATAAAGAGAGCACGAATAGAATAACCATTATGATGAATGCTCATGAAGCCAAAGAAACATGAATGAAGGGCAAGAGAGCATTAGTATATGACAAGTAAAATTAATCCCACAATGTGTACTCTAATACCATGAGGGAGAATACAAAACTGTGAAGCACGAGGATCATGTAGAATGGTGTGAACCTCGACCGAGTTAATATCTAGTACTATGAAAAGGTCCCATGAAGGAGAGAGCATCAACCATAAGCATGCATGTAAGGATTCAAAAAATGGAAGAATATCATTACCATTTCTCATATATTTGAATGAAGGGAGGTGTACATATAAAGGGTGATGTGTTGCCCCTAGTTCTGAAATCATGACCTCTCAAGTGGAGAAGGGGAGTTACATTCTCGAAATGGGGAGTAAATCCCATATGAAACATATGATTCACTAACGCACTGACGCATAAGGGAATCTCAAGATGACCCTAAATGATACCTAAACCTATGGTCTCACCTAAGTGAGCTGACCTATCATGTGGCATGGAAAGTGACTAACACCAATAAGACCTAGTCGGGGGTTTGGTTTAGCAACAAGGTGAACATGCCATGTTTGGACAACACCAAAATGATAGTAAATTTCACTAGATCTAGTGTTAATAATGACACCTCTCTTATTCTCAAGGGTAAGATCATGTTATAGGCCTCCGAGAATCATCTTCATAAGTGGGTGGTAAGGTTTAAAACACTTATGGCTACCAGCGTGTGAAACAATACCACTTCCATCTTCACATTTGTGATTTTCATGAAGCTATCCATTCCTTTGGCACCGTTAGACTCTTGGAAAATGGTAGAGGAAAGAATGGTGCATTTTCATTCCAGTGCTCTATCCTCTGTGGTTAAAAAATCTTGTTACACAAAACTAGATCTGTGGTTTCACCCAAAAAACCCTAAATGCATAGAGATTAGTGTTTAGCAAATTTTAGGGCATGAAATGTGATTAATGGATCATAACACACTATAATTAAATGACCCATAATCCTCTTCTATGTTGTTGATTTTTATCCCATGTTTCAGCAACAGAGGCTTTTGTCTACTTTTTAGAACGCCTTTTCATCATAATGATTTTATAATAACACAATCTAGAATTAGTGCAATTTGTAATTCAACCCGCCATCCCCTTCCCACATGACACTCATATCTCAATCTGCCGCTTTGGGTTAATTATAGTTGGTTTGAATTTTATGTTGCACAAATTCTTGTATTGTTTTCTTGCATCATGTTTATGTTGTGTTTATTTTTGTCTTCATCATCTTATATTTGTTGTTGTCCTTTTTAATTCCTTAATAGGATCCCAGTAAAAAACCTTTATCCTTCCTAAATAATTGTAATTTGTAATCCTTTATTGCATTCATGCCAATGTTACATGATGAAAATATTTTTATGTTAATGTTGAGTGATATGTGGTTCATTTTAGCTGGAGGTCCAACTAAGCATGTGGATGCAATAACTTGGGAGTAAAAGTTTGCACTTAAAATGAATATCCACTCAACAATGGTCACATGAACTTAGAAGGGAGGAGCTTCTTATTAATATTAAGTTGGATGAAATTTAAAATATATATAGGTGTAAATGTTAAATATATGGGAAAGTCACCTTTACCTATGTTCTCTTCAAGTAGTTTGTAAAAGTGATACATGGTTTATAAGCGACTTTATGAAAGAAAAATTAAGATCACGTACTTTTCAAGTTTATTTATGTTGCTAGTTATTGAGATTATTTTTAACTCAACAATAATTTCAACTAGACATTATTATTGTCTATTTTTTAGGTTGAAAATATGTAGTCAAAACATATTCCACTTTAAAATTTGAGGTTTAACATTTGAATGAAAACTCCATACAATTATAAATTTTGTATAAAAAATCACTCCAAACACATCTAAGTCCCATGTTTGAATGAAAATTGACAAAAATAGTAATTAATGCATTTTTTCATTTATATTTGGAACATGGTTCCTTCATCATCATCCCACATCTTGTTGTGAAGTTTATCCTTTTCCCTTCCTTATCAATATATCCATTTGATAGCTCATATACTATACACATCTATTTGGTTGTTGATGTATGGTGTTTGTGTAACCATGGACGTGTCTTTTTGAACAATGAAGACAACAAAATATTTTAAATTAACATGCACCATTACATTTAAATTTGAATATTTTACTTGAGGTTTTGGTCGCTTGCAGCTTGTGATGTGAATGGTTCTTAGAAAATTATTATGAAGTACATTTCTCATCTTAAACCAATGTTCATTGCCTTCACAGGTCATGGTGGAATTCAAAGTGACTAAGACAAATCATTTTTTAGGCATATGTATAAGACCTAAAAAATTGAAAGCCTTTTCGATAATGAAAAGGAGTCTTCCCTTCTCAAGGAAGCCATATTTTTCCTTCTTCTCCTTTTTACAAGGATTATTATTTGCCACTTTAATCTATTTTTGAATGGCTAACCACATGCTTGTTTCTTTTCATTTAGCTACAAATTCACCTTGATTTCAATCTTCTCTAGAAATCATTTCTCAACTTAGATATCTCTTTATCCAACTATGAATCTTGCTTAAAATATGTATTCATAGCTTCTTACTTCTTTTTGATGACTACCTTGACATATCCTTGTATCTTGCTATCACTTTATTGTTTAAGCATCTTATCTATTAATCCTTGGTATTCAATTACCTATCTTGGAATTTCTCTTATTGATCTTATATATGTTCTTTTCTCTCACAAATTCTTATTCTTGTTCTTAAGAGATAACTTGTTATATTGCAACACATACTAGCATAAAATAACCATTTACCCTCATGAATTAGATTCTCTTATACCAAACCATGCTAAGAATATTTATAAGCTTTCTTAATCAATTCATAAGAAAAATCTCCTTTAATAATACTTGGTTGATGTTTCCATCCAAATCATGACAAACCTTATGGTCATACTGTCTCAACCTTATCCTTTTATCTGATCTCAAAAAATAGCAAAGATATTGGGAACCAAAATCCTTGATCCAAATAACTCATGCTTTCAATATTTTTCTATAGGATCTTGGGGTACTCTTGAGCTAATCCTAGAGCTATTTTTTCTAACAAACACCATCACTTATCTCTTTATACTTTCTTTATCCTCTAATTTTTAATTTTATCTCAATTACACCAAATTTGCATAAAAAGCGTAGGACTTATCCTAGACTTAGTCTTGTTTTAGTACACTTGGATTATTAATCACTTTCATCCATCTAATTGGTCCTTCTTTAACTTGATAGATTTCTCATTAGAAATTTCTCATGTTGCAAAAATGAAGTAACATCACATACATAATTACAACACCTTCTTACTTATTTGTAATCTCTATTTAGTCTTCTTTTCTGTAGCACCTTCATGTGTAAGTTTCATGTACAAGTCATTGAGATCTATTCTAGAAGCTTATAAAGATCAATATACTTCCTAATAAGAAGATTATATTTTCATATATATTTCTATAGCCTACCGAAACAAGAAAATTCAATGAAACTTGGTTTTATTTATAATGTGTTAAATCTACTAGCTATCCATGTTTGGACAGAGTTAGTGAAAACTATCAATGGGCTTATTAAGGGAAATTGCATATTTTCAAACAATAAAATATTCAAATTATGCCTCTACTAGGTATAGGATAGATATTAACTAACACTGTCATCATTAAATGTGTATGTATACCTCCATTCATTAGGAAACAAAATATATCTATTAGATTAACACAGATAGTCCTCATTTTCCATGTTTAATTAATTTTCATTGGGTAAAACATGATTTATGAGTAAATTACCTTCAAATCGCTAAATTATGGTTTTACCAGACATAAGAGGGTTAAAACTTCATAACTTGCACATATTTCCTCTTCAAGACCTGATACCCACCTCTACAACTCTCTCCCAACAATAACCTTTGACTATTTTTCACTCCAAGAACATTGTTTCCAGGTAGTTATACTATCAAACTTCATTTAGAAATTAAAAAATAGATTAAATAGTTACCCAAACTTTGATTACACATTATTAAGTTCTTGAACCTTAATTGATTGATTTGCATGCATGAAATTCTATATCTTCATACCTTGTTCCCTATTTCATACCTTCTCTTTTACACTTGGCATCATGGGTTTATTCATTCAAAGTTGAATTAACCTAACTTGCAATGATATCACTAACGTTCTCTATACATAGAAATATTTATAACACTTACACTCTTCATCCACACATTTCCCCTACCTGTATAGTCACAAGAAACTTATACGACATCCAAACCATGGAAGAAATTAATTAACCAATATAACAACTCTCACACATATATTATTCCATGTTTAAAAAAAAAAGTGATAATAAGTCAAGAAATAAACATTTCTTTAAGAATCCAATAGAAATATTCAAGAATTACAAGATATTTCTCATAATAGACACACTAATATTTCATTCATTCATTATATATAAAAATGATTACAATCATTCATGCAAAGGAGATCTTTATATCATATCCATTTGATCACTGCTCCATCTCCTCTACACCTTTATGGCTCTACTCACTGATTTAAAGACCCCTAATAATTCTCTCAAATGATATCCTCATCTTCCACTTAGTGGTGTCTTTTCTATAAACTCTAAGAAGGAGTAGTTACATAAACATAAAACTTATGAAGTTTTAACCCTCTTATGTCTTTATTAACTACATGAGTTATATAATTAATGAAGTTTTAATGCTCTTATGTCTTTAATGAAATCTCAACTATCTCTCCTCTTTCTTCATTAAATTTAGGAGCTATTTTTTTTCGTAGCATAATGGACTGAGAGGCTGGGAGGGGTGAATAATTCCTATAAAACTTCCAATTCATTTACTATGACATACATTCATCATTTCATTCATCCATTTAACATCCATAACCATATGAGCACATAAAGTGTGTATTAAGCATTCAAAAGAACATGACACAAAGAAAAAGACAAATGAACACCTTATATAAGTGGGAAACTCTTAAAGGAAAGAAAATCCATAGAAAATCTACATATATTATACAAAGATAAAAAAAATTAGTGAAACACTAACTTCAAAATGAGCACTAACCCTTAGTTTAGTAGAGCACCAACCATAAAAGGAGCACGAAACCCTAATTTATTAAAGCACCCAATCTACAAGGAGGATAAAACCCCATGATATGATCAAACACCAACTCAACCATATGAATATGAATATCTTTTTTTTTCCACAACTGATGCAAATCACTAATTCCGCTCACACATGCACCTTCACACCATCATTCCTTCTACTCAATCAAAATTGAAATGTCATGCTGTGATTTGCATTCTATCTCTTATACATATGCTCTCTATCCTTAATCAAATATTTTCCAACATCCTCAGCTCTAAATTCATGCATTATAAGCTCCTTCAAACTCTTAAGTACGCCACAATTTTCCCTCCCAAAGAACTAGTTCAAAATCGAAATCACAACTCACTTTTCTAAGCATGTAATTTCATAAACACAAAAGAGGTAGGTCCTACATAATATTTAGACCAAAAAAACTTAAAAATATCCCAATACATTCATATTGGTCCCGTGTATGTTGGTCATGCCTAAATGCACCAAACTAGCACAAAAAAAGCTCAAAAACTTATCACATGGATAAGATACAACCAAAAATACCATAAACAAGATTTGTAAAGCTCACTAATTAATCACACATGCCAAATATGACATAAAAGACAATTCATGGCTTTTAATTATCTTTCAAAAATCAAATTTATTATAATTAACTCAAGAAGGCTCATATCCTTCACGAAACATCTGTTTCCAGAACCCTATCTTCACCTTTGGGCCTCAAGACCTCCTAAGAACACCTCAACTATGGAATGTAACAAATAATTGGAATCAATTAAAAATTTATATCACATCCATATGTTGAAATCACACTAAATTTCCTCTTTACCAAACTAAGTTGCTAAAAAAGTAGATTTTACAAACTCAACTGGTCTCCACTCTTTTTTCCACTTTTAAGACATATAAAGGACTTCAATAGGAACAAAAGTAATGCCTCTTCACTCTGGAACTGATATAAATAATCATCCAATCCAAAACATGCCTCATCTACCTCAATCTTTAAGCCTGAGCAATCCTGTCCTAAAAACCAACCAAACATCTTCCTTACAAATCAAGTTGGATGACCCATCAAATATTGTCATCAAGAAAAAAACCATACACCATTAGAAATACCTCTGAATCATCTTTCTATAACACCTTACATTTCTTCCCAACTCCAGTCAGAAGGACTTCAACTAGCTCCATCTCTAAAATTACTCCTTTGTCCTTCTAGGACTCAAGAATTAACCTTGAGCTCACCTTAGTACATCACCTCAAAACACACCTAATACTTTAAAAAATAATGGAACACAATTAGATTTATTTTTTAATAACTTATAAACCTTAAAACATCATGAATAACTTATAAATATCACCTTACATCATGAATCCACTCAACACCCTCTTAGACCAAACATCCTCCAAACTTGACCTTCAAATAATAAAAATGAGCTTCTTCATATCATATAATTTTTTTAGATATATCATTGGAATACGCTTTAAACTAGGATCAAAACACAACTTGAAAACTTCTAAATCTACATGTAGCTCCTGAAATTTCAATCTTACCAAAAGATGCTCCAAACTGTCCCAAAAACTATTCTTCATAAATGAGGAACACTTTTTCATTTATAGTCTCAAACATGATCTAAAACTATCATGTAAATCTAGAAAAACTCTACGGATAATTTTTTTAAATTTATTTATCACCTTCTTTTGGAAAATTTTCTACAAACCAAAGATCTTTAGAAACAATCCTTTTTTAGGTGGGGCCCACATATTTTCACATGCTCTGATAAACCTTTATGGAAATCTGGAGTCCTCTAAAAAATAATCATAACATTTTCAAAACCAATCAATATAGGCTCATTACACTTCATTTTCTCCAAGTTGCTTTTAGCTAGGGTTTAGTTAGGGTTTCAAAGAAACTTATCTTCTTAACAATCATTCATAAAAATGTGACAATAAAACCACTACATTCATTTTGGAAACTATTCTTAGATATATGGAAGAACATACTTGAAAATATATGGTTTCCTTTCAAAATACACTATCCACAACGAGCATCATAAAGTAAACTTTTACCTCAAATCTTCACTCTAGAAAACTTGGTTCAATGAGGTATCTTACAGTTTGTTTTTTAGAATGACCTGAAACTTGTCATGAAGCATAATAACAACATCCTTTAACTTTATATACTCACCATATATCCTAAATAGGTCATAAACACTCTAGCCATTAATACTTACCTATGTCATTATGCATGTTCTTCACTTGCTTGCTTCCCAAGGACCATGCAACACTGTTAAAAAATATGTGAAATAACCTTAAACTTACCATACATGTCATATAAACTATCACCATGCTGCTACCATTATCAAAAATTATTTATTAGCTCCAAATCTTATACCTCCATCTCATTCTGCACACTCTAAGGTAAGGAATATGCATGGAATGATTTGACTCAACTATGAAACCTCATGATATGACCTTAATGACATCTTACAGACTAATTAAACCTTATAGCACACCTCTATGACCATGTGTGACCTGATTAAAAAATTATACCATTTAAGAGAGCTCATACCATGACTATGCAAGCTAGAACCATGCCAAGACAATATGACAACTCACCAAACTCAGTCAATACCGATCAACCTTAATGTTTGACCTTAACTTACACCTCATGGAGACATACATTACATCATGGCACCATTTTCCATCAATTTACTTGAAATCAATGACAAAAACACACACAATGGTCAACAATCTCCCCCTTTTTCATTGATGGCAACCACCTTTAGAAATATTGCTGACAACTAACAAGACTAACACACCTACATGAATTAATTTCCATATTTTTAATTCTTTTCTACCCCTTTTAAAACTATGATGAAGGGTACAATGATGAAACTACATGGAAAATTACAAAATAAGAGTAGACATAATGGAAATAATGAAAAAACTGACTTACTTGCTCAAATATCTCCCCTAGGACTGAATTCTCTTTCTTTTGACCTCAATATAAAAACAAAGGATCCAATATACTTGTAAGAGGCTAAAACAATCTCCCTCTAAAGTGTTATCATCCTAATTTGTCTTCAATTAGGCTAAAAAATCTTCATCTAGGTGTAGGTATTGTAAGAAACCACTATTTTGCTTCAAATACTAACATAGAAATATTTAGAACCAAGATCCCTAAATAAAAAATTTGGTGGAATTGTTACAACCTTCTACTTGACATGGAATCAACTCTAACATGTAAACCAACCTCCAAATTCTTCTCTTAGACTTGTATTAACCATTTCTAACTAAAAACATAAGAACAAACGTTCATACCTTGAACATTAGTCACGGAGATGACTCATCACATAATCCTTAGTAATGAACTATACTCTTAGAGTTTTTAACCTTATTTCATCCTATTATACTTGTTTAATTCAAAAAATGGATCACTCTTGAAGAATGTAAAATCATCAACTACTCTGATATATAGGCCATTTTAGCATCTTACACACCTTGAAGAGAGAAAAACCTTGGTCCCCTTGTATTGTTAGAATTTTCAAACCTATAACATGGTTATTTGTGCATCTAGTGGTCCCTGTGAGTTTTGCGACATGGGTTAACCCCCTCTTTTGGATCCTAACTCTAGTGATTGTAGTAGAGATTAATACATGTGGGTTTTTGTTTGACGATAATTGTGGTCCAACAAATGGTATCAGAGCGATAGGTCTTGAGTTTTCAACTCACCTAGGTAACGCTAGGGGAATATTGTTTGCATGTGGGTCCAAAGCTCCCCATGAGTTTTACGACATGGGTTAACTACTTCTTGTGGATCCTAACTCTGGACATTGTAGCAGAGATTAATTCCTATTGGTTTTGGTCTAACGACAATCATGGTCCAAGAAGCATACTACCACAATCCTTATAAAAAACTTATTTAGAGGCTTCAACCCTATTTTCATACTGTCATAACCTTTCTTAAGTTAATATCACTTATTAAGTCTGAGATTTACCTATAGGAATTTTCAATACAACTTACACATACCACCTTAGCATATTCCTTACCTTTTTGAGAGTCAAATGTACTCCCTCTGCATTATCATGTCTGTGTATTCCTGAAGTAACCTACTTAAGTTCCCTAATATTTACTTTGAATTATCAAAAATTACACTTTCCTTATTACACCTTCACACTATTGCCAAGATGAATACATACTCTATATACTTCTCAATCATGATTCGAAGGATGTCACATAACAATTGAGTTCTTGAAAGTGCATACTATGCCTGGACATCAAATTTTAGACCCTTGAGACTAACTATACCTTGTCAAATAGTCACATGTTTCTTTCAAGTCTCCTAGACCACTTAACGCTTAAATTAAATTTGAGTATAAACCTCAAGATGGAAAGGATCAAATTGTCTTCTCATGATTTCAATCAATATACCATTTATGGATCTAAAAATTTAAGAACAGTCTTGACATAGTTCATTCCCACTTAGATTCTTACCCTTTCATACATGTAGCTCTTCCTTATGCTTTGCAAATTTTTCTTCGACCTTAACTCAACATCAGAACTATTGACCATTAAAAACACACCTAGATCTTAACCAAAATACATTTCCAAACTCTCTAGGATGCATGAATACATCACCATATACAACTTGATACAACACATTCTAACATTTGAATATTGTACTAGTCTTAGAAAATAATCATATGAGCATGCATTGACATTTTATGAGCTTTTTCAAATTTATTACATACAACAATGATATCATGACTTGTGAGTCTTCATGTCATCAAAGAATTCTAGTTTGAGGATCAAAGTTACCTTTTCCTACTTTGTTATACCTATGTATACATGGGAAACTCCATGATAGTCCCTTCTCAAAGTGTATTGCTCTGTTATAGACGTATAGTATTGGTGTAAGTTTCAAAAGAATAATTTTATACCTAATATGGTCCCTCTTTTCATATTGTCATAACCTTTCTTAAGTTAAGATCACTTCTTAACTCTAAGATTTACCTTAAGGAATTTTCAATACAACTTCCACAGACCACCTTCGCATCTTCCTTACCTTATTGAGATTCAAATGTACTCCCCCTACATTATCATGTCTTTGTAGTCCTTAAGTAACCTACTTAAGTGCCCTGAGACTGAATGTGAATTATAACCAATTACACTTGCCTTATATAGAGACAAAATTGTGTTAGAGCTTGTGTTATCCTTAGTATTTTGGGATTTTAAGCTTCAAATGCATTTTCAACTTACCACTATTTAAGGATTTTTAGATAAGAAAATACTAGATGAAGAATTTTTTTTATTTTAACTTTCTTAAATAATGCTTCTATAGGAAAAATTGCATAATATGATTATAGTTTACCTTTAGTAGTTTGTGCATGTAAATTATTACATAAATATGTCAACATACATAGTATAGATCAAGTAAAGTATCATGCATTTTCCAACTGAGTATGCATCATTTAAGATTACTAGTTTAGATTTATCAAACATAATCAATATGTTGTTACAATGAATGAAGGAGTGTCACATTCTAGAAACTAAAAATGAAAGGAAAAATAGTTTAGAGCATGATGAAAAACATATTTTCTTATTTCCATTATTTATTTCATATGTAAAAATGATAAAATAGAGTGTAGTGTCCTATCAGGATAAGGAAATGCTATGTTTTTCTTTCTTCTTTCCATGATAAGGATAAAAGAACAAAATTGAAGAGTTCTTTTATAAATCTAAAATGTAAAGATACATATTTTTATCCAAACAGGGGATCAAATTCATATGTTCATGCCATCATAAAATTGGTGAAGCTCTTCAACTAAGCCCATGAGTAAAAAAATTAGAATATGGCATATTGAATAGTGAGACATCACATATTACCACATTTCCATAGCTCGAAATCATGCTAAAGATTGATTCAGAGAGTAGATACAAGCTAAAAACAAGAGCGTGAGGTAGATATTATAGCTTGACATAGAGCTTGAAGTGATGGGTTTTTAACACAACAAGCTCAAATAGTCATGGATGAATGGGAAAAAATATAGATATCGAAGAAAAAACAAAGATAGGCAATAAGATGTAGCTCAAACTCATAAATAATGGCCACCAAAAAGATATTAAAGCACGACTGAGATAGAGATAATAGGACAAAGATAAGAGGAAACAAGACCAAAGTGAGAAGATCATGACTGAGTTGGAGAATACCACAACAAAGATCACAAAGAGTTCTAAGGAGGAACAAAACTCACCGAGATGAGGGTCAAGCTTGAAACCATGACTGAGCTTAGGAGAAAACACACATTGATTCCTCTATGAAAAACCACCAAAAAATAGTGATAAAATAACACAAATGAGTGACATATAGACAAAATAATACATAGCTATAGGAATAAAATCATGGCGTTCTAGCTTGATGAAAGATCTAAAGAGAAACATCGTCAAGGGACAAGAAATGCATGATGTCTCAAAAAACTAAAGCTCGAGATCTTGAATCATGGAGTCCACACTAAAAAATAACTAGGGTTTCTTCAAAGTGGAACCTCTTAGCCAAATAAAAAAAAGTAAATTTAAAATGAAATTTTGGTTATGGTTCAACCCTAATTTTTAAATTTTTTTGTACTTGTGCAAAAATGGGAAACTCAAAACTTTATTATGATGGATGACATTAATGAAATGAACTGAACTAGGGGGATGCATTACAATTTTATTATGTTTTCAGTTACTGTAATTGATTAAGTACATGTAGTCTACAACTATGTATGTTGTTACAAAATGTAACAACTTACATAGAATGTAATTTCATGTTCATATTCAGCAAAGAGACAAAAAATCCCTGAAGGACCAATGTATTGCCTTCATGAAGGCGAGAATTGTAGTCTATGTAAGAGATTAAACTCAGAACGACAAATAGAGTTGCAGTTTTCATGCAACAGATTCATTTTAAGTTACATGCACATTAAAATCTCATTATCCCTTCATGTTTAGATACACTTAACTATGTAGTCGAGTTTTTTATTTCATTATACAATCAATACATGTCATAAATTTGAAAGCAGAAAGAAGAATACAACTCAAGTACATAAATTCAATGTTATTTATTCATGAAGAGGTATAATGTTTCCCACACAAGCTATGGGATGTAACTCATAACTACTGAATATAAAGTACATGTGGATGAAGTTAAAAGTAAAAGAATATAGAAAAAACCCATCATTTCCTTGGGTGTTTCTTCTAAGACTTCTTCACTTCAAATCTAGATCCATATTTAGACTTTTTCATCCAGAAGCTATAGTGTACCTAAAAAATGAAAAGTAAAGGCATCAATATTGAGCTCAAGGTTTTATTTGTACTCATGTACTATCTAACTACATGCAGATGAATTTCTACATATATGAATCATAAGGTACATATGAGATAGTTACATAATTGATAAGATCAGTATTCTATAGCCACACATATGATTCCTAGAATCATTTTTGAAAAGAAAAGAAGAAAAAATATGGAACATAAGAGAGGCCAAAAAGTCTAATGTTTTCTAACTAGTTTATCTAAATGTGTAGGTATATGTAACAAGAAGGAAATAAACACTAAATGTTGTGTTTGCATATCAAAAGTATTTCATTCTACAAGTTGAATCAAGAAGTGCATTTATTTAAGTTCAAACTAAAGGATGAATATATAAATATAAATTTGTACCAATCCATAAAAGAAATACAAGTTCAGTATTGTAGGTTCTAACAAATGGAATGCATATAAAAAGTGTAGATAATGATGTTGATCCAACTTCAGAGCTTCAATAGAATTCCAAACTGAATCATACGTTAGAATAACTTGAAGAAAAGGAAGATTGTACATTTCTTAAGTCAAAGATACAATTCAAAGATACCATCAACATTATGATACAGAAACAAAGTACATGTGCTCAATTTGAGTAGTTAGAATTCTTCAAGATAGAAGAATTCATTCATGTCTGTCACAATGATCAAAGTACAAAATCTAAGGGGGCACATTATTTTAAACAAAACCATCAAATACAGTTTTCCAGATGAAATAAGTACACTTATGTAGTGTAGCAAAGAAGATTACAGTATCATATTATCTCCAGAGCTACTGTCTACAAGTTAATTATCGACATAGAAGGAGTATTTTTAAGGACATAGTAATGAGAAATGCACTACAAATAATGCATAAGGGGTGAGTTTAGTTGATTTAGAAAAAGAAGCCAAGATTTTTTAAAGAGTTAAATATCAAAGAATGCATCCTATGCCAATAAACTACAGTTATATCATATTGATAAAGATACAGAAGGGTACAGGTCAAGAATGCTCTGGAAGTACAAATATTAGAATGAATTTTTCAAGCAACTATCTTTAAGTACAAAGTATGAAGTCACTATAAAGTCACTATTAGAAATATATTGAATATAGATGTGGCAGCCATGCAGGCAAAGAGGTCAGTTTTCATCACATTACAATAAGGTATAAAATGCAATTTACAAAATATATGTAACATAGACACAGTCTGACTAATGAAATAACTTTCTTGTCAATGCAACAAGCATCAACTAAGCAGGATGAGGTTGTAATATTGATGTGATTTTTTTAATAGTTTTTCAATCAATAAAAATTATGTATTAAAATCAGATATATCAGACCCATTTTCAAATAGTAATTCATTCAGGTTCTTTCCATAGTTACGAAAATATGTGAAAAGGGATAAAGCTCAGGTTGTGTAAATGTACCATGAGAAACATTCAAGTTATAAAAAAGGAGTTATCAAAATAATATATGACATATAAGAGATTTTTGACCAAATTATGACAATGTGAAGCAAGGTACACATTCATCCTCAAATGCATCATGCAAATTATACATCACAGAGAAGATGAAGATTAAGTGACATGATTATATCTCAAAAAAAGTAAATTGTATTGAGATGCTTATAATTGAGTAAAGAGGAGATTGTAAAAATCTTATCAACACATTAGAAAGCAAAGAGATGAAAGTGAACATGTATAGTTTTCAGTCCCAGAAGAATGTAAATCACACTATTCCTAGAATGGAGACAAAACATCCATGTTATGGGTCTTGGAATTGAACAAGAAAAGAGCAAAAGTATATTTACAAAATGGGAAAAGTAAAGTATTCATCTATACAGGAACAAAGTACAAGTGATGCTACTGGAAGAATGATCATCATCCATAGGAAGAATTAAACTATATCAGTGAATTCAATGAGTTTCCATTTTTCAAAATACATTGCAATATTTAAACTCCAAACTACATCATTATGAAGCATTGAAATAAATCAAAATTCCAATCATGGGCACCACTTGGAACATTGATCTAATTGCATCAAAAGCAATGAAATAAATATAGTCTTGGACGTTTTAGTACCAATTATAGATTGGTGTTACTCTACAACATGAAATAAAAAAATATAGAAGTAGTTACTTTCAGCATTCAGCATCAAAACACAAATTCTATCAAAATCAGGTTGTCATCCAAATTACATGAAAATCAAAATCACTTAGGTAAACACTAAGCCCAGATCCAAAGTAGAGGGAAATTAAAGAAAATTTCAAAAGCATATCAACTTAGCAATCACAAGTAGATGCAAAAAATGGGAAATGATACAATGTTTAAATACATTAAGCTTTTACAAATAAAATGAAATAAGCATAATGGATTATTTTAAGCGATGATGAACTTAAAATAATCAAATATAGAAGTAGTTTCTTTTAGCATTGGCATCAGAAACAAATTCTATCAAAATCAGGTTGTCATCCAAAGTATATGAAACTCAAAATCATGGGTAAACACTAAGCCCAGATCCAAAGTAGAGGGAAATTAGAGAAAATTTCAAAAGCATATCAAGTTAGCATTCATGAGTAGATGCACAAAATGGAAATGATGCAGTGAAAATACATTGATCCCTATAAAGAAAATGAAATAACCATAATGGATTATTTTAAGCGATGAGTGAGAATAATGATACAAGCTCAATAAATAAAGTATAAGGAATGTCAAATCAATGTATTTACACTCATGGAATCAATCCAAGTCAACAAACATCCCTCAATAATGGTATATAAAAGCTAAACCTAAAGTTTCAAATTCTCGAAATATAATGGGATGATTTTTTTTTTGAAAATTATGATAATTCAAAGAAATTGTAAGACAAATACAAGAAATCTGTCTGGGAAAAAATGCAGATATTTTCAAAGGATCCTGTATCAAATATTGCTGATAGAAACCTAAAACTAAAAGCTCAAATTTTTCATTCATGAAATATAAAGAAAAGGAACCATAACCTCCTATGATACAAGAAATGACAACCTTTTCAGCATATATGAGCAATGAAAATCCATCTATGATGAAGTTCTAGTAACATGGAATCAAACCAATTGAAAAACTAGTGGGATGTGAGAAAGTGAACCCATGTTACCTAGAAAACCCAATATTTAGAATTAATTGGGAAGTACAGTGCCTTTATTCTCCATCAGGGATCTTATAGCTTTCAAAAAGCCACAGAGATCTCAACTCTATAATGGTGGACAAGCAAAAATGGAATATCTAGGAGAAAATACAAAATTTTAATGAGACTCACGAATAAAAGCTATAGTTTGAAAAACATTAACAATTTGTAGACAAGAAATTGAAACATAGTATTCAAGGTATCCACACAAGATCTCAAAAAATATTGAAACTCACGCAAGAGACAAAACAACATATATAAAAACAAATTCAAGCCTCAGAGGATATCATAGAACTCAAAAACTCAGAAAATATTGAGATTAAAGCTCAGATAAATAAAAATATGAAGAATATTCAATCCATTTAAAGAAACATGAATGAGATCTAGTCCCAAAGAATACGAAGATTAAAATTATAGCCCCATATTTGGCTCAAATAAACATCCCTCATCACAAATAGAAATTCATTTTTAGATAGAAAAAATGCAACATGAAGTTAAGTCCACTGAAAACAATCTTCATTTTTTCAAACATCAAAGTGAAGTTCGAATATAGGTCATGAAGAAGACTATCAGCTACCCTTCCATCGAGAATGGTTTCTCTAAAATAGTATCTCAGAAAAACAAAGTCTCAAGATCTGAATTTCCACAAATCATAGAAATAAATTTTTGAAAAGAAAAGAAACTTACCAAATTTATTAAGGTTTTGAGAACCCTTGAAGGTAGTGTTGAAGGAGAAAAGACCCGGAAAATTTTCAAAGCTCTCTCAAGATGTCCAAGAAACACTGTGCCACATCAAGCTAGAACAAGTTGAAATAGATAACAGTTAAAATGTCGAAGTCAAAATATCATATCAATAGAAACAACTAGAAAAATAATAGAGGCCATAACTCATTCCTTGAACAGGCTAGTGAATAGAATAAAACCTTCAAAAATACAACATTACAAAGATCTAAAAGAGCCCAAAACTACAATAAAACATGGCCACCTCTGTTCAATTTTGTTCAGAATCTTGAAACAGAGTAAGAATGACTATTTTTAGAGTCTCACAGAGAGCCGAACTGAAGGAAAATCGAGCGCAAAATACAAATTAATGGTGTCCTGAAATAATTTTTCCACAGGGCTTCACCTACAGGATGAAAAATGCAAGTAAAAATGAGTTAGGGTTGAGTTGTTTTAACAACCCAACTCAATCTCGTATCAATCTTACTCAACCTGAGTTAAAGGATCAACGGATGAGGGATTAAAGTATAGAATCAAATCGATGCCAAGGATAACCCAAGCCAACAACTGCAGTTAGAGAAGAGTGTGCAATCAATGGTCAAAGATCTGTTTGTATAGGAAGATCAATGGCCACAACACATTCAAAAATTTCAAAGCAGGACTCAAACCCTAACTTCAACCATGATTCATATTGATGGCAAAGATCAAATGATACACAAAGTGACCTGGTGAGCTAACCACCAAATGCATTAATTCCCAAGTTAGAACCTTAACTGAGAGTACATAAGGATCGATGGAAAAGAATCAAGAAGTACACAAATCAATGGTTCTCATCAAAACGAGTTAACTTCAACCATGATTCAAAACGAACCATGGTTAACCAACTACCACCAAAAAATTTACATGTGGGTGAGTCATCTTGGAGAGGGGGCCAGCCCCATGATTAAAACAAAAATCATTGCATTGATCGACTAAGGTCTAAAATATACACATTCTCACAAAGATCACCGAAAAGGTAAACTTTACCTTATCTTATATTATTTTCCATGATTTTTTAATTAGAGGGGTCATAATCATGTTCTATCAACCAAGTAAAAGGTGGTCAACATAGATGCCATGATTAACTAAAAGGGGTGAAAAATTATAAATGCACTAACCTTATATTACAAAGGAGCTCGATATATAATATATGCAATGATGGGAACTAAAGGGGGTCAATGATACAATATATGCCAAATGCCATAATAAAAGGGGTTTGAATAATAAAATTATGTGCATGAAAATGTGTCCAAATGTCTTAAACTATAATACATGCTAATTACCAATATTTGATTGATAATCCCATGACAGATAATTCAAATAAAGTCAAGGATCCACCTTACCTTAAAATTCCTCTAAGGAGAGTTGAAATAAATAGATTTTTCATGGATAGGTGGTCTTTCCACATGAAGACCAAGTGTGCACATCAATGGTCCCCATAGGAGGGAATCTCTTGACTTGAAGACAAAACATTATACTTGCAGGGAGATTATTTTTTGCATGTGCATCCAAGGGGGAAAAAATTAAAGAATGCCTAAAATATGATTTCAAGTGTATAAAGTTACAAGTTTCACATCAAGCACTAGAAGAAAGAGATTGCATACACATTGGAGAATACTTACACAACAAGCAAGGGCTATTATTAGCCAAATTATTCATCCTATTTTATTAAAAATAGATCAGTCAACTACACTTTGACTGAATTTTATTTTTGTAACTAAGGCTATTAATGCCTCATTGTAATCAGCATGTCTATTTTTATTCCTTTATTTATTTATAATAAAGGGTTAAAATTAGCATTCATTTGTGAGTACAAATTTTAGTCTATTTTTAGGATGGGTTGGGTGAATAATTTTGCTATATATTGTGTATAATTGCAAGGCACATGAGGGAGGACGTTTTTGGACATAGGAGTGCTGAAGCAAATTTTACCAGTTTTTCCCCTTGAATGAGAATTGATTTCTACTTTTCCAATTATTTGCAATGGTGTGTATATATCATTAATTCTTATGAATATCAAATTCCCTGATTAATAATCTAACCTTGCTGCAAATTTAGTAATTCATGCATAATATTAGTGTGCATGTTTATCTTATTGTGTTGTTGTGACTCATTCCCTCAATACACAAAGTATTTTTGCCTTAATATTCTATTGAAAACTATTTGTTTGTGCATCCAAAATTCATTCTTAATTTGATTGCGCATGTACTCATTCAAAGCCATCAACAAGTTTATTGTATCACCCTAATTTCAGTCCATTTATAGTCATCGTTTTACCCTCAAAACCCCAAAAGATTAGTTTAGGATATTTAAATAAAGGAACCAACCTTGATACCAAAGAATCACCTTACCAATAGGTATACCCACATACCTGAGGTGTTTCAATTGTATCTATGAAATTTATATATTCAGAGAAAGCTTAGAACCCCTACAATAATCTCTCAATAAGGGTGTAATTTCAAGAGATAACAATTTTTGGTACGTCTGGTGGGACTACGAATCAGATCTGTAGCAGATTACAACAATTTACATCAGATTTAAAGTGAAAGAAAGTCACTTTTGGAGCAACAAACTACATCAATTTATTCTACAAATCAAAATATTTCTTTGGTGACTAAGTAAGGATAAATTCGGACCAATTTTGAAACATGTTCCATACCTAAAGTGAATACAAGATCATCAGTTAAAAGAATTTCTTGCTGATTTTATTTCTTTACCTTTAAATTCTGTAAGAGGAAGAAGAGTTGGAAATACACTACCTTATAATAGGAATTGTTTTGGCAACCCTCCTCCTAATATTCCTTCACCACATATTAATCTTGTTGTTAAATCCTAGTTATTCCAATGACTATTGAACCACCTGTGAGTATTTTTTGACCTTTACTAATGGAAGTCTGTTAGTAATTCCTATTTATCATGATATTTCCCCATGCTACCATGAAAATTTTACCTTCATTCACTGGTGAAAATAAGATTACTCCTACAAAGCACATTGAAGATGTTGCAGCCCTTTATTTTGTCCATAACATAACTCATGAAGATGTAGCTTTAAGACTTCTAACTGCATCATTTAAAGGACAAGCCTTGCAATGGTATCAACCCTTAGAAATTGGGAGTATAAGAACTTGGCTTGAGTTAGGAGAGAAATTACTTAAGCAATTTCAAGACCATTATGATCATTTATCTATCATAGAACAATTATCTACAATTAAAATATCACCTCATGAATTAATGGCTAGTTTCAACATCTTTTTTGCTAGAATTTGGGAAAGAATTCCAGCTAGTGTTAAGCCTCAAGCTGATGATACTTTTCTATTCTACCTTAGAGCCTTAAACAATGATATTTCAACGATGATTTATTATATGGGAGGAGAGGACTCTTCCAACAACTTATGACATAGTTTCCATCAGGGCTGAAAACAACCTTATTCAAGTTGGGAAATTATCACAGAGGCCTTCAATGCCTCTTATAGAATATTTGTCACCTATTCCATAGCCTATTACCATTATAGAGCCTAATTTTTAAACTCCACTAGATGATGTTTTTAAAGTCTTTGCAGACTATTGGTAATAAATTGACTTCAATTGAGAACAAATTAGCCCAGCCTAGTAGGCCTTATCGAGCCCCTTATCAACAAAATCTATAAAATCAGCAAAATCAATAGAATAGGCATCCTTATCAACAAGATCAGAACTATAGACAATGGTATCAGCTAAGGAAATTTGATCCAGATCTCCTAGTTCATCTAGTTCTCTTGTTCTAGTTAAAATGGTATCAGATGAATGGTGTCAACCTTGTAATCAACCTCATTCAACTGCCAATTATCTAAATGCATTCCTAAATATAAGCCTTGTTACACAACCTTAACCTGAATCATTATTCATGCCTCAAATAGAGGGTGGGAAGGAAGAAACTCATATTCAAAAACCACCATAACATAATCTAGTCAGCTTTGGAGAGAAGGATTTTATTACAGTCGCAACTAGGTGTTAAGGAAAATCTCAAGATAAAGAAAAACATCAAAGCAGACGTGTTCTGCCTATAGTCACTGATAAAACAACAAAATGCAGGTCAAAAAATAACAAATAATTCTACTATTCCTAAAAAAAATAGCAAGCAATTCATCTAAAAAAGAGCAGCAAAATCAATTGCAACCTGATCGTAGAAGACTCTTCATACATCAGATTTAAAAATCTACTAAACCAGTGTCAGTTTTTTACTAAAGTTTATGCTAAAATGGTAGAAGTTATTTCAAAAATGATTTCTTATTTTAATATTGTTAAGGTAATGAAAAGGTATAATATTAATATTTCATTGTGGGATAATCTAAGTATTCTAGGACAACAAGAGTTACTTTCTCATGAGCTTGCTAACTTGCAGATTTCATCAAAACCAACATATAAGGAAGCTCAAAATGTAGACATGGTCCTTGGAATAATGGAGCAAAACTGCATGAAAGAGGTTAAATGGATGGTTCAAAATGTCTTAAATTGTCATGATATCAAGAAGCCACCCCATTTTATCTATATCTGATTATTGAAGATCATTTAGTTCATAACTGCATGGTTGGACAGTGTTGCAAGTAAACACATTTATGCCAAAAGTAATTGCAAAATAAATTTAGCATGCAGTATGAGCCTACAGAGAAAATCATGCTGCAGCTAGACGGAACAACAACCAATACATTTGGAATTATCAGAAATCTAGAGGTAACCTTACATGATTGCCCCAATATTACTATCTTGCAAGATGTTACTTGTTGTATATTTAACTCCTTACTTCACCATTATGTTTATCAATAGATTTTACAACAAAGATATGAAGTTATCTTTCTTAAGATTGGTCATTTTTGTTCTTTACTACAAGATATGGAACTAAAGTTACTATAAATTTAGAGCCTTTGGCTATATTTCATATTTATCCTCATGCTTTAGCACGTTACAACAAATTATGCATCTTTAGATCAATTTGATTTTGATGTCACATCACATGTTTTTACACTAGACGGTGTTTCTAATATGTTTATAGATGAAAAGACTCAAGAAGAACATGTTTATAATCCTTTCAAAGAAGAAGAAGAATATTTTTTTGGTGTTTATTGCTTGCATGAAGAAAATGCACCAATTCCCTTGCCATCCAAAATAGAAAAAAAACAAAAGGGATATGGAATATTCACTTGAATAGAGCTAAAAATAAGAAAGGACAAGGTATAAGTTTGATGCGAAGCCCTTCAAATGAAAGGTACTTTTATTCTTTAAGTCTACAGTTCTTTTGTACTTGTAATGGAGCTGAATACAAAGCATTAATTCATGGCTTGTAATGGGCCAGACAAAATAGGTATCAGTACTTTGTAAGTTTTTGGTGATTCAGAGAGTTATTAATCAAGTGAAAATTTTTAATGTGTGTAATAATTCATTGCTAAAATCTTACAAACATAGAGTTTACAGACTTAATGGATGATTTTGATGCTAGTAACATACAATTTGTTCCAAGAGTTGAAAACAAACATGAAAAAAAACTTCTAGAAGTTGGTGTTAGCTTTGATGTGTTAGAACAGATTGAAAACAACAAGGTACAACCACATATTAGGATGGTTATCAAACCTTTAGTACCTGAAAACGAAAGAAAATTGGCAAGTTTTTAATGACTGATGGCAACAAATCTGACATATTTCGACAGCAAGAAGCTTGAATTCTCTGTAGTAAATCAACGGATAAATTGTAACACTTCTATGGGTGACCAAATTGTTCAGTTGAAGAAAAACAAGTTCGCCTCAACGATTGAGTCACACTAGAAGACATTTTTAGTTCTGATGATTAGTTAAGAAAGGGCAAAGCAAAATTTCTAATCACGCAGACAACTATGAAGAGATATTTTCATGAAAAGAAGTTATTGAGCGGAAAGGTATGTTCCTTAGCTGAAAAAATAGTCATTTATCAGTTTATGTAAAGAATTCAGAGATGTTTTTTCTTTAAAATACCAAGATCTAGAGTTTTTGTTCTCATTTTAGCTCCCTGGGGCCCATACAATACTAGTTACAACCAAATTCTAAGCCAATAAAACAGAAATAAAGGCCTATCAAATATGAAGATTGAACCATTGATGAGAAAAGAGTTGTCTAGAAACTGTATCTAAATCAGGTATTATCTTTCTATTTAAGCATTCAAGTTGGGTAGCTAATTTTGTATCCTTTTTGGAAAAATAATGGTGAAATCATGTTATGTGTGAATTTTAGAGATCATAATAAAGAGTGGCTTCATTAAAACATCATTATCCATTACCCAATATGGATCAAATTTTAAGAACAATCTAGGTTCCAACAAATTTTCTATTTTGGATGGTTATAGTTGATACAATCACAGATCCTTATGTGATGAAGACAGATAGATATAAAACAACCTTCACAACAAAGTGGGGTACTTATGTTCCTTACATAAAGAATAAATTTTGGACTTTTGAATGTCGGTGCAATGTTTCAATGTGTAATGGACATGGCCTTTCACAACTTATTAAATAAATGTATATTGATTTATCGATAGACGAATGTCACCATATTTTTGAAAAATTAGTGATGAATATCTGTAATGCATTTAAGGAAGAATTTTCAGCTTAAATAGACCAGTTTGGAATATATTTGAATTACAGAAAGTCCATATTTGGAAGTACATCAAGGTAAATTGCTTGGTCATATTAAAATTTCTAGATAAAGATTTAACTAAAATTGATCCTATCAGAATTCAAAGCTATTTCACATGGTGTAAACTTACCTCATCATAAGAAAACATATACATAAGTATTCTTAGAAAAATCAATATTTGTTAAAAGAATTTGTTAGAAAATTTTATAGCATTAGTCAAGTTCTTCAACAACAATGTTAAATAAAGATAAGAATTTCTCTTGGACAAATCGAAGGGAGAAAATGATTTGAGGCCATCAAGTAAGCTATTTCACAAGCTTCTACTCTTACAAATCCAAACTTTGATAAGGACTTTACAATTTATGCACTTGCAAGAGTTGAGACTATTTTAGCCATATTAACTCAGGTTAATGATTAGAACATTGAGAAACCAATTTCTTTATTTTGAAAAAGTTTGCATGACTATGAGACAAGGTACACTTTTCTTTAAAAACAAGTACTTTCATGTAGTTAGATGTATTAAAGAACTTCAAGTATATGCTTTTCACATAACAAGATACATGTCTTAGTTTTTCATCCAAGTGTTAAAGTGTTCTTGTTGAGAAAATTGAGCGGAATGAGAATAGAGATCAGGATGGATTACGAAGGTTATGGATTATGATTTTGACAACCATGTTGTAAAACTAGTTCAAGGAAAAGGCTTGTGCATAAACATACTAATTGATGATATGGAAAAACATCAGGGTGCAGAATTAGAACATTCGGAACAACATTTTGAAATTACGTATCAACAGTCAAATATCATGGTATAACCAAAAAACTCAGTAACTAAAACTTATTCAAGAAGTTTATGAATCTAGATGGATGACTGATTTGAGTTAACGTAATTACAACACGAAACTTATCCAGAAGGTATGGATAAGAATAAATGAAGATAATTTCAGTTTACAAGTTGTATCTTATATTTTCATTGATGGTGTGTTGTTTAAAAGAGATATAAATGGAATTTTTTTATGATATATTGATTATGATAGAATTAAACAACTATTATCTGAATTCCATGAAGGACTTGTTGGAGGTCACTTTTCAGCACGTATTACAACCTTAAAAATTATGAAAGCTAGTTACTATTGGCCCATACATATTCAATGACTGCTTTGAATGGATTAGAAGGTGTAAGAATTGTTCTTTCTTTGTTCGAAAAGGAATGTTTATCTTTGCTGACCCTACAACCTATTTCAGTGGATCAACCATTCATGCAGTGGGGTCTTGACTTCATTGAGCATGATAAATCCACCTTTTTCATAAGGAAACAAGTGGATCCTAACTGGTACATATTACTTTACACACTGGACTGAAACAATAGCTTTGAAGGAAGCTAAAGAGACTTCAATCTTATCATTCTACAAAAAGGAATAGTTTACAGATTCTGGTGTTCTAGCAACTATCATTTCAGATAATGCCTTAGCATTTATTGGTGCAAAGGTAAAAAATTAGGTTATTAGGCATGGAATTTATTTTTGAGTACTTCATCTAATTATTACCCACAAGGTAATGGATTAGCTGAAATGTGCTAACAAAGATTCCTTTTAAGATCATCAGAAGGACACTCAGAGGATAGTACCAAAGAGATTGGCATTTGATGTTAAATTCAGCACTTTGGGCTGATAGAGTGACTCTTAAAAGATCAGTTGGTAATTCACCGTACAAGCTATTTTCATGGAAGAGAGGCGAGAATGCCCATCTTAGTTGAGTTGCTTGCATTGGATTTACTGCATCTTGATCAAGTTACTTGTGAATGAACTATTGCAAGTTCATTATGTAGAATTAATGGAGATTGCAAGAGATAAGAGATTCAAGCTCATCTGAACATGGAAAATAATCAAAAAAATATCAGGAGAACATTTGATAAGAAGGCTAAGTTTAGAGTCTTCAATGAAGGAGACATTGTGTTAAAATGGGATGTTGATTGTACAATACCCAGGAAACTACACGAAGTTTGATACAATCTGAAGTGGTCCCTACATGATTTTAACTTGCAAAGAAAACAATGCATTTCATCTTTTAAGGTTGAATGGATAGGAACTTCCCATTCCTATGAAAGGTATGTTTCTTAAACATTGTTATTTAAAATCCTACAGTGTTTGGTTAGAGTAGGATTTTACGTTCAATAAGTGTAGTTCATGCACATTCCAATTTTTTTTAATTCATTAAGTGCATTCATGCACGTGATCTTGTTCACCAGATCCTTTCCCAGATTTAGTTTATTTTTTACAAAGGCATTTTTGGTTATATGCTTTAACTCCATGCCTAATGGATAAGAGCAAGGCAGTGGTCTACAAGCTAGTAGGCAACATTCCCCACAAGATCACCATAAATGTTGACAATTTTCACACTTGTGCAAAAATGGGAAACTCAAAAAATTGTCACAATGGATGGTATTAATGAAACAGACCTAATTATGGGGATGCATTATAGTTTTATTATGTTTTCAGTTGTTGTAATTGATTAACTACATGCAATCTGAAACTATGTATGTTGTTGCAAAATGTAACACCTTACATAGACTTCCATTCCAATTTTGTCTTCAAAAAAGAAACATAAAATCCCCAAAGGACTAATGCATTTCCTTGAAGAAGGTGGGAATTGCAGTTTATGTAAGAAATTAAACTCATTAATGGAAAACAAAGTTACAGTTTTCATGCAGTAAATGCATTTTAAGTTATGGGTACATTAAAATCTCATTATCCCTTCATTTTTAAATACAATTAAGTATGTAGTTGAGTTTTTTATTTCACTATCCAATCAATATATGTCATTAATATGAAAGAAAAAAGAATTATACAAATCAAGTACAAAAATTCAATGTTATTTATTCATGAAGAAGTATAATGTTTCCCACACAAGCCGTGGGATGTAACTCATAACTACTACAGAAATAAGTACATGTGCATGAAGTTAAAAGTAAATGAGTATAGAAGAAACCCATCATTTCCTTGGGATTTTCTTCTAAGTCTTCTTCACTTCAGCTTCAGCTCCATCTTTCATCTTTGTCATTCAAAAGCTATAGTGTACCTGAAAAATGAAAAGAAAAGACATCAATATTGAGCTCAGGGTTTGATCTGTACTCATGTACTATCTAACTACATGTAGATGGATTTATAAATATAAGAAGTAGTACATAAGAGACAAATACACAATTGATAAGAGTATTATTCTAAAACCACACAAATCATTCGTAGAATCATTTTAGAAAAGAAAAGAAGAAAAACTATGGAATATAAGAGAGGCCAAAAATCCTAATATTTTGTAACTAGTTTATCTAAATATGCAGATACAAGCAAGAAGAAGGAAATAAACACTAATTGTTGTATTTGCATATCAAAAGTATTGCATTCTGCAAGTTGAATTAAGAAGTGCATTTATTTTAGTTCATACAGAAGGATGAATATATAAAGATATAGCTATACTAATCCATAAAAGAAATACAAGTTTAGTACTCCAGATTCTAACAAATGGAATACATATAGAAAGTATAGATAATGATGTTGATCCAAATTCAGATCTTCAGTAGAATTCCAAATTGAATCATACATTAGAATAACTTGGAGGAAAGGAAGATTATGCATCGCATAAGTCAAGGATACAGATCCAAGATACCATTAAAAGTATGATACAGAAACAAAGTACATGTGCTTAATTTTAGTAGTTAACATGCTTCAAGATAGAATAATCAATTCATGCCTATCACAATGATCAAAGTACAAATTCCAAGGGGGCACATTCTTTTGAACAAAACCATCAAATATAGTTTTCTAGATGAATTAAGTACACTTATGCAGTGTAGAAAAGAAGATTGCAGTCTCATACTATCTCCATAGCTACTGTCTCGAAGATAATATCATCATCTCTATTAATGATTGACATAGAAGGATTATTTTTAAGGACATAGTAATGATAAATGGGCTAAAAACATTGCATAAGGGGTGAGTTCAGTTGATTTAGAAGAAGAATCCAATATTTTTTAAGAGAGTTAAATATCAAAGAATGCATCCTATGCTGATCAACTACAGTTATATAATATTGATCAAGATACAGAAAGGTAAATGTCAAGAATTCTCTTGAAGCAAAAATATCAGAAAGAATTTATCAAGAAAATATCTTTAAGTACAGAGTATAAATTCACTATTATAAAGAGCTTGAATATAGACGTGGCAGCCATGCAGGAAAAAAGGCCAGTTTTCATCATAGTGTAGTTATGTATACAATGTAGATTGCATAATATATGTAATAGAGACACAATCTGACTAATGAAAGAACTTTCTTGTCAATTTAACAAGCATCAACCAAGTAGGATGAGGCTGTAATCTTAATGTGATTTTTTATAACTTGTCAATCAATAAAAAGTATGAATTAAAATCAGATATATCAAACCCATTTTCAGATAGTTATATTCAATTTCTTTCCATAGCTACAAAAATATCTGAAAAAGGGATAAAGTTCAAGTTGTGCAAATATACCATGAGAATCATTCAGGTTATACAAAGGAGTTCTCAAAAGAATCCATGACATATAAGATCTTTTTGACCAAATTACAACAATGTAAAGCAAGGTAGAAATTCATCCTCAAATGCATCATGTACATAACATCACATAGAAGATTAAGACTAAGTGACATGATTATATCTAAAAAAAACAAATTGTATTTAATGCTTATAATAGAGCAAAGAAGAGATTGTTAAACTCTTATCAACACCTGAGCAAGCAAAGAGATGAAAGTGAACATGTATAGTTTTCAGTCCCAGAACAATATAAATCACACTATTCTTAGAATGGAGACAAATCATCGATGTTATTGGTTTTGGATTTAAACAAGAAAAGAGAAAAATATAGTTGCAAAATGGGAAAAATAAAGTATTCATCTATACAAGAACAAAGTACAAGATATGCTACTGGAAGAATGATCATCATCCATAGGAATGGAATCAAACTACATCAGTGAGTTACAATGAGTTTCCATTTTGAAAGTACACTTCAATATTACAAATCCATATTTTTACATGCATTATGAAGCATTTAAAGAAATCAAAATTCCAATCATGGGTACTACTTGAAGGAGAAACAATAAGCCTTGATCTAATTGCATCAAAAGCATGAAATAAAATAGTCTTGGACATTTCGGTACCAATTATATGTTGGTGTTTACAACATGAAATATTCAAATATAGGAGTTGCTTTCAACATTGGCATCAGATCACAAATTCTATCAAAATCAGGTTTTTATCCAAAGCACGTGAAACTCAAAAGCACTGGTAAACACTAAGCCTAGATCCAAATTAGATGGAAATTAGATGGAAATTAGAGAACAGTTCAAAATCATATCAACTAAGCAATCATGAGAAGATGCACATAATGGAAAATGATATAGTGTTTAAATACATTTAGCTTTTACAAAGAAAATGAAACATTCATAATGAATTATTTTAAGTGATGGCTGAGTATAACGATAAAATATTGATAAATAGAGTAGAAGGAATGTATGAATCAATGTATTTACACTCAAGGAACAAAACTCCAAGTCAACAAATAACCCTCAACAATGGTTTATACAAGTTGAATAGAAGGCCTCAAATCTATCTTAAATGCAATGGGAGGAAATTTTTTTCTAAAAATGATGATAGTGCAAAGAAATTGTAAGATAAATACAAGAAATATTTATGGGAAAGAATATAGATATTTTCAAGAGATCTTATATCAAAAAATGCATATAGAAACCTGAAACAAGAAGCTCAAATTTTTCATTCATGAAATCCAAAGAAAAGAAAGTAGAAGCTCCTATGATATAGAAATGACAAGATTTTTAGTAGATATGAGCAATGAAAAACCACCAATGATGAAGTTCTAGTAACAAAATAAAACCAGAAAAAAAAGTAGGCTGCAACAAAGTAAAGCCATGTTACCAAGAAAACCCAAGTTTAAAAATTAACTAGAAAGTACAGTGACTTTATTCTCCATCATGGATCTCACAGCTTTGAAAAATCCACAGAGCTCAACTCTAAGGAAGAAGAGAAAAATGGAATATCCTGGAGAAAATACAAACGTTGAATGAGTCACAAATATCAAAGCTATAGTTTGAAAAGAATAAACAGTTTTGAGAGAATTAGAAACATAGTCTTCAAGGTATCCACACAAGATCTCAGCAAAGATTGAACCTCATGGAAGCAAGAAAACAAAATATATAAAACAAATATCTCAGCAAAGATTGAGACCCCCAATTTGAAAAGAGATCCTTACAAATGCCACATTTAGCCTAAATTCAAGATTGGGTGCCTTACATAGTACCATGTTTAGTCTTCCAACACTGGAGATCCTTCCCTTCACAAAAGGAGACATGAACTAGAATATTACAACTCACTTGAAATTAACAACTACATCCAATATCAGGTGACTTGATCCTTTAATTTCTTATAATGTAATTTTCATACCTTGTCACAAGTTCACACACAGTTACATCCTTCATAAGACTGTTATTTTATAAATTTGTACAAAAAAATTATTTTGGAGCTCCAACTCAGTTCCTTGATTAATAAATGATTCTAACCAAAACAATTACAAGGTATTTTAACCTCCCCTAGCTCAAATTCATGCTTAATAACTGACTTCAAAAATCAACAACATTGAGGGAAGACATTGGAGTTACATCCAAGATGCGACTTCATGAAGACAAAGAGTTACAATGGTTCCATAAACCTTGTGATGGAGCCTAAGATAGTTATTAACCCATAATAAACTCCCAAAACACCCTATTTAAACTGCTAAAGCACTTATGTTTTCTAAGAAGGCAAAAAATAGCTCTCTAAAGTTTAGAATTTCAAACCATGCCAAAATGGACGGAAGCCTCCCTATTTAAATTTTAGACCTCTATAGCTTATATAAACCACTTGATGACTCTTGAAACACCCTAAGGGACCTAGAAAACCAAAAAATTGGTTCATACATTCCTAGCCTAACCCTTGTAATGAAGCCCCTGCATCATACTACCAAGGGGGGCAAAAGAAGCTTCCTAGGATTTGTGACTACAAGTTGGTATCTTTTCTTTCTTTTTCTCCAATTATACATGATTTCTTGAGAAGGTTCTTGGATTGATTTTTTCCCTCATGTGTTCCTTGGAACTGTACCAGGTCCTTTACAGGTTGTCTCATCTTTTAATGAGTCACCATCATAGGTACATTGAATATCATAAGATTGTACACTTTCCTTTACAATTGTTGGTTGAGTTTAAGAACTTGATGCATACCCTCATGAAATTATTCTTGATGCTCCTAAATTTATATATCATGTTTGACACAACTCTTAGGATCTCTTTTTATCACTTCACCTGTAAAACTAGGAAATGGTGGTTTTTTATGGAATTATTTATCTCCACATGACTGTTACAACCATATGTTAGCCTCCACTCCTTCATAAACAACACTAGAAGTAAAGTTAGCTTGAAAATTGTGATTTTCTTCTCTCTTCATGTCCACCATATACATATCGTACATATTTTCTTCTTACTCGTATATTTTTTAGTCTTCTTGGACTAATCCAAGGCATGCTTCAATATTTCTTCCACTCCTAACTAGGTCTGACTACTGCATTTTCCCTTCATGATCTAAATTATCCTCCTTTCTTGGATACATCACTTACCTTATTCTCAAGATGATCTACACATTCATCCTCATATTATGCATTAAATCTATTTTACAAGTTATTTTTGTACTCTCTCTCTCTACTTATCCATCCCCATATCTTGATGACTATACTATTTTCATTCTCCATCACCCAACCTTATTATCCATAGCAAAAGAATATATTCAACCCCATGAACATCACTCTAGACTTCTCCTCGTGACATGATTTCTAATTATACAATGGATTAATGGTGTGGTTAGTTCCATCCTTTAAAAATGTGTATGTGTTAGTACATCCATCATGGATGGATTTCCTTTCAAATTGTCATGGTCTTCCCAATATAAGGTAACATCCGTCCATGGGAATTACAACACACATCACATGATCATGATATCTACCTATCTGAAAATCAACCAAATACTATTGATTCACTAACAAACGATGTTATCTTTGAACCCAAAAGACTTTGTAAGGATGATGATGTCTTACAATCTTAAAATTCAGTTTTTCTACCATTTCAGTGGAGACTAAATTATTGGTACTACCATTATCAATAATAAGATTGCAACACTTACCTATTGCTTTGCATATTGTTCTAAATAATGTTCTCCTCTAAACAAGTTATTTATTCTTTCTTGCACTCTCCAAGGCTCTTCTCATCATCAAAGCTTCTCCAATTTAAAGGTCTTCCACTAAGGATGGTGATGATATACTTTATTGTTCATATGCATGTGCTACTTCAATTCTTTCCTTGTTAAACCTGTTGTTGATTGCATGTGGATGTTCAATACATTGAAAGGATCTATGTCAAATAATTTTTTTATGTTTGAAGCATCTGCAAGTGAATTCACCTCTACCTCTTACATATCCACCTCTTACTCTGTTTGAGTATACACCTTTAGAAGATATATGTGTTTCTGAACTATTCCCTTCTGTTGGTGCTTAATTTGATCTTGCCCCATTTCCTCTAAAATTCTTCAATCTACAGGCTCTGTCGTATTTTTTATTTCCTTGAATGAATGTGTCAAAGGTTTTCTTCACTTGTATGCTATTAAAGATACTTCTCTATGGTCGTGGATCAAATTTGGGCCTTGTGCCATTTCCAAATTCGTTGTCCTTACAGAAAAACTCAATTCTGGGAGCAAATGGTGAAGTTCCCCTACATCTTACTATTCGACGGATGTGTTTTCCCCGTCAAATTATATCTCAGCATCTTCAACTACGTGATCTCTTTTGATTGGATGAGGCACGTCAGGTCTATTTTATAACTTGTAACTTTTTTCTATGTTTGCAAAAAAATCAATTTGGCCCCATAGCCCCATTGAGTTTTGATTGGTTGATCAAATTTATAAAGGCGGAGGGAATTTCTCTTTTTTGCACTGAAGGTTTATACGTGTTCATTTTTGATTGGATGAGGCTCGATAGGTATTTTTGGTGAAATTTTCCACTTTGGTCACATTTGTTAAAAATATCAAATTGGCCGTGTGGCCTCGATAGTATTTGATTGGCTATCCAAAAAATATGAAGAGGTAGGGAAAAATTCTTACTTTGACCCTGAAGAAGGACATGTGGCATATTTCAAAACTTGGAAGTGAAAGGTAGGTCGCCAGGGTCATTTTGAGGTTTTTTTTCCCTTTTGTAAAAAAGGAGAAAAGTTATAAATTGACGCACAACACTGCTAGGGCCCACATAAAAAGATAAAATCAGGGAGGCGGGTTGGTAGAGGAAAATTAGAAATTTTTCCTTTATTTTGAAAAGGGTAAACTTACATAAATGAGCCACGACTCCATCAAAGGTCCAGATTAAGCCACCTGTCAAGCCTGATTTTTAAAGGTGGAGGGGTGGGGGAAAATGTGAAAACCACACATTTTATACAAAAGTCTTAAAATACAAAAGGGAACCCTATGCCTACTTCGAATTATATTTTTTAACATGGATGAATCTAATCTAAGGTCAAGAAAGGGAAGAATCAATGGTTGCTGTGCATTTCTCGGGCACTTGCAAAAAGGTGAATTAGATGCAGAGCAGAGTTGTAGAGGAAAGAATGGGAAAATGATGAAATGATGGAGGTTGCATGCACGAAGGATGAAAATGTGCTCCCAGTTAAAACTATGATGGATGTATTTGCAATGATTCACGTTTTTAAACAATTGGCAACTTTTTGTTGTAAACATGTTAAACGTCATTTTCTAGAAATCATTATCAAACATGTAATAAACAAAGGTTCCTCAAATATTATTTTCTTTGAGGGAAATCTTGGATGTAAATTGAGTTTTATAAAAAGCATGCTTTAGTCATGCAAAAGGTTGGGGGTTGAATTCTTACGAGAAAATTTGAGAAATCCCATATTCCTAAGAGACCATCTGAGAAACCTATTAATCTCTTATGTTTTACAATTGATGATGTCAAGTTGGTTGTAAGTGTACAACCAATGACAAGCTCTGAGATTGTTCAAGAAACCTTACCCTACTGATGTATCTAATCAACTTTGAATTAATCAGTGTTAATCTTGGGAAAATTTGTGTCTTCTTTATTTTAGAATGTTTTCAAATGGATTTGATGTTTTTATTGTAATATCATGTTAAAATCCCTCCAAATCACACAGGATCTCATCCCTGTGATAGTTTAGTGGCATTTGAAATTTCATTATGAGAAGAGCCTTCATCCTGTAATGAGATAAACAATTTAAAATCAATTTACTATCATTTTGTTGATAAATATTATCTGTAAGCCTTTGAGTGTATCTTAGGTGTGAGGAACCAGGGATCTTTAATGTTTAATTGGGTATTTATCTCAAGCCTTCATATTAAATTATTGGAGATTTTGTGAAACTGTGTAAATCTGGGCCTCCATTGATGCACACCTTCTGGTTGAAGGAATATTTTAGATATTTTGAAGCATTCTGTCATTTAGTTTTCTAATAGTTGTGAAGTTTATCAAATATATGGCAAAATCAAGTTTATCCTACTTAATCTCCCACCAAAAATTATTCAAAAACTATTAATCCTACTTCATTAATCCTACCGGAACTACCTTTGTTTTCCCTGTATGTCCACAAATGAATAAATTCTACTCCCAAACTATGTAGAAGCAATCAAGATTCCATAATCTCATTAGTAATCTAAACCTTGTTTAGAAAATATCAACATTCTTTAGAAGTGACAACTCATGAGAGTTAAAATGTGGTGCATTGCTCATATTTTCTCAAGGTTTCCTTTCAAATTTGTGCAAAGAAGGATATCTTCATTCTCCTTCACCAACAGAGGTTTAAAAATGGGTCCTCTCACCCTAGTTGAAAGGAAAAACCTAAATTAGTGAGGATAGATCAAATCCTTTTAAAGGTGCTATCCATTTCTCCAACATATGAGTGACAAAGAGCTAACTGAATCACCTCCCTAGATACAAAACGACATACATGATGATTTATCCATCTCTAGGATTCTTGTTAAATCTGTGATACTGCTAAGATTGTAAAGGAGAATCAATTTGGATACCAACACATTTTGGCATCATTTCTGGGGATCTTCAAAGGAATTCTTATATTTGGCCCTGGTAATGTTTCTTACATGCTCTAAGTGCAAATATGTTATTTAAATGTCATCCTTTGTTGAGATCTATAAGATTTGTGAAGTTACAAGTTCTATGTGTAATATTTCTAGTTTCTGTTGATTTTCGTGCTAAGTTTACATCATCAATGTTAAATACGGGTAAAAGAAAGGTCAAATTTGTGAAGATTTGCATGAATTTAGTGTTGAAAGAAATTTTACAAACCAATTTTATTGCATTAGCATAACTAAGGTGAAAATCCTTAGTGGTGACTCTGTGTTGAATTATTTTTGTATAAATGCTAGTGTCTCAACCTTTGTCAATTGAAATTTATCACTAATATTTGCAAATATGGAAGGAATAAGATAATTCTTCATCAAGGAACCTTCTAGAAGGTTGTTTCTGAAATTGGGAAAGATAAATTCTTAAGGAAGAAGAATTTGGAAAGTTGTTGGAGAGTAAAAGTCAAGAAAAGAGTTATCAATTGTGGAAACTAATCAACTTGTTGTTGAAGATTGCCATACTTCCTCAAGTTCTTCTGAATAAGGTAGTATTTTTGTATATCTGAATTCTCCAACTGGAGAGGGTCCTTCATTTGTGTTTGAAAAGTTTACATCTCATTCTTTCCCTGTGTTTTCCAAAGCTGATAGGATCTTCCAAGAAACAGAGTTTTAAGAGAATATTCATTCTGAGAATTGCATTCCTATGCCCCATAGACCCTTCACTCCTCATCATTCTATTTCTCATGTAGGATCACCTCCCCAAAAAAATATGGCCCAGCCCCCACCCAGACCTCCATTTTTTATGAACACTTTTGGTCCTATAGATTTCAGAGGTATGGCTGGATATCCAAATGTTGTGCCCTAAGATGTTAGAAATAGACTACCTAAATTTCAAGGAAATAATGCTATTACTAGTGATCAACACTTAAATATTTTTGTCAATATGATGGTAGAATTTGATATCGAATTTGAGGATGTGTACATAAAATTGTTTATTCATACTCTAGAGGAGGATGCATGGGAATGATATAAATCTTTGCTGGATAACTCCATTGATTCATGGATAGAAATGAAGAATGCTTTTAGATTGCAGTATGGAGATAAAATAGGCCCTAGGTTTATTTTATCAGAATTTGAAAATATTAAAAAGAATTTGAATGAATCTGTTCATAACTTCAATACAAGGCTCAATAAGACCCTGAATAGGTTACCTGTAATCCTGAGGCCAAGTGATGTTTCTTGTTTGATAAATTATTCTGATGCTTTTGAAAAAAAGGATTCCTATTATTTGAGGGACAAGAACATAGGAACTTTGAGGCAAGCCTTCACCATGGCTTTGCAGATTTAAAATAACATCAAGGTAGTTAGTAAGCCTCCTAAGAGGGAAGGTATCAAGCTGATCAATCATGAGAAGCCTCAGTCAAGTAAGTCTGTGGATCTAGAAGAGGTTGTAAACATTATGGCAAAAGATGTTAAAGAAATATCTTACAAGTTAGCCAGAGTAGAGAAAGGAATTAGACAAGGTTCCTAAGGTCAGCATAAGCCATAAGGTCAAGAAATATTTTCAAATCATCCCAGAGGTGATCATAGATTAGATGAAAATGGTAAAGGTCCTGTGGGGTTGGGAAAAAGACAACCCCAAGCCCATGAAAATAGAAACATGCCTGATCCTTTGACTGTCAGAGTTGTTGTTGTGGAAGAAGCCAATGAAATTGAGTGGTGTGATAAATGTTTCTTGCCACATGCCCTATGTGATGAAGACAAATAAGTTGAGGAATATGATGATGAAACTAATGATGATGTGTGCATGATGGGGTGCTCTACAAGCTCATGGAAAGGAGGAATTTTGATTGAATTAATTAGTGCTAGAACTGCTGCAGATTCCTAGGATTGCATTCGTCGGGTATAACCCCTTCCTCCCTCTCATAATTTTGAAATAGATATGGTACAAGATTTTTAATTTCCTAATAATGATTTTGAATACTTAAGGGAATTAATGATTAAAAGTTATGATAAAGGAATCCCTTCTGATGAGGATGGGAAGTTATTAATAAATGTTGTGGTTGCCCAAGAAAAAGAGTATAACACTAGGAGTAAAGTTGTCAAAGGGGGAGGGCCTCAAGTGAAACAAAAAACTCCAATTCTCACCAATATCCCAAAGGAAACTCCTAAGAAAGATACATCTGCTAAAGGCCTTGTTTCCCCAAATAGAAATGGTATCCTAGTCCATGCCCAAACCGTGAAAAACCCTTTGCTCTTAGATGAGTTTTTCAGTCTTCCTCCAAATGTTGCCTTGCCCAAATACGTTCCTTATGAAATTTCCCAAGTCTTGATTCAGATCAATATTTCTATTACAATTTTTGAGCTTCTTAGTATTCCAGAGCACAAGAAAAGGGCCTTTGAGTATTTGGGATTGAAAGAAGAAAAGATTACCCAAGGCAAAAATGTAAACAATGTTGAGATGCCTCCTACCATTGCACAGTTGGAAAAACACCAAGTACTGGAAGAACTAGGTGAGCCACCTGAAGTATATTTGGGAACATCCTTGGCTGAGTCTTAGTTGAATGTAGATCCATTTTTCACTACTTTGATTATCAAGGACAGGTTGTTACATAACTGTATGTTTGATTATGGAGCATCATGCAATGTTATGCCTCTTGAGGTCATGAATGAATTATATATCAAGGTGCAACATATTATGGGAAGTGAAATGTCATGGATTCAAGACAGGTGTCAGTGGTTGGATGTGTCAAGGGTTTGATAGTGTAACTTGCATCCTACCCAGGAAAGAACTTAAAACTAGATGTTGTTATTGTTGATTTCCCTGCCAAATGGGGAATGTTGTTATCAAGAAAATGGGTTGCTAGTGTGGGTGGGAGTGTTCAAATGAATATGTCTTTTTCCACTATACCTATTGAGGGCATCCTTGTAAATTTTTATGGTGAAAAGAAGATGTTACATCTTATTGAGGATCTTAATAATGCTTCCAATGAAGTGTTATACACTAACATTGATGCTTATAACTTTGTTGAATTTGATGATGGTAAAGAGCATAGAATTGATTAATGGAAGTCTCTTAAAAAAGTAGGTTCTCATTAGAGGTTTGTTGTTTGATAGGGCTTGCTCTAAATTTGGAAATGGTGCTGGTATTGTTCTGATATCTCTAGCCTAGGAAGAGGTTGATTTTTCTGTTAAACTCAACTTTGAGTGCACTAACAATATTACAGAATATGAAGCACTGTTATTGGGTTTAAGAATTGCTTGGAAATATGGTATTAGAGACATCATTTCTAAAGGAGATTCAGAGCTGATAGTCAAGCACGTTAGAAAATTGTATGCAACAAAAATAAGATAATGGAGCAGTATAAGCATGCAGTCTGGGATTTCATTGAAATTTTTGAATCCTTCAACATAATACATCATGATAGGAAGTACAATACTCTAGCAAAAAAATTGGCTATATTGGGGTCCAGATTTGATAATTGTATTGTATCCCCCTATTGTGAGTATAATATTGAGATATTAACTAGGCCATCTATTCCTAAAAATTTTAAACACTGGCAAGTGTTCAAAGACAATGCTCAAGTGCAAAGATTTTTGTAGAACCAAGGAGAATTTTCTGATCAATGTATAGATTAGGAGCCAATGGTTTATATGGCTGATGGAAAAGAGAATTTATTTGGAAAAGACATCATTCAGTTGAAGATTAATACTATTCCCAAAGGTTTGGTGGCACTTGAATCAAACATTGATAATGTTGATTGTATTGTCAACAGACACATGTCAGCCTTGAGGGATTTTGAAGAGCATGACCTGGGATTGAAGGATAAACCACGTAAGATCTGGCTAGGTAGCATTCGCATGTCCAATTGTTGAGGAAATACTAGGACTGCTTAGCATGGTCTTAATCTAAACTGAATACATACAAAGAGGATTTTTTCCTGCATGAAATTCCCTTGGAAGATTCTGCCAAGCCATTTAGGTAGAAACAGAGGCCGATCAATCCACTCCTTTCCCTGAAGATGCAAGAATAATTGAAAAAATTGAGGGATGGAGGAATCATACAGCCCACAAGGTACTCAACATGGGTTGTAAACTAGGTACCTATCAGAAAAAAGAACAGAGATATAAGGCTATGTGTGGACTTTAGAAACTCGAATAGAGCATAAATGAAAGATAAATACCCTCTTCCAAATATGGACAATATGTTACAATTGGTTACTGGCTTGTAATTTTTATCCACCTTGGATGGTTCTTTTGGATATAACAAGGTAGTTTTGAAGGAATCAGAGTGAATCAAGACTGCCTTCACCACTCCTTGGGGAACATATGTATATGTCAGAATGCCTTTTGGTCTAATCAATGTTGGAGTGACTTTCCAAAGAGCAATGGATGTAGCTTTCTCTGGCTATATTAATGATTTCATTGTTGTATATCAAGATGATGTGAGTGTTTTCTCTAGAAAAGGGAGTGACCACTTGCAACACTTAGAAAAATGTTGTTAAGTTGCAGGGAGTATGGTATTTCACTAAATCCCAAGAAGTGTCATTTTGGAGTTCAAAAATCCAAGATGCTAGGACACATTGTGTCAAAGGAAGGGGTCATGATTGATCCTAAAAGGGTTGAAGATATTAGTAAAGTCCCTATTCCAAGAACCAAGAAGGGAATTCAATCCTTTTTTGGGAAGATTAATTTTATTAGGAGATTTATCTCCAACTTTGTTGAACTAACTATCCCAATCACTAGCATGCTATTCAAAGATTTTTTTGGGATCAAAGAAACATTAAAGAATACCCCTGTTTTAGCAGCTGCAGATTATAAGAAGGATTTCCAAATGTTTTATTTTTATTTAGAAAGTACTATTGCATCTATGTTGTTATAGAAGGATGATGATGGAGCTGGAAGACAAATTACCTTTTTTAGTAAGGCATTACAAGGAGTTGATAAAGTATATTATCATGGAGAAGCAAGATTTTGCTTTGGTAAAAGCAAAAATGGTCTTCAGGCCATATATTCTAAGTTCCAAAGTCATTTTCTTATGTCCCCCACACCATGGTGAAACATATCCTATCAGAAATGGAGGTTTCAAGCAAGAGATTTCGATGGGTGAACAAATTGTAAGAGTTTGACATGGACATTCAAACAAAAAATAAAAGAAATTTCAAAGTATCAAATGGGAAGAAGCAAATCAAGAAAGATCAAAGTATAAAATGGGAAGTATCAAATCAAGAAAGATCAAAGTATCAAATGGGAAGAAGCAGCTATTCAAAGATTTTTTTGGGATCAAAGAAGCATTAAAGAATACCCTGTTTTAGCAGCTGCAAATTATAAGAAGGCTTTCCAAATGTTTTCTTTTGATTTAGAAATTACTATTGCATCTGTGTTGTTGTAGAAGGATGATGATGGTGCTGGAAGACAAATTGCCTTTTTTCAGTAAGGCATTACAAGGAGCTGATAAAGTACACTATCATGGAGAAGAAGGAATTTTCTTTGGTAAAAGCAAAAATGGTCTTCAGGCCATATATTCTGAGTTCCAAAGTCATTTCTTATGTCCCCCACACCATGGTGAAAGATATCCTATCAAAAATGGAGGTTTCAAGCAAGATATTTTGGTGGGTGAACAAATTCCAAGAGTATGATATGGACATTCAAACAACAAAATTGGTCAGAGGTTTGGGCCTGAAAAAACTTATGGCAGAGAGAAATCTATAGACAATTGAGGTAAATGAATTTAAATAAGAAAATTTGAATGTCCTTGAAAAAATGATAAATTTTGAATGGTACAAGGACAACATTTTTTATCTCAAACATCTACAATGCCCTGAACATTTGATCAAGAATCAGAAAAGAGCACTTAAGTTAGCTTCCCAAAAATATGTCATCACTGATTTTGAGTTAGGTTGGAAGAACCCTGAGGGAGTTCTCCTAAGATGCATTACTGAAGATGAAGCACCAAAAATAATTGATGACTTCCATGGAGAATTTTGTGGGGGGTATTTTGCAGGGAGAGTAACAACCCATAAGATCTTAAGGGCTGCTTATTGGTGGCCAAATATTTTCAAGGATACAACTTTTTTAGTTAGGAAATGTGAAAGTTTCCAACACTTTTCGGGGAGATTAAAATCTTTAGGATCCCTCCCATTGCAACCTATATCAATTGAAGCCCCTTTTAAGCAGTGGGGGATTGACTTCATTGGGGATATTTATGATCCTTCAAGTACAGGTGATAAGTGGATATTAGTGGCCACATATTTCTTCACCAAGTGGGTGGAGGTAATCCCCCCCAAGAAGGCAACTCACCAAATTGTCATTGATTTCATTTTGAGTTATATCATTTTCAAATTCAAAGTACCTGCCAAAATAGTTGCTTATATTGCCATGAGATTTTGAGCTAAACCTTTGGTGTCCATGTGCCATGAATATGGGATAAATTTGACATATTCTTCCAATTATAATCCCCAAGGAAATGGACAAGCACAGTCCAACAATAAAAATATGGTGAAGATAATTAGAAGAACTTTGGAGTTGAACAAAAGGAAGTGGGGTGAGCAGTTGAAGTTTGATGTTTGGGCTGATTGAATCACTATTAAATGAGCTACTAGAAAAATTCCATTTGATTTGGTGTATGGAACTCAAGCTCTACTGCCACTTCATACACATTTGTCTTCATTTAAATTTCTTCAACAACTAGAAAATCAAGATTTTAGTCCCTATGATGCTCGCATCAATCATATTTTTGAGTTAGATTAAGAAAGAAGGGCATCCCATCATAAGGATGTAAAACTCAAAGAGAAATTGAAGAAGTTTTTTAACAATAATGTGACTCTAAGATATTTCAGTGTGGGAGATATTGTGCTATTATGGGATAGCAGGAACAAGGATAAGGGAAAACATGGAACGTTTGATGCATTTTGGATGGGCCCTTATTCAATTGACATTTGAATTAGTGAGCATGCATTCTTCTTAAAATACCTAGATGGGTAATTGCTTGAATTTCTTGTTAACGACATGCATTTGAAACATTTCCTTGATTGATTTCTTAGAATTGAGGTGTGCACCATTGTACAATGTATAGTTTTTTGGTTTCTTTATGCTTTCGTGCTTTTCTGTTTTGGTTCGTCTTGGTCCTTGGAGGTCATTTTTATTGGTTTTTGAGTTTTTTCCTCGAGGGTTGGTTCGTCACTCTCCATTGCCCCAATGGTTTTTTTGGAACTTGGTCTGCTATTTGTTCTTGTGGCACTCACTGGGAGTGCCCATCTCCGAGTCAGAGCCAATGTTGGTGCTCAATTTGATCTCACCCCATTTGCTCCAAAAATTCTTCAATTTGTGGGCTCTGTCATATTTTCTATTTCCCCCGAATGGATGTGTGAAAGGTTTTCTTCATTTGTATGTTGTTGAAGATCCTTCTCCATGGACATGGATCACATTTAGGCCTTGTATCATTTCCAAATTCTTTATCCTTAAAGAAAAATTCAATTATGGGAGCAAATGGTGAAGTTCCCCTTCATCTTACTATTTGAAGGGTGTGTTTTTCCATGTCAAATAATATCTCAACATCTTCAACTACGTGGTCTCTTTTGATTGGATGAGGCATGTTAGGTCTATTTTATAACTTGTAACTTATTGCTATGTTTGCAAAAAGATCAATTTGGCCCTGTGGTCCCTTTGAGTTCATATTGGCCGGTCAAATTTATAAAGGTGGAGTGAATTTCTCTTTTTTTTCCCCAAAGGTGTATACGTGTTCATTTTTGATTGGATGTGGCTCGGTGGGTCTTTTTTGGTGAATTTTTTCCACTTTGGTCACATTTGGAAAAAATATCCAAATTGGCCCCCACAGCCCCAATAGTCTCTGATTGTCTATCCAAAAAATATGAAGAGGCAGGGAAAAAGTCTTACTTTGACCCTGAAGAAGGGACACATGGCATATTTCAAAATTTGGAAGTGGAAGGTGGGTCGCCTGGGTGTTTTGAAGTTTTTGGCCCTTTTGTAAAAAAGGAGCAAAGTTATAAATTGACCTGCAACTCTGTTGGGTCCACATCAAAAGATAAAATTGGGGAGGCGGGTTGGCGGAGGAAAATTGGAAATTTTGCCTTTTTGTTAAAAACAGTAAAATTGTAGAAATGAGCCATGACTCCATCAAAGGCCCAGATTAAGCCACCTGTCAAGCCCAATTTTCAAAGGTGGAGGGGTGCGGACAAATGTGAAAATTACACATTTTCTCCAAAAGTCATAAAATATAACAAGAAACCCCATGTCCACTTTGAATTAGATTTTTTCACGTGAATGACTCTAATCTAAGGTTGAGAAAGGGCAGAATCAATAGTTGTTGTGCATTGCTCGGGCACTTGTAAAAAGGTGAATTACTAGAGAAGCTGGATGCAGATCAAAAGTTCTAGAGGAAATAATAGGAAACAGATTAAATGATGGAGGTTACATGAATAAAGGATTAAAACGTCCTTCCAGTTAAAACAGTGATGTAGATATTTGCAATGATTCACCTTTTTGAACAACTGGAAAATTTTTGTTGCAAACCTGCTAAACGTCATTTTTTGGAAATCATGATCAAAACATGTACCAAACAAAGGTTCCTCAAATATTATTTTCTTGGGGGGGAAAGATTGGATGTAAATTGAGTGTTATAAAATGCATGCTTTAGTCATCCAAAAGGTTGGGGGTTGAATTCTTTTGATAAAATTTGAGAAATCCCATCTTCTTGAGAGACCATCTGAGAAACTTGTTAATCTCTTATGTTTTAGATTTTATCATGTCAAGTTGGTTGCAAGTGTACAACCATTGACAAGATATGATATTGTTTAAGAAACTTTCCCCTGCTGATGAATCTAATCAACTTTGAATTAATATGTGTTCACCTTGGGAAAATTTGTGTAGATACTTTATTTCAAAATGTTTTCAAATGGTTTTGATGTTTTTGTTTCAATGTTTTGTTAAAATCCCTCCAAATCACACATGATATCATCCCTGTGATAGTTTAGTGGCATTTGTAATTTCATTACGGGAAGAGCCTTCACCCTGTAATGAGATAAACAATTTAAGATCACTTTACCTTCAATTTGTTGATAAATATTGTTTGTAAACCTTTGAGTGTATCTTAGGTGTGAGGAACCAGGGGTCTTTAATGTTTAATTGATTCTTTATCTCGAGCCTTCGTGTTAAATTCTTGGAGATTTACTGAAACTGTGCAAATATGGGCCTCCATTGATGCACACTCTTCTAGTTGAAGGAATATTTTAGCTATTCTGAAGCATTCTTTCATTTAATTTTTGAATTGTTGTGAAGGTTCTCAAAGATATGGAAAAATCAAGTTTATCCTACTTAATCTCCCACCAAAAATTATTCAAAAAAAAAGGCAATCCTACCTGAACTACACCCCCATTTTCCTTGTATGTCCACAAATGAATAAATTCTACTGCCAAAATATGCATAAGCAATCAGGATTCTATAATTTCTTTAGTAACCTTAACCTTGTTTAGAAAATATCACCATTATTTAGAAGTGACAACTCGTGAGAGTTAAATTCTGGTGCATTGATCATATTTTCTCAAGGTTTCCTTTCAAATTTGTGCAAAGAAGGATATCTTCATTCTCCTTCACCAAAAAAGGTTAAAAAATGGGTCCCTCTCACCCTAGTTGAAAGGAACAACCTAAATTAGTGAAGATATATCAAATCCTTTTGAAGGTTCTATCCATTTCTCCAACATCTGGATAACAAAGAACCCAACTGAATCACCTCCTCGGCTAAAAAATGACATACATGATGATTTATCTATCTCTAGGATTCTTGTTAAATATGTGATGCTGCCCGACTTGCAAAGGAGAATCAATTTGGATACCAACACATTCTTCAACATTTTTTTCTACTGTTGTTGTCATGTTCCTGAGTGTCCAACCTCTTCCTCTTACTCCTCTTCCTCTACCTCTCAAATATTGAGTTTGGTTTCTTGATATTTTCTCCTCTTCCTTTAATGCTATTTAATATGACTCCGCTAATGACCTAAAATGAAATAGACTAATTTTATCTTGTATATTTAGTATCAAACCATTCATATACCTTTCCCCTTCTTGAACATCATCCTATATATTACTATAACTCATAACTAGTTTGTAGATTTTATTAGTATAATAAGCCACACTTAGTTCTCTTTGTCTCAAAGTTTGGAAATTTTTGAATAAAATAGTTTAGTTGTCTTCTGACATGAAACTAACTTTCAATCTTCCCACCATATTTTTCCACTTCCTGATATTTTCTTTACCTCTATTTAGTCTTTCTTCTTTTATAAATTCCCACCATATTGCAGCATGTCCTATAAGCTTTGTAACTACAAATTTCACCTTATTGTCCTCTAAAATTTTCTCAAATTTAAAGTATTTATCCATCATTGCTATCTAGTCTATTAGCTCTTCTAGATGAAAACTCCCTTCATACTATAGTACCTTCATATTTGGCTTATTTATTGCTCCCCATGACTTCCTTTAGTACCTTTACTCATGTTCTTTCTTAATTCTTATTCTACTTTTTCTACTACCACTTCTCTTTATCTTTCATCATCATTGTCATCATCTAGTGCTTTTTCCCTTCATTGAGAGACTTCTAATGCTCCGAAATGTTCTTGAGTATTTCTTAACACAAAATCCAACTCATCACACCTAAATTTCTCTCTATTTCTCCTCCACTCATATCTTCATGGTGGATTTTTGTCAACTCTTCACTTTTCATTGTTTCTTTCTCATTCCTCTGTCTCTTCCTTATCAATTTCTTCTCATTCTACTCTCTGATATCAATATGATGTAAATAATCTATTACTTTTTATGAACCCTGAAAAAATGGGTTAGACAAACTACTCCAATTCAATGTATATAGTGTAAAATTTATTTCTTCCTTCAAGGATAGGAAAACGCAAAGCCATGTAAATGTATCCTATGAGCTTAAAGACATTCATTCACTACTTCCTTCATGTTTTCTATCCTTTACCAAACTGATCTCAACAATCTAGGTCATTTTAAGTCCTAAGGACTGATTCACCCCAAGCCCCAATCCTACAACTCCCTTATGTTCCCAAGATTTTCAAACATAATTTAAGGGATTAAATGATCTCTAACACTGTTCAAGATAATCCACTAGTTTTGATAACACCTTAATAATTCCCTTGTGGTGTATTATCAAGCATGAAAGGAATATTAGTTCAAAAAATCAGTACATTATTAATTAAAATTCACTATCTAGCCAAAATTAAGCCTTTGCCTATGGACTGTCAAAGATATCTAATCACGTAGAAAATTTCAATATTAGCACTAGGTGTTTATTCCTACCACTCTCATCCTCCTCTGAGATACATTGAAGGATTCAGAGCTTCCCAATCACACAAAATATCATTAACTTGCACAACACTAATCATTTCTGAACCTCCATGAATGTGAGAAAATAATGTCACAAGATAATATCCCATACTTCAAGATGAATTGAAATAATTCATTTTACATCACTTTCGCGACCTTATAATAGATATTACTTTCAAATTTGAAGGTTTTTCATCGTGAAATCTAGAGAAAAATGAATTTCTTCCTCCAATGCCTTAGGATCAGGGTTGAACAAATGTGACAAACACAAGAGGTGAAAATGCTTGGTTCTTGCTTAATTTTTTTAGTCTTTTTGAAATCCAAAATCTTTAGGAAGGTGAATTAAGCTCTATGGAAGATTCTTAAATCCCTAACTCTCTTTGAACAACTAGCACTAAAGGATCACCCCACTAATTTGACAATGTTCATCCTTGCATAGTACCTTATTCATTCTGTCAACATAAGAGATCCTTCCATTCACAAAAATAAACATGAGCTAGAACATTAAAAATCACTTGAAATTAACAACTACATCTAATTTCATGTGGCTTGATTCTTTCAATTGCTTAAAATGCTAGTTTCTTACCTTGTCACATGCTTACACATAGTTACATCCTTCATAAAATTGTTATTCCACAAATGTGTACAAAAGTTACCTTATTTTGGAGATCCAACTCAGTTCCTTAATTGATCAAAAAATCTCACAAAATCAGATACAAGGTATTTTAAACCCTCCCCTAGCTTGAATTATTTCTCAATAACTAACTTCAAGAATAAAGAACATTGACGGAAGGACATTGGAGATACATCCAAGAATTGAATTCATGATGACAAGGAGTTATAATGGTTCCATAAACCTCATGATGGAGCCTAAGACAGTTATAAACCCATAATAAACTTCTAAAGACCCTATTTAGACCCCTAAAGCACTTATGTCAAAATAGCTCTATAAAGTTCAAAAATTTTAAATCATGTCAAAATGGAGGGAAACCTCCTTATTTAAACTCTAGACCTATATATAGCTTAGATGAACCTATTGACAATTTTTGCACTTGTGTAAAAATGGGCAACTCGAAACTTCATCATTACGATGAAAAGTCTTGGGTGAAGTATACCTAAGCTAAGGAAGTTTTGATGTTATTAGTTTATTGCTGAATTAATTAATGATTAAGTGAAGTCCACAATTATATGTGTTGTCTCAACACAGAATAGATCACATAGTATATGATTTTAGGTCATCTTCAATAAAAAGAACACAAATCCCTGAAAGACAACTATGCTGTCTTGATGAAGATGAAAAATTACAAATTAGGTGAAGTGCTGAGTTTTGAAGCAACAAATAGAAATACAGATTACAGAAAATAAGAGTTCATTATTGAATGTTACAAGTTCCAATCAATGTTCTTTCCTTTGTAATTAAAACATTCAATTATGTTACTGAGTTGTTTAGTCCATTATAAAATCCATACAGAAAAGCTAGAATGCACAGGAAAATACACAACTCATTTTCAGAATCCAATGTTTTATTCACAAGGAGAGTCAAATATTTCCCACACAAGCCGTGGGATGTAACTGAAAAGTAAAGTACAACTACTGAAAAGAAAGGTACACATGCATGAAAGAGAAAGCAAAGGATTATGAGTGAACCCATCATTACCTTGGGGTTTTTGTTCTTCAATTGAAGCATCTTCATTATAGAAGCCATTGTACCTAAAAAGGAAGAAAAGTGAATTGTCAGTCACGAGCTTAGGGATCAATTCATATTCTATTTCATGCATATGAATCTTCTCCTAATAGGAGATGTATTCTACTTGAAGAAAAAACCTGCATCCATGCTTTATTCACTCAGTGAGAAGAAAGAAGAAGGAGAAAAAGAAGGAGAAAAAAATGGACATAAGAGAGGCCAAAAAGCCTAATTATTTTCTAGCTATTTTCCTAAGTGTGCAGATACAGGCTACTACGGGCAAAGAATAAATTCAAATTCAGTTCCTATAGGAAAATCCAGTTACTGTAGGTAAATTTTAGTTGCTACAGGAAAATTTCAGTTGCTACGAGAAAACATAAATTTCAAAACAAGTTACTACAGGAAAGGGTAAAAATTTCATAGTTAGTTGCTATGGGAAAGGATAAGTTTCAAATTAGAAGAAATAAGTTGTTCATCATATTATCATACAATGCTGAGATACAAAAAAGATTGCAAAATATGATAATAGCTTCAGAAACCAAATTGAACACATGATTTGCAGTTACAGAAATAGAAGTCAATTGATCAAATACAGTTAAAGCTATAGGTGAAGCTCAAGTAAAACGTTGAAACACAAAAGAAAATGGAACTATTAGTGTAGGTTATTATTTATCCTTTTATTTATTTATTAGGATAATTCTTACACTTGTGTTAGCCCTACACTTTTTGGGTTATCTTGCTTAGGTGTACTAGTTGTGTGGAGTTAGCTTCTCAATTATGTTGAGTTAGCTTACTAGTCTTTTGGAGTTAACCTAACTACCAGTATCCATTAGTGGGAGTTCTTCACCATTGATTTAGGTAGTAGTTGCACTTCCCTCCTCCTATATGTACATATTTCTTATTGAATAATTTATGTCATTCTATTGTAATGTATTGAGCATTATGGATTATGATGGATTTCCATATATGGTATTTTAGCTCTTCTGCTTTGTAAATCTAATGTGGTGTGCTATTATCATCTGATATCATGGCTTGGAACAATATTCTTATTGTTACTTTCATGGTATAAGAGCTGGAGATTGTTATGGACATCCATCTATAAGTTTTATTTTGCAAATAAATTCTTTGTGTATTCATCATATTTGGGATTTGGTTATATTCTGTTGCTACATGCATTTTTATGGAAAACAAAGGCTTCCATTGGATCTAGAAGGTGTGAAAACCATAAGATCAACTATAAACTTAGCCATTTCTAGGGGAAGTCGTTTTTGGTGGTGTGTTTTGTGGTTGTAGTGAAATACACAGGTTCACCTCGGGGATTCACAACCACACGGTTAAGAATTCGAGGAATTTTTTTTTACTGGGTTTTTTGGATTTTGCGAGATCTACATTGGGTTGTTTTTATGGTACGGCCAAATCATTTTTGGGTTGCGTGCAGAAGAAGTTCAATTCTATCCTTTTTTGGCAGGGGGCCCACCGATGCTGTGCACATTTTTACTATTTTAGGCAAATCCACAGGATGCTATTTTCGGCAAGTAAAGGTCACTGTCTTTACAGTCTAAAAATAGTAATTAAAATCCTTAGCCCTTGGTCATATGGTATGGTCATAATGAGCGCTTAAAGCTTGTGATTCCTACTAGTAGGTGCTTAACTTCAACCCTCTTTAATTTTATTTATGTGGTGAAGGCAACAACATTTTATTTTGTTTTTAGTGGCACCTAAAATAAATAACCAAAGCAAAATATTAAAAACACTTGTAACTTTTGATCGGTAACTCGGTTTTGAGTGTCATTTTTTACAAAAGTGCTTGTTTTTTCATGCTCTTTCCATTGGAGTTATTTATTTTTAGACTTGCACTATAATTATAAAGTGTCAAATATGGAGGAGTCTTGTAATCAATTGCGGACGCAATTTTGGCTGAGCTCGACATCCTAAATGTTTGGGAGTTGGAGTTTATACCTATCATGGATTCTGAGAATGATATGCTTATTTCTGAAGTATGTGGACTTCAAGAGGATATTGTAAAATTTTTGGAAGAAAATAGATTGCTTAAGAAGTGAAATTCTCTTCTACAATCACTCATTCACGATAAGGATATAATGATACACTCCCTGCAGAAAAAACTTGCTAGCCTACAACATCACCATCATATTGTGGACAACCATATCCATGCTCCTAGTCCACTTACAGTTGTTTCTCTTTTACCCCACTGACATTGATCTACCAGTATTTGAGCTTGAACCTTCTTTTGATGCTTCTAGACCTATGAGGCTTGTTACTGCATGCTCTTCCACATTTGTGCCTATTACAGTACCACATGTTGTGTATCCTACTTCTGCTTAGCTGCATGGTTTTTTTAGAAGCATACCACTGCATTCAGATCTCGCATGCTCTATTCTATGGGTATCTCTAGCAGAGTCATTGGTAGACATTCACAGGGTATTGTTTCCTCTATTCCACATGTTAAGTGGAATTCTCGCCATGAAATTGATTTTCAAGTAGATAATTCATTGGGATCACACATTGACAGAGCTCCCTTTTTTGTTCGCTTGACTCTTTCTGAGGATCATGAGAAACACATGAGTTCTGCACCTTCACTCAAGCTTGAGAAACCTGAGATTTCAGTTTTCAAACATGATCAACCTAACACACATTCTGATGTTTTTTTTGCATGCACCCCATTGTGCATTTTACACCAAGTCATATGCAAACATCTTCTTCATCCATCTGTATTGATTTGGGGTGGATATCTGATCACTTGTAGTGGTGACATAGGAAGTCATTGAGAGGACTCTACAGGCATGGCTCATCCACCATTCCACCTCTTGCTTCACTTTCTATACCTTCTGCATTTTGATGCTTCTTGTTTTGAGAATTTTTCTATAGCAGGTGTAGTGTATCTCTCTTGTTTGTTGAGAGATTTTGTATCATTATTTTTGACACTTTTGGCATGTTGACAATATCTTTTATGTGGGATATATTCTGGTGAAGTCTAGTGTTATTTTGTCAGTGTTTGAGTAGTTGATTTTGGGCAACTCATACAGATTTGTAGCATCACTACACCCATTCAGCAGTATGGGAGGGTGTGGTGTTGATCCTGCTTCTTCAAGTTTCATGTCCTTGCCTTGTTACCTTGGCTTTTCTTGGATCATGACACTCTGGAGTTTGTGTCCTTGCCTTGTTGCTTTGGTTATTATTCTTGGATCGTGGCACACCTATTTGCTGTAGTTGGTTGAATTATGTTTGGTTTTTTTGCACTTTCGACATCACTCCGTTGACAGTCTCCTTGTATGGAGCTATTCTGGTGGAGCCCTGTGTCAGTTTTTTTTGAGTTTTATGATCAAGCAGTGGATTCAGACCACACTGCACACCAAAATTCTTTAGCATTGTTTGATTTTTTTGAGTTGATCTTCTTGGGATGCCTTGTAGCAGGTATTTACTCTCTTTACTTTGTTGTTACTAGTTTTGGGTGCCTTGTGGTGTCCCTTTTTTCCTAGTTATTGTACATGAGTACCTCATCAAGCCTAGTTACTAGGACTCATATTGTGGACATGCCACATCTATTTTGGCCCCTAGCTTCACTTGAGGGGGGGTGTTAGAGTAGGTATTTACCTTATCTCATATTCACCTAGGTACTTTATCTACCTTTATTTTATTTATCCTCACCCACTTATGTGTGTGGATATTTCTTGTATCTTATTTAGATATTAGGAGATATTATCTAGTTGTTAGGTATAGTTATTTCCTTGATCTATGGTATTAAATAGATCCTTGATGTCTAGTTCTGTCCTAAATCTATGGTCTTGACTAGTTCTTTGATGACTAGTTATTTCCTTGATTTATGGCTTGATCTATGACCTTGACTAGTTCTTAGATTGTTATTCCTTGCCTATTTAAGCAAGGCCCATTCTCAATGTATTGCATTGAGTTCCATAATAATATATGATATTGTTGCTCATTTGTTTGCAAAGGTTTATGTAAAGTTATTTTGGTGAATTGCTTTCATCTTATTGATCGTGATGTTTGATTAACATCTGTGTTCTTGGCTTGGCACGATCTGGTTATCGTTCCTTTCAGTCGACGCACAAATTATTCCACATATGTACATTGTGAGTTTGATTTGCAAGAAAAACAATGCGCATTCGCATCTCTAGGAGTCTCAGAGAAAAATGACAAAAAAATCAGATACAATGCACAACAACTATTTATTCTACCCGTTCTTAACTTTAGATTATAGTTTTTCACGTGTTTCCTTAGCGCAAGTACAAAGGTGAGGTACAGAGACAAGTTTATAACCAAGCGTGGGCCTTCCACATGCCCTAGGCCTAAGAAAAATGTGTTTTGGCCTTTGAAAAGTTTCAGTATAAAAGGAGCCTGCAGAAGCCTCCACGTGTTTCCCTAACGTAACTTTGAGGTGGTGCCCAAAATCGGAGATCCTAAACAAGCATGGGTTCACCACGTGTCTCAGTCTAGAAGAGTTGTTGAAGAACTTTAAGGACCAACGAAAGGTGTCATGTGTGTTCATGATGCTCCTTCAAAAATTAAACTCTAGGGTAGGTCCCAAAATTGGCGTGGGACCTCCATGTGTCTCAGGCCTTTAGAAAGTTTCTTGAAAATTTTAAGTATAGAAAGGATCTGGCATAAGCCACCACCTATCTCCCTGGTGACATGTGAGATAGTTTTCCTTGACTATTGAATAGTCCAAGAAAGGTCAGAGTGAGCAGAAACTTCCATGTGTCTTCATGACGCTCCTTCAAAAACTAAATTCTAGAGTACGTCCCCAAATAGGTATGGTCCCTCCACGTGTCCCAGGCCTTTAGAAAGTTTCTTGAAAATTTTAAGTATAGAAAGGATCCGGCGGAAGCCACCATGTGTCTCCCTGGTGAAACTTTGAGATGGTGCCCAAAAGTGGAGACCCTAAACAAGTGCAGGCTTACCACGTGTCTTCTTGGCACAACTGCTAAGCTAGGATCCAATGGTGGATCCTCAAATGAGTGTCATCCCTCCATGTATCCATGGTTTGACGAATCTGCATTGGCCGTATGAAAAAATGGTTAAGTCTGGGAAGGGCCAGTGGAAACCTCCACGTGTCTCCATGGGGAAACTCCAAAGGTCAAACCATGAGATGAATTTTCAGATGAGTGCAGACCCTCCACATAGAAAATAATTGATTTGAAGTGGGAATTATAATTTGAAAGTTCCCCACTGATCCTCATCCAATCAGAAAGGACCACGTTTCCATAGATGCTAAGATATAAATTGATGGGGAAAACCCACCTGTCAAATCGTAAAATGTAGGGAAATCACCATTTGCACTTGGAAATGAATCTTTATTTAAGGAAAAATAATTTAGAAATGATATAAGGCCTAGATGTGATCCATCGAGATGCATCCAATTAGAAAGGACCACGTTTCCACATATATTGGGATAAAAAATGGCAGGGAAAACAAAACGTGATTGTGGAAAAATGGAAGGAAAGGAAAAAACCAAAATTTATGCCCAAGTTACAAATTATTTCACATGGAAAGAGGAATGGAAAACAAATCTTGGACTTAATGTGATCTTCAACAAAAGAAAATGACTGATCATGGCAACCAAATGAAGGACAAAGCTTTCACATATCAATACGGGGAGATAGAAAAGATGACAAAGTCTGCAAACTGAATAATTTCAAGGACAAATAGGGTGAGATCAAATTGAGCACCAACAGGTATACCTAAAAACCTAAGGTGTTTCCATTATATCTACGAAAGAGAGAGATTTAGAGAAATCTTAGAACACTTGCAATCATCTCTCTATAGGGTGCACTTTCGAGAGATATCAAGGCCTTGTCATTTTGTATGTCCAATACATATTATTCTTTTAAACACTAGGGCTTGAGCATTATGGATTATCAAATTCCACACTATATTTAGATGGATTTACCTATATATGCCTCATTAAATAGGAAATTCCATGTGAAATATTTGGTAGATGAACACGAACCCACAAGTTGGAATAAATCATAAACATTTGGTATTGACAGGAAAGTCCTGCAACAGATATTAAGGAATTAAAAGCATATTTTTGTTCAGGAGACAAATGTGTGTTTGTTTTAGGAATAAGGTATCACCATTTTAAGTTGAAGATATTTTTTACATGGATATTCATCTAATGTAAAATATTGGAATGAATGAATACATAATTTCAATATCTTGCAATGCGTCATCCACTATAATTTTTATTAATTTCACATTTCTTTGTGAAACCCAAAAATTTCACCTTCCTCCTAGGTAATAAAATTATTTGTGAAGTTAAAATATTTACTTATTTTTCATGTTAGTGGCAAGAAAAAGAGAATTCAAAAAAAATATTTACATGGTTCTTTGATTTAAGGATGTTCCCCCCTCTTCTTTATGTTACAAAGGCAGTGAGAGTTCACTAAAATGAGAAAATGGGAAATGTTAATGTCATGTAACATAGATAATTTTTAGGACATGTGGAAAATGTTAGTCACCCTTGGGATCGATGAACCATAACCTTTAAACGATCATATATCCTTGCATAAGTCAATTCGAAGGGGCTACAAAATATGCATATAAGGAGATGGTCAGCAGAAAAAAAAATCCCCCACTACCTTAGATCCCTCAACCATATTTTGAAGACAACCTAAATAAATATTCCTCAAACCATCTGTCAAAGACCATGTAAACACCTAATTCTCAAAATAATACATCAATATCCAAAAAATAGTGATGATTCTCGACACGTGTAGCCTTGGTAATTAAAAAGAAAAATTCAAACTCCCTAAGAAAAACAATTTAATTATTATTAATTTTAAAAATATTTAATTTTTTTGGTAAAACATGAAATTATAATCTTACAAGATGAGTATACAAACATGTCACAATGAAAAATGTATATAGGTATAATAGATTAATGTATGTGTTAAAGAACCAATAATATCATATCGTAGGTTGGCAAAAACAATGACCTAATTATTATGATTATTAAATTTTATTAAACATATTATGATAAAAATAAAATAAAATTCTATTTTAATTTCCCCTCAAGTGTGTGAATGAGCTTTAAAAATCTAATATGTCCAATATTGCGTTGTAAAAAAGAATAAAAAATATCACGTCTATATTGTAAAATCATAAAAAAGCTTATTTTTATTTTCCTTTTATCATTTTCATTAGAATTTATTTCCATTCTAGTTGGCCATTCTTAACCTAATAAACAAATTAATATTTAGATCAGAATTAATTAATAATTTTTAGTGCAAGTAATTAACTTGCTAAATATATATTAGTGTTTTAATAACATGAGCATTAAACTAATGTTGCAATCATAATGGACTAAGAGCGGGGGGGGGGGGGGGGTGTGAATCAGTCCTTCAAAACCTTTAACTAGTTGAATTTAACATGCATAGACCATTAACCATTCAACCATGCATTAATTTGAGCTTAACAACATGAAACCGTCATTCATATGAGCATAACCACGAGAGAGTACATAAGAACAAAGTATGTAAAGTAGGAAATCCTCAAGGGGGAGTAAATCCACTAAAATGTTTGATTATATTACTCATACAAAAATACTTGCACGAATATGACACATCACACAAGATTTTTTTAGTGAGAAACCAATCTAAAAAAAACACCAACCCTGCAAAGAGGCTATAACCCCCTAAGGTCATCAAGCACAAACTCAACCACCTGAAGATGAAGAATACTAATTTAATGTTACTTATACAACTAATAGTGAACATAATTTCAGATCCACTCACTCAAAACTCTTTTCAATCACATTCTCTCTTACTTCGCTCAATATTTATTATTCATGGGATGATTAGATATGTTTCCTTTACTTTTATACTTATAAAATCTCCTCAACACTTCATTATCTCTCTCATTTCTATCTTTAATACCTCAAAAATTATTCAGACTATCTCTAGTTTCACACTTTTCCCTCTCTCACATTGAGTTCAAAATGAGCTTATACACTCACTTAAATACATGATTCATCTACTAAAACATGATAGTTCAGACATGACCAATAAGGTAAGTAATACCAACATTAAATTATATCTAAATTATCATATAAAATCATAACAAGGACTCATATATGTTAATAATGTACTAAGAAACCCCACAAGCACAAAATAGGCCAACAAGAAAAAATCCTTATCTACTAAGCACATTGTTGGAGCTCATTTTGATCTCACCTCATTTGCTCTAAAGAATTCTTCAATCTTCCTAGTTTTTTGTGTTTTTTGTCTTCCCAAATGGATGTGTAAAAGTTTTATCTTTACTAGGGAGTTATTGTAAATCCTTCTCTATGGTCATGGATTTCTGTTGAGCCATGAATTATATGCAAATACTTTGTCCTTGAAAAAAAATCTATTTTGGGTGCAAATGGTGATTTCCCTTCATTTTACAGTTTGACGAGTGTGTTTTCCCCCATCAAATTATTTCTCACCATCTTCAGCTACGTGGTCCTTTTTTATTGGATGTAGCTCAGTGGGGCATTTTGAAACTCTAAGGCTCACTTCAACTCATGTCTCATCCATGTAGAGGGTCTACACTCATCTGTAAATTTGCCTCTTGGTTTGACCTTTTGAATTGCACCAAGGAGACACATGGAGGTTTCCGCTGGCCCTACCCAGACTTAGACATTTTCTTTATGCAACCCGTGAATCTTTATTGGAAAATGGAAACATAGAGGGCTAGCACTCATTTAAGTATCTACCTCTGAGTACTATCTTATGAGTTGCATCAGGGAGACAAGTGGAGGCTTGCACTGGCTTCTCTCTGTACTTAATCTTTTCAAGCAACTTTCTAAATCCTAGGACACATGGAGGGACTGCGCTTGTTTGGGGGACTTGCCCCTGTACTTTACTTTTGAAGAAGTTCCGAAGGGACAGTTAGAGTTTTCCATTGGATCCTGCCCATACTTAGAATTTTCAATAGTCAAGGAAACCTTCTCAGACCCTAGGTACGTGGTGCCATCCACTGGTCCATAAAACTCTTTCAACAACTGTGTCGAGCTAAGACATGTGGTGAGCCCACACTTGTTTGGGGTCTGATATTTTGGGCACCATATCAAAAATGTGCTAGTGAGACATGTGGAAGCTTCCACTGGCCCCTTTTATACTGAGACTTTTCAAAGGCCAAAATGCAAAATTTTGGGCCCAAGGCACAAGGAAGGCCCATGCTTGTTTGGAAATTTTCCTCTGTACTTCGTCTTTGCAGTTGCTGTAATTTCACAAATAGGGACAGAAGCCTATATATTTTATTAATGTGAAATTGATTAACCATTACAATGGAGTGCTACAATATGTATACATATTGGACAACAATGTGTAGGAAAATAACTATGTTGCACAAGTAAAACCATACTCACAACTGCTTCCAATAATACATCTGGGAAGCATATAAATTGTTATAATAATTGTAACAATTATCCCTATGAAAAAAAAGACAAATATGGTTTAAAACCATACAACAACATACAATTATATTATGGTTTATAATATAACCATATAATATGATTATTTAATTAATAAAATATATCAAAAAATAAATCATATAATGCATAATTAATTTATCCTAACATTCCTTCCCTTAATTGTGCATTGTCTCAAGGGATGACGAGAGGAACTCTTTGAACAACTCAAACTTGTCACGTGCAAGTGATTTTGTGAAGATATCTTCTCGTTGTTCAGCTGTTGGACAATATTGAAGCTGGATGTTGTGCTTCAACACATGTTCATGTATGAAATGAACTTGTACCTCAATGTTCTTTGTTCTCTCATGAAAAACTGGATTGCAAACAAGTTTGAGAACACCTTCATTGTCAACATACATGGTGGTCAGTTTTTCCTGTGGTATTCTAATTCCTTCTAGTATGTGACGTAGCCAAATCACTTCATAGAAAGCTTCTCTTGTAGAACGATACTCAGCTTCTGTGGAAGAACAAGAAACAAAGTGTTGTTTCTTACTTCCCCATGATATTGGTCTAGATCCCATAAAGAACACAAATCCTGAAGTGGATTTTCTGTCATCAATGTTTCCTGCATGATCTGAATCCAAATATCTAGACAAGAAGAAGTTGTCGTTCTTCTTGTATTCTAGACAAAGATCCACTGATCCTTTGAGATATCTCAATATGCACCTTGTTGCTTTCCAATGACAAAACTTTGGTTCCTACATGAACCTAGATAGATAGCTTACTGCAAAGCTGATATCTAGCCTAGTGTAGGTCAGGTAAACGAGACTCCCAATCAACTACCAATAGAGAGTGGTGCTTACCTCAAGAGTGGATCTGAATGAAATAACTGCAATCTGTTGTCCATCGGTGTAGCAATTGGTGTGCAATCCATCAGACTAAAATTCTTGAGTATAGTCTTGGTATATTTCATCTGAGAAACAAAAATATGATTCTCTTTCTGCCACACTTCCAATCCAAGACAATAGTGCATCAACCCGAGATTGGTCATGTTGAACGATCGATTAAGATCTTTCTTCATTGCATCGATCATCCTCACTGAACTGCCAGTGATGACTAGATTGTTGACATAGACAACAACAATCACCATCTCCCCCCCTTGCTTTTTGAGGGTAGAGATTGGGATCATATGGAATTCTAAAAAATCCATGTTGTATGAGATGCTCATCAATCTTGATGTACCATGCCCGAGGTGCTTTTTTTAGACCATACAGATATTTCCTAAGTCTGCATACCTTTGCTTCTTGACCAGGTACAACATATCCCTCAGGTTGAGTCATGTAGACTTCTTCTTGTAAATCTCTTTTTAGGAAGGCACTTTTTACGTCCATTTGGTGAACTTTCCATCCAAACTGAGCAGCTAGAGCAAAGATCATCCTGATCGTTTTGATCTTAGCTGTGGGGTAAAATGTCTCCTCATAGTCAATGCCTTATTTTTGTGCATACCCCTTTGCTACAAGTCTTGCTTTGTACTTGTCCACTATCCCATTTTCTTTGTACTTAGTTTTGAATATCCATCTGCATCCAATGGTTTTCTTCCCTGATGGAAGATTGACAAGCTGCCAAGTGTTATTCTTCATCACTGATTGTTATTCATAATACATGGCATCTTTCCAAGCTTTTGACTGTAGGGCTTCCTGGACTGTAGAGGGCTCATCTGATTCAATAACTCTACTCATCAAAGAAAAATTGACTTCTTTTATTTCTTTACTGTGAGTCCATGGTCTAGGGGTGGATGTATCTGGTGGAGCATCCAATCTTGCATCTCGTAATGTACTTGTACACCATTTAGGCATACGTTGAACTATTCCCATGGGTTGTGGTTCTATCTGATCATCATCATCCCCATCATCACTTTCATCTTCTGAGGGAACATCAGCTTCAATTTTTACAATAGGTGAAAAATCTACATCTTGCGAGTCTGGAGGAGTCTCTGTTTCCTTCTTCTTGAAAAATTCAACATCTCTGCTGGTGTAGACTTTTCTGGTCTTAGGATCCATCAATCTATACCCCAAGAGTCTCTTCACTGTACCCAATGAAGATCAGTTTTTGTGACTTCATGTCCAATTTCTTTCTGTTTTGTTTGGGTATGTGCATGCTTGCTTTGCACCTAAATACTCTGAGGTGTACAATGGATGGTTTCCTTTTTGACCATGCTTCTTGTGGTGTAATTCCATCAAGAGCAATTGTGGGTGCTCTGTTCAAAAAATACATTGTTGTCTTTACAAGTCTGGAATCATCAATCATGCATCGCACCATTTCCATGATGGTACAATTTCTTCTCTCAACAACACCATTTTGCTGCGGTGTGTGTGGAGGAGGCATTTGTCGACGAATCCCATGAGTTTGTAGGTAGTCTCTGAACTCATCATTGGTGAACTCTCCCTCTCGATCTGAGCAGAGAGTTTTGATGTGACGACCAGTTTCTTTCTCAACTGCTACTTTAAACTTTTTGAAGGTTTCAAATGCTTTGCTTTTCTTACAAAGACAAAAAATCCACATTTTCTGTGAATAGTCATCAACACAAAGCATGAAGTACTAGAACCTAGTATGACTTGGATGCAGTGGACCACAAAGATTAGTATGAACTAGTTCAAGTTTACCATGAGCTTGAAATGTACTCCTCTGGAATGAAACTCTATGTTGTTTTCCTACTAGGCAGTGAGAACACTTGTCTGTATCCTTCTAAAGAGATGGTAGCACATGTACCATATTACACCGGTGAAGTGTTTCGAGATATTTGAAACTTACATGACCAAATCTTTGATGCCATAATTGTGCTGAGGTGGTGTTTTTAGCTATAAGTGCTTGATCATCTTTGTGAACAAAATCAAGTTGGAACATGCATCCCACATTGGAGGATTTTGCAATTATTTTTGAGCCTCTTGATTTATCTTGAATCAAACACGTGATCTAGGAGTTGACTAATTGAAAGAATATTCTTTGTCAACCCAGGGACATATAGGACATCTGATAGTCTACATTTGCATGAACCAAGGGGTAGAGAAATGTTCCCAATCCCCTAAACTGTATATGAAGAATCATCTCCCAATGAAACATGATTTTTTGATGGCGTGTCCCTCATTGAAATAAACTAGTCTCTATGGCTGGTCATGTGTTGAGTGGCTTCCGAATCAACATACCAGACATCACTAGATGATGTGGATGGTTCACTTAATCAAGCAGTGAATAAGAAGTCTTCATTTTCTGACTGTTATTATTGCTAAGCAATATTACCTTGATGGTGGGGGTCTTCTTTTCCAGTTCCCCCTTTTTCTACCCATGATAGTTGTTAGAATGTCCCTTGTAAGATTTTTGTTGTTGTGGTCCAGAGTTGCTTGATGAACCTTTCTTATAAGAGTTATACCAACAATCTTTTAAGTCATGTCCTCTTTTGCAAATTGGACATTGCTTCTTCTATTGATTGTCCCCATGATACTGATTCTGATGTTAGGACTTCTGATAGGAATTAGGTTTTCATTTATTTCCATTTTTGATGTGAAGACAGTGCCTGCTCCTCTTCATCATCCTTATTGTGCATTGCTTCCTCTTGTTGCAGTAGGTTTACCAGTTTGTCAAAGCCAACTGTCGTATCTGTCATGTTTAGTGTTGTGACAAAAATGTGGTAAGAAGAGGGGAGTGCTCTTAGAATAATGGGAACAAGAGCATCATCTGTGACTAGTTCTCACAGGGCTAAAAGTGAAGCCCTTAATTCTGTAACTCTTCTTAAGAAAGCTTCAATTTTATCATTCTTCTTGAATTTGAGTGTATGTAGTTGACTTTGCAAATTCAGTATGACATTCTTATTCTTGGCCTCGTATACTGTACTCAATTTATCGCACACTTCTTTTTCTATTTTGGCATCTTGAATGTGGAGTTACACATCATTGGACACTCTATACAAGATGATGAGTTTGGCCTTTTGATCTGCTTTATCAAACTGCCATTGTTGTGTTGTATCAGTGGTTGATCTGGTCAGAGTACCATTCACAATAGACCAGATCTCTTCAAACTCAAGTTGTGTCTTTATTTTTGTCTTCCATGTAGCATAGTTACTTCCTCTGAGCAATTGTGAATTCGGAAGAAAAAATTTGGGGGCATTGGTGCCCATTTTACAGAGATCACTGACAGGGTTTGGCTCTTATCACTCCAGGTATTAGGTCTCCCAATCTATATACCGTCAGTCTGATATACCGAACCTTTCTATATACGTGCCCTTCCGATATACCCATCGATACGTGGAAGAAGCTCACCCTTTCTATATACCCGGCGGTACGTGAAAGAGGTGTTAATGTATGTGAAAGAATTCAATACATGGTACCAAGACAGTACTGATGGGGTCTGTGTGATTATTGACACCAGGCTCAAAGAAATATCCTCATACACACGCATAACTTCGCTATATACTCGGATAATTTTTTTAGTCCAGATTTATGTCGCACAATCGTTCACAGACGGATGGGATGGCTCATAGTGTGTGCACTGTGACCTTATTACTCCTCATCGATTTAAAGGGTCGATGCCTAGAAGACGTTGTTGCAGCTATATTAGGCATTAAGTGTAGTAGTAGTCATGATGGCTTTAACCATAAGCGCTTCCCAGAGGCACCGTATATACCGAACGCTGCGAATGAGATCTAGGATATTATGAGTGTTACAGAACCAATTTTATACTGTTTTTGATAATAATATTGCCAGTTTCTAAGTAGTTACAAAGTTTTTAGTTGATTATAGAAACCTGTCAATTATTACAATATGTTGAAGCATGCAATTACATTCAAAAATTTGGAAAAGTTGAATGGCAGGTAAAAAATTTGTTTTTCGGGGCCCTGGTGGCCTTCGGAGCCCAATACAACTTGCTGAGCAAACAAATATAAGAAACTTGCTCGAAATAAAGTTTTTAGATAGCCCTCCTTTGGTAAAAAGTGCTCTGAATGCAAAAATATGTAGAGTGGAGAAAGTTTTTTTTAAACCCTAAAATAGGGTTTTACTCGCTAAATTTAGTAAGTTATAACTAAATTTGATTTTCCTCGCTAAATTTAGCGGTTCCACTAAATTTTTTTGCCAAATTTGGTAGTGGGTGAGGGAGGGGGATTTGACCCCTTGACCTCTCTTGATGGGAAGTGCCTCACAAAAGTTATGCTAGCCACTTGGGCGGCTAAGCTAAACAAGTATATGTAAAGAGAAAATTATAATTAAACACTTCCAAACTGTAAAACCACACCTCTTCATAACAACCACGGTTTTGGAAAGGTGGTTTTGAGAAAAAATTCTAGAAAAGAGAAAAAATGCCAGGTGGTTTTGACTGAGTATGGCGCCTTAGATCATTTTTCTTCCTTCCTTTGAGCTTGTAATCTCTTCCTTGGTGAATTTTATCCTCCTCAACCTTAATTACAATGAATAAAGGTGGTTTTAGAGGAATTTGATGGCGGTTTTTGAGGAATTCGATGGTGGTATTGTAAGGGATGGGGCTGGGAAGTTACAGAGGTACCTCTGGCTCTCTTTTGCTTACACAAGCTTCTCCAATGCTCCTCAAACTCTGCTGACAATCCTCTAATATCCTTCAACCTACTTTGAAACCAAATGTAATTTCACAAACTGGGATGGAAGCCTGTATATTTTATTAATGTGAAATTGATTAACCATTACAATGGAGTGCTGCAATATTTATACATATTGGACAACAATGTGCAGACAAACAAATATGTTGCACAGGTAAAACCATACTCACAACTGCTTCCAATAATACATCCGGGAAGCATATAAATTGTTATAATAATTGTAACAATTATCCCTGTGAAACAAAAAGACAAATATGGTTTAAAACCATATAACAACATACAATTATATTATGGTTTATAATATAACCATATAATATGATTATTTAATTAATAAAATAAATTAAATAATAAATCATATAATGCATAATTAATTTATCCTAACAGTTACACTAAGGAAACACATGGATGACTTTAATATAAAGTTGAGAAAGGGGAGAATCAACAGTTGTTGTGCATTTCATCTGATTTTACTACCATTTTTTCTCCAAGACTCCTTGAGATCCAAGACTCCTTGAGATGCAAATACGCATTGTTTTTCATCATTTTTGACGAAATTCCTTGTCATTTTTTCTGCAAAGTGCAATTGAATGAATTTAGAGCTTAATTTATGAGTCCAAGGATTGTAGAGGTTGATATTTTGAAGTTGGAATTGCTCAGGCAATGGAAAAGAACGTGAATTAATAGAGCAAATGGATGCAGAGTAGAGTTGCAAGGTGCACAATATGAAAAATGTGTTGCCAGAGTAGATGACTGAGCTCCCCAGTTCAAATAATGATGGGAATATTTGCAATGATCCACCTTTTGTCCACCTGGTAGCTTTTGAGTGTGAATTTGTTAAAAAATAACTTTTCGAGAGAAATTGGTAACAAGCAAAGGTTCCTTGAATATTCTTCTTTTTTGGGGGAAAATTTGGGATGAGTGTGCGAGTGAAAATGTATAAATGAAATGAGAATAATATTGCAAAGGGTTGGGTGTTAAATTTTAGGAGAAATTTTGAGAAAGCCCATCTTCCTGAGAGACCATCTGAGAAACCTGTTAATCTGTTATGTTTTAGATTTGATCATGTCAAGTTGGTTGCGAGTGTACATCCATTGACAAGTTTTGAGACTATTTAAAGAAATGTTCCCCTGCTGATGAATCTAATCAACTTCAAATTAATTTGTGTTAATCTTGGGAAAATTTATGTCTTCTTCATTTCAAAATGTTTGTAAGTAGTTTTTCTTGTTCCTATTGCAATCTTGTGTTAAAATCCCTCTGAATCACACAGGATCTTGTCCCTATGATAGTTTAGTGGAATTTGCAATTTCATTACGAGAAGAGCCTTAATCCTGTAATGAAATAAAAAAATTTAAATCACTTTACTGTCATTTTGTTGAATAAATATTGTCTATAATCCTTTGAGTTTATCTTAGGCGTGAGGAACTAGGGGTCTTTAATGTTTAATTGAATATTTAGCTCGAGTCTTCATGGTAAATTCTTGGATATTGTGTGAAACCGTGAAAATATGGGCCTCCATTGATGCACACCTTTTGGTTGAAGGAATATTTTATCTATTCTGAAGCATACTATCAATTAGTTTTTCTAAATGTTGTGAAGGTTCTAAAAGATTTAGTATAGTCAACTTTATCATGCTTAACTCCCACCAATAAATTTCAAATAACCATGAATCCCACCTGAAATACCCCTATTTGCATTGTGTATCCCCAAATGAACAAATTCTACTACCAAAATATGCAGAAGCAATCAAAATTTCATAATGTCTTTAGTGACCTTAAACCTTGTTTAGGAAATATCACCATTCTTTAGAAGTGACAACTCGTGAGAGTTAAATTGTGGTGCATTGATCATATTTTCTCAAGATTTCCTATCAAATTTGTGCAAAGAAGGATATCTTCACTCTCCTTCACCAACAGAGGTTACAAAAATGGGTCCTCTCACCCTGGTCAAAAGGCACGATGTAAAGTAGTGAGGATAGATTAAATCCTTAATGAAGGTGCTATCCAATTTTCCGATGCCCAAGTGACAAAGAGTCAAGAAAATCCCCTCCTCAGCTAAATAATTACTCATAATATGATATGTTTGTCTCTCAATGTCTTGCTAAATCTATGATGTTGCTCGGTTTCTAAGGGAGAATAAATTTGGATACCAACATTGGATTGGCACCGTTGCCGGCGACGATTTGAATTACAGAGGACTTATTTGTGCGGAAAAAGACACTTGATTGGCATCATTTTTGGGGACTATTTGAATAAATTTTTACACATATTGACCCTGGTAATGTTTCTTACATGATCTAAGTGCAAATATGTTGTTTAAAACATCATCATGTGTTGACATTTGTAAGAATTGTGCGAAGTTACAAGTTCTACATGCAATATTTCAAGTTTCTGTGGTTTTTTTGCACTAAGTTTACACCATAAATGTTAAATATGAGTAAAGGAAGGTCATATCTGTGAATATTTGCATGAATTTAGTATTGAAAGACATTTCATAGATCAATTTTAGTGCATTTGCACAACTAAGGTGAAAATCCTTAGTGGTGACTCTGTGTTGAATTAATTTTTGATAAATGCCAGTGTCTTAACATCTTTCAATTGTAATTTATCACTAATCTTTACAAATCTAGAAGGAAGAATATATTTCTTCAATAAATACCCTACAAGAAAATTGTTCTCAAGAACTGGGAAAGACAAATTCTGAAGGAAGAAGAATCTGGAAAGTTGTTGGAGATCAAAAATCTAGAAAGGAGTTATCAATTGTGGAAACTGATCATCTTGTGATTGAAGATTGTTGTACTTCCTCAAGTGCTTCTAAATTAGGGTAGTCTTCTTGTGGATTTGAATTCTCCAACTGAAGAGGGTACTTCATTTTTATTTGAAAAGTTTGAGTCTCATTCTGTCCCTGTGCTTTCCAAATCTGATAGGATCTTCAAAGAAAAATAATTTTTAGGGAACATTCATTTTGAGAATTACATTCCCATGCCCCACAGACCCCTCACTCCTCATCATTTTGTTTCTCCTATAAGATCACCACCCTAAAACTATTTGGCCTAGCCCCCACCCAGACCTTTGTTTATTGTGAACATTTTTTAGTTCTATAGATTTTAGAGGTATGGCGGGATATCCAAATGCTGTGCCCCAAGATCCTAGAAATAGACTACCCAAATTTCAAGGAAATAATGCTATTATTGGTGATCAACACGTTAATCATTTTTTCAATATAATGGAAGACCTTTGAGATCAAATTTGAGGATGTGTACATAAAATTATTATTCATACTCTAGAGGAGGATGCACATGACTGGTATAAGTAATTTCCAGATAACTAAATAGATTCATGGATAGAAATGAAAAATGATTTTATATTGCAATATGGGGATAAGACAGATCCTAGGTTCCTTTTGTCTAAATTTGAGAATATCAAGAAGAATCCTAATGAAACTATTCATAACTTCAATACTAGGTTCAATAAGACCTTGAATAGCCTACCTGTAATCCTGAGGCCAAGTGATGTTTCATGTTTAATAAAATACTATGATGCTTTTGATAAGAAGGATGCCTATTATTTGAGGGATAAGAATCAAAAAACATTGAGGCAGGCCTTCAAATGGCTTTGCAGATTGAAAATAACATCATTGAAGTTGGTAAACCTCCAAAGAGGGAAGTTATCAAGATGATCAAATCTAGAGAAGCCTCAGTTGAGTAAGTCTGATGATCTAGAAGAGGTTGTAAAAACTTTGGCTGGAGATATTAAAGAAATATCTTACAAGTTAGCCAGAGCAGAAAAAGGAATTGGATAAGGTTCCTAAATCAATTACAAGCCACAAGGTTGAGAAATATTTTAAAATCATCCAAGAGATGATCATAAATCAAATGATAGGGGTAAATGGCTTGTTGGATCAGGAAAGAGACAGCCCCAACCTCAGGAAAATAGATTGGTGCCTGATCCTTTAGTTGCTAGAGTTGCTGTTGTCGATGAAGCTCATGACATTGAGTGATGTGATAGTTGTTTCTTGCCATGTGCTCCATGTGATGTTGAAAAGGGAGTTGAGGAAGAAACTGATGATGATGAGATAAATGATGATGTATGCACGAATGTATTGCTCTACAAGTTCACAAGCAGGGAGTAACCTCAACTGCATTGATGAGTGCCAGAACTGTTAAAAAATTTTGGGATTGCATTCACCAGGTATTACCTCTTCCTCCCACTCATACTTCTGAAATTGATATGGTACAAGCTTTTGAGTTGCCTAACAGTTATTTTTAGTAGTTAAGGGAATTAATGATTAAGAAGTGTGATGGAGGAATCCCTTATGAGGAGGATAGGAAGTTGTTAATGAATGTTGTGGTTGGCCATGAAAATGAATATAATACCAAGAGAAAAATTTTTCAAAGGGGCAGTGCCTTAGGTCATACCCAAAATTCCAATGCTTACTAGTATCCCTAAGGAAAATCCTAAGAAAGATACATCTAGAAAAGGCCTTGTTTCCCCAAACAGATATGGTATGCCTGCCCATAGCTCAGAATGTAAAAAATCCTGTGCCAATAGATGAATTCGTAAACCTTCCTCCTAACACTACCTTACCCAAATATATTCCTTGTGACATAGCACAAATATTGAGTTAGATAAATATTTATGCTCCTATTATTAAATTACTTAGAATCCCTGAGCATAAGAACAATTCATTCGAATATTTGGGATTTACAAATGAAAAGGTCACCCAGGGTAAAAATGTAAAAAGTGTAGAGGTTCCTCCTGCCATTGAAGAGTTGGAAAAACCCCAAGTACTGGAAGAAATAGGTGAGACACCTGAAGTATATTTGGGAACATCCTTGGTTGAGTCTCAGCTAAAGGTGGATCCATTTTTTAGTACTCTGATTATTAAGGATAAGTTGTGACACAACTCTATGTTTGATTCTGGAGCATCATGTAATGTTATGCCTCTTAAAGTCATGAATGGTTGGATGTCAAAGTAATAACATCTTATGGGAAGTGCACTAGCCATGGATTCAAGAGAGGTGTCAGTGGTTGGGATGTGTCAAGGGTTCGATGGTGTAACTATTAGCCTACCCAAGCAAGAACTTAAAGCTAGATGTTTTTATTGTTGATTTCCCCTGCCAAATGGGGAATGTTGTTATCAAGAAAATGGGTTGCTAGTGTAGATGGAAGTGTGAAAATGGACATGTATTATGCAACCATACCAATTGAGGGAAGCCTTGTGAGTTTACCTGGTGAAAAGAAGATGTTATATCTCATTGAGGACCCAAAAAAATGCTTCTTATGAAGTATTGCATGCAGACATTGGTGTTGATAACTCTGTGAGCTATGTTGTTTTCAAGAATTATGAAATTTATCAATCCAAATATGTTGAGTAGGTTGATTTTCCTGGGACTTTGATGTTTGAGGCATCCTTGAGAGATGTTGAAAAACTTGAAATAGGCACAAAGGGTAAGCCTAAAAAAATGTGGTCAGATAGCAACTTGGATGGAGAAGATAAACAATCATATGACTAGTTGTTAAACATGTATTGGAACTGCTTAGCATGGTCATATCTAGAATCGAAGGCACTTGAAAATTTTCCTTGATTGTTTTCCTCTGAATCAGGGTGCACAACATAGTACAATGTATAGTATTTTAGTTTTTTTTCTACTTTCATGTTTTTCTTATTTTGGTTCGTCCTGGTCCATAGCAACCATTTTTTTTGGTTTCTCAGTTTGTTCATGGAAGGTTGGCTTGTAACTCCATTGCCCAATGGTTTATTTTTGGCACTTGGTCTATTATTTTTTCTTCAAGAACTTGCTGGAAGTTGCCATCCTCGAGGTGGAGCCAATGTTGGTGCTCATTTTGATCTTTCCCCGTTTGCTCTAAACAATTCTTCAATTTGTCTAGTTTGTCGTATTTTTTGTCTCCCTGAATGTATGTGTACAATTTTTATGTTTACCAGGGTGTTATTGTAAATCCTTCTCTATGGTCTTGGATTACTGTCGAGCCATGAATTATGTGTAAATTATTTTTCCTTGAATAAAAATTTAATTTTTGGCGCAAATGGTTATTTTCCTACATTTTACGATTTAACAGGTGTGTTTTCTGTGTTAATTTATATCTCAACCTCTTCAACTACGTGGTGCTTTTTGATTGGATGCGGCTTGGTTGGACATTTTCAAACTGTAAGGTCCACTTCAACTCAAGTCTCATCCATATGGAGGGCCTACGCTCATTTGAAAATTCACCTCTTGGTTTGACCTTTGGAATTGTGCCAAGGAAACACGTGGAGGTTTCCGTTGGCCCTACCTAGACTTAGACATTTTCTTTATGAGGCCGGTGTAGATTTGTTAGACCATGGACACGTGGAGGGCTAAAAATCATTTAAGGATCTACCTTTGAGTCATACCTTAGGAGTTGCACCAGGGAGACATGTGGAGGCTTCTGTTGGCTCCTCTCTGTACTTAATCTTTTCAAGTAGCTTTATAAAGCCTGGGACACATGGAGGGACCAAACTTGTTTGGGGACCTGCCGCTATACTTTAATTTTGAAGAAGAGCCAAAGGGACACTTGGAGGTTTCCACTAGGTCCTACCCATACTTAGACTTTTCAATGGCCGAGGAAACCTTCTCGAACCCTAGGTATGTGGCACCTTCCACTGGTCTCTAAAATTATTTCAATAACTATGTCAAGCTGAGACATGTGGTGAGCCTGCACTTATATTTGGTCTCCACTTTTGGGAACCATATAAAAAATGTGCTAGTGAGACATGTGGAGGCTTCTGCTAGCCCCTTTTATACTGAAACTTTTCAAAGGCCAAAAGGAAAATTTTTGGGCCCAGGGCATGTGGACGACCCACGCTTGTTTGAAAATTTTCCTCTGTACTTCACCTTTGCAGTTGTGCCAAGGAAACATGTGGAAGGTTCTAATATAAAGTTGAGAAAGGGGAGAACCAATGGTTGTTGTGCACTGCATCTGATTTTACTGAAATTTTTTCTCTAAGACTCATGCAGATACGAATACGCATTGTTTCTCATCATTTTTTGATGAAATTCCTTGTCATTTTTGTTTGCAAAGTACAATTGAATGAATTCAGAGCTTAATTTATGAGTCCAAGGATTATAGAGGTTGATATTTTGAAGTTGGAATTGCTTGGGCACTGGCAAAAAATGTGAATTACCAGAGAAACTAGATGTAGAGAAGAGTTGCAGGTGCAAACGATGAAAAATGTGTTGTCAAAGTAGATGACTGGGTGCCCCTGTTAAAACAATGATGGGAATATTTGCAATGATTCACCTTTTTTCCACTTGACAGCTTTCGAGTGTGAATTTGTTAAAAAATAACTTTCTGAGGAAAATTGGTAACAAGAAAAGGTTCCTCGAATATCATTATTTTTGGGGGGGGAATTTGGGATGAGTGAGTGAGTGAAATGTATAAATGCGATGAGAATACTCTTGAAAAGGGTCGGGTGTTAAATTTTATGAGAAAATTTGAGAAAGCCCATCTTCCTGAGAGACCATCTGAGAAACCTATTAATATCTTATGTTTTAGATTTGATTATGTCAACCTGGTTGCGAGTGTTAATATCTTCCTGAGAGACACAAAGTTGGTTGAATATTCAAAGAAACCTTTGAATTAATTTGTGTTAATCTTGGGAAAATTTTTGTCTACTTAATTTTAGAATGTTTGCAAGTAGTTTTCTTGTTCCTATTGCATTTGATAGTTTAGTGCAATTTGTAATTTCATTACAAGAATATCCTTCATCCTGTAATGAAATAAACAATTTAAAATCACTTAACTGTCATTTTGTTGATAAAGATTATCTGTAAACCTTTGAGTGTATCTTAGGCGTGAGGAACAGGGGGTCTTTAATGTTTAATTGACTCTTTATCTCGAGACTTCCTTTTAAATTCTTAGAGATTGTGTGAAACTGTGCAAATCTGGGCCATCATTGATGCACACCTTTTGGTTGAAGGAATATTTTAGCTATTTTGAAGCATTCTATCATTTAGTTTTCCAAATGTTGTGAAGGTTCTCAAAGATTTGGTATAATCAACTTTATCCTGCTTGACTCCCACCAATAAATTTCAAATAACCATGAATCTCACCTGAAATACCCCTATCTACATTGTGTATCCACAAATGAAAAAATTCTACTGCGAAAATATGTAGAAGCAATCAGGATTCCATAATGTCTTTAGTGACCTTAAACCTTGTTTAGAAAATATCACTATTCTTTAGAAGTGACAACTCATGAGAGTTAAATTGTGGTACATTGATCATATTTTCTCAAGGTTTCCTGTCAAATTTGTGTAGAGAAGGATATCTTCACTCTCCTTCACCAACAAAGGTTACAAAATGGGTCCTCTCACCCTGGTTGAAAGGCATGGCATAAAGTATTAAGGATAGATAAAATCCTTAATGAAGGTGTTATCCATTTTGTCGATTCCTGAGTGACAAAGAGTCAGAAAAATTCCCTCCCCACCTACAAAACAACTCATAATATGATTTGTTTGTCTCTCAATGTCTTGCTAAATCTGTGATGCTACTCAGTTTCCAAGGGAGGATCAATTTGGATACCAACACACACCATGAACTACAAGGGAATACTTCATCATTATAAAGGATCCAAGGACTTCAAAAACCTCAAGAAAACCCTCTCAATATCCTCCATCATCTCACAAACCTTTGCATCATACAATTTTTGTCACCGAATCGCAACACCCTTTTGTGCACACAAGTATATATGCTTGAGCTCACGTTGTGATTCGATAACATGGGTAATATCTCCAAGTTGTGGGACTTTATACTTGAGATAGACCTCTAGAGAAAGCTAGTTCTTGCTCCTAAACTACATGCCACAATCTATTCTAATGTAGGAGAAAACTATCTTTCCTAATCTAACTTTCTAAGGGACCAAGGAGAGAGAATGCATGAAAATGAAAGCCTACACTAAAATGGTAATACACCATAAAAGGAGGGGTGTGAGAGTAGTCTTCCAATGCATGAGATACATAAGTAAAGTTCACACTAGAAGGGCTTATGACAGTTCTCCACAATCTAGCAAAATGCATTCACAAAAACATCTCAAACATACACAATGATAATGGATCCCTGCAAGAGCATAAAAATAAACACAATATTCTTGTAATGAATGTTGAAAGGGCAAGAAGAGTGCAAAAAAACAAATTATGGGAAGATGTATCCACAAACTTGTATTTTATTGCTTCATGATATGCATAATTCAATCTATTACAAGATAAGGGCTTGGATGACCATGCAATGAGTCCACTAAAAGGGTCTATAGGACATTGGCTTCACAAAGCAATTTTGATAGAGTTTTGCTACCACAAAACTACCTCCTTTGCAATGAACCCAACACTCCAATTTATTGAAGAATGAGAAGAGAGAGAGAGAGAAGGGGAAAATGGAAATCCAAAAATTTGTCCTTCAATAACTTGTAAGAGGCATTAAATGGAGTGAAATGATTGTATGTTACTTGGAAAAGTCTCCCTATACTACACCAAGTGCTGCAGCAGAGAGAATGATGACCATGCCTCTTAATTGCACTCTCAACTACCAAATAAAACACTATTATGAATCCAGCCACGTTTCATGAAAAATATCCATTTATTTCTCATCAAACCCCAAATTTCTTGATTTCTGTGTCTCAGGATTAGAGCCACAATTCTGACGGTACCAATTTTGTGCTATTTCATTGAGAAATGCAAAAAATATGACCTTCTGAGTGCAAGCAGCTATTTTGGGTCTGGCACGCATTTTTTTGTCATTTGACGGGAATGAGCATTAACTGACTGGAGCCGAATATGTTTATTTTATTTAAATATATCTACCCTCATTAAAATTATGTCTTTTTGAAGTTTGGGAGGTCAAACTTTGACTTTGCTCTTTGCTGCGGCTATTTTGGCAAAATCAAATCTGCGTGTCCCGGCTGTCCCGGACACATTCTTCCGCATCGGTCGATTCGGGCCTCCTTTTCCCTACATGTCCACTTTTAACTAGGTCATGAGGGCTATTGACTTCCACATCAGTTGTATCCACTTATTTTGGCTCCTTATGCGGCGATTTCACATTTGTGCATCCCGCATGTACTTTTATCCCAACTGTGCCGGACGAAAATCTTCGTGCCACCCGCAATAGACTGACTTATAGAAAAATAGGATTTTTGCATCCCATGTGTCCCAACATCCCAACTATCCTGCGGACCACCTAGGAAAAAAATTTCCACTTTTTTCTGATTTTCTTTACCTGCAACAATTTTGGCAATGTGCGCCTCGCGTGTCCCTGTTGAACTTGTGCGATCCGGGACACAAAAAGCTGATTTAGCCGATTCCTTTGTATTTTGGCTCTATACCTGGTACAAAAAACCTTAGTACAATCCATACTGGTATGATCTGTAGCCTCCAGACCCGTAATGTATATTAAAACAAGCTAGTGACTTCAATTTTTTGATTTTTCCAATTTTTTGCTAACTTGTTGGATTTTTCCTTGGATGGGGAAGTTAGAGAGATTCCAAGGGGACCTCAAAACATGATTTTTTGGCCTTGAATCAATTATGATGGCCCGTGACTGAAGAATCTGATGCATGTTATCAAAATTACATTGAAGGGTGAATTTTAGATAACAATTTTGGTGACTCAACGGGGTTATCTGCCTGCCAGATGAAGTATGGATAGCTACCTGTAGCAATCTATAGGGCATGTAGTCTATTTGATAATCTCTCATCTGATCTGAAGTTTGAAAAATTTCATCCTTAAGCCATTGAAACATTGTTTGATTTGATTCTCCTATGGCTACAAATTCTTTTCTGGGAGCTCAATGAACTATAAACACACACATACTAGAAGCAATAGAACGTGTGTGCCAACACTTAGGGAAATGAAAACTATTATAATAGTACAATGTGCATAAGCACTTGGAGGAATGGAAATTCTAAATTAATATTTACAAGGGTGAGAAACTCTCTTGTTATTAGCAACATTTGAGATAGATTCCATTGACTAGAATCTGTAACTCTTCACCATCTAACTTAGCCAACCGGAAGGCATTGATACCTTTGGATTCAATGATCATATATGGACCACTCCATATGGCATCGAACTTGGAATGCTTTCCTAGCTTTACACGATCAGAATCCCACTTTAGTACCAAATCTCTAGCTTGCAATATCTTGACCTTATCTTTCTTGTCAAAACTCTTCTTGATCAATGCTTGATCCTTTTCCATGGTCTGCATTGCATGTTCTCTTGTTACTTTTAGTTCCATCAACTCTGCATACCTGATTTCCATAGGCTCAAACTTAGCTAGTTCCAACTATTTCTAATGTTGGCAACTTGATTGATATAGGTATAAATACTTTTTTCCCATATACAAGCTTGTATGGAGAGCTTCCTTTAGACATCTTGGGTGTGATCATATAAGCCCATAGAGCTGATTTGAGTATTGCGTGCTAAGTTCTATGATTCTCATTAAGAGTTCTCCTGATGATTCTTAGTAGGTTCTTGTTCGTAGAATCTACTTGACCATTACCTTGAGGGTAATAATTTGATGAAGTGCTAAGGTACACACCTTTCTTGATAGCCCATTCAGTGATATTTGTGCCAAGTAATGCCAATTCATTGTCTGATATGATAGTGGCAAGGAAACCAAACCTCGTGACCATCCCTTTATATAAATCATAGATATTGGATTCATTTGCCTCCTTAAGTACCACTGCTTCAGTCCACTTGGTGAAATAGTTTGTTGCCATAAGTATCCACTTGTGGCCTTGACTTTAATGTGGATTGATAACCCCAATGAAGTCCAATACCCATTACATGAATGGTTGATTTACTGAAATCAGACGAAGGGGCAGTGCTGCTAACCTTTCTTTCCTTGTGAAGAATGCACATCTCTTAAATTTTTTGACCCACGAGTAGCAATCATTGAACACCATAGGCCAATAGTAACTATCCTTCATGATTTTGAGAGCTTACACATGGAGAAAAGTGGCCTCCTGCTTCTCCATCATATAACTCATGTAATACCCTCTCAACTTGACATGTTCCATTGCATCTCAATAGAACACCATTGATATCCTTCTTGAACATGATGCCATCAACAAGCACATATGGAATGGCTTGTAATCTAAGGTATCTCCTCTTAGCTTTGTTCCATTCTGGAGGGCACAAACCTATTTGGAGATAATGCACCATGTCTTCGGTCCAACATGGAATTGGTGTATCATTAGCTAGCTATTCTTTATCATTTTGTAGCAATATGACAACATCTTCTTCACCTTTTGATCCATTCAGTTGTTTGGAAGAAAGATTCTCACACAAACCTTTACCACAAACCAGCTTGGTCACTTTGATTTCAATATCATATTCCATTACCTGAGTGATCCAACCTACTCTCTTCTCATTCAAATCCTTGTTTAGGAGAAAGTCCTTGACACCAACATGAGACACCAGCAGTTGAATCTTATTGTTTGAGACCAAGTGTTTGAACTTCTTCAAACTTCTGATGACAGCAAGGACATGCTTTTCAATGAAATAATACTTTACTTCGTAATATTCTAGGGTTTGACTTAAGAATGCTATGGGTTGTTCTGAACCTTCTCTATTCAGCTGTATCAAGATAGTTGCGATTGTATCTGATCCTCGAAAATCCTACATCATGAAATACTTTGAAAAGTATGGGTTGATAAGAGTTGGAGCTTGTGATATTGCGTGCTTGATGTTCTCAAAAATATCTTTGCCTTCTACTTTCCATTTGAATGCAAGACTGTTCTTCAACATCATTGTTAAAGGATTCACAAGAGTGGCAAGATTAGGCACAAATCTACGCAAAACTTTTATCCTTCCCAAGAAACTTTGGAGAGATTTCTTATGGTGTGGAAATGGAAGTGTTTGGATGGCTTCAACCCTTTCAGGATCAATTGTTAGCCCTTCCCTTGAGATAATGTGGCCTAAAAATTTTCCCTCGTGTGCCAAGAATACACACTTCTTTAGATTTAATGACACTCTGAACCTTCTACACCTCTAAAACACTTTCTTGAGGTGGAAGAGATGGTCTGCTGCATTATTTGAGAAGATAGTTATATCATCTAGGTATACGAGCACTCTCTTGTTGATTAATCCTTTGAACACCATATCCATAGCTCACTGAAATGTTGCTCCAGTGTTTGACAGTCCAAATGGCATCTTCTTATAGGCATATGTGCCCCATTTTGTAGTGAAGTCTATCTTGAATTGGTCTTCTTCTTTAACCATTATCGGATTATAGCCTGAGTATCCATCTAGCAATGAAAACCTTTCTGCACCAGCTACAACCTGCAAGATTTATTCCATTGATGGAAGTGGATTATGATCCTTGAGTGATGCTCTATTTAGATCACAGAAGTCCACACACAATATTATTTCTCCATTTCTCTTTCTTACTGGCACCAAGTTTGCAACCCAAATTGACTATTTTATAGGGAAGATGATACTAGCCTCAATCAATTTGTTCAACTCTTTTCTCATGAGAGGTTCAATATGGGGATTCACTGGCCTTTTCTTCTACCTAACAGGCCTAGATTCTGGATCCAGCTCAATAGTATGTTGTGCCAACTTTGGGTTGAAACCTCTTAAGTCCTTGTAAGTCCAAGCAAAGACATCTAGAAAATCTTGACAAAGCTAAACAAATTTAGATTTATATTGTGGGGTACTTACTTTGCCAATTTGCAATGTCTTGCCTTCATTTACTAAAATAGGATCTGAATCTTCACCCTTTACTTGAATGTTTTCTCTCTCTTTCTGGAATTGATCATTCAGGTTAAATATTGACTCCAAGTTTATAAATCCCTTTGGTAATTTGTTAGTTCTCAGTGCACCACTTGGTCGCCATACTGTTGCTCCATCTTGTCTTGATTTCTAGCAGAGAACTCAAATTCTTATAGGAAATTGACAATTTGCTGATCATTCTCGAAGACATGCCAACTTGTGTTGTTATCCAGAACAGCTGGTCTCACAACTAGTTTGATGTGAGGTTGAGATTTCTCACTTTTGATACTTTCCACAACATCAAATGCAGCCCCAATTGCTGTCAGTCAGTCTGCTGCTTCATTCTTTTTTATTGGGATGGAATTGATGCTAAAAGCTTGAAAATGTTTAATGAGATCCCATACCCAATTTTTGTAGTTCTTCAAAAGATCATTCTTGGCAGCATTTTGTCCTTTGACTTTGTTCACAATCAGCTCACTATCACCAAATACTTACAAATTCTTAATGCCTTTCTTCCTTGCCCAGTGCAATCCATGAATTAAGGCTTCATACTCAGTTGTGTTGTTTGAGAAAGAAAACTAGAAATGGAAGGCTGAGTAATACTTTATACCTCATGGTGAAATGAGCATAGCTCCTTCTCTTTCACCTTGTCTACTTCTTGATCCATTGAATAACAATTGCCATACTTCATTCTTGTCTTTGTGATCTGGCATAGTGATGCTGGGGAGAGATTGATTCTCTTCATGCAAACAATAAAATCCTATCTCATATTCCTCCATTTCTTTGTATGGATCAAATTCATGCCTTTTATTTTCCCATTCATCAAGAGTCAAGTCCGGAATGCATCCATCCTTGGTGTCACCTTCATGAGTGCTTGGATAATCTTGTTGATCGAATGTTGAATAATTTGCATTGATTGGACTTGGCGTATGGGGCTCTATGTGAAAATATGAAATAGGCTCAGATTTGATTGTAGCCTTAGTTCCATACCTTGTTGTAAATAACATGTGTGACCAATCAGCTGAAAGATAGCCTCCAATTTTAGCTGTGAAGTCTCTTGACAAGCACAATGCAAAAAGTGGTGGCAATTCTATGACTGACACATCCTGCGACACTACTACATTGGGACATGCATGCAATGTGAGGCTCAAATTTTTGATTACTCCCACCGTTGTCACTTATGTCCCATCCAACTGCACTACACCCTTAGAGATGACTTCGTATTGAAGACCTAACTGATCAGCTATTTGTTTTGGCATGACTGAGCTACTTGCTCCTGAGTTAATCATGCAATGATGTACCAACTTATCTCCTATGATCAATGAGACATAGAATAGAGGGGGCTTCAAATTTTTACCTTGTTTTCCTCCATGATTTCCTTCAGGCTGAGTTGCATTGGTAAGAAATTTTTCTTGTTGATTGGGTGGCTGATTTGATGCTATCCAATTTGCCATAGCAGCCTGCAATAGGTCTCTCTATCCTAGGATAGCTAATGACTTCCACACTGAGATGTTTACATTTGTCTTCTTTATCTGATAAATGATGTTAAATGGTGATGAGCTATCTCTCTGCTGCCCCTTGCCTTACACATTCTTCTCTAGCACCTGAGTTGTTGCAATTGACACTTGAGATGATTTAGGAGGCGGTTTGGGTTGACCGTGCACATTTGGAATTGCACTTTGATTGTCAACACCTTCTGGAATAATAGAGGGTTGTGGGCCATTTGAGTTGGATGACTGTCCTTCCCCAATGTTTCTCTTCTTAGAGCACATATTGGCTGCTACGCTTTGGTAGGGTATTTGATTTATACCGTAGAAATCTTCAGCCTGCCAATTGACAAGTGTAGTTTCATTTGGAGATGTCCCTTGCTGAGGTGTTTCTTGCTACTGATTTTCTTCGTGGCTAGATTCTTGTGACACACCAACGGTTTGCACCATCAGAGCCTGATTTAATGAACCATTAAAGAAAATTGATTGGTTATGTGGCTGATTGCACGGGAAACTGTTATCCCATAAAATTTGCAAGGGAAATTTTACAGATAACCCTACCAAAATTTTGTTCTGGTACCTTGTAAGGGACTCCTTGCGTTTGGAACATTGCAAAATTCCTTCTCGGGAAATCTAGTTTTCCGACTTAGCCATTTTTAGTCTTTTTTGGTCAGGCACACCTAATGTTCTGTGTCAACATAGGGTAAGCATGTACGTCCCCCCTTTAATTCCTTTGGCGCACAGCTTTCCAGTGTCGACACACATTTTGATTGCGCCTCACCATGTTGCACCTTTCTTGCATGCGCCAATGCGCATGCGGCTTGGTGTCACCAATATTTTTGTTACACCGCATTTTGGTGCACCAAAGGGCACACATATTTCTTTGTTTGACAACACTTTTAGTGCACCAATGGCGCACATAACTTCGTGTTAACATGTGTTTTGATGTGCAAAAGGGCACAAGACTTTCTAGTTTCAACAGGCATTTTGATGTGCCACATCAAAAAGTGGTTGGCACATTTATTACAACTTTGCCTATATATAGGTGCATCCGCCTTATCACTTATCACCAGTCAAAACACACGTGATTGTTCTTTTTCCTCTGCACTTGTCAGCATGCCCTGTCGTTCTCATATCGTGTCGTGGACCTAGTTTCACCTCTCACATTATATATATTCCTGGTAAGTGGTCCTTATTGCTCTCATGTTTTATGTTTTGGTTATTGGTTGTTTGTTTGTGGGGTTGGATAGAATGATCTGTGAAACCATGAAACCTCCCTTTGTCTATTTTTGCTGTCCTCCCCCATGCACTTCTCCCTCTTTCCAGATCTGCTAGTAAAGAGGACTCTGCCTCTGAAAAATCACTTGGATCTCTTTGTTTTAGCCTATTCATCATCCAAGGAACCCTGCAGAAGAGGCTTAAACACATGTAACCCCTCCAGAGGAAGAAAAAAGACTTAAAAATTGATAGACTACTTTTTTTTCCTCTTTGGTGCAGTCGCCACCCTTGCAACATGAAGTACAGTCGCGCCAACGGCCGCATCCACCATGCCTGCTGCATAAAAAAATAGTTGCACCCTCAAAGCGCACTTTCCTTGCTTGCAACACCCACTAACCCTGCGCCCTCTTGGCGCACCAAACTCATGTGTAACATTGCAAAAACTTGTGCCATTGGCAGCACCTTGCATCCATGCAACACCAACCTTACTTGCGCCAAGTACAAAACTGTTAACGGCGCAGGCACATCCCTTATTACAGCAACATCATGTCATGCAGACCTTCTATGTGCCGTGCCAAGTTCCCCTGTGGCACATGAAAAAATGATGTTACATGCATTAAACCTGCGCCCTTTGGTGCATCTTGTACTCGTGTAACATGAAAAATATCAGCGCCCATTATAAAATGCATATATATGGCATAGGCGCATCCCTTATTACAAACACAAAAAATGTCATCTGTAGTGTCCTTGCACCCTGTGCCCTTTGGCGCTGATTTATCCCTTGTAGCACCCCTTTTCTGTGCACCATACTATTTAACCCTACAACCTACAGTGTTCATGCGCCCTACACCCTGAGGCCTTAAAATTGCTAACTCTTCCTTCTGTCAACACTTTAATGGAAGATCAAACAACTAATATGACTTTCCTGCGTTGGGTTTCACTTCTTCTTCTTGTAGATCAACAACTAATTTTAGAAATACATATGTCTACATCAAACAAGAGACCTACCAAGTCTAAAGGTAAAGCCAAGCTTACAGAGGAAGAAATGAAGTAAAAATTTCAGAGGGTCAGGATGCCCGAATTCCAAGCAGAGTGTGACCTGGACATAAGAGACTCAGAACGTGGTCATATCGATAAGGAGGACTTCTGGGCCAGAACTAGAAGGTTCATAGGAAGTCCGTGGATGGAAGTAGGCAGTGGCCTGCATTTTGCTAGAGGGATCCCGGTCAGTGCTATGAACAACAAGTTCATGATGGTAGTAGCCCGCTGCTACAACAAAGACACAAGGTGTGTCCAGAATGAGAAAGGTGAGGTCGTGATCAACCTCACTGCCCTGGCACTTCGAAATAATGCTTGGCATTCCTCACCACCGGCACTTTGTGGCCGTAAGCCAAGAAGATTGCACCAAGGCTTGGGAGGATAATGAAGATCAGTGTATGTAATTGATGAATGAGGTATACCTGAAAAACAAGAAGGTGGTGACCAGATGGCCACAAGTCATTCATCGCAGTGATTTCTCAGAGGAACTAAGTGATACAATCATGTTCCTAAGCAGAGTATTTGGGCTTCCTGATGCCCACTACTTTCATAAATGGATGCTGAGATACTTGGAGACAATGAACAAGAATGTGTCAGATCAATGCTTCGAGTGGGCGGAGATCATAAGCAGCACTATATCTGAGTAGCTCCAAAAACTTACCACAACGGGGAGGTTCTATATGAACTCCTACGTAGTTTATGCTGTGGCCTCAGAAAAAGATTATCCAGCATTAATGTGGTGCGGGGTTTGGCCCCAAGTAAAAATATATGAATACTATCCAGAGCTGAAGCTGGAAAATAGTATCCCCCAGTTTACAAAGATTAACGATGCCTTCTTCTATGGCATTGTCTGCCTTTTGAGGCCAAACATGACTCACGGTTATACGACCAAGAGCATTGATGTGCAGAAACAGAGAAATGGGGGACCTTGTTCACTCAATTCCCCACCTTCACTTATCTGAGGGCAGCCAACTTCTTGGGGGAACCAACCAAATTGCCAAGATATGCCGGCCCCAAGCTGATCCTGTTGGAGCTGTCAAGACAGCTCATAACCTATCATGAGAAGTGCTTGAAGAGAAAGAAGGGTGGAACTCCTTTCCCCCTCATAGTGGGCAGGTACACTTGTCTCTCTCACCACAAAGCACGGGAGATGTTTGCAGAGCTGGAGCTGCTAAATCTAAAGCACAACTTCCTAGGCAAGGCCCACTTTCGACCCAAGGAATTGTCTACCCAAGGCCAAAATCGATCTGATCCACATTCCACAGATCGAGGATATTTATATCAACCTATATCATGAGGTCAAGCTCAGAAGGAAAGACCATTCCCACTTAGCCTTGGCTGAAATCATCCAGTACGGTGTAGCCATCATCCCAAAAGGTTATCAAACTGCTGATCAATAGGTTGATCAAGTATATCTTGACACGAGTGGGGACGACTGGCCTTTCGCTGTAATTGACAGAACCAAAGCACCTCAGACAATAGAAGAAAGGGTCAAAGAAACTCTACGGAGAACAGAGCACTGGTGCAGGATGAATGGTCTCATCTACCTCGGAGTTGATTTCACCACATCTCCATTGGGCAACGTACCTTCCAGACTAAAACATCTGCCAAAGAGCAAGGGCAAAGACAAGGAGGGCAAGTCAAGCTTTGCCCAAGAAAAGACTCCTGAGAGTCCCCTTTCCGCCGTGCAAGAACAAGTTATAACTCTAGCTTCTCCAGAGAAAGAAGCAGCCGAGGATGTTCTGATGGGCACATCCACTCAGGATGTTGCCACTACTGTAACTATTGAGGTCCCTTCTATCTCTTCTCCCTCTCCTCCTTCCCCTCCTCAAGCAACCCAAGCGACCATTCCTTTGGTCGTATCCTCTCCCCCATCTTCTACTGTTCCCCCTTCCTCATCGTCCATCTTCTCTTCTCTCGCAGAGCTGTCCCCCACCATTTCTTCCCTCATCTCTCAGCTCCCTTCCATTCCCATGTCTACCTCCCCTGCAGTATCTCTTCCTCCCGTGAGCACTTCCTCGGCCTCCCTCTCAATGCCGCCTCCAAGTGTCTCCACGCATTTTCCTTCTACTACTGCAGCTGCTCCCTTTTCTATTTCCGGCCCCTCTCCCATAAGTTCAGCATGGATCTCTCAGCACCTGAGCCAACAAAAGAGGAAAGTTCCCATCACACCGATGGACTTTTCCGTTATCCCATCAAAGGGGACCAAGAAGCAAAATCCTATAACCCGCTTCTCTCAGAGTGCGTCAGGAGAGAGAGTAATGGAGATAGCTTACCCCAATCCTTTAAAGGATAAAAAGGATCTATCTTCAACAGATTATATAGTGACCCAAGTCACAATGGGGACATCTTCAGAAAGCCTTCAAGGAGAGGCCCTATCTGCAGTTGACGCCCTTTGCAAGAAGCTCCAGGAAGCAAAGGAGGAAAAAAGGTTGTTAAAGGAGAAAAATAAACATCTCCTCCATGCCTTGCAGAAGATGGGTAGTGCACCTCCTACAACTGCCGCCAAACTCTTGAGCCTTTGAGCCAGGATAAGATTAATGAATATGCCAAAATCGGTGAGTAGGGTATGGCAGTTTCTGCCTAGAGGAACCAAATCCTCAAAGAAAGTGAGGGAGTGATCGCCAAGTTCACCGGATTATATCAGAATATCAATCAGGCTGAACAAAGAGCTCCAGGCGATAGCAGGACCCATCTCCAAAGAGCTGGACCATGCCAGGATGTAGCATGAGACCTTTCAGAAAATGCTTGACTGTTCAGTCAAAGATCTGGTCAAGTTCGGTGTCTTTGGACACCCCAGAGCCCTCAACAAAATCCTTTCTACTCTGGATTACCGGGTCGATCAACTGGAGTTCGTCCTAGAGAAGATTGACAAAATCAAGGAGGAAGCCCTGGATGCAATGCATCAAATGGAGCAAATTGTCTTGAGAATGTCTCCAGGTTTTCTCACTCCTTCTTTGGCCTTAAGAAAGGTAGAGGAAACTATTCGGATCTTCAAGGAGATTGTTTCACAAGGGCTAGGACCAGAGGTCACTTTCGACGCTGAATCCATCAACAACCTGTTGGCCTGTCGTGACTTCATTGGGTACCTGATAGAGGTGGAAAATGAATATTCCAAACTCCCAGAAAAGCTCACAGATGAGCGGGAGACTTGCGAGGCTATCAGTGATCGACACAAGGATCCTTCCCAGGATCAACTTCAACCCATGATCAGCAAGTTCATGGAATACCGTGCCCAATTCCACATCTCGTCACCTGAGCAACAGCAAAAGTAGGATACCCCCTTTCAGCCGCGGGATGATGATGAATAGTTTCCTTCTTCCCGACTTTCTCCTTGTAATTATCTAAAGTGTGTTGACACAAATGATGACATCATCCATGTTGCACCATGGGATGATGTCATCCACAAAGTTGTCAAAAGTCAACAAATGACTTTGAGATATTTTGTAAGATATTTTTGTAATTAAGTGGTTGGTTCATTTTTTCCTTCTTTTCTTCTCTTCTTCTATAAATACTTGAATACTTGTTGTATTCAAGGGTGGATACTTTTCAGATGAAAAATAGAAGTAAGAAGAAAAGACTTTGAGCTTTTTGTAACAGAAGGAAATATTAATACAATATTTAGACTTTGTGCTGAATACCTGTGTTATACATCAGAGCTTTCTTATGTTAGATCTGTATGTTTGTTCTGTTGAATCTACTTCTGCTTTATTGTCATTTATTCATCAGTATTTATTTGTTTGTCTATGCAAGTAGGTTCGGCTCTGTTTACTACCAGCCCAAAACATAGACCCTCTGACCTTTCTACTTTGGAATTCATTTCTTTTCTCCCTTCAGATCCATCTTCCTTCCTTTCCTTCCTTCATTCCTTTCTGTTCTTTGTCGGAACTACTCTACTGGGATGAGATCCCAACCCCTGAAGGTAGAATATTGTGAGACTTGCACAAGATTCCTACTGGTAGAATAGCAATAAACTAGTTTCACTTTGCTGACTCAAAGAGGGGCTATGCCCTGCACACTGTTGGCTCGTCTATCCATAGATCTGTCCACTTGACAGATTTTCAAACCAACAGTTTTTGGTGACTCTACTGGGGATGAACAGATCTATCAGATCTATGATTGTGGTGTGTTTAAAAAATCAGTGAAAATCAGAAAAATCATTACCTGTTTGCAAATCTGAACTTTTGCTTAAAACCCAAAATTTTTGCAAAAGTGACCCAAACTAAAAATTTTCTTCAGAGATCCATAGATCTGGGCTAGATAGAGATCTTTAGTTCACTGAGTTTTTACAAAAATCCGTATTTTTCCATAGATCTGAGTTTCCGACAGTTTACCAAAATTTTCAAACTCTTTGAAAAGTCAACTCTAGATCTGAAAATCAGCTTACTAAGTTTTACCATCATTTTATCCTTGTTAATCAAACAAATAAACCACAATCGGTTTTTAAGAGGAGGATAAAATTAAATATTTAGAAAAGTACATGCTGCTGATTTTTGTCAGAATAATCAAAAAATCAGCAGGTACAGCCAAAAAGAGTTCTTAAATCTGCTCCCAAAATTACAGATCTGGAAGGTACACTGGTAGGTGAACCATTTACTCGTAGCAGGAGAGCTCGCGGAGAAGTCGATCTTACCTTCGACCTGCTTCAAAGGCACAACTTCAGTATAACACCGGCTCGCTTCTCGTCACTGAGTTCAGCTGACCGGTCATCCAGGAGTGTCTCACCTCCACGAAGGAAGCATCTCTCATCAGGAACATCTACATCACTTTGTAGTGCCTTACTGCTCAGCAGAACTGTGCTTCCAGCCCGCGTTCTTTTTCCGGCCGTCCAAATGGCAGTACCATGGGGAAATGCTATGGGCCCCCTAGCTTTGCCACATCCTGTTCACGCGCTCCCACATGGAAACCGAAAGAATTTTCCCAAATTTGATGGGAGCGGAAACCAAAGCATAGATTCACACATATCTACATTCATCATGTCATGCAGTATCCTAGATGTGACCCATGAAGATGTGTCGGTTCACCTTTTTCTGGAAACTTTGCAAGGGCCCGCAGTGGAATGGTTTTAGCATTTGCCGGCCGGATCTATTACTAGTTGGGCCACCTTGCAGGATGCTTTTGAAGACAGGTATAAGCCTTCTGAAGACGTGTTCACGTTACTATCAAAGATCACTCACCTAAAGAAGGAGGCCAATGAAACTATGCGTGACTTCATCGCCCGTTTCAATTCATTGATCAACCGTGTTCTGCCTACCATGCTTCCAACACCGGAGAATCAGAAGTGTTTCTTCGTAAACGCTATGAGCTCGAAAGTAAGTTTTTTACTCCTGCAAGAACAAGTAGCTACCTTGATTCTCACCCAGGCTGCTGCCATCCAAATCGAAGATAACTTGCTAATATCTGGTGAATTAAAAAGAGAATCGTCCAAGCTTAAAGCTCTGAATCCTTCTCCCACTACTTCATCTGATCTGGCATTTCAAAAGATGGCGAATGACTTGCTCACATTAAAGAAACAGTTAGCCCAAGCTTCCCCCAGTTCCTCGTACCGGGATATTCCACGAAGAACTTTCACTCCAACAGCGTCCCGCATAGGCCGCGTTTTCCTGCAACTGCTCCGCGGTTGGCGCTTGAGGCTCCTCCGGTCAACTCTTTAGCCGAGATCGAAGAAGAAGAGCAAAATTATGAAGAACCTTCATCTCAAGGCGAAGATGATCAAGATGTCGGTGAACCGACTGGCGACTCTACTATCAGGTATATGGAATTTGATGAGGAAGAATCTGACGAAGAAGAGGGTACCCAAGGATATGCAAGTGGACAATCATATGTTGTTTTTACCCGCTCACAAGGAAAAGAAGCAGAGGTCACTGCCAATGTGCAGAAAGAGAAGGCTACATCATCCATGCCCCCAACTATTGCTAAAAGAGGTAATCCTCTTCCTACTCAACCCCCTGTTAAGTCTTTTACAAAGAAATATTTTCCTCCCATCTCTCCTCCAAATCAGCCTTCTTCTATTTCCATGAAGACCAGTAACTTTACCCTACCATCGCGAAATGAAGGACTCATTCCTCCATCAACACAACCCTTGGCCACGTTTGACATAATTGACCATGCTAAAAAGACCAAGATCCAAATGTCTGAAGCTGAGTACCTTCAGTCAAACCCCGAACAACTTGTAAGGTTGACTGAATACATCCAAAGTCAGGCTGTCATAACTAATCAGGTTTCCCCAAAGGAATCCTTTCCACCCCTCCTTCATCCCGCATAAATGTTGCCTCGACTTCCACATCAGGCAAGATAGAACCTTTCTACCTCTCCCTCCTAATCAATGGCCACAAACTAAGCAACTGCATAATTGATTCTGGAGCTTCCGATAATGTCATGCCGGCAAAAGTCACCCATGCTCTGGGCCTCACCCTTACCAAGCCTTTTGGCCGATGTTATTCCTTGGAAACCAAGCAAGTTCCGCTGATCGGTCAAATCAAGGATGCACAATTTGCGTTTGCAGCATTCCCGGAGAAAAGGGTAAAAATGACCGTCCTTGTTGCCGATATTCTAGCAGCCTATGGAATTCTGCTGGGAAGGAGATTTTGCAGTGAAGTTGGTGGGGAGATTCATATGGACTGGTCTAAGGCTAGGATCCCTGTCAAAGGTGTAATGCAAACTTTGGAGCCTGAATCACAAAAGAAGTACCTGGTTACTAACTCCGATGACCCTAAAGCCCAAATTCTCTTCGAATCATCAGGGATGGGAAACTATTTCTTGTCTACCGAGTTTGAAAAAATGGATGTCCTCATCCAAGAAGGGGATCTTAACAAGATCTGGACTTTGCAGTTTGATGGCAGCTGCGCGACTAGTGGGTGTGGCGCTGGTGCCGTGCTTATATCTCCCGAAGAAGAGATTATTCCTCTCTCTTTCAAGTTACAATTTTTCAACACAAATAATACTGCTGAGTATGAATCCCTGCTACTTGGCATGCAAGCCGCGAAGGAAAGAGGGATCAAGAATCTTAAGGTACAAGGTGATGCAGAGCTGGTCGTAAATCAAGTTAAGAGGATATACCAAGTGAAGAATGAAAGGCTCAGACATTACCGCAACGCGGTGTGGGACAACATCGAGGAGTTTGATGCTTTTTCAATAAAAGTCATCCCAAGAGCTCAGAATGACATGGCCGATTCATTGGCCATTTCAGCATCCCTCATGCTCCCTCACCCAGGTTTGAAAATAGACAAATATACCATTGAGGTGGTTTTCCGCCCAAGCGTGCTGGACAATTCTCAGCATTGGCAAGTATTCAACAATGACAATCAACTCATTTCCTTTCTAGAAAAGGTGGAAAATTTTAGTGAACTTCATTTTGAAGGATCCACTTCTACATGCCGCGAATCAGTTACTGATCAAAATGAAGAATCAAAAGGAAGTGACGGCATATGCCAGCTCAAAGGAAATAAAATCCCAAAAGGCCTGGTCTCCCTAGAGTGGTTGTTCGACAGGCATGATCGCTTTGTTAAAAAGAAAAGGTGAGATGATCCTAACTCCTCCCCAGAAACCGAACTGGTCAATTTAGGTTCGGTAGAACATCCACAGTTTGTGAACATTGGAAAATGTTGCACACCTGAAGAGAAGCGGAAGTTTGTCAAACTGCTGAAGAAATACATGGATGTATTGGCATGGTCCTATGCCGATCTAAAGTCTTTCAAGCCAAAGGACGTCCAGCATGATATCCCGTTGAAAGAAGATGTCAAACCTTTTCGCCAGAAGCAGAGACATTATAATCCTAAGATCTCAGGTACTATCCAGGCTGAAATTCAGAAAATGTTGGACGCACGGATCATTTTTCCTATCCATCACAGTACTTGGGTGGCAAACATTGTGCCAGTGTGCAAGAAGAATGGTGAGATACGCATATGTGTAGATTTTTGCAACCTGAATCAGGCGTCCCTGAAGGACAACTACCCGCTTCCCATAATGGATCAGGTTCTGCAGGTGGTAACTGGATCAGAAATGTTGTCCATGCTTGATGGTTTTTCAGGCTACAATCAGATTGAAGTCTCACCTGAAGACCAATTTAAAACAGCATTCACTACTCCTTGGGGTACGTTTGCTTACAGCAGGATGCCTTTTGGCCTGACCAATGCTGGTGCCACTTTCCAGCGAGCAATGGACTTCGCGTTCAAAGGTATGATGGGGAAGGTCATCGTAGTCTACTTAGATGACTTAACTGTGTTCTCCAAACAACGAAATGATCATTGTGATCATTTGGAGCAAGTATTGATTAGATGCCGAGAGCACGGGATCTCCCTGAATCCGAAAAAGTCCGTTTTCGGAGTCATAGAAGGAAAATTGCTAGGACATGTTGTTAGCAAAGAAGGGAAAAAGATAGATACCGAAAGAGTTAAGGCTATTCAGAGCCTTACTTTACCTACAAGCAAGACTGGCGTTCACTCTTTCTTCGGAAAAGTGAATTTTCTCAAGTGCTTTGTTCCTGATTTTGCTGAAAAGACTCATCATATATTAGACATGATGAAAGGGTCACCAACTTTCTGATGGAGCGAAGAAGGGAAGAAGTCATTTGAGGAAATAAAAGCCTCCATCGCTCACGTGCTGGTCCTGGTATGTCCCGATTTCTCCAAATATTTTATTATGTATAGCTATGCATCTGAGCACACTGTGTCGGCCATCCTAATGCAAAAGAATTCTCAAAATGTTGAATCCCCGATTGCGTTTATGAGCTCTCCTCTCAAGCCTCACGAATTAAAGATGTCTCATTTGGAAAAGCATGCCTTCGCCATTGTCAAAGCAGTCAAGAACTTCAGGTATTACATTTTAAACTCTCATACAGTGGTGCTGGTCCCTGACACGGTAGTCAAGTCAATTTTAACTCAACAGGAGTTAGGAAGCTTGTGGGAGAATTGGATTGCAAAAGTCCAGGAGTATGATCTAGATATAAAACCAACCAAGTTGGTAAGAGGCAAGGGCCTATGTCAGCTTATGGCTGAAAACAAAGATTCAAAATACCTTGAGGAAAATGATGATTGCACCAATGGAGCACAAAGCCAGCTGGAGAAACCTGATTCACCGCCGATGGTCCTATTTGTCGCGACCAGTGACGAGTGGTATTCTGATATTGCTTTCTTTCTCACCTATGGAAAATGCCCAGCTCATCTAACTGCAAAGGAGAAGCACGCTATAAAGCTCAGAGCAGCTAGATATATCATCTGGGATGATGGTTTATACAAATGTGGAATAGATGGCATCTTCTTATGATGTGTTGACAAGCCACAACAGATGAGGTTACTTGAGAGTTTTCATGATTCGGCCTATGGTGGTCATTTCTCCTCTTCCGTGACAACACACAAAATCATCCAGGCTAGGTACTATTGGCCAATGCTTTTCCAAGACACGACCACCTGAGTAGCAAAGTGTGAGCCTTGCCATTAGTTTTTTCGGCAAGCCCAAGTTGGCTGCTTTTCCCCTCAGGCCAGTCATTGTCGATGAACCATTCAAGCAGTGGGGAATTGATTTTATTGGTGCACTCAATCCCCAATCGAGTTCCGGACATAGTTATGTCCTGAACAACAATAGATTACTTCACCAAGTGGGTGGAAGCCATACCTATTAAACACGCCACTTCTGAGGTCGTTTACAATTTCATCAAAGAGAATATTATTGTCAGGTTTGGCGTTCCAAACAAGATTGTTGCTGATAATGCTTCTAACTTCTCTTCACGGGAAGTTATTATTTTTTGCTATGAATACGGAATAACTTTGGCTCACGCCTCAAATTATTACCCTCAGGGAAATGTTCAGGTAGAATCTAGTAACAAAAACTTAGTAACCATCATACAAAAGCTAGTGGATGAGAATCAATGAATGTGGCACAAGTCCTTATACGACGCTTTGTGGGTAGACCGCATCACTCTGAAGAGATCTCTTGGTATGTCACCTTTTCAAGTGTTATATGGCACCGATGCCGAGCTTCCCATTTCTGCTGAACTCCCCTGGTCTGTGCTTGGCACGAGCAATCGAAGATGATACTTTCCAAAATTCTCTTGAGAAGAGGATCATGAATCTAGTAGAGCTTAAAGAAAAGAGAGTAAGAGTGGTCGACAGGATCACCGAACATCAGAACCAAGTCAAAAGATTGTTTGATAAAAAATCTAAGAAAAGAAATTTCTAGGTGGGAGACCTCATCCTTTTGTGGGACAAACGAAGAGAGCCAAAGGGCATGCACAGAAAATTTGATTCCCTGTGGAGAGGGCCTTTCAAGATCAAGCAACTCAATGGAGAGAATACTTTCTATCTCTCGTATCCGGATGGAACTGGACTCCTACTTCCCTATAGCAGGCATCATCTGAAAATCTTCGGGAAGTAGATCTTGCTCTCTTCTTTGTACATTTTGCTTCAGTTGTGTGTTTGTTTTTGTCGTGTTTTTTCTTTTGTTAGTTGTGTGTTTCCTTTTGCAGTCACCCTTGTTTTTGACTCTGTACCCAATGGATAGGCATGTGTAGATATGGGATTCTCTACCCCTGAGGTTCGCTCAGATGATAGTCCCCAGAAAAAGCTAGATGTTATCCCATAAAATTCGCAAGGGAAATTTTATAGATAACCATGCCAAAATTTTGTTCTGGTCCCTCGTCAAGGACCCCTCTGGATTCAGAACGTTGCAAAACCCTTTCCCAGGAAATCTGGTTTTCCGAACTTATCCATTTTTGCTCTTTTTGGGTTAGGCGCACCTATTAATCATGCAACACAGGGTAAATCTACACCCCCTTCATATCCTTTGGCGCACCCTTTGGTGTGTCGACAAACATTTTGTTGCACCTCAGCATGTTGCACCTTTCTTACATGCGCCAAGGCGCATGTGCCTGTGTCAACAATATTTTTGTTGCGCCACATTTTGGTGCGTCATTGGCACGTGTATTGCCATGTTGACAACACTTTTGGTGCAACAAGGGCGCACATAACTTCGTGTTAACATATGTTTTGATGCACGAAAGGGTGCAAGCTTTCCATTGTCGATAGGCATTTTGATACGCCACTTCAAAAAGTGGTTGGCGCATTTATTACGCCTTTGCCTATATATAGGCGCATCCGCCCTGTCATTATCACAAGTCAGAAAACACATGATTGTTTTTTTTCCTCTGCACCTGTCAACATGCCTGTCATTCTCGTATCACATCATGGAGCCAGTTTCACCTCTCAAATTATATATATTCCTGGTAAGTGGTCCTTATTGCTCTCATGTTTTATGTTTTGGTTATTGGTTGTTTGTTTGTGGGGTTGGATAGAATGATTTGTGAAACCATGAAACCTCCCTTTGCTATTTTTGCTTTCCTCCCCCATGCACTTCTCCCTCTTTCTAGATCTGCTGGTAAAGAGAACTCTGCCTCTGAAAAAATCACTTGGATCTCTTTGTTTTAGCCTGTTCATCATCCAAGGAACACTGCAGAACAGGCTTAAACACATGTAACCCCTCTAGAGGAAGAAGAAAGACTTAAAAATTTATAGACTACTCTTTTTCCTCTTTGGCACAAACTCCACCCTTGCAACATGAAGTACAGTCGCACCAACGGTGCATCCACCATGCCTGCTACATAAAAAATAGTTGCGCCCTTAAAGCACACTTTCCTTGCTTACGACACCTGGTAACCCTGCACCCTTTTGGCACACCAAACTCATGTGTAACATTAAAAAAACTTGCGCCATTGGTACACCTTGCATCCATGCAACACCAACCTTACTTGCGCCAAGTACAAAACTGTTAACGGTGCAGGCGCATCCCTTATTACAACAACATCATGTCATGCAGACCTTCCATGTGCCACGCCAAGTTCCCCTATGGCGCACGAAAAAATGATGTTACACGTATTAAACTTATGCCCTTTGGCTCATCTTGTACCCGTGTAACATGAAAAATATCAATGCCCGTTATAAAATGCATATATATGGCACAGGCGCACTTCCTTACTTGCAACAACCAAAAAATGTCATCTGCAGTGTCCATGCGCCCTGCGCCCTTTGGCGCTGATTTTTCCCTTGCAGCACCCCTTTTCTGTGCACCATGCTATTTAACCCTGTAACCTGCAGTGTTCATGCGTGCTGCGCCCTGAGGCCTTAAAATTGCTAACTCTTCCTTCTGTCAATGCTTTAATGGAAGATCAAACAGCTAATATGACTTTCTTGCATTGGGTTTCACATTCTTCTTCTTGCAGATCAACAACTGAGTTAAGAACTACATATGTCTACATCAAGCAAGAGACCTACCAAGTCTAAGGGCAAAGCCAAGCTTACAGAGGAATAAATGAAGTACAAATATCAGAGGGTCAAGATGCCCAAATCCCATGGAAAAATGTAACCTGGATATAAGAGGCTCAGAATTTGGTCATATCGATATGGAAGACTTCTGGGCCAGAACCAGAAGGGTCACAGGAAGTCCCTGGATGGAAAAAATGGTAGGCAGTGGACTTGCATTTTGCTGGGGGGATCCTAGTCAGTGCTATGAATAACAAGTTCATGATGGTAGTAGCCCGCTGCTACAACAAAGACACAAGGTGTGTCCAGAATGAGAAAGGTGAGGTTGTGATCAACCTCACCGCCTGGCACTTTGAAATAATGCTCGGCATTCCTCACCTCCGGCACTTTGTGGCCGTAAGCCAGGAAGATTGCACCAAGGCTTGGGATGATAATGAAGACCAGTGTAATACAATTAATGAATGAGGTATACCTGAAAAACAAGAAGGTGTTGACCAGATGGACACAAGGCATTCATCACAGTGATTTCTTAGAGGAACTAAGTGATACAATCATGTTCCTAAAGCAGAGTATTTGGGCTTCCTGATGCCCACTACTTTCATAAATGGATGCTAAGATACTTGGAGATAATGAACAAGAATGTGCCAGATCAACACTTCGAGTGGGCGGAGATCATAAGCAGCACTATCTCTGAGAAGCTCCAACAAACTTACCACAATGGGGAGGTTCTACATGAACTCCTATGTAGTTTACGCTGCAGCGTTAGAGAGAGATTACCCAGCGTTGATGCGGTGCAGGGTTTGGCCCCAAGTAAAAATATATGAATACTATCCAGAGTTGAAGTTGGAAAATAGTATCTCTTAGTTTGCAAAGATTAACGATGCCTTCTTCTATGGCATCGTCTACCTTTTGAGGCCAAACATGACTCATGGTTTTACGACCAAGAGCATTGTTGCAGCAACAGAGAAATGGGTGGCCTTGTTCACTCAATTCCCCACCTTCACTTATCTGAGGGCAGCCAAATTCTTGGGGAACCAACCAAATTGCCAAGATATGCTGGCCCCAAGATGATCATGTTGGAGCTATCAAGACATCTCATAACCTATCACAAGAAGTTAATCAAGTATATCTTGACACGGGTGGGGATGACTGGCCTTTCGCTGTAATTGACAAAACCAAAGTGCCTCAGATAATAGAAGAAAGGGTCAAGGAAACTCTACGGAGAACAGAGCACTGGTGCAGAATGAATGGCCTCATCTACCTCAGAGTCGATTTCACCACATCTCCATTGGGCAATACACCTTCCAGTACCAAAACATCTACCTAAGAGCAAAGGGTAAAGACAGAGGAGGGTGAGTCAAGCTTCCACCCAAGAGGAAGACTCCTGAAAGTCCTCCTTTCCGCTTGTGCAAGAATAGGGTGTAAATCCCAGAAATCTCTAGAGAAAAGAAGCAGCTGAAGGATGTTCCGATAGGCACATCCACTCAGGATGTTGCCACTACTGTAACTATTAAAGTCCCTTCTATCTCTTCTCCCTCTCCTCCTTCCCCTCCTCGATGTGATCCAAGTGACCATTCCTTTGGTCGTATCCTCTTCCCCATCTTCTGTTGTTCCCCCTTCCATCATCGTCCATCTTCTCTTCTCTCACGGAGCTATCCCCAACCATTTTTTCCCTCATCTCTCAGCTCCCTTCCATTCCCACGTCTACCTCCCCTGCAGTATCTCTTCCCCCCGTGAGCACTTCCTTGGCCTCCCTCTCTATGCCGCCCCCAAGTGTCTCCATGCATTTTCATTCTACTACTGCAGTTGCTCCCTTTTCTATTTCTTGCCCCTCTCCCATAAGTCCAGCATGTATCTCTCAGCACCTGAGCCAAAAAAAGAGGAAAGTTCCCATCGCACCGATTGACTTCTTCCGTCATCCCATCAAAGGGGGCCAAGAAGTAAAATCCTATAACCCGCTTCTCTCAGAGTGCGTTAGGAGAGAGAGTAATGGAGATAGCATACCCCAATCCTTTAAAGGATAAAAAGGATTTGTCTTCGATAGATTACACAGTGACCCAAGTCACAATGGGGACATCTTCAGAAAGCCTTCAAGGAGAGGCCCTATCTTGCAGTTGATGCCCTTTGCAAGAAGCTCTAGGAAGCAAAGGAAGAGAAAAGGTTGTTAAAGGAGCAAAATAAACATCTTCTCCATGCCTTGCAGAAAATGGGTAGTGCTCCTCTTACAACTGTTGCCGAAACTCCTGAGCCTTTGAGCCAGGATAAGATCAATGAATATGCCAAAATTTGCGAGCAGGGCATGGCAGCTTCTGCCTGGAGGAACCAAATCCTCACAGAAATTGAGGGAGTGATCACCAAGTTCACCAGATTATATCAGGATATCAATTGGGAAGAACAAAGAACTCCAGGTGATAGCAGGACCCATCTCTGAAGAGCTGGACCATGCCAGGATGTAGCATGAGACCTTTCAAAAAATGCTTGACTTTTCAGTTGAAGATCTGGTCAAGTTCAGCGTCTTTGGACACCCTAGAGCCCTCAACAAAATCTCCTTTCTACTCTGGATTATCAGGTTGATCAGTTGGAGTTTGTCGTGGAGAAGATCGACAAGATACAAGGAGGAAGCCCTAGATGCAATGCATCAGATGGAGCAGAGTTGTCTTGAGAATGTCTCCGGGTTTTCTCACTCCTTCTTTCACCTTAAGAAAGGTGGATAGGAAACTATTTGGATCTTCAAGGATATCGTTTCACAAGGGGCTGGGACTAGAGGTCACTTTCGACGCCGAATCCATCAACAACTTGCTGGTTTGTCGTGACTTCATTGGGTACCTGATAGAGGCAGAAAATGATTATTCCAAACTCCCTAGAAAAGCTCACGAGATGAGTGGGAGACTTGCGAAGCTATCATTGATCGACACAAGGATCCTTCCCAGGATCAACTTCAACCCATGATCAGCAAGTTCATGGAATACCGTGCCCAGTTCCACATCTTGTCGCCTAAGCAGCTAGCAAAAGTAGGATACCCCCTTTCAGCTGCGGGACGACAATGAATAGTTTCCTACTTCCCGACTTTCTCCTTGTAATTATCTAAAGTGTGTTGACACAAATGATGACATCATCCATGTTGCACCATGGGATGATGTCATCCACAAAGTTGTCAGAAGTCAACAAATGACTTTGAGATATCTCTTGTAAGATATTTTTGTAATTAGGTGGTTTGTTTGTTTTTGCCTTCTTTTCTTCTCTCCTTCTATATATACTTGAAGACTTGTTGTATTCAAGGGTGGATATTTTTTAGATGAAAAATAGAAGTGAGAAGAAAAGGCTTTGTAGCTTTTTGTAACAGAAGAAAACATTAATACAAATATTAAGACTTTGTGCTAAATATGTGTGTTATGGGCATCATGATCTTTCTTATGTTAGATCTGTGTGATCATTCTGTTGAATCTACTTCTACTTTGTTGTCATTTATTCATCAATATTGCTTTATTTTTCTATGCAAAGTAGGTTCGTCTCTATGTACTACCAACCCAAATCATAGACCTTCTGACCTTTTTGCTTTGGAATTCATTTCTTTTCTCCCTTCAAATCCGTCTTCCTATCCTTCCCACTCCGTTTCTTTCCTTTCTGTTCTACAGTTGGGAACTACCTCTACTGGGATGAGATCCCAATCCCTGAAAGCAAAATATTGTGAGACTTGCACAATATTCCTACTGGTAGAATAGCAATAAAACAGTTTCACTTTGCTGACTTAAAGAGGGGCTATGCCATGCAAACTATTGGCTCGTTTATCCATAGATCTTTCCATTCGACAGATTTTCAAACCAACAGAAACACCAGTACATATTATTGTGCCATTTTATTCTGGTCCAAAAGTAGATGCCCTTGATGTATGAAAGGTGTACCTGGATCATGATGGCCTAAGAATAGGTCTGGGGACTTGAGGTTTTTCTTGGTTCTGGCTCTAATTTACAGTCTAAAATGGTGGACTATTTGGTTGGGAACAAGGTCTAGATTCCAAGACTGAATATAAGACTTAGCCTAAGGAAGATACAAGACTAGAACTCTGAGATTGTTTTCTTTTGACTTGGTTAATCGATGCATTTCCTTGCACGCATTTTGTCAAATAGCTTCACGCACCTTTCGTAGGATAGTATGGAGGGATATTTATCTGTTAAAGAGGATTATCAAAAAAGCGTAGAAGATTAAAACCTTGATTTCAAATATTTAATATGGTAGTATTGAAGAGTAAAGCTAATGCTAGGTAGTTAGATATTAATTGTATGGCCTATTTTCAGGCTTGATACAAAGACATGATCTAAGGCCTAAATGTTGATTAAATATTCAAATGCACTAATAAACATCAAATGGTATCTCAATCCTTATGGAATTTTAGGCTTTGAAGACATAAGTAGGAAAGGAATACACAACCTAGGTTCATATAAAACACTCAAATAATTACAAAAACATTTGTACAAATACCCTTTGAAACTATAGACAAGGGAACCTTCATTTGTGGGATTATACTGCTATCAGTGATATTATCCCAGAGTCCGTCAAGAACTTTCAATTTCAGATAATGGTAAATGACTCATTTGGTGGTTAATCACAAGCATTATAGGATAATAGTTGACTGACAAAATTTTCAAATACAAAGTTATCACCTTCTCTAACCAATAATATTTGGTGGAAGAGCTATGCATAGCTGATTCCAGTACTAGTTAGAGCTTGTTGGGAGAATCCTGAACCATTGCCAAGCATTGTGTATTTAAGTGAATAAATATTAAGCAACATTGACTGCAATGTGAATCTACAATGCTGAAATCATTTTTTCATGACCAGAACATTTGCAAAAAAATTGGATTTGTTCACCAAGAGAAGTTTGGTTTTGCACCCAGTGAAATATGGAATGCATCTTTAATGATGCAATCGGACTATTAGTTTTTTTGGATTCAAGGTGAGTGGACTACTGCTAGTGAAATATGACATAAGGATTCGGCTGAGACCATTCTGATCAGATTGAACACTCTGGTTGATACAGTGAGAAATGTCTACCAGGTTGAGGTGATCAGCCATCAAGTCTTGTTAGGTGAAGACGGTCTACCTATGAGATCTTCTTTTTGTTCTATTAACACAAAAACAAAAAACTTATGGATAGGTCTCCATTCAGAGACAATTAGTACCTCTTAGCAAGTTCTTGATCTATTTTGAATATCTTCTCATGAACTAATACAACCACCTACCACGAATTCAAGAGATGTATTTTAAACATTTGGGAATAGTCAAATGTAAATTATTTTAGGTGCTTCAATATTACCCAAAATCACAACATGTGTACATATAAGTATGCCATACTAAAAGGGTTAGTTATGGCTAAGAATGTGTTTCGTCCCATGGGGCTTGTCATTTAGAAATATAATTGAGATTAACTTGAATAACATTTGTATTGTTTTCAAGTAATGTCAATGAAATTTACTTAATTTAGTTGAAACCTCTAAGAAGAAATCTGGTTCTGGACATACCTAAACTTCTTGAGTCAGAAATCTACTCTAACGCAGTGTAGAATGCTATCTTACAGTGAGATCTAAGTCTCCCACCAAAGAAGGACCTCTGAAAATGAAGGACTACAATGACAGCGGTGATACACTTCATAAAATGTAGGTGTGTGAGAGTAGTCTTCCAATGTTGATGAGATATTATTGTTAAGCAAAGTGCAAATTTCTTTGTCTGTATGATCTTGTTGATCTTGAAAATCTAGAAACAATAAAATTTAACACTAAATCATCATCTTAAACCGATACGAGCAAACACTAATGCAACAAGATCCCTGCAAGTTAAAATTTAAATCTTCATTTCAGTGCACCATATTCTTGAAATCAAAATTTAACTTGCCATAGCTTAAGAATAAAAATAAAATCCAGAGCATCAGGGGATGATACATCCAAAAACTGGAATTAGGAGTGCTTCATGCCATGCAAAATAGAATCTATTACAAGATAAGGGTTTATGAGCACCATTGAACAAGAGACTTGAAACCAATACTCAAGTGAAGGGCGTGAAATGAACCTTGTCTCTCACATTACTAATTTCTCAAAGAGATTTTCTACCAAAACAAATACCGCCACTGCTAGATATCTGCTACTGATTATCGAAGCTTGTTCCAAAAAGTCGAAGTTGATTAACTATATCAAACCACATAGGTAAAAATTTATTGCCATTAAAACCCTAGCTTGGGACCTCCAAACCCTGACCTATACTCTTCAAATCCTAGCTTTTATTTTAGATTATAGTTGGATCCGAGTGTCGCAACTGTCCCGGACACATTCTTATGACATTCAGATGATTCCAGGCCTCTCATCTGTCGCTACGAAATTCACCTTTGACCAGGCTCTTTAGGGCAGTTGTCTTCCACATCGGCCACATCCACTTAGTTTCGTAATAAATTGTACGATGATTTTACTAACACTTTGCACATGTACCAAAGCGAGGTCCCGCACATACTTAAATTCCCGAATAGTAAAATATGAGAGTTTTTATGCCAGTTATCGAAGTAATGAATGAATTGTACTGAAAAGTTATATTCTGACATCCTGACGTAATCCCAAGGAAGGAAACTATCCTGTAGACTGCCTGAGAAAACCAAATGTCTACTATTATGTCTAGATAAGAGTGTCACCTCTAGTGATTTTGGCAATTCACGGCCTATAGTGACTTAAGCGTACTTTTGTCCCGATTTATCCCAGACGAAACAACTCCTAGTCACCCGTAAGGTGAGATTTATTTTTGACTAAATGCGGGATTTTTATAGTTATAGAAGCATTTTCAATCCCGCACAAAGTTCCACACATACCAAACATATCCCATAGGTTACCTGGATGTTAACCACAGTCTCATAGGGTTTCTGATTGTCTTTACCAACTAGTGATTTCACATCTTAGTGCGTAACTAGGCTCATGTTCCTATTGACACTTGTGCGGTCTTGGGACACAAATATCTAATTTAGCCGATAGCTTCAGTGGGTGTGAGGCTACAAACCTAGTACGATAAAACTTGTCATCGATAAAAGAAATTGTGTATGATCCGCAACCTGTAGACCCATTGTGTATTAAAATATTTATAATGCCAATTTCATTATATAAGACTATTTTAAATTGGTTGCATTAAATTGTTGGATTTTACCTTTGGATGGCACAAAGTTAGAGAGATGTCAAGTGATAGACTTGAAATCATGATTGTCATCTTAAATCCTTGAAATAAGGTGTACTGGCCCGTGACTGAAAAATCTGAACACATGTTATCATGGTCTCACGTGTTAGGGGTGATTATTTTGGATAACAACAATACGTCTCGAAGTCCCCATTTCAAATTATTTACTATTTTTTGTTGTGTTCAAACTGAGATGCTCCTATTGAGATACCAGGCTATATGATATGTTTCTATTACTCATCATCATTACATAGCTTGAAATACACTCAACCATTGTTCAGTGACAATCCAACCCAAGTTGGATGTATTGGCTTACTCTAAATTAGTTTTAGAATTATGTTGATATGAGTCTTTGAATACCAATGTGACAACACTTTTCTTTCCTTCATGTTTTGACTTTTAAGAAATGTTAGTGTAATTATCCTGGATTCCAATCCAAGTTTTGAACATACTTTAGCTTTGGACACTTTTATATGATAAATAAAGACCTATAAATTCTTGGTGACTATGCAGATATTGTCACCCTTCTCTGATTTCCAATGGATAAGTGTTAGTGAAAAAATCACAACACCCTCGTCTGGCCTGGTACTGGTGTGGGGCATTCAGTGTGATTGCAAAACATGGGACCATCTCTCAAACTGTGGCACTTGCAACAACTTGAGATGGACCTCTGGAGAAAGTCAATGTCTAGTGCAGAATCACTAATCTACCTGCCTGGAAGTCTGACTCCAGATGTAGGTGAGAATTTCAGTTCTGATTTCACAACATGGAGCATCTCTCAAAGTGTGGGACCTAGCGAGTTGAGAGAGCTCTCCGGATTGAGGCCAGTTCCTATTCCTCTATTTAGGTGCATACAATTAAATCGCAGAGGATCTGGTCTAAATCTATCTATTCGGCTACCAAGGAGACATGGAGAGGAGATGCAAGAAAATAAACTAAGGTAACGAGGTGATGCACACAAAGGAATGTTCACACAGACACTCACTTTTTAAGTATTAACACAGCTACCACAGAAATGTAATACAAACACCATGCAAATATGACCAAATACCCTGCAATAAGAGATTAGAGAGACAACAACGAATACATGAGAGGGTGGAGAATCATCCACAGACATATATATTATTGCTCAGGAATCGATACACAGTATATAATAGTGGCGAAGAGGCAAAAACTTGCATTACAACCTGAATGAGATGGTTAGAAATCTCCACAAATCCTTTTACGAGTAAAAGAAGAAGGGGGGAAAAATAAACAATGTCCAACCCTTTACAATGAGCCCTGACCCTTCTTTATAGATTTAGGAACATAGGGAAGAAGGAAAAAAGAGAGAGGTGAGGAAAATCCTAATTTGAAAGCTCAACCACTATCATCAATGCCTTCCTGCAAAATCCACCCCAAATCTGTCGTGTCTGCATCAATTACTTGATTCGACGCCTCGAAGTAGAGGAAGAAACGATGGATCATATCGAATCCGATCTAGTTGTTGGGGCAAATAGATCTTGTATTAATGGCATGAATAGGTGTTTCTTCATTTTTTCCCACCTAACCTCTCCAAAATTAAAGTTTAAGATCTCCATGGCGTAGACGAGGGAGAGATCTTTCCAATAGTGCCAGATTTTTTGGATTTTGAGCACTGAGTCAAAAGATATGCCCATTTGAAAATTTGGAATCGGGTCCCTATAGAAATGATGGGAACCAACTACTCAAAATAGGCCCCTTTTAGAAACTGGACACGTGGAGGGGTAGCGCATGTTTGGGGACCACTTTTGGATTTTTACATTTGAAGTTGCATCAGGAAGACACGTGGCTTCTTATGTAGCCTGCTCATTTTCCTCATGTTTTGGCTAAGTCTATTTTACTTAGTGGAGTCATACATCTGAATTGGGGACACGTTGAGGCCTGGCACTTGTTTGGAAACCTTCCCCCAAATTTACTCTTGAATTAGCATCTGTACTAACACTTGGACCGCCTCTACTGGCCTATCTCTGCTTTCAATATTCAACCCTGACCCTATCCCTTTTTTAGACCTGGGACGTGTGGAAGGTCCATGCTCATTTGAGAAACCTACTCTAGGATTTTATCTCTGAAGGAGAATGCGTCGGGCTGACATGTGGAAGCCTCTCCAAGCTCTTGGATACTTTTTAATAGGAAACGTTTCTACATTTTTTGGGCCCTGAATATGTGGTGAGATGGCACTTCATTTGAGAATCACCTTTTGGGATACGTGCTTTGAAATTGCACTGATGCAACACATGACGCCGTCTGTTGTTTCTCTATACTTAGTCGATTTTAGGCCCACCCTATCCACCCTTTTCACTTTTACCTATTGACTTTTCCCCTCTTTTGGCTTGGGACATGTGGAGGGATGGCGTAAGTTTGTGTCCCTACCTTGGGCTCCCATCTTGAAATTATGCTGAGTCGACACTTGGCACCCTCCACCGAGTCAAAGACTTTTCAATGTCTAGTGAAACTTTTGGGGTCCTAGACACGTGGAGGCCTAGCACTTGTTTGGGTCTCTAGCTTTGGATTTTACCTTTGGAGGTACACTTTTAGACACTGGGCAACATCCACTAAATTTCAATACTTAGTCGATGTTAGGCCCATCCTGTCTGCACTTTTGACTTTTAGTTGTTAACTCTACCCCTCTTTTGGCCTGGGACATGTGGAAGGCTGGTGCAAGTTTGAGTCCCCGCCTTGGGCTCCCATCATGATATTATGCTGAGTCAACACTTGGCACCTTCCTTCGAGTCGAAGAATTTTCAACGATCGGTGTAACTTTTATAGTTTTGGACGCGTGGAGGCCTGGCGCTTGTTTGGGTCTCCATCTTGGGATTTTACCTTTGGAGGTGTGTCATTTTGACACTTGGAAGTGTCCGCTGAATCTCTATACTTAGCCAATTTTTTGGGGCTCATTCTGAATGATTTCAGAGCCCGGTGAATTTGAGCCTTCACCATTTCTTCTCTTTTGAGCCTTAGGTTCTTTGACACTATTTTATCCTTCCTTGATCATGTTATTCTATTTTAGAACCCACCTGCAACCTGTTTGCTATATTGGAATTTCTTCTTGCATGAGGTCATTTGATCTTTCGCAGGCCCTGTCACTCCATTATAGAGTCCCTTTGTTGCTTGATTGTAGGATTTGAATGTTCCTTCTCAAATTTCTTCTGTGCAGGCTCGTGGTTGACCAATTTTACCCAGGGGTAAAAAACAGATATCAAGTTGGCGACTCGCAGGGGCATCTTCCTGCTAGATGAAGGGACCAGTAGCCTCTAAGCATCCATTGGGCATGGAGTCATAATTAATTTCCTGATACTGGCCCTTCCTTCAAAATGGACTCTTTGATTTCCCGCTTTTCACTTTTTCCTGAATCTGAGCCTGCCCGCGTGTTCGCATTTCCAGTTTTCATAAGAAATCTTGAAACTAGGCTTCTGAGAGTAGAAAATTCTTTTGACCTGGGGCTTTCATATGTCTGTGAATGGACTGTTTCGAAGAGGGATTTAGTTGCTCTGTATTTGTCCTAACTTGAAATTAGAAAATATTACAGGAAACTATGGGTCTCTTCGTCATGAATACTGAAAGGGATAACACGTTCACTTGGAGGCATGTTGAACTGTGTAACAAAACAACCTAGAGAAACAAAAACCCTGTGCCACAACACTTTGGGAAACAAAACCTATGCTATAACAAAACAATGTGCATACACACTTATGGAAATTAAAATCCTATGCTAATATTTATAGGGTGGAGCCTCTTTTCTAGTAGTAGTGTTTGAGATGGATCCCATTCACTGGGATCTGCAATTCTTCACCACCCAATCTAGCCAGCTGGAAGGCATTGCTACTCTTGCACTTTGTAATCATGTAAGGGCCACTCCAAATGGCATCAAATTTGGAATTCTTTCCTAGATTTTCCCGCTATGCATCCCACTTTAAAAATAAGTCCCCTTCTTGAAAGGTCCTCATTCTCACTTTCTTGTCAAAAATCCTTTTTATCAATTCTTGATCCTTTTCCATGACTTTCATTGCTTTCTCTCTTACCACCCCTACCTCCATTAGCTCTGCATACCTAATTGCCATGGGTTCAAACTCAGCCAACTCCAACTATTTCATGAGTTACAAAGAGGGAAAATCCAATGAGATGGGCAATACTGCCTCTTTTCCATATACTATAGCTTGTATGGGGAGCTACTTGTGGATCTTTTAGATGTGATCCTATCAGCCCATAGAGCTGATTTGAGCCTTGTATGACAAGTCCTCTGATTTTCATCAAGAGTCCTTCTGATAATCCTTAATAGGTTCTTATTTGTGGACTCTTGCTTGGCCATTACCTTGACGGTAATAATTATGATGAGGCGCTGAGATACACACCATTCTTAACTAGCCCATTCAATGATCCTTTTGCTAAGGAATGCCAATACATTATCTGATATAATAGTGGCAAGGACTCTAAACCTGGTGGCTATTCTTTCATAAAAATCCAAGATGTTGGATTCATTTGCTTCTTTTAGTGCCACTGCTTCAGTCCATTTGGTGAAATAGTTTGTTGCAGTAAATATCCACTTGTGGCCTTGGCTTGAATTTGGGTTAATCACCCCAATGAAGTCTGGTCCACCATTGCATGAATGGCTAGATCCACTGACAATAGTATGGAGGGGCAGGGATGCTAGCTTCTCCTTTCCTATGAAGAATGTGCACATCTTTTACACTTCTTAACCCATGAGTAGTAGTCTCTGAACACTGTAGGCCAATAATAACCAACTTTCATGATCTTGAGAGCTGTTACGTCAAGGGGCAAAGTGACCTCCCACTTCTCCATCATGGAATTCATGTAACACTCTCTCAATTTAGCCTATCTCAATGCATCTCAATAGAATACCATTGATATCCTTCTTAAACAAGACACCGCCAACAAGAACACATATGGGATGGACTTGTAGTTTAAACTATCTTCTCTTTGCCTTGTTCCATTCTAGAGGGCAAAAACATGTTTGAAGGTAATGCACTAAGGCTTGGGTCCAACATGGAGTAGGTGCATCATTAGTTGATTGTTCTTGATCATTCTATAGAAATAGGACAGCCTCCTTTTCACCCATTGACTCAGCCTATTGCTTAGAGGTGAGATGTTCAGACAGTCCCTTTCCTCTAACCAGTTTTGTCACCTTGATCTCAATTTCATATTCCATTACCTAGGTGATCCAACTTGCCCTATTCTCATTTAAATCCTTATTTAAAAGGAATTCCTTAACACGAACATGAGATACTAGCAGTTGAATCTTTTTATTTAAGACCAAGAGTCTGAACTTCTTAAAGCTCCTAATAAGAGCAAGGACATGTTTTTCAATGAAAGAGTATTTTACCTCATAGTCCTCCAAGATCTGACTAAAGAAAGCTATGGGTTGCTATGAACCTTCATTGTTAGGCTAGACCAAGATGGCTGAGATGGTGTCTGACCATACAAAAGCATATCGCATGAATTCTTTTGAGAATTATAGGTTAATGAGGGTTGGAGCCTATGATATTACGAACTTGATGGCCTCAAAAACTTTCTTCTCCTTCTATTGTCCATTTAAATGCAAGAATCTTCTTTAACATCATTGTTAAAGGCTTTACAAGAGTAGAAAAATCATGTATAAACATGTGAACAAAGTTTACCCTCACCAAGAAGCTTGGCAGAGACATTTTTTGTGGTGAAAATGGAAGTTCCCAGATGGATTCAACCCTTTCAGGATCAATTTTCAATCCCTCTCTTGAGACAATGTGACTCAACAATTTCCCTTCATCAGCCACGAACACACACTTTTTTGGGTTTAATGATACCCCAAACCTTCTACATCTTTGAAGTACCCATCTAAGGTGAAAGAGATGGTCTGTAACATTCTTTGAAAATATAGTGATATCATCTAGGAACACCATGACTATGTTGTTGATTAAGCCTTTGAACTCCATATCCATAGCTCACTGAAATGTTGCTCCAACATTTGATAGTCCAAATGGCATTTTTCTTATAGGAATATGTAGCCCATCTTGTGGTGAAGGCTGTCTTGAATTTATTTTCCTCTTTTAACATTATTTGGTTATAGCCTGAATACCCATCTAATAGTGAAAACCTCTCAGAACCAGCTACAACTTGTAAGATCTATTCCATTGATGGAAGTGGGTAGTGATCCTTAAGTGATGCTTTGTTTAGATCATGAAATTCCACACACAGCCTGATTTCTCCATTTTTATTTCTCACAAGTACCAAGTTAGTAACCCAAATTGAATGCTTGATAGGAAAAATGATACTGGCCTCAATTAGCTTGTTCAATTCTTTTATCATGAGAGGTTCAATGTGGGGATTTATTGGCCTTTGATTTTTTCTGAAAGGCTTAGCTCCTAGATCTAACTTGATGGTGTGTTGTGCCAGCTTTGGATTAAAACCCCTTAAATATTTATAAGTCTGGGAAAAGACATCTAGGAATTCTTGACAGAGTTGAACAAATTCAAATTTTTCTTGTTGAGTTGTTACCATGTCAATCTACAATGTTTTTTCTTTTTCTATAAAAAATGGGTTCTGAATCTTCACCCTTTACCTTAATATTTTCCTTCTCTTTTCAAAAATGTTTCATTCGGGTTGAAGATTGATTCCAAAGTGACAATACCCTTTGGCATTTTTTTGGTCCTCAACTACACTACTTCTGATCACCATACTGGTACTCCAATTTCTATTGATTCCTAGAGGAGAACTCATCTTCATGTTGTAGAAATTTGACAATTTATTGATCATTTTCAAAGACTTGCCAACTTGTGTTGTTGTCTAGGACCACTAGCCTTATAACCAACTTGATATGGGGCTGATGCTTATCACTCTTGATATTCTCCATGACATCAAATGTTGCCCCAATTACTGCCAAGCTATCTACTACTTCATTCTTCTTCCTTGGGATGGAGTTAATGTTGAATGCCTCAAAACCTTCAATAAGGTCCCATACCATGTTCTTATAACTCTTTAATAGGTCATTCTTGGCATCATTTTGTCCTTGGACCTGATTAGCAACTAGTTCACTATCACCAAACACCTACAAGTTCTTGACTCCTCATTTCCTTTCCCAATGCAGTCCATGGACCAAAGCCTCATACTTTGCTATGTTGTTTGAACAAGAAAATTGGAAACAAAAGGATGAGTAGTATTTCATGACTTTAGGCAAGAAAAACATATCTCCTCCTCTGGATCCTTGCCTACTTTTTGAGCCATCAAAGAATAACTACCATACCTCATTGTCATCTTTTTGGTTGGGCTTCATGATGTCAGGAAGAGGTTGATTTTCCTCATACAAACAATAGAATCCTAACTTAGAATTATCCATATTTTTATAGGGGTCAAAATCATGTCTCTTGTTCACCCCATTTGTCAAGAGCTAAGTCTAGGATACACCCTACTTTGGTATCTATCTCACAAGTTCTTGGGAGGTCCTCCTGATCAAAGGCTGAATAATTGGCATTGATTGGGCTAGGTATATAAGACTCAATATGGTAATCTATAATGGGATCAGATCTGATTATGGATTTATCTCCATACCTTGTTCTAAAAAGCATGTGTGACTAATCAGCAAAAAAATAGCCTCCATTCTTCACAGTGAAATCTCTCGACAAACACAATGTAAAATGGGGGCGGCAAGTCTATGACTGATATTTTTTGCAACTACACACAGTCACATTGGGGCAGCTGTGCAGTGTGAGGCTCAAATATTTGATGAATCCAATAGTTATCACTACTATCCCATCCAATTGCACTACCCATCCGGAGATGAATTCGTATTGAAGACCCAATTGATCATCTATTTGTTTTGGCATCAAAAAAATGCTTGCCCCCGAATCAATCATGCAATTATGCACCAATTTGTCCCCGATGATCAATGAAACATAAAATGGAGGAGGCTTCATATTCTTGCCTTGTTTTTCCTCCATGGTTTCCCTCATGCTGAGCCACATTGGTAATCACTTTCTCTTGTTGGCTAAGGAGGGCCTATTTGAGCTTGACTAGTTGGCCATAGTAGTCTGCAATAGATCTCTCTATCCTGGAATAGCCAGTGACTCCCACATTGAAATGTTCACATTTGTCTTCTTCATTTTCTAAATGATATTAAATGAGCTATCCTTCTACAGCCCCTTTCCTAACACATTTTTCTCTTGCACATGGGTTATGAAAACCGGTGCTTGAGTGGATTTGGAAGCTAGCTTGGACTAACTCTGCATATTGGGAGTTGCATTTTGAGTGCCAATACCTTATGGAGTAATGGAGGTTTGAGGATTACCTGAGTTTGGTGATTGTCCTTCTCTAATATTTCTCTTCTTGGACCATGTATTGGCAGCTACACTTTGATAAGTGTCCTGATTCATTCCATAGAAGTCTTCAGCTTGCTAATTGACAAGATTAGTTTCACTTGGAGATGCCTTTTGCTGAGCTCCTTGCTACTAATTTTAATCTTGGTTTAAACTCTTGTGACACACCAATGGTTTGTACCATCAAGGCCTAGTTTAGTGCACTATTAAAGCACATTGATTGGTTATGAGGTTTATTACATGGGAAACACCAATCATATTCTTGGGCCATGTTGTTTTGTGCTAGAACCAATGCCTTTGATGTTGAAGTTGTGTTTGGGTCATATGATCTAAAAGGTCTAGCAACTGATGTTTTCTTCGGTTTTCATTCTGATTTGTAGCCTGAGATGGTGGCCTATTTTGTTGATATAGGGGTGTAGCCTGATACTAAGGTTGAGACTAATATGGCCTAGAACTCTGAGCTTGTTTCCTCTTGATAGTTACTAACTCATTTTCTAGGTTTTGCAACTATTTCATAACTTCTTGAAACTCTTTTGAGGTGCTAGAGGATGAGGTGGAGGCTTCAGCTAAACTCTGATTCTTAAGATTAGGTATAAGAATTAATATGGGTGTCTGGATAGCATTTGGATCTCCTAGTTCTTGGTATAGAGACATAGGTGGCCTAGGAGCAAGTTTCCCATCCTGAATTAGACAATTTTCAGCTCTTATAGAAATGCTATAAAGGTACAGGTAAGGTTGTGCCTCCTATTGATTTAATCATTAAAGAAATATTAGAATTTAGAGCTCTAAGAGAGTATAAGAAGGCACCTTCATTTGTGGGATTTATAACCAATGGAATCCTATCCCATGTCCTTTGGAATATGAAGTTGAAATTTGTTAGCTTCTCATTAGAGGCCCTCTTGATGGTTGTCAAATGATCTAACAAGGACCGGTTATCCCCCTTTTATACAAACTAGTTGTGGAGAGCTCTGCACAAATGGTCCCAAGTCTGAATGGATCATGTTGTTAGACTCCTGAACCATTGCGAAGATTTACCCTTGAGTGAAGAGGCTAGAAAATATCTCGGTGATCTCATGGATTGCACAGACATTTGCAATGTCTTGAATGTGGTTACTAGGAGAATTCTGGTTCTCTCAAGTGAAATATGGGATGCTCTTTAATGCTGCCACTGGGACTAGATTTTTTGCTTTGAGAGAAAATGGGCTGCTGCCAATGAAGTCAACATAGGGGTTTGGGTGGCTATGCCATTCTGATTGGCGTGATGACCCTTGTTGATTGAATGAACGTCCTTCCAGGAGGATGTGTTAACAAAGTTATGTTTGGTGGGGATAGAGACCTCCGGGATCTTCTTCCCCTTATCCCTATGTTTAGGGACAAGTTCACGTAGAAAAATAGTCCCTCTTCTTTAGTTCTTGTACCTTATTTGTATTCTTCTCATGAATTTGGTAAGCTTAGACTGCTGAAGCTAATGGATCTTGTCCCTCTTGGATTCTCCAGATGTGCAACTTTCTGAGTTTCTTAATGGCTAAAACTTGCAACAAGTGCACATAAATCTTTCTATAATAAAAAATGAAGACCTCTTGTCCCACTGGGTGTGCCAAAATTGTTAGTGCAGAATCACATCACCCCTGGATGTCTGCAACTAGAATGGGTGGATGATCCAGAGGATCCTCACGTAGAAACACTGATCTAAGAACTTCTCAGAATAATTTACAGTCATTTTTACTACAAGGAGAAAAACTATATGATTCCGTCGATATCTCGTTTGCAGGAAACAGAGCTAGTATGCAAAAGTTATGGCCCACTGAAATTTTAGGTCAACTGGCAAATTTTGGACACAAAACACAAATTGGACACATGCACCCGCCACATGGACAAATTAAAATGTGAAAAGTGGAAAATATATATGATGAGGTAAATTTTGTTTATTTAAATTCCACATGGGTGGTCAAGTTTATTTAAATTCCATGCATTAATTCCTTGCCACACATTTTTGCCATGCATTTCTCCAAATATCCTAACTCCTTATCCCTCCACATTGAAATATCCTCCAAAATCTATTATAAAATATCCTAACTACTACCTACACTACCCTATGTGCTTCACCTATCCATCCAACTAAATTCTCCACATTCCAAGTGGCTAAGGTGGCTCTTAAGCCAATCTAAACATGCACCGCCCCTTCTTTTAAAGGATTTCCTCCATTTTCACACCCACAATGTGGGATAAATATCTACAAAGCCGCCTAAGGAGAAGAAGAGGGAAGTGGAGGGGATTTGAACCACTAACCTCCCATGCAAAATTCTAGGCACCTAACCATTGATCCAACCACTTGGAAACATTATAAAAGGAGGTTTATTATATTTGAAGTAGCATGCGGGACTGTGTGAATTATTTAAATGCTCATAACTTGAGCTAGGAGTGGAATTTTGAGGAGAAGTTAAAAGTAACCCCTATTATTTTTGACAGAGGAAGACGGTGAAAAGGTTAGAATTTTGTAGAATTCTTTGTAAAGAATTATTTTCAAGATTTTAATACATCAGTCCCATTCAACCGGACCCGGAGACGTAGGCCTCAAGCACCGAACTCTATTATCATGCTTTGTGTCAAATTGCTGGTAAGTTCTCTTCATTTCTATGTATTTTTTTCATAGTACTTACATGTTTTAATATTTTATTAAAAAATATAAAAAGGTCATAATCACCCAATTTTAAAAAAAAATCAATAGAAAGTAAATTTTTTTATGTGAACAGTTACTAGTTAAATTTGATTTTCAGATCACTAGTATCAGAGTTGGTTTTGACAGATTTTTGGTTCAAATTAATTTTTTTTGATTGCAAGTTGTCTGTTGGATGTTAACAAGGTCTCAATCTAAGAAAGGTGAAGGAGAGTTAGTTGAAGGAGATCCCAATATTAGTACCAGACAGTCTCGAAGTCCTATAATGATGGATCGAGAGGAGGAAAAATTTTGTCAATCATTCCTACAGATGAAGGAAATGGTGGAGGAAATGTACCAAGATAGACAAAGGGAAAAGGTAAAAAAGAAGATAGCTCTAGTTCTGATATTCCTAAAAGAGACCCTTTAAAATCTGATTTTCCTTCATTAAAGTTAGATATAAAGTTTGAATTGCCAATGTATATTAGAGAGCTAAATGCAGAGAAGTTGGATAACTGGGTCAAGTAGATAGAAGTATACTACAGGGTTCAAAGAATTGTTGATGATGAAGAAAAGATTCATTTGGAAAATCTTCAGATTGGTGGCACAACACTCATTTGGTGGGAGAGTAAGCTTCAGGGAGTGGAAGAAACCAAAGGTATAGTAATCACTTCTTGGTCTGAATTTGTTTCAAATATTAGGAAACAATTTTATCCCCTTCATTTTAAGAAACAAGCTATGATGGATTGGAAAAAATTAAGACAAATAAGGGACAAAGTGTTCAAGAATACACACAAGAATTTAGGGAAAGGGCTCTAATTCTGGGAATTTCCCTAAACATAAAAGAAACATTGCTAAAATATATTGGTGGATTGCATAGTTATCTAAGGCATATGATTCTTGTTTTAGGTCCTACTAATCTTGATGCAGTGTGTGTGCAAGCAACCCATTTGGAAGCATGAGGGAAAATGAAAAAGGAGTCCTCTTTCTCTTTTTTTAAACAAAATAACAATCAATATGAAGGAAAAGGTTTAAAAGAACAAGGAAAAGGAAAGGGTAAGCATAAGAAATAACTTTACTGTTAAGAAGGAAGATGAAAAACCATTTTGTAATCATTATAAAAAGAACCATGATGAGTCTAAATGTTGGAAATTACATCCTTAATTGAAACCTAAATGTATGGTTAAGAAAGGAAAGGAAAAGAACATTGCAGTTCATGATCTTGGGTTAGATTCAGGTGTTGAAACAAAGATCACAACTATGAGTTTTCAAGGTAAATCAAAACTTTAAATTTCTAACAATAGTACTACAAATGTTGCATCTTCTTCTAGTAAACAAACTATAGATGATGATAAGAAAAGGAATGAGATTTTCCACATTAGAGTAATTTTAAAGCATATGAAAATTGGTACTCTTTTTGATAGTGGATCCCAAGTTTATCTAATTTCTGACGAGGTTGTTAAGAAAATAGGACTCAAAAATAAACCACATCCTAAGACTTATCCTTTGGGCTGGGTTTGTGATGATGCAAAACTGCAGGTAACTAAAACTTGTACTTTCAGATTGCCATTACAGACAAGTTTATAGATGATATTGAATTAGATGTAGTTCCTTTGGATATTTGTGGGGTGGTTTTGGGAAGTCCTTATTTGTATGATCGTAAAGCAATCTTCTATATGGAAGAAAATAAATATATGCTTGTAAAGTATGGAATTGAGTTTATTGTTAGAGCTCACCGTGAGAAGAATAATCTATCCTTGGTAACTACAGGTCAAATGAAAAGGCTTGTAAACTTAAGCAAAAGTTTTGTGCTTATGGTGGTCAAAGCCAAAGAAAAGAACATGAGATGGCTTTTGAGACTTGCAATCTAAAACATAAGGATGAATTGGTAAAAATTGTTTCTCATTTTGATGATTTTTTTCAGGATCCACAAGGTGTACCTCCCAAAAGAGGGGTTTAACATGAGATACAATTGCTTCAGGATGCACCTCTTCCCAATATCAGAATGTACAGGTTGTCAATAGTAGAGAATGAGGAAATCAAGAGACAGGTAATGGAACTTTTGGCTCAAGGTATAATTCATTCAAGTACATCCCCATGTGGTTCACCAATTATATTTGTTGCTAAGAAGGATGACACTTGGCGAATGTGTGTTGATTTCCGTGCTTTAAACAAGATTACTATAAATAATCATTACCCTCTTCCTAGAATAGATGATTTACTGGATCAATTAAAGAATGCAATTTATTTCACTAAGTTAGACTTAAGAAGTGGTTATCACCAAGTAAGAATTGCAGAAGGTGATGTTTAGAAAAATGCTTTTAAAATGAAACAGGGATTTTTTGAATGGTTAGTGACGCCTTTTGGTTTGTGAAATGCACCAGCAAAATTCATAATAGTTATGAATGAAATTTTTAGACCATTCATTGAAAATTTCGTTATTTTCTACTTAGATGATATTCTTATTTTTAGTAAGTCATGGGATGAACATGTTAAACACATATAGAAAGTCTTAGATGTACTAAGGAAAGATAAATTGTATTTGAAGATGTCAAAATGTGAATTTGGAAAAACATATTTAATTTACTTGGGTTATATTGTAGGAAACGGAGAATTGAGAATTGATCCTGCAAAAATAGAGGCTATTGTGAAATGCCCTAGACCCACTAATGTGACGGAAGTTAGGAGTTTTCTAGGTGTAGTTCAGTACTGGAGAAAATTTATTGCTAACTTATCATATATTGCATCTCCTTTGCATGCTTTGACAAGTATTAAATAGGTCTTTTAGTGGGGAGGAAAACAACAAAAATCCTTTGATACATTGAAAGAGAAGATAAGTACCTCCCCGATCTTGGCACTTCCAGATTTACAAATTTCATTTGAGATTGAGACAAATGATAGTGACTACGCAATGGGGGGTAGTTTTTGATGCAGAACAAACGACTCATGTGTTACCATTTAGAAACCTTTACAAGTGCAGTAAGAAACTATCTAACTTATGATAAAGTGTTGTATTCTTTGGTTCAAAGTGTTAAAAAGTGGAAGCATTATTTAATGGGAAAAGAAACAATTATACATACTGACCATCAACCGCTTCAATACTTACAAACACAAACCAAATTGCAGCAATCTAGACATTTCAGGTGGATGGGATTTTTGCAACAATTTCATCTTGTAATTAGGTATAAGAAAGGTATTCAAAACAAGGTTGCCAACATGTTATCTAGACCGCCAGTGGTAGTAGCATCTATTCTTTTGCAGTATAGTTCTTTAGCTCATGTTAGTTACAAGGAACAATATGTAAATGATGTTGATTTTAGAGAAGTGTATGAGGATCTAGTAAGTGGGAAAAAAATAGGAGAAAAAGATTATCATTTGCATGAAGGATTGTTATATCATTTTGGTAAACTTTGTATTCCAGAAAATGAATGTGTGCATATGATTAGGGAAGCACATACTTCTCTTATTTCAGGGCATTTTGGTGTTAGTAAGACAGTTGCACGATTACAGAAATATTGTTATTGGCCTAGAATGCGATGAACATGTAAACATGTATATTAAGGGATGTGTTTCTTTGTGCCACAAGCAAGCCAAGTAACATGAAATTAGGACTTTACACTCCTCTTCCTATTCCAACAAGGCCTTGGGAAAGTGTTTTCCATGGACTTTGTAGGAGGCTTTCCCATGACATGGAAGAAACATGATTACTTATATGTGGTACTGGACAGATTTAGCAAAATGTGTGTGTTGGTTCCATGTACTAAACAAATAACTGGTGAGGGAACTGCACATTTGTTTATTCAGTTTGTTTGGGTTCATTTTGGTTTACCTACTTCAATTATATCTGATCAGGATTCTAGATTTCTTGGGGAATTTTGGTCAACATTGTGGGGGGTTAATGGACACAAAACTAAAAAAGAGTACTACTTTTCATCCATAGACTGATGGTCAAATAGAGGTCGTAAATTACATAGTAGTACATTTTCTTAGGGGCTATTGTGGTAAACAACCTAAGTTATAGGATGTACATCTATATTATGTGTAACATGCTTATAATTGTGCCTTACATTCTTCTACTTCGAAGTCTCCATTTGAGACTTGTTATGGATATCTACCTAATTCTCCATTAGATGTATATTATGGTTATGAAACTTTTGTTAATGGTTCAAGTGATTCTGACAGGGCTAAAAGATTTGTTCAGAGAATTCAACAAGTTCATCAGTATGTCCATGAATGATTGGAGAAAAGTTAGGCTAAGTACAAAGCCAGGCATGATAACATAGAACTGATCACAAATTCAAAGTTGGTGATTCAGTTTGGCTTCACATCAACAAGGAAAGGTTGACAGGTGAAGGTAAAAAAAATAAACCTATAAGGTATGGTCCATTCCAAATATTGGAAAAAATTGGTAACAACGCTTTCCAGTTAGATTTTCCTCCATATATGCAAATATACTCAGTTGTAAATATTGAGAATTTAATATTGTATGAACTACCTATGATTTTTGATCATGATGATGCTAACATAATTCCTTCCATTGATGATTTGGCTCCTGATTATCTTGAAGAGTTGCAAGAAGACATAATTTTGGACAAGAAAGTAAGAACTTTGCAAAGGGGGTGATATTGAGTATCTTCGTGTTGGGTTCAAAGGAATGCATCCGAACAAGGCTAAATGGATGGAAACCAGAAAGGTGAGGGAGAAATACCCTCGCCTATTCACCAATTAAGTTAACTTTTGGGGTCAAAAAGTTTCTTAGTGAGGAGGAATGATCCAATAGGATCCTCACAGAGAAACACTGATCTAAGAAATTCTCAAAATAATTTACAGTCATTTTATAGCATGGAGAAAAATTATATGATTCCATCGATATCTTGTTTGCATGGAAACGGAGCTAGTATGTAAAAGTTATGGCCCACTAAAATTTCAGGGCAATTGGGGAATTTTGGGCACAAAATGCAAATTGGACACGTGTACCCACCATGTGGACAAATTAAAATGCGATAAGTAGAAAATATAGATGACGAGGAATTTTTTTTTAATTTAAATTCCACATGGGCGGTCAAGTTTATTTAAATTCCACACATTAATTCCTTGCCACACATTTCTCCAAATATCCTAGCTCCTTATCCCTCCACGTTGGAATATCCTCCAAAATCTATTATAAAATATTTTAACTACAACCTACACTACCCTATGCCCTTAACCTATCCATCCTACTAAGTGCCCCACATTCCAAGCGGCTAAGGTGGCTCTTAAGCCAATCTAAACATGCACTGTCACTTCGTTTAAAGGCTTTCCTCCATTTTCACACCCACAATGTGGGGATAAATCTCTACAAATCTGCCTAAGGAGAAGGAGAGGGAAATGGAGGGGATTTGAACCACTAACCTCCCATGTAAAATTCTAGGTGCCTAACCGTTGACCTTTATTATATTTCAAGTAGTATTCGAGACTGTGTAAATTATTGAAATGCTCATAACTTGAGCTAGGAGTGGAATTTTGAGGAGAAGTTAAAAGTAACCCCTATTATTTTTGATAGAGGAAGACTATGAGAAGGTAAATTTTTTTGAGAATTCTTTGTAAAGAATTATTTTCAATATTTTAATAGATCGGTCCCATTCAACCAGACCCGGAGACGTAGGCCTCAAGCACCGAACTCCGTTATCACGCTTTGTGTAAAATTAATGGTGAATTCTCTTCATTTCTCTATATTTTTTTCACAGTACTTGCAGGTTTTAATATTTTTATTAAAAAATATAAAAAGTTCATAATCACATAATTTTTTAAAAAAATCAATACAAAGCAAATTTCGTTGTGTGAATAGTTGCTAGTTAAATTTGATTTTTCAGATTGGTTGAGACTTTCAGTGTGATTGCACAACATGGAGCATCTCTCAAAGTGTGGGACATTGTGAGTTGGGAGAGATCTCTGGATTCAAGTCGGTTCCTATTCCTCTGTTCATGTGCATATAATTAAATTGTAGAGGATCTACTCTAAATCTACTCTATTTTACCAAGGAGACATGGAAAGGAGATGTAAGAAAATAAACTAAGCTAACGAGGTGATGTACCAAAGGAATGTTAAACACTAATTTTGCAGTTTTAACACAGACCACAAAAATGCAATACAAACCTGATGTAGAGATGACCACAATGTAAGAAGATATCAGAGAGATAACAACAAATACATGAGAGGGTCGAGAATCCTCCACAGACATATATATTATTTCTCAGGAATCGATACAGTATATAGTAGTGGCCAATAAGAAAAAATTACATTACAACCTGAATGAGACGTTAGGAAAGCTCCAAAAATCCTTTTGCGAGTAAAAGAAGAAGGGAGGGCACAAAACAAAAATGTCCAACCCTTTACAATGAGCACCGACCCTATCTTTATAGATTCGGAAAATAGGGAAGAAGGAAAGAGAGAGGTGGGAAAAAATAGTTTGAAACTCAACCACTATATTCAATAACTCTTGAAAATCCACACTAAATATATCATGTTTACATCAATTACTTGTTCGGCGCCTCGAAGGAGGAAGACTGACAAATCATATCGAATCTGATCTGGTTGTTGGGGAAAATAGATCTTATATTAATGGCACGAAGATGTTTCTTCATTTTTTTCCCCACCTAACCTCTCCAAAATTAAATTTTCACATCTCCATGGGGTAGACGAGGCCGAGATATTTCCAATAGTGCCAGATTTATCATATTTTGAGCACTGAGGCAAAAGATATGCTCATTTGAAATTTGAATCGTGTCCATAAAGAAATGGCAGCAAATAGTTGTCAAAATGGGTCTTTTTGAAGTTAGACACGTGGAGGACTAGCACATGTCTTGGGACTACTTTTGGATTCTTCTTTTGAATTTGTATTGGGTGGACACATCGCTTCTTCCGTAACTTGCTCAAATTTCTCATGTTTTGGCTAAGTCTTTTTGCTCGGAGGGGGTCATACATCTGACCAGGGACACATGGAGGCCTGTCACTTGTTTGGAAAACCTTCCCCAAATTTTACTCTTAAATTAGTGATGTGCTGACACTTGGCTCCCTCCACTGGCCTATCTTTGCATTTACCATTCAACTCTGACCCTGTCCCTTTTTTAGACCTGGGGAAACGTGGAAGGTTCGCGCCCATTTGAAAAACCCACTCATGATTTTACCTTTCAAGGAGCATTTTGTTGACACGTGGAATTCTCCAAAGGATCTTGGAGTTTCCATCGACCACTTCTACTTTTTTCGGGCCCTAAATATGTGGCAATATGGTGCTAATTTTTGAATCACCTTTTGGGTCGTGCTTTGAAATTGCGCTAATGCAACACGTGGTGCCATACTGTTTTTCTCTATACTTAGTCGAATTTAGACCCACCCTATACACCCTTTTGAATTTTAGCTTTTGAATTTTCCTCTATTTGGGCCTAGGACATGTGGAGGGCTAGCACAAGTTTGAGTCCCCACGTTGGGCTCCCATCTTGAAATCACACCGAGTCAACACTTGGCACCCTCCGTCGAGTTGAAGACTTTTCAACTGCCGGTGCAAATTTTGGGGTCTGGATGCATGGAGGCTCGTTGCTTGTTTGGGTCTCCAGCTTGGGATTTTACCTTTGGTGTTGCGGTCGTTTGGACACTCTGCAGCATCTTCTGAATCTCTATACTTAGTTGATTTTAGGCCCGCCCTATCCACCCTTCTGAATTTTAGTTGTTGACTCTACCCCTCTTTAAGCTTAGGACACATGGAAGGCTGATACAAGTTTGAGTCCCTGCGTTGGGATCCAATCTTTAAATTATGTTGAGTCAACACTTAGCACCCTCCACTGAGTTGAAGACTTTTCAATGGTCGGGTGTAGCTTTTGGGGTTTTGGACGCGTGGAGGCCTAGCGCTTGTTTAGGTCTCTGGCTTGGGATTTTACCTTTGGCGGTGCGTCGTTAAGACACTTGGCAGCGTCCGATGAATCTCTATACTTAGCCAATTTTTTGGGGCTCGTTCAGTATCATTTTAGATCCCGACAACTTCGAACCTTCACCATTTCTTCTCCTTTGAGCCTCTAGTTCTTTGACATTGTTTTCTCCTTCCCTGACCCTACTATTCAATTTTAGAGCCCACCTGTAACTTGTTTGCTAGATTTGAAGCATGGGTTCATTTGACGGAGACTTTTTTTGGATTTTTTCTTACACGGGGTCATTTGATCTCTTGCAGGCCCTGTCACTCCATTTTAGAGTCCCTTTGTTGCATGATTGTAGGAATTGAACATGATCTTCTTTGGTTTCTTCTGTGCGGGTCGTGGTTGACCAATTTTACTCGGGTGACCAAATGGATAACAAGTCAACTTGTGACCTTGTTGATGCCACCTCAAATAACTATTAAATCTCAACCAAAGAATCCAACAGATCATATATGATATCTAAAATAACCCCAAAACCTTCAACCATCATCAATAAATTCATAAGTGTTAAAACAACACCAAAATCTAATACTTCCAAAACTACGTTTTAGCACTAAAAAATAGTATTTCGATTTATAACTTTGCAAACCACCAAATGAATTCAAAAATTTATAATTTTTAAAAAAAAATATAGCATAGATCCCACACTACTTAGGAACATCAATTTATATCATAGGTCAAATGGAAAACCTAACAGAAATAAAATTTCATGGAAACTAACAAATTTGAGTGAGCTCCACCAATATTGAAGACACAAAACTACAACCATCTTAAAGCTTGGAAAGTCCACTCCATCCTAAAATCATCACATTTAATTATTGAATGAATTCTATTCTCATACTAAGAATGTTTCTCCTATCACTACTTACCTAGGGTTTAACTATTATTTTTTACTACCTTGCCTTCTTAAAAATCATTCATAAATCTTAGGTCCTCATTTGATCCCATTCCAATGTTGATATATTCTTAAATCCATGTCACCAAATCCTTAAAATTATCATGGTCACATGAATCCATTACACATGCCAACCAAAATTAGTTCTCTCACTTTGACCTAGAAAATTCACCTTCAAGAGCTCGATATAGGTAAAAACCTCATAACATATAAAATAAATTTCATGTAAGCTTGAAAATTTTCCTAAAGTACCAGGAAAACCTCTACTAAAATATATAATGTTCATCTACTCATAAATAGCCGTGCATATTTTGAATCAATAAGATTCGCATATATAGCTCCTAGTGATTAAGTCTAGTTTAGACCTAGACAACGAACAAATGACCATACCTTGACTAAAAACCTTGTCAAAAGGCCCTAAAACATTAAAGAAAAATTGCATCATAGCTCTTCATTCCTTCATTTCCCCACACATCTTTATAACTCACTTTCATTCTTAATTAGAGCACCAAGGACCTAGACCTAGGCCTAGATGAGAACTTATAAACCCTTCTTTTATGTTACAACCAACCTATAAAACCTATATGATTTCATCAACATGCTCTCCTCATTCTCTCCATGCCCTTACCATACTCATTTAGATATCTCATGCCTTCATTCCATCACCTAAGATGACTAGACCTAATAGCTAGGCCTACTTGAACAATAAAATTGCATTATTACAACTGATGCAAAAATTGTGCACACCATGTTGACTATACAACATCATCACATAATTTCTCATGCACCTAGGACATCATCATGAAACCCTATCACATCCTCCTTTTTCATTAATGGACATTTTCATCAATGAAAACACTAACGAACTCACATGCTAACAATCTCTCTCTTTGTCCTTGACGGGAAATAGCCTAGTTATTCTCCCCCTTTGTATATTAATGACAAATATCATACCTATAGCTCATACTCTTCTTCTTCAAAAGCTTAATAGGATCACCTCATGGTTGGAAACATTAACTGAAGTCATCAAACTAGCTCATAGACCTGTCATTATCTTTTTGGATCTTCTTTTAGCTTCATCATGTCACTATAGATCCCCATGGGAAGAGGGATATCATAGTAGATACACATGCAAAAAATATTTCAGAGCATAAAACATATTTTTTTACTCCTTCTTGGACCTATCTCAGCTAAAGACACCATCAAAAAGACTTGGTCACGCTATTGACAGACTTCATATAAAGTTTAGGACTGAGAGCCATAAGACTAACCTTCCAAGAAAATTATCCCAACTTATCGTTGCTTAAAAAACATATAGAACACATGGAACCAAACCTTATACCTACCCCTAAGGTTATAACTTCTCTATCTAACTGCCTATGTAAAATTTCAAGAACATACCTAGCACATATTCCATGGAGATGTGTCAACATTAACACTATAGACTTAAAATGACATTCAAATGTTTTTTTTAATATCTTTTCATGCTATCACAACTTATAATATCATATGAATTATTCCTCCTACAACTATGAATGCAAATAACTAATAAATATTTCAAACAATCCTTCTAAGTACCTAATTAAATATCATTACCAGCTCACATACTTCATGAACCCTTCATAGACATGTAACTTATCATTATAGTTCACAACAACTATTGTACCTTATCATGATGTATTAGATCAAACCTATATGTGTCCTGCATCTCACTTAGTTTTATATACTAAGGACAATAATCAATAAATATCCCTCCTTAACACATTTCCATTATAGACAACACCAAGAATACTCATGTACATATTGTAACCATACATAATTGACCTTATAACTCTGCTACCACTCCATAAATAAACTAATAAATTATACCTCAGATTATGATGTCTTTGCACCCTTTCTATATACCCTCATCAATCTACAATTCTTCATTCTAGGCCAAAATATCCTTACAAATGATATTGACTTCCTATACACCTATTAGAGAAACCATAACAAACCCAAGAAACCATATACATACTTGAAACTATGATTATCATTTGAAGGACTTATCTCTTTGTGTCTCATAGATCTAATCATGCTTTATGCTACTCCATACCTCTTACAATATGAATAAACAGTCCAAAGGCATCTCAAACATGAATCAAGGACAAAAAAATCATCAGATAGACCCAATCAAATCACTCAGATACCTAGAGAGCATAAAAATAGTTTACCTCTGATGGTCTGATCAAGTCATCATATAAAATTACTGACTTGCACTTCATGAATCTAACATCCTTGTTAACTGTTAGCACTAAATCATTTTAAAAATATTAAAGACCTTCAATAATAATGAGCATATTACAGATTCATGAGTGCACTCTTGTAACATCATACACCACACCCTTCATCCTCCCACTTAACACCATGTTGCATATGGATGTCAAATGCCTTTATGAATCCTATTAGAGACATCCTTCTACATAAGGACTCTAGAAAAACAAATTGAAGAGGTCCCAAGCCCTCTTTAATACTTGAGTCTCAACTTTTCCTTCTTTCTTATGGTTTTCACCCTAAGGATCTCCATGATTAACTTTAACATATACTATAGGAGGAATAACATTGCTGGTTCTAGTCTCCCAAAACCTTTCATGTCTCTTATTTTGCACTTTAGGTGTCTAAAACCACCTGATTTTACCTGAAGTACAATAATAACAGTCTCTAGCTATATTTCCAATATTATTACAATTGAATTATACTTTCTTATTCATACCTCTTGGACCTTCTCTCTAAAATTGACTAGAGGATTCATATAGGTAGTACTTGGCAATGTGTCCCTTCTGTTGACCATTAAAAGAAGTGACATTCCTTGATTTCTCATCTCTATTATCCCTATATGGGTGATCATCTATAACAAACAGCCTAGATTCCTTTTCCTTATGTCCAAGGCCATTACAAGTATTATAATAGCCATTAAAGGATATTTCATACTTTGATGCATTGGGTTACCTCATAAAATTTGTCTTCACATTGACTTTGACATTTTTCTCCTTTTACTCCTCTTTAGTTCTTTTACATTACTTCTTTTCCTTTTATTTATTACTTGATACCCAATCATTTCTTGTCTTCTATAGACCTTTAAATGCATCAGAGATCATCAAGGTCCTTATTTCTATTTTCAAACTTTTGAAATCTTTTAGCTCTCTTAAGTGCCTTAGATAGTTCTCCCTTTATAAGTATCACCTCTTCCTCTTTGGATTACAAGCTTAAAATAATGGAACACATATGCACTTCTAAATTTTTGACCGTTTTATATATATTATTTTTCATAGACCAATATTTCTCCTATAGGTCATGGATCATTGCTTCATACTCCTTGAATTGAGTTCTCAACTTCTTGTTGCTTTTTTCAGCATGCTTTAGCTTTGTCTAAGCACACATTAGTTCAATATAAATGGCATCTATTTATTCTTCATCCTCAGTGTGCATAGAGCCAAAAATTAATATTAAGCCATCAATCATAGATCTCATAGAATATTTATCCATGAACAATACCTCTTCACCTTCCTCTTCATGCTCAGATTTAGAGTTAGATTCAGAAGTATCATCACAACTACTTACCTCAGATAAAACAAACTCTTTCTTTAAATAGAATATATTCTTAGTATTTTCCTTGGTGTCAATCCTATTTCATTTTTTATTTCCCATGTCAAACCTATAGGTCTTCTTGTCATCATATCTGTCATTCTCATCATTAGTTTCATCCTTGAGATTACGAGAAAAATTAATAACAAAATGGGCCTACTTATCCACAATTAAAGAATTTAAAAGGGATTTTACATTTATACTTGTCATCTCTCAAAAGTGCACCCTATAGAGAGATGGGTGCAGGTGTTCTAAGCTTGCAAAATTTATGTCTCTCTTTCATAGATATAGTGGAAACACCAAAGGTCTATGGGTATACCTATTTTGAGGTGAGTCTCTGGTGTCAATGCCGGTTCCTTATTGATGTATCCTAAAATGATTTTATGGAGTTTTAGGGTTAAAGAAAACTGTAAAAAAAAATTCAAAACTGAAGTGATACACCAAACTTGTATGAGGTCTTCGAATGAGTACATGCACAATTGATATGAGAATGAATTCTTGATGCACAAGCCAACAGTTTTTTATAGAATATTAAAGTCAAACACTTTTATGCATTGAGGGAAAGTATCACAACAATACTGCTAAGCTAAACATACACATTAATATCATGTAAAAATTATTGAATTCACGATACGGTAAGATGATTAATGATGGAATTCAACATTCACAAGATTAATGGAATATACACAAGACTGCAAATAATTGGAAAGGTAGAAAATACTTCTCATTCAGAGGGAGAAACTAGAAAAATCTACTTCAACACTTCTGTATCTAAAATTCCTCCTTTGTGCTTTGTCAAGGCACCCAATATATAACAAAAATTATTTCCCACCCCTCCTAAAAATAGGCTAAAATTTTACTCACCAATCCATCCTATTTTTATCCTTTATTTAAAATAAAATAAACATGCTAATACATTGAGGCATTAATAGCCTTTGGTTATAAATTAATCAACTGCAGTTGACTATTCTATTTTTAAGAAAAAGCATGGGTGAATAATTTTCCAATAATAAATCTTGCTTGATGAGCAAGTCTCCTTCTTTGTGCATGCAAATTCTGTCTTTTGTGGCTGATGTGATATCTGTAACTTTTCCTTTAGATGAAAAATTAATTCCCTCTGTAAGTGAAAATAATACCTTTGATCTCCAATACTTAGCAAGAAAAACTCCAATCCACCGTGGGGACCACTGTGAGCACATGTGCAACCATAATCAACTCTTATTTGTGAAAAGTAAGGTATCAAGTCTTCAAAAGGTTGTTTGCATTCTGATGTTGACCTCTACTCTATCTCCTTGTGATCATATGAATAATTACATTCTAAGTCATTTTCAAACCATCCCATCAATGGGGACCACATTTGATGTGCATACTTGTCTTCCTCATGAATGTTTACCACTCTTGTGGACTTAACACATTATTATGTTTTAAAATAAAACAAGGGGTCAATTTGTGAACATTTATCACACTATACTTGGCCACCTTTGATTATTCAACACCATGATCACAGGATTCATTAGGTTTGATTGGAATATTTGACCACCTTTGCATAACATGTGACATACTATAATAGTCTGCCACCTTTTCGATTATCATTTCCTTGTATTTTACTTGTCGACTTTTTGTATTTTGAATGGACTAAGGTTTAGACTTTACCTTTTGGGTGATCATTGTTGTCGGCATTTTCATCATGGTGTTTGGACTATATTTTGGGATCCCTTTTTGATATGTAAAATTCGAGTGATTTAGAAGGGGCATGGGGCCAACCCCCCGTGGCGACGACTCACCCATTCACCCTCTACGCTAGCACTTTGCTTTTAATACATTGGCCCCTGTGATTTCGCCATGACCGTTAATTTCTCTAGAATTCTCCCTCACCGTTGATCATACGTGGGAGCATGTGATTTCCTATGATCTATTTAAAGTGCATTAACACTTGTCTTAAGGCTTGGGCCCTCTCATCCATTGATATTTATGTATTTTGAGTCACTTTCGTTGATTACTATGGGTGAGTTATATTATCTCTGGATTACATCAAACTCTGTCTTGATTCTTGATCATTGATTCTTGGTACTGTTGTATCTTAGGACATCATTATCACACCCTCGGTTAGGGTTTTAACCTTTCAATTAAAGCGGTTGGTGACATTGTAACCATGGTGGTTTGTTTTGAATATTGTATCGATCCTTGATTGTTGATTTTGGTGCTTGGTTGAATGTTGATCATCGATGCTAACTCAGGAGTGAGTTTGGTTGAGCCATGGTTAAGTTGGGTGAGTTAAATCAACTTTAACCCCATTCATTTATTCACTTTGCACTTTGGCTTGCGGGTGAATCCCTGGAAATTGTTTTACCCGATGCCATTGTTGAAGCTTGATTCTTCTGCAGGAATGGTTCTCTGTCGTTGTTTTCTTCTCTTGAGCTCTCTGTAAGGTCTTATGGCCACCATTTTCTGTTTATTCAAGATTTGTGTTGGTTCTGTGAGGTCTTTGTATTAAAATAATGGCTACTGGCTCTATGGGTTTGAGCTCGAATCTATGGGTTTGTCTGATTTATTTTCTCTCAAAATTTCAAGGTGAAACATTGTGGTCATGACCATGTATTTGTTTATTTCTTTGAGCTATGGAGAACTCTGTAAATTCATATTTACGAAGCGCTATGCATGTATCTTTTGTCTCTAATCTGTTAGAGCTTTCTGATAAATCTTTTAAGGAAATTCCGCCATTGTTGAAGCCTTGAGCTTAGAATTGTGTTATTTTTAGCTTGTAAAGTTCTTGGGGGCTTGAACACTTGCATCTCTTGTCATTTTGAGTTTTCTATTTAGCCTCTGTGGAGGAGTTCATGATCTCAACTTCTTTGAGTTTCTTCATGGCTGTAGAATGGTCTCCTTTTCTTGATTATTCCCGAGCTTCTTTCTACAAGGCTTTTGATATGTTTTCGAGTTTTACGAGTGAGTCATAGTTTGATGATGGCCACCATGAGTGGTTACAGGTGAGCTAATTTTTCTCTCACACATGTACACTTCCATTTTCATTTTCTTCCTTGGATATGCACTAAAATTTTTCAAAATATTTGTAGGTTCTGTGATTTCTTGCATGGCTTCGATCTCCGAGATCTCAAATGTAAATGGGTCATCATTTTTTCCACTCTGCCTTTTGAGGGCTCGATAGCTCAAATTTAATCAGTGATTTCTTTCTTGTTTCTCTAATTTATTGATAAATTACCCATATTTGGCTATATGAATTTATGCTCTCTTTGTTATTTATATGAAACCACCTTGAGCTTTCTATGAGTTGACTCCTTTTAAAGCTTCCCTTAATCATTCTTTATTATCATGATTTTGTTAATCATGGTTCAAGGATGACATTACTTCCACTTATTGTAGCATTTTTTGACTATTTTCAATTGTGTTTTAACATATTTGTGCACTTCTTAGTGAATTTATGTTCATATCTTGTTAGCTCTTATTGTTTCTAAAATCTCTCCATATTTGTTCTCTATTTCACCTTTTAAGCTTCTCTGGTTACTTTATCTCGGCTCTTTGTTGTTTTGGATGAGTTCATAAAAGTCATTTGAAAACTCCTACCTTCTATAAATGTTAATTTTCTTTCTTTTAAGCTGGAAAATGTACCCTTCATCTTTTGAATTATGGCTTGTTGTTAGAAGATGAAATATGATAACTGTTATCTTGATCATGCCATGCATTTTCTGCTTTCTGAATTACTACTTGATTTACATACAAATTTTAAAGCATGTATTAGTTTAAAAACTAGCATTAGGGAAAGATGTAAAATGTCCATTTTACATGGTGAATCCCTGTCAAAATTTTCTCATATTTCTTTCTCATTATGTTTCAGCTATAATCTTATCTTTATAGGTAACTTTAGCCTTTATATTCTGATTCTTCTGCTTCACCTATTTGAAAATATGAAACATGTACTATTATCTTTGAGTGGAAGTAAGCATGCAAGTCTCTCCTTTGATCTGCACTGTAATTTCTTCTATTTCTAGAATAGCTACTAAACTTTGAGTTACATTCTTCCATCATACCAGTATGTACTTGTAATAATCTACTTTATGTACCATAGGATAGAAGTCATTGAAGTCTAAAATCTTTATCCAACAGTGAGGACTGTAAGACATGGTTTTATTTTCTTCATCACTACAACCTATACCTGCACACTTACGAAAATAGTTAAAAAGTATTTAGGCTTTTTGGCCTCTCTTATGTTCCATTTTTCTCTTTTCTTCTCTCTCCTTATTTCTGAGTGAATAAATCATGTATGCTATAACAAACAATTACTTTTATCATTTGTGCCTTTGATTCTCATGTAATTTATACCTCTTGTTATTTAAGAGATTCATCTACACGAATTTAGATAGTATAGGAATATGGATTAACCCTGAGCTCAACTCTGACATTTTTTCTTTTTTATTTTTAGGTACAATTTCCTTAAGCAACAAAATGAAGATGGAACAAAGATGGAGATGGAGATGCATCAAAAAAAGTAAAAAAAACCCCCAAGGCAATGAGGTCAGACAAAAGTGACACAGACCCAGATCTAAATCTGCCATCAAAAATCCATGAAGCATGACATCTTTATACCTACAAATGTGAAATGTTGAAATACATGCACATGAAACAAAAAATAAATGGAGAGGCACATAGAAACAACAAAGCATGAGGAAGGGTTAAAGAACACCACAAAAACAAAATTTTATTTCTCTATGAGGTTCACAGACCATTACATAGATTCTCAGAGGCACAAATATGCTTTCTAGGTGTAGGAGAAGGCTTACAGCTCAAATGGAGTTAGGAAACAAATTTTACAAAGTTTCCCCACATCCCAGAATGTCTCTCCCCTCTCAAATGAGAATTTTTTACAATATATAGATGATGAAAACCAGAGATAATGAAGAGAAACTCAAATCTACTCTTAAAGTCCAACCACCAACCATTAATGCCCCTACAAATCCACCTATAATCTATCAATTCTACCTCTCTATGTCTACTTGGTGTGTTGAAGAAGGAAGAAAGGAAAATCAAATAAAATCTGATCTGGTAGTTGAAGCAATCAGAGCCTTCATTAATGGCATGAAAGATATTTTCCTATTTTTCACCCACCCAACCTTGTCAAAATTTAATTTTAGGATTCCATGGTCTAGAGGAGGTCGAGAAATTTCCAAAAAGTCTTCTCTTTCTTAAATCCGAGCTTCTAGTCAAAATATATGGTCGTATGAAGATTCTGCATCGATATTGTGCAAAATGGTGAAAACGTAATCCTAGCAAAGTGGATCCGCGGACCCGAAAATACAAACTTCACTTTTCATGAAAAGAGGAAAAAATCACAAAACCTCCCACAACTGCGTAGGCACGAAATTCACTTTTTCCCAAAATATTCCGCGATGCCGGCAACCTTAAACAACTTTTTACATTTGGCGAATGTCTTAACCTCCTCGGGCAGGCGGGCACGCACTTACAAACTGCACTTTTTTGAACATTTGGCAAAAAATGCAAAAAAACTCCCATTGTTGCAATATGTCACTTTATTATTGTTCCAAAAATTCATATTTGGGCCCGCTGATTCCCACATTCAATGTCCACATTTGGATGAACAAGTCTTCCCCAGGCCCGCCATTTGCCCGCTTTTGGCTGAAAAAATTCTTTCAAGTCCCGCCTTCCCACATGTAATTGAGGTTTAACACGTGGCTTCTCCAAGCATCACGTGGAGGTGTGACTTACATTTTATGCTTTACTCCTAATTTTGAAAAAACATCCAAATAAATTCAAACTTCCTCTAGTGACCCACCTTCCTACTTTGACTTGAATTCTATGGCCATCATGTAGAAGTTCGCGCACGTTTGGGGACCTCTTTTGGATTTTACTTTTGCAAAAGTTGTACCGAAGATACATGTGGCTCCTTCCATGAGTTTGAATGTTTCTTTGCCAGTTTTTCCAAAGTCCCTTTTGTTCGGAAAGGCCATATGTCTAACCTGAGACACGTGGAGGTTCAACACTTATTTGGGACTGTCCCTCTGGATTCTACCTTTGAAGTTGCAACCCGAGCAAAACATGTGGTACCTTCCGCTAGGCTCTTCTATACTTAACCAGATTTAGGGCTGGTTCAAATTTCAGACTTTATTGACCATGTGGCGGGTTGGCGCTAGTTTAGGAACTGCACTTCTTTGGGCCGTGCCATTTGAAATTGTGCCGTCTGAGACACGTGGCACCTATCTGATTGGTTCAATAATAGTCTATTTGAGAAACATTCCATTCAACGGCGGAAGTTCTACCCCTTGACTTCTTCTTTTTTGGGCCTTGGGACATGTAGAAGCATCTATGATTTTTTGGGGGACCATCCTGTAAGGACTTCGACCCTTGAAGGTGTGCCAACTTAGACATGTGGAGGATTTCGCCGGTCCTTTCATACTTAGTCAATTTGGGCCCATTTTACCATTTGACTATCTGTTGGACCCTGACTACGTGGAGGGTTGGTGCCAGTTTGAGAACCCACTCTTATCGACCTAGCTTTGGTGTTGTGCTGATGAGACATGTGTAGGCTTCCACTGACCCTTCTTATACTTAGTTCAATTTGAGCCCGCTCTGTCCCATTTTTTGACTCTGGCCATGTGGTGAACCTACACTTGTTTGGGGTCTCCATTTTGGATTCTATCCTTGGAGTTGTGCTGATAAGGCACGTGGCATCCCTCTGTAGGTCTGTAGAATTTTCAACGTGCCGATGAGACCTCCCTTTAGAACTAGGACACTTGGAAGCTTCATGCTCATTTAGGGACTGTCCCTTGGGTATCACTTTTGAAGTTGTGCCGATTGGATGCGTGGAGGCTCAGCACACATTTAGGAACCCGCCCTTTGGGTCTCACTTCTGAAGTTGCACTGAATTGGACACATTGGAGGCTCAACGCACATTTGGGACCTTCCCTTTTGATGTGTTCTTTTGGAATTGCATCGTGCAGACATGTGGCTTGCCTAGTCTATGAGTCTGCTATTCGGCCCCGAGTTGACTCGTATGTGGCTAAGTCTAATTAAACTTCAATCCCTTTTGACTAAATTCTTCACCTGTGAGCCTCTGGTTTCTTTGACCCTGTTTGATTACCATTGTCAAGCTTTCTCCTCCATTGTAGAGTCTTGCATGTCCCTCATATTTGGATTTGAATGTGAGCTCACTAGGATAGAGCCAACCCGTAGGTTTTCTTCTCTACAAGATCGTGTTTGACCAATTTTGCATGGGGGAAAGGATTGGGATCAACAGTTTCATTAGCATCTTTCACGGCTATTACTTCAGTCCAACATGTAAAGTATTATGTAGTAGTCAAAATACATTTGTGTTCTTGTGACGAAGGTTGGTTTATCATGCCAAGAAATTCAAGACCCCACTGCATAAAACGCTGGTCAACTGAAGTAGGCTGTAAGGGAAGTGAAGCTAAACATTATTTTCTCAATAAAGATATCACATTTCTTACACTTTCTAATCCATTCAAAAAAATATTTCAATATGCTGGGCCAATTGTAACCAGATTTCATATAAGGTTGTGGTCCATGTTGAAAAATGACCTCCTATAGGTCCTTCATGGAATTTAGATAATAATCACTTAATTCTATCATAATCAACACATCACAAAAAGATTTCATTTATATCTTTTTTGAATAACACACCATCAATAAAAACGTAAGGCACAACTTGTAACCTGAAATAACTTCATTTATTCTTTTCCATACCTTCCAGATAAGTGCCATGCTGTAGATAGTTAACTAAATCAATCATCCATCTTGATTCCTGAACTTATTGAGCATGTTCGGGTTTCTCATTTTCTGGTTGCACCATGACGTATGATTGCTGATACGTATCTTCAGCATGTTGTTTTAGATCTTCTGATTATGCAACCTATTGTTTTTCCATATCACCAATTAGATGTTCACAACAAACATTTACCTCAAATTGTCTTTGCAACACGGATATAAACATCGTATTCTATGACTTTCATTATCCAGCCTACTCTTTTTTCATTCAATTATTTATTTAACAAGAAATATTTTACACTTGGATGAGAAACAAGAACATGAATTTTGTTATTTGAAAGTATGTACTTAAAAATTATTTAGTCCTATGACTACTAAAAGTACTTATTTTTCAAGAAAGGTTTACCTTGTTTCGGAATCATGTAAACTTTGTCCAAAGAAAGCAATTAGCTGTTTGATATTTTCATCATTAACCTGAGCTAATATGGCTAAGATTGTTTCAGCTCATGCAAGTGCATACATTGTAAAATATTTATCAAAATTTGGATTTGCAAGAGTAGGATCTTGAGAGATGGCTACTTTAATTGTTTCAAATCCTTCTCTCCCTTTGGCTGTCCAAGAGAAAGTCTTCTCCTTCTTTAACATAATTGTCAATGGTTTAACCAATGCTGTAAAATATGGAACAAATCTTCTAACAAAGTTGATTTTTCCTAGAAATCTCTGTAATGCCTTCTTGTGATGAGGCAATGATAGTTGTGATATGGCTCTAATTCTGAAAGGGTCAATTACTAAACCTTGTTTAGAAACAATATGACCAAGCAATTTACCTTGATGTACTGGAAATATAAACTTTTTGGGATTCAAAGATATTCCAAACTGTCTGCATAAATGGAAAATTTTCCTTAGATGTATTTGATGCTCATCTGAATTTTTTGAAAATACAGTAACATCATTTAAATAAACTAGGATGCATTTATTTAACAAGCTATGGAAAGCCATATTCATTACATGTTGAAACATTGCACCATCATTTGAAAGGCCAAAATACATTCTTTTGCAAGCATTAGTACCCCAATTGGTGGTAAAAACTATTTTGTACCTATCTTCTTCTCGGACTAGAATCTGGTTATATCCAATGTAACCTTCCATAAGAGATAATCTATTAGAACCAGAAACTGTTCTTAAAATATGATCCATATTAGGTAGTGGGTAATGATCTTTTAATGAAGCTTTGTTAAGATCTCAGAAATCCACACATAATCTGATTTCTCCTTTCTTTTTTCGAACCAAAACAAGATTCAATACCCAAATTGAATGCTTAACTGGAAAGATGATACCTGATTTGATCAAATTAGATAATTCTTTCCTCATTAGAGGCTCTATCTTGGGATTCACAGGCCTCTTTTTTTGCCTAACTGGATTAGAATTTTGATGTAATTCAATAGTATACCGTGAAAAACAAGTATCAAACCCTTTCAGGTCTTGGTATTTCCAAGCGAAAACATCCTTAAATTCCTTGTAAAGATTAATAAAGGAATGTTTTTCAGCTAGAGAACATACCTTTATGAGAAACTAATTTTTTGCTTCATCGACTGAGATCTCTTCATAATTATTAGCATGTGTTGAAATCTTATTTTTTTCTTTCCTTAACTGATCATCAGTGCTGAAGGATGTCTTCCAATGTGACCAAGCATTGAGGTAGTTTATTCATCTTTAACTGAAACAATCTGGTCACCATATAAGTGCTGTAATTTATCTTGATTTACTGTAGAAAATTTAGCTTCTTGTTACAAAAACCTGACAAATCTGCTCATCATTTTCGAAAACCTACCAATTCAAATCATTATCAGGTATAGAAAGGCCTAGACAATAAGCTTTATGTGAGGTTGAATCTCATTGTTTTTAATCTTTTTCAACACTTCAAAACTGACACCAATCGCTAAAAGTCTATCTACATGCTTATTTTCTGTTCTAGGAATGGACTGAATATTAGTAGCATTGAAATCTTCCATTAAGTTTGAAAACTCTATGTATATAAGACTTCATTAGTGGATTCTAACAAACATTGAAATTTCTTACTTGGTTGATAACCAACTTAGAATCACCAAAAATCTGTAACATGCTGATACCTCTTTTTCTGGCCCAAATTAAGCCATGAATTAATGCTTCGTATTCAGCTACATTACAAGTTCATGAAAATTGGAGACTCAAAGATAAAAAATACCTTTCATGTTTATGGGGGAATTGAGAATCAAACCTGCTCCTTATCCTTTCTTGTTCTTAGCTCCATGAAAATGAAGCTTTGAAATCCCTTTTACTGCATTTTTTGTTTTGGACATCAAGTGAATTGGCGTGTTTTCCTCATGAAAGCAATACACACCAAAAAAATTTTCTTCAACTTATTTTAAAGGATCATGATTGTGTTCTTCATGTGTATTTTCATCCATAAACAGATTAGAAACACCATCTAATGTTGAAACATGAGTTGTATTATCGAAATAAGATTGGTCTAAGGCTTCATAATTAGCTAATGCATTAGAAGCGTGAGGCTCAATGAGAAATTTGACATATAGTTTAGAATTGATAGTAACTTTGGTTTCATAACATGTAGTGAAAAAAAAGGACCAATCTGAAGAGAGATAACATCCTATTTTTACTGTGAAATCTCTAGATAAACATATAGCGAAATAAGGAGGTAAATCCACAACAGTAATATCTTTCAAAATGGAAACATTTGGGCAAGTATGCAATGTTACCTCCAAATTTATGATGACACCAACTGTATTCATGTTACAGTTGCATTAAGTTGTAGCAAACTCTTCTCTGTAGGTTCATAATGCAAACCCAATTTTTATGTAATTGTTTTTGGCATAACTGTGTTGTTTGCACCACTTTCAACCATATAGTTATGAACAAGATGTTCTCTAATAATCAGTGAAAAATAAAATGGTGGTGGTTTCTTGATGTATTAGGCATTTAAAACCTTTTGAACCATGCATTTAACTTATTTAATGCGGTCATGTTCCATTGTTCCAAGAACCATATCTGTTTTCTGAACTTCCTTTTCTGTTGTTTTTGAAGAAATCTACAGCTTAGAAAGTTTGCGAGAGAGTAACTCTTGCTATTTTAGAATACTTAGAGCATCCCACATTGATATTTTAACATTATGCTTTTTCATTACATCCACAATGTTAAAAGAAACAACAATTTTAGAAACAAACTCTACTAGTTTTAGCATAAGCTTTAGCGAAAACTGATTCTGCTTTAGCTACTTTTGATATCTGAGGTATAAATAACCTTCTTGGATCGGGTCTGCATAGTTGTTTTTATTTCTCTTTACCAGCTGAAATACTTGCTATTTTTTGTGGAACAATAGACTTGCTAGCTGATTTTTGACCTGCAGTTGTTGTTTTGTCACTGACTGTGGGAAGAATAGGCCTAAATTTCTATTTTTGACTTTCTTGGGCCTTTTCTTGAGCTTGAGTAGTAATTGAAATGAAATCATCCTCACTATAACTGAATAAGTTCTATTCAGGTTCTTTTTGAACATGAGTTTCTTTCTTCCCACCCTCCATTTGAGGCATGAACAATGTCTCAGGTTGATGTTGTGCAATAAGAATTATGTTTAGAAAAGCATTTGGGAAACTTGTAGCTGAATGAGGTTGATTACAAGGTTGACACAATTCTTCGGTAGCCATATTAACTAGGACTAAAGCATTAGATGGAGTAGGAACATTTGGATCAAACTGCCTCTGCCGATAAGGTCACCTGTAATTTTGATTTTGTTGGTTTTGTTGATAAGGAGCTTGATAAGGACTACTAGGTAGTGAAAGTCTATTTTTAATTTAATTCAACTTGTTTCGCATAGTCTACAAAGCTTTAGATACGTCATCTGATGGGGCTATAATAGTAGGTTCTATAATTGTGATAAGCTCTGGGATATGTGCTAGATCTACAAAAAAAGGCATTAATGGCCTTGGTGCTAACTTTCTAGCTTGAATAAGACTATTTTCATCTTAGATAGAAATATCATAGGCTGCTGGGAGAGTCTCTCCTCCCATAGACTGAATCATAATTGAAATATCACTATTTAATGCTCTAAGATAATAAAGAAAAGCATGATCACTTTGAGGCTTAACAATTGCAAGGATCCTTTCCCATGTTCTAGAAAAACAAATGTTGAAACTAGACATAAATTCATGAGGATATCTTCTAATGGTAGACAATTGTTCTATGACATATAAATTATCTAAATTATCTTGAAATTGTTTGAACAATTTACCACCTAACTCATCCCAAGTTCTTATGCTTCCAATCTCTAAATTTATATACCATTGCAAGGCTTTCCCTTTAAAGGATGCAGTTAAAAGTCTTAAGGCCACATCTTCATGGGTTATGTTATGAACTGAACATAGGGCTGCAACATCTTTGATATGGTCTGTTTGTGTAACCTGATTTTCACCGGTGAATGTAGGAAAGCTTTTCATGGAAGCATTAGGGATATCATGATAAACTGCAATTACTAATGGGCTGCCATTAGTAAAGGTCAAAAAATTCCTAGGTGGTTGAATAGACATTTCAAAAAAAAGGATCTCAATAGAGAAATTGATATGTGGTGAAGGAAGATTAGGAGGAGGGTTATCAAAACCAAGCCTATTATAAGGTAAAGTATTACCAAATCTTCTACATCTTGCAGAATTCAAAGACCTAAAGAAATAAACTCGGAAGCAATTCCTCTTACAAATGATCTTATAGTAACTTTAGGAATGGAACATGCTATAAAACTGGTTTGAAATTAGATTTATGGAATCTCCAAATAAATCTTCAAATCTTTAGAATAAATTGGTGTCACTTGTTGATCAAAAAGTAACTTTTTCTTACTATGATTCTACTATAAATTATTGTAACTAGATCATAGATCTGATTTGTTTTCCCACCAGGCATTCCAAAAATTGTTATCTCTCGAAAGTGCACCCGATAGATAGATGGTTGCATGTGTTTTAAGCTTACAAAATTTATCTCTCTCTTTTATAGATATGTTGGTCATCAGATAGGACTTTACGAAGAGCAACAGTCAGGGGACAAGAAGTCCCTCCTCTTTAATGGGAGAGGTTCCCTTATTCAGAAACGAACTTATTTACAAATGTACAAAACATGATTTGTTGGTTAAACTTGGATATCACGAAAGTGTTTTCTATGAAGATCATCAATTACAAAAGGACTGAGGAAATGAGAGTACGGGAAAGAGTAGAAAGGCAACATGCATAATTATAGATATCAGAGTAATTCTTTATGTATGCGAAAGTCACAGTGAATTAAAACAAGATCATTCGTATTGAATAAATAAGATGGAATTTAAAGACAAAAAGTTTTGTAAATAACATCTTCTTAGAACACGAAAGTTTCTTAGCATAAAAAAGATTCATTAATCAAGGACACAAAGTTCCTTCTTGGTTATACAAGATTACCAAGCTTGTAAAGTTGAAGAGTATGCAATCGGTAAGACTAACGAGCTTGAGACAAATGATCTTCACAAAGAAAATAAATGAAAACTTAGGAATAACAGAGATCAGATAGACAAAGAATGGAAAAGTCCTTCTGTATTGATTTCTTTGTAATCTATTTACACTTTCAAAAAATATGCCAAGTTCTTTCCTCTTTTCCGAATGGCGTAGAAATACCATTATATAGCTTACAAGTCAGTTACTCTTCGTAACCGTTTCTTTTAACCAAGAATAGTTAAGGACTGCCAACCGCAATACCTCAACCTTTTACAAAGAAAACGGAAAAGAAAGGGAAGAAGAGAAAAGAATGGGGAAGAAGACAGGTGGCCAGTCACTGAGAGGGACCCACTGACTTCAAAATCCGCTGCCTGAACTTCTTTAACGTCTCAGCTATGTCTCTGCCACGAGGGACTGACGTGTTGGTCGTAGACTGAGTCCAAAATCCAAGACACTTCTCCATCTCATTATCAAACTCGATATGAGTATGATAATCTTTTTTTGCTTCTTCAATGGCAAATTGAAGAGAGCAAATCTCCTTCATTTTCTCCTTGGAGATGGAACTTTCCTTGAATAGGTTATCTTTGACAAAATCTCTGAATTGAGCTTTGATTTCTTGCAAGGAAAGGGAAGTACCAGAAGTCTCATCCTGAAGATGACAGTGTATATCTTTGAAAGCAGAGACCACTAGTGTCTTGAAAGCTTCACCCTTCTGCAAACTTTTCTTTAGCTCTCCCAAAGCCTCCTCCAGAACTCTGATCTTCCACTCCACACTATAGACCCAGGACTTCGACAGATTATCCTTTGCATCATCAAAGACTTTACTCTCCAACAGAACGTTCTCATCTGCTTGTCCCATGAGTCGGTGGTCTACTATGCAACTGCTCTAGAGTTTGAGCTCTTTATCCATGATATTGATAGTGGAGGAGAGCTTCAGTTGTACATTGCTCACCTTTTCGTGGAGTTTGAAAGCTTCATCGATGAAGTTTAATCCAACAACAAGCATGTTATCCACCAGGGCTTCAATAGCTCTGCCATAGATAGAATACTTGTGCATATCTTTGATACTCTGCACTTCATCTTGGCTTAGAATTACAGGAGGTGGGAGAGTAGTCAATGGGGTAGGGTCTAAAAATTTGTCCTTAGACAAAAGAGACTTGATGAAACCTGTGAGAACCTGGGCCTGTTCTTCCAACTGTTCAATAGTTTATTGCCCTTTCTCTACCCTCCTAATGACTCTTGTGATTGTTTCCTGGAGGTTGTGAATTTCACCTTCAGGGGTAGACTCTCCCATTGGGATTCTCGAGAGCTCTAAGTCAGATACCTGCAAGTCCTGCTCTGATTTATCCCTTGTAGGCTTGGCAATCTCCAGGAATTGTTGACCTTGAGCATCAGATACTATTCTAGAGATAACCTTGGCTCTCTTAGCATGAGAAGGAGTGGTGCCCAACAAGGCTGCAACGACATCAAAATTTGGTCCTGAGCTTTGGGAGGAAAATTTCCTCTTCCTTTTGTCAACCAAAGGTTGCACCCATGCAAAAGAGGAAGAGGAATCAGCAGGAGGGGCAAGGGGACCAAGAGACAGAGAGCTCATGACGCTCAAGGTCTACGCAGCTGTTGACTCGAGTTGAGAAGTGAGTGGGGCACTTGGGGCAATTGCCGCAGAAGAGTCAACATCACCTGAAAGCTCAGTGCTCTAGATTTCTTTATCTTTATCAGCTGGATCTTCAGGAGCACTTGCAAGAGTTGGTATTTTGCTTTCTTCACTTTCACTGAGAACAATGATGTTCTATGGTCCCATAGGCAACTCTGCTTGCTTTCTTTGAGGGTCACTTTCCACAGGCTCCTTCTTAACCTCCTTGAGCTTTTTTTGGTACACTTGAGTGGATGAAGAAGGAGTAGAAGCTGCAGGTCCTTGTATTGATGAAGCAGGAGGGGTCTTCACTGGTGTTTTTGACCTTGGAATAGATGCTTCTCTTCTTGGTGTTGAAGCATCCTTAGAAGAGGATTCTCCTGAATGCCTCCTGAATTCTTGAACCATCCTGTCAAACCAGACCTTAGTCCTGACTAAGACTGGAGCAAGGATCTCAGCCAGATCATCCCTCTCTTTCCCGTTCCAATCCAGGTCCTCCAAAGGAGTGTGCTTAATCACATTTTCATATTCATACGAGTATAGATCAAAATTGTCATCCTGGAGACCTTCAAGAACTTGGTATAGACCGAGTTCTTGGATCAATTGTAGGGAGAACCTGCCACAATGCCTTCTCCTGGCCTCAAAATCATCTGCACAGTCAGCCCAGTAGTCTTCTGTATCTGCCCTATGATGGTAGATTATCTTGATGTTCTGTTCAATAAACTTCTTCAAGTCAAAGTAGGTTCTTGGCTTGAAGAAATGAACGGTGATAGGTACCAGGGATCTCTCTATGTTCTGAGCATCCAGAGCTGTTTTGCAAGTGTAGTTTCCCAGAGAGATGGGAAAGTGCAATCCAGAAATCTTATTATCTCTGCAAGTTCTGTGCAACTTGTCTAGTTGCCTGCATATTTCTATCAAGGCCATTTTATCATTGCAAAACATGGGAAGCCGCAGAGGAGTGCTCTCATAGCCAGCAAGCCTGATATAAGAAAATTTGCTGAATTGGATGAAATAAGCACCATATTGAGATATCAGGTTCATGGCTTCATCTGAAAACCTTCTAGCAATATCACCTTTGAGCAGTCTGACCACGTACATGGTGAAAGCATCATTGACCCTTCTGAAATTACGATTGTTGGTTTCCAGGGTGAACTGCGGGCAGTAAGCATATACTGGATCATCTTTGTGAGCGTCGATGTAAGAAAAGCCAAACCATTGCCGTGACGCTGCTAGGGTATACATCAAGTATGAAGTCATATAGAACTTCTTCGTTTGCTGCACATTGGACAGCTGCTCCGTCAAATTCATGCTTATGATTTCCGCCCAATTGATATTTTGCGTTCCTTCGCACACCATGCTGATGAGCGGGCACATCTAGAAATGAAATTCGTTGGTAGAGGGCAAACCCATAACCCGAGCCAGCAAGATTATGAAGTCTGACAACTCTTCATTGAAATCTGCTCAGAAGAGGGTTTTGGTCAGATGAGAAGCTCCTTTCTTAGGGTTCTTCAGCCAGGACTTCGCCACTCGTGCCTTATATTTGTCATTGTCTTGGTCGAACAGGGCCTGTGCTTGATCCCGGGAAACTACTATGACATTATCCATCTCTGGAATCCTCAGAGCAGTGCCAATGGTGGCATCATCCAATTTGGTGATGAGTTCCCCATGTATATTGGGCAATTCGCTCGAAACGGGGTCGAAGTGAGCTCCGCATGAAAGCACGGTATCAGCACACTGTACTGAGATTGGGAAACCTCCAGAAAAAGCCAAACCACTATCGTGAATCATCTGTGCCATTGGTGTAGGGTTTGCGTCCGCCATTCTTGCCCAAAAATTGCTGAAATCAAGATGACGAGCTTCGCTATCCCCAATATTGTGAATGGCAGACTCAAGTGGAGAAATTTTCTCCTGTCCCTGAAATTTGATCTTCATATTGATAGTAGCTAGGAGGACAGAGCCGCAAACCAAACTCGGAAAGGAATTACAGAGGGAGGGGAACACGCGCAGGTTTGCAAATTGCAAGGGTTCGAGCAAAAGATAGCAAGGAAGTAGTGCGAAAAATGCAAAGGGGAAATGCTCATTAAATAGCCGTTTAGGAGAGAGAAAGGCCATGAATGCGCATTTAATACATAACCACCAATTTGAATAAGCATGAAATTCGGGTAGAGCGGGAAAAATAAGCATGAATGACACTTGGTACGCTTGGGACATGTGAGACGCGAATGCGCGAAACACGCGGCTCGGCCGATTTAGGCGAAACAGGGAGAAGACGCACAAATGCATTTTGGGACATTTGGGACGAAAACGCGCGAAGGACGCGGTTTGGGTGTTTCGGCCAAAAATGGAACAAAAGGCCCGTTTGAACTTGGGACACTTTTGTACGCGACTCGGCCGGTTCGGGTTGAAAATGGAACAACTTGCACTTTTTGATTTGGGACATTTGGAACAAGAAAGTGTGAAGTACGCGGTTCGGGTGTTTCGGCCGAAAATGGAACATCTCGCACAATAAGTTTTGGGACACTTGGGACAAAAAGTTCCGACGGGCCCGAAAATGGAACAACTTCGGGGATTTCGGCCGATCGGGGAACAGAATGCACTTTCGTACTTGGGACAGGTGGGACAAAAATGTCTGACAGGCCCGAAATACATACAAAATGACCCAAAACACAGATTTTCTCAATTTTCACGACTTAGGCACTTTAGAGAAAAACACTCATAACTCAAAATTTTGAAATTTTACTCTTATCAGAGCAGGGAATTTTGAGTGGACAACAGTTGGCTCCTTCTGGGGATGACTTGGCATAAATTCAAGGAATGAGACAAGGCAAGAACTTAGACAAACTCAGGAGAAGCAGATCAGTACCTTATCCATTGGGCCACGGAGTCAAAAACAGACCAATACAGAGGACAACACACCAAAACAGAAAAGGAAAGAAAAACAAAAACACTGTACAGAATATACAAGGGACTCCCTAATCACCTAGGACTTGAACAACTTGAGATATTGCCCACTATAAGGAAGTGGGAGAGGAGAACCATCCATGTAATTAAGATAAAAGGAATTCTCACCAGCAAAGTGTCTGATCTTGAAAGGTCCGAGCCATAGGGAATCAAAATTTCCATGGCTGCCACGAGGTTCATGTCTTTTGTCCCATAACAGCACGGTGTCTCCAACTTGGAAATCTCTGAACCTAGCTTTCTTGTCAAACAGGACCTTTACCTTCTACTAGTGAACAGATATCCTATCAGCAACCATCAATCTGTCTTCATTCAGTTTGTGCAGGTACATAATTCTCTTGTCCAGAGCATCACTGAAGCTAGTATCTTCAATGGCCTTCATTAGGTGCAAGGCTGGCAGTTCCACTGTCACTGGCAATTGAGCTTCTACTCCATATACCACTTGAAAAGGAGACATCCCAATAGCTCTCTTTGGTGTAATCCTGTCTGCCCAAAGAGCATCATAGAGCTTCTTGTGCCAGTTTCGTTGAGACTCATTTACTAACTTTCTGATAATAGTCACCAAATTTTTGTTAGTAGATTCTGCTTGCCCATTGCCCTGAGGGTAGTAATCCGAAGAGTGAGCCAAAGAAATGCCATACCCATAGCAGAAGTCCATTATCTCAGCTGAAGAGAAATTCGAGGCATTATCTGTTACAATCTTGTTAGGTACACCATACCTTACCAAGATGTTCTCTTTGATGAAACTGCACACCACTTCAGAAGTAGTGCTCTTGACTGGAATAGCTTCCACCCATTTGGTGAAATAGTCCGTGGCAGTTAGTACATGAGTGTGACCAGCACTAGAAGCAGGATTAAGTGTACCAATGAAGTCCAAACCCCACTGTTGAAATGGTTCCTCAATCACAACTGGCTTGAGAGGCAAAGAAGCCAATTTAGGTCTTCCCACAAAGGTCTGACAAGCCTCACATTTATCCACCCACCTAGATGCATCTCTGAACAAGGAAGGCCAGTAGTATCCTCCACGGAGTATCTTATGAGCTGTAACCATTGATGAATAGTGCCCTCCACATGCCTGATCGTGAAAAGCTGAGAGCAACTTTCTCTGCTGTTCCTTGTCCACACACTTCAAAAATCTCCCATCTAAGCCACGCTTGAACAAAGCATTTTCCCATAATACATATTGCACTGACCTCAATTTAACAGTCCTCTTTTCTTTGGCAGTTAAATGAGAGGGGCATTCCCCATAGGTGAGAAAATGGGCAATGTCAGCATACCATTCGTCAACTGAACTAAGGAACAGAACGGTAGGAAGGCCAACTTTGTTCTCCAATAATTCATGCTTAGCTCCTTCAGCAATGAGCTCACAAAGACCTTTTCCACGAACCAGCTTGGTCGGCTTGATGTCAATGTCATACTCTTGGACCTTAGCAACCCAGTTCCCTCTCTTGGATCCAAATTCTTGTTGTGTGAGGATTGACTTAACAGTTGTATCCGGAACCAATACCATGGAATGAGAGTTGAGGATGTAAAAGCGAAACTGCTTGACAACTTTAACCACTGCAAAAGCATGTTTCTCCATCATGGTGTATTTCAACTCGTGATCTTTCAGAATATAACTCATGAACGCGATTGGTAGCTCATGCTCACTAGAGTCTTCTTGAGTTAACACAGCAGCCAAGGTATTATCTGTAGCATAGCAATAGATGATGAAATCTTTATTAAAATCAGGACAGGCCAAAACTGGAGTTTTAGCGATAGCTCTCTTGATACCTTCAAAGGATTCCTTTCCTTCAGAAGACCAACCAAATGTTTGCTTCCCTTTCATCATCTGAGAAATATTCAAAGTTAATTCTGCAAAATCAGGGATGAATCTTCTCAAGAAATTGATCTTACCGAAGAAGGAGTGCACGCCCTTTTTACTGGTTGGAAGAGGAATTTGCTGGATGGCTTGAACTCGTTCAGGATCAATCTTAATACCATCCTTGGAAACGATGTGCCCTAATAACTTTCCCTCAGTGACACAAAAGACAAATTTTTTAGGGTTCAGAGAGATCCCATGCTCTCTGCATCTCAGCAGAACTGTCTCTAGGTGATCAAAATGATCCGCTCTTGTCTTGGAAAACACTGTCAGGTCATCAAGGTAGATGACAATACACTTCCCTTTTAAGCTTCCAAAAGCCAGATCCATAGCTCTCTGAAAAGTGGCACCAGCATTAATAATCCCAAAAGGCATTCTCTTGTAAGCAAAGGTGCCCCAAGGAGTAGTGAAAGATGTTTTATGTTGATCTACAGTATCAACCTCTACCTGATTATATCCAGAAAATCCATCAAGCATAGATAACATTTCAGATCCTGTTACTGCTTGCAATACTTGATCCATCATGGGCAAAGGATAATTATCTTTCAGAGAAGCCTGATTCAGGTTCCTGAAATCAACACAGATGCGGATCTCACCATTTTTCTTCCTAACAGGCACAATATTTGCAATCCATGTTGAATGGTGAATGGGAAAAATAATTTTAGCCTTCAACAACTTCTGTATCTCCTGAAAGATGGTGTCAGCTATTTTGGGGTTGTATTGCCTCTATTTCTGCTTGAAAGGCTTAATTCCAGGCTTAAGAGGAATAGAGTGCTGCATATCTTTTGGTTTGAAAGCTTTCAAATCTTCATAAGAGTAAGCGAGAACATCCTTATACCTTCTTAGAAGATCAATTGCTTTTCTCCTCTCATCTGCTGTGCAACATTTTCCAATATTTACTAGCTTAGGGTCATTAAAACTCCCAATATCAATCTTATCATACTCAGATGATTGCTGAGGTCCAGTAGAAGCTTTAGATTTCACATACCTGTCATGTTTATCAAATAATTCCTCCAAACTCACCAAACCTTTAGGAATCTTGTTTCCTTTGAGATTGATGCATCCATCTTGATCTGTTTCTTCCCCTTGGGTGACTGCTTGGTCAAAGGGCACATTCTCACGAGGTAGGTTGTCACTTCCCTCAAAATACAGCTGTTCGAAATTACCCTTGAGTTCCAGGAAGGAAAGCAAATGTTGATCATTATTGAAGACTTGCCAGTTATTGGCATTATCAGGTACACTAGGCCGATGGACCATCTCAATGGTGAACTTATCCTGAGAGAAATCAGGATGAGGAATCAGTAGCGACCCTGAGACTACTAGTGAATCAGCCCTACTGTTCTTCTCCCTAGGTATTGCCTCAATGGAGAAAGCATCAAGGAATTCAATGGAATCCCAAACCTGATTCCGGTAATGTTTCAGCCTCCCATTTTTTACCTGGAAAAGGCTTCTCACTTGCTTTACAATCAGTTCTGCATCACCACGTGCCAGAAGATTCTTCACACCTTGTTCTTTGGCCACTTGCAATCCAAGAATGAGAGCCTCATACTCTACTGTGTTATTAGTATTCTCGAACTGCAACTTAAATGAAAAGGGGTGTAGGCATCCTTCAGGTGACACTAGCAGGACACCAGCTCCAGAACCAGCTGAGGAACAACTTCCATCAAACTCTAAAATCCAAATACCATTAGGATCTTTAGGTGACATTCTGGGAAGTTGGATTTCATCAGGGGACATAATCATGTAATTACCATGACCCATATCCTCATAGAGTATTTGTGCTTTAGGATCATCCGTTTTTTGTACAATATACTCAGATTGCTTCTCAGGCATCAACTTCTTCATTTGTCCATTAACAGGTATGAGTGCATGCGACCAGTCCATTTGGATTTCCCCACCCACATCTTTGCAGAAGTTCCTACTTAGCAACATCCCATATGAAGGGGGGATATCTGCTACTAAGATGGTAGCCAACACTTTCTTTTCAGGCAAGGCAGCAAAAGCCACTTGTGCATCTTTAATTCTCCCGACCAGGGGCACTTCTTTACTCTCCATGGAGTAACAAGATCCGTAAGTGCGTGTGAGAGTCAGGCCTAAAGCATGGGCCACTTTAGCAGGCATCACATTATCTGAGGCTCCTGAGTCAATGACACAATTACTGAGCCTATGACCAGCTATAAGAAGTGTTACATAAAATGGTTTAATTTTGTCACCAGGCGAGGTGACAGCAGCTACCAGACTAGGCTGTGGTGTAGAAGGAGGAGTAGGTAAAAGGCCTTTAGAAGTGGTTTTGGAATGGGAATTAACAAATTGAATCATTTTGGCAAAAGCTTTGGGATGGGTTTGGTAATACTCAGCCTCTGAAATTTGAACCTTAGTCTTTTTAAGATGATCAATAATATCAAAAGACCCAGAAGTGGATGGACCATCATCACTTGAAATTCTAGGCTTATCAACTTTAGGAGAAAAAGAAGGAACTTTACTAGTAGGATTGACAGGACTCACCTTTGGTGTAGATGAAGTAGGGATAGGAGATCCTCTTTTTGCAATTACAGGAATAGTTGCTGACTGCTCCTTAGATTTCTTTAGGGGCTGCGTCACTTTCTCCCTCTGATGTGTCTGTTCTCGAGTCATGACAGCAAATGATTCGCTATTCATGTCTGCTACCACTTCATCATAATCATCTCCATCATCGATGCCCTCAGTGGTAAAGAAATTAACCCGAGATCCCTCAAGTTCTTCTGCCTCATCATCAAATTCCTCCGCATACTCCTCGCAAGCTTCATTGTCCTCATCATCATCTGGCTCTTCAACCTCACAGGTTGCATTCACAGGAACTTTAACAGGAGGTCCTTCAAGTGCTAGTCTTGTTTGAGAAGGAGGTAAATGATTTCTGGGCTGAAAATTCCTTCTTGGAACATCTGCATAAGGGGCATGCTGAGCCAATTGTTTCTTTATAGCAATAAGATCATTCGCAAGCTTCTGAACTAATGGATCAGCATTAGGTCCAGGGGTGGAAGAGGAAGAAGCAGCAGACTTAGATTTGGGAGGGTCTCTTCTCAACTTCCCTGACATGATCAAGTCATCCTCGATACTAACAACAAGAGTTTGATCCTCGACCAATGTTGCGAGATTAGCCCTTCTTAGTGCATAACTAACTTTGGGCGATTGAGCATTTAGGAAGAAACACTTTTGAATTTGATCAACAGGTCGGGTAGGCTACAGGAATTTTGTTGATCAGTTTGTTGAATCGGGCCACAAATTCTCTCATGGGTTCTTGTGAATCTTTCTTTATCTGAGAAATTTGGGCAAGCAAGGCATGCACATCTTCTGCCGGCTTGAAATGATTTTCAAACTGAGTTCTCATTGTGTTCCAGTCGGTGATAGCGTTAGCCGGAAGGTGGTAGAACCAATCAGCAGCATTATCTTGTAACGTCTCAACGAACAGCCTTACGGAGACGTCTTCATGTTCGACTCCCAGGAACTCCACATGCAACAATGAAGGCTGCGATGTGTTCATCAGGATGCACTTTGCCATCGCCTTTGAATTTAGGAAAGTTCTTCCGGTTACCTCTGGGTAACTCATGCAAAGGCTGAGTAAGGGCCAGGGGCCCGACACGATGACCCCATGGTAATGGTGCCACCATTCTTGGAAAAACGGCTTGGAGAGGAACTGCAACACCAGCAAGAATCAAAGCTCGCAGATTAGGGCTAGCTGGCTCTGAAGGAATACCACCCATAGGACTTCTATCTTGAACAGGTGGAGTACTTGTCGAACGAGTCCTTCTATTTCTTGTTGAAGGGAAAGGAAAACCCTGCTGCTCCAAAAGCTGAAACTGAGAGTCTTCAATACCAAGGGTCCTTCTCCCTCGAGTAAAACACGGAGTCGCCAGATCAAAAGATGATCAAAAATAACAGAACTGGAATATGATTTTCCCCAGCGGAGTCGCCAAAAACTGTTGGTCGTCAGATAGGACTTTACGAAGAGCAACAGTCAGGGGACAAGAAGTCCCTCCTCTTTAATGGGAGAGGTTCCCTTATTCAGAAACGAACTTATTTACAAATGTACAAAACATGATTTGTTGGTTAAACTTGGATATCACGAAAGTGTTTTCTATGAAGATCATCAATTACAAAAGGACTGAGGAAATGAGAGTACGGGAAAGAGCAGAAAGGCAACATGCAGAATTATAGATATCAGAGTAATTCTTTATGTATGCGAAAGTCACAGTGAATTGAAACAAGATCATTTGTATTGAATAAATAAGATGGAATTTAAAGACACAAAGTTCTGTAAATAACATCTGCTTAGAACACAAAGTTTCTTAGCATAACACAGATTCATTAATCAAGGACACAAAGTTCCTTCTTGGTTATACAAGATTACCGAGCTTGCAAAGTTGAAGAGTATGCAATCGGTAAGACTAACGAACTTGAGACAAATGATCTTCACAAAGAAAATAAACGAAAGCTTAGGAATAACAGAGATCAGATAGACAAAGAATGGAAAAGTCCTTCTGTATTGATTTCTTTGTAATCTATTTACACTTTCAGAAAATATGCCAAGTTCTTCCTCCTTCCGAATGGCGTAGAAATGCCATTATATAGCTTACAAGTCAGTTACTCTTCGTAACCGTTTCTTTTAACCAAGAATAGTTAAGGACTGCCAACCACAATACCTCAACCTTTTACAAAGAAAATGGAAAAGAAAGGGAAGAAGAGAAAAGAATGGGGAAGAAGACAGGTGGCCAGTCACTGAGAGGGACCCACTGACTTCAGAATCCGCTGCCTGAACTTCTTTAACGCCTCAGCTATGTCTCTGCCACGAGGGACTGACGTGTTGGTCGTAGACTGAGTCCAAAATCCAAGACACTTCTCCATCTCATTATCAAACTCGACATGAGTATGATAATCTTTGTTTGCTTCTTCAATGGCAGATTGAAGAGAGCAAATCTCCTTCATTTTCTCCTTAGAGATGGAACTTTCCTTGAATAGGTTATCTTTGACAAAAGCTCTGAATTGAGCTTTGATTTCTTGCAAGGAAAGGGAAGTACCAGAAGTCTCATCCTGAAGATGACAGTGTATATCTTTGAAAGCAGAGACCACCAGTGTCTTGAAAGCTTCACCCTTCTGCCAACTGTTCTTCAGTTCTCCCAAAGCCTCCTCCAGGACTCTGATCTTCCACTCCACACTGTAGACCCAGGACTTCGACAGATTATCCTTTGCATCATCAAAGACTTTACTCGCCAACAGAACGTTCTCATCTGCTTGTCCCATGAGTCGGAGGTCTACTATGCAACTGCTCCAGAGTTTGAGCTCTTTATCCATGATATTGATAGTGGAGGAGAGCTTCAGTTGTACATTGCTCACCTTTTCATGGAGTTTGAAAGCTTCATCGATGAAGTTTAATCCAGCAACAAGCATGTCATCCACCAGGGCTTCAATAGCTCTGCCATAGACAGAATACTTGTGCATATCTTTGATACTCTGCACTTCATCTTGGCTTAGAATTACAGGAGGTGGGAGAGTAGTCAATGGGGTAGGGTCTAAAACTTTGTCCTTAGACAAAAGAGACTTGATGAAACCTGTGAGAACCTGGGCCTGTTCTTCCAACTGTTCAATAGTTTGTTGCCCTTTCTCTACCCTCCCAATGACTCTTGTGACTGTTTCCTGGAGGTTGTGAATTTCACCTTCAGGGGTAGACTCTCCCATTGGGATTCTCGAGAGCTCTAAGTCAGATACCTGCAAGTCCTGCTCTGATTTATCCGTTGTAGGCTTGGCAATCTCCAGGAATTGTTGACCTTGAGCATCAGATACTATTCTAGAGATAACCTTGGCTCTCTTGGCACGAGAAGGAGTGGTGCCCAACAAGGCTGCAACGGCATCAAAATTTGGTCCTGAGCTTTGGGAGGAAAATTTCCTCTTCCTTTTGTCAACCAAAGGTTGCACCCACGCAAAAGAGGAAGAGGAATCAGCAGGAGGGGCAAGGGGACCAAGAGACAGAGAGCTCATGACGCTCAAGGTCTGCGCAGCTGTTGACTCGAGTTGAGAAGTGAGTGGGGCACTTGGGGCAATTGCGGCAGAAGAGTCAACATCACCTGAAAGCTCAGTGCTCTGGATTTCTTTATCTTTATCAGCTGGATCTTCAGGAGCACTTGCAAGAGTTGGTATTTGCTTTCTTCACTTTCACTGAGAACAATGATGTTCTCTGGTCCCATAGGCAACTCTGCTTGCTTTCTTTGAGGGTCACTTTCCACAGGCTCCTTCTTAACCTCCTTGAGCTTTTTCTGGTACACTTGAGTGGATGAAGAAGGAGTAGAAGCTGCAGGTCCTTGTATTGATGAAGCAGGAGGGGTCTTCACTGGTGTTTCTGACCTTGGAATAGATGCTTCTCTTCTTGGTGTTGAAGCATCCTTAGAAGAGGATTCTCCTGAATGCCTCCTGAATTCTCGAACCATCCTGTCAAACCAGACCTTAGTCCTGACTAAGACTGGAGCAAGGATCTCAGCCAGATCATCCCTCTCTTTCCTGTTCCAATCCAGGTCCTCCAAAGGAGTGTGCTTAATCACATTTTCATATTCATACGAGTATAGATCAGAATTGTCATCCTGGAGACCTTCAGGAACTTGGTATAGACCGAGTTCTTGGATCAATTGCAGGGAGAACCTGCCACAATGCCTTCTCCTGGCCTCAAAATCATCTGCACAGTCAGCCCAGTAGTCTTCTGTATCTGCCCTATGATGGTAGATTATCTTGATGTTCTGTTCAATAAACTTCTTCAAGTCAAAGTAGGTTCTTGGCTTGAAGAAATGAACGGTGATAGGTACCAGGGCTCTCTCTATGTTCTGAGCATCCAGAGCTGTTTTGCAAGTGTAGTTTCCCAGAGAGATGGGAAAGTGCAAGCCAGAAATCTTCTTATCTCTGCAAGTTCTGTGCAACTTGTCTAGTTGCCTGCATATTTCTATCAAGGCCATTTTATCATTGCAGAACATGGGAAGCTGCAGAGGAGTGCTCTCATAGCCAGCAAGCCTGATATAAGAAAATTTCCTGAATTGGATGAAATAAGCACCATATTGAGATATCAGGTTCATGGCTTCATCTGAAAACCTTCTAGCAGTATCACCTTCGAGCAGTCTGACCACGTACATGGTGAAAGCATCATTGACCCTTCTGAAATTATGATTGCTGGTTTCCAGGGTGAACTGCGGGCAGTAAGCATATACTGGATCATCTTTGTGAGCGTCGATGTAAGAAAATCCAAACCATTGCCGTGACGCTGCCAGGGTATACATCAGGTATGAAGTCATATAGAACTTCTTCGTTTGCTGCACATTGGACAGCTGCTCCGTCAAATTCATGCTTATGATTTCCGCCCAATTGATATTTTGCGTTCCTTCGCACACCATGCTGATGAGCGGGCACATCCAGAAGTGAAATTCGTTGGTAGAGGGAAAACCCATAACCCGAGCCAGCAAGATTATGAAGTCTGACAACTCTTCATTGAAATCTACTCGGAAGAGGGTTTTGGTCAGACGAGAAGCTCCTTTCTTAGGGTTCTTCAGCCAGGACTTCACCACTCGTGCCTTATATTTGTCACTGTCTTGGTCGAACAGGGCCTGTGCTTGATCCCGGGAAACTACTATGGCATTATCCATCTCTGGAATCCTCAGAGCAGTGCTAATGGTGGCAGCATCCAATTTGGCGATGAGTTCCCCATGTATATTGGTCAATTCGCTCGAAACGGGGTCGAAGTGAGCTCCGCATGAAAGCACGGTATCAGCACACTGTACTGAGATTGGGAAACCTCCAGCAAAAGCCAAACCACTATCGTGAATCATCTGCGCCATTGGTGTAGGGTTTGCGTCCGCCATTCTTGCCCAAAAATCACTGAAATCAAGATGACGAGCTTCGCTGTCCCCAATATTGCGAACAACAGACTCAAGTGGAGAAATTTGCTCCTGTCCCTGAAATTTGATCTTCATATTGATAGTAGCTAGGAGGACAGAGCCGCAAACCAGACTCGGAAAGGAATTACAGAGGGAGGGGAACACGCGCAGGTTTGCAAATTGCAAGGGTTCGAGCAAAAGATAGCATGGAAGTAGTGTGAAAAATGCAAAGGGGAAATGCTCGTTAAATAGCCGTTTAGGAGAGAGAAAGGCCATGAATGTGCATTTAATACATAACCACCAATTTGAATAAGCATGATATTCGGGTAGAGCGGGAAAAATAAGCACGAATGACACTTGGTACGCTTGGGACATGTGAGACGCGAATGCGTGAAACACGTGGCTCGGCCGATTCGGGCGAAACAGGGAGAAGACGCACAAATGCATTTTGGGACATTTGGGACGAAAACGCGCGAAGGACGTTTGGGGTTCGGGTGTTTCGGCTGAAAATGGAACAACTTGCACTTTTTGATTTGGGACATTTGGAACAAGAAAGTGTGAAGTACGCGGTTCGGGTGTTTCGGCCAAAAATGGAACAACTCGCACAATAAGTTTTGGGACACTTGGGACAAAAAGTTCCGACGGGCCCGAAAATGGAACAACTTCGGGGATTTCGGCCGATCGGGGAACAAAATGCACTTTCGTACTTGGGACAGGCGGGACAAAAATGTCCGACAGGCCCGAAATACATACAAAATGACCCAAAACACAGATTTTCTCAATTTTCACGACTTAGGCACTTTAGAGAAAAACACTCATAACTCAAAATTTTGAAATTTTACTTTTATCAGAGCAGGGAATTTTGAGTGGACAACAATAAAGGAAAAAACTTTGATCTATTGAGGGAAATTATCACAACAATACTTTTAATTTTACATATGCACATTAATAGCATGCAGAAATTACTAAATTTGTGATACGGTAAGATGATTAATCCGGGAATTAAACATTCACAAGATTAATAGAACATACAGAAAACAAAAAATAATTGGAAAGGGAAGAATATACTTCTCATTTAGAGCAAAAAACTTGAAAAATAAGCTTTAACACTCCTATATCTAAAAATTCCTCCCTTTTTGCTTTGCCAAGGCACACAATATATGACAATTCAATTCATCCCACCCCTCCTAAAAATAGGTGAAAATTGTACTCACCCCTGCATCCTATTTTTACCCTTTATTTATGAAAAAATAAGGGAATAAAAAATAAAGAAGCTAATACAAAGAAGTATTGATAGCCTTTGGTTACAAAAATATCATTCATTCAAATTGAAGTTGACTATTCTATTTTTAAGAAAAAACATGGGTGAATAATTTGTTAATAATAAATATTGCTTGATGAATAAGTCTCGTTATTTGTGCATGCAATTTTTGTCTTCTTGTGCCTGATGTGACATCTGCAACTTGCCCTTTGGATGCAAAATTAATTCCCTGTGTAAGTTAAAATAATACCTTTGATCTCTAATACTTAGCAAGAATAAATCCAATCCACCGTGGGGACAACTTTGAGCACATGTGCAATCATAATCAACACTTATTTGTGAAAAATATGGTAACAAGTCTTCAAAAGGTTATTTTTATTCTGATGTTAACCTCTTCCCTATCTCCTTGTGTTCACATGAATAATTGCATTATAATTTATTTTCAAACCATCACATCAATGGGGGCCACCTTTGATGTGCATACTTGTCCTCCTCGTGAATTTGACCACATAACACATTATTATGTTTTTAAAAATAAAACAAGGGGTCACTTTGTGAAAATTTATCAAATTAACTCGACCACCTTTGATTATACAGAATAGACTATAGAATTATCACCATGATCACAAGATTCATTATGTTTGATTGGGATATTTGACAATCTTTGCATAACATATGGCGATACTATAATAGTCTCCCACCTTTTCAATTTTAACTACCATGTAATTTACTTATCGAGTTTTGTATTTTGAATAGTACTTGATCACTATAGGTTAAACCTTACCTTTCAAGTGATCATTGTTATTGGCATTCCATCATGGTGTTGTACTATAGTTTGGAATTCCTTTTGATAAGTCAATACAAATAATTTAAAAGACATGGGGTCGGCCCCCTCTCCATGATGACTCACCCCTTCCATTTTGAATTGTCGGTGGCATCTAACTTGGGTTGAGTTTGATTTGAAATTTTGTGACTGATTTAGGTCATTGATTGGTGTCCTTTTTGATCTGTTGTTGCTGATTATGACCCTTGGTTAGGTTTTATCACTCAGGATTTAATGTGCTAGTTGTCACTGTAACCGTGGTGGTTTGATTTGAACTTTGTATTGATCCTTGATCATTAATTTTGGTACTTGGTTGAACGTTGATCTTTGATGCTAACTCAGGATTGAGGTGGGTTAAGCTACGGTTAATTTGGGTGAGTTAAATAAACTAAAACCCCATCATTCTGCATATTTGGATTTGGAAATTTTTAGAACGGAGCTCTGAAATTTTTTTTACTTGACACCATTGTTTATCTTTCGAGCTTTGTTCTTCTGCAAGAATGATTTTTTTTCATTCCTTGCAACTATTAAGCTCTCAATAGGGTCTTATGGCAACCATTTTCTAATTATTCGAGCTCTACGTAGATTCTATGATGTCTTTCAGCCATAAGGGCTCGAACACTTGTGCCTTTTGTTGTCTTGAGTTTGCTATTTGGCCTCTGTTTTGGAGTTCTGAGCTCGACTTCTTTGAGTTTCTTCGTGGTTGTAGAATGGTCTCCATTCCTTGATCATTCTCGAGCTTCTTTCTGTGAGACTTTTTATCTATTTTCAAGTTTTCTATGTGAATCATAGTTTGATGCTGGTCACCATGAGTGGCTATAGGTGAGAGAATTTTTCTCTTGCACACGTACACTTCCATTTTCATTTTCTTCCTTGGATATGTTACATAATTTTTTAAAAATATTTGTGGGTTTTGTGATATTTTTATCTTGCTTGACTCCCGAGCTCTCAAATGTAACTGCGTCATTATTTTTACTTTGATTCTTCCAAAGATGTTGATCTTTCAGGGATTTGAAATCTTCTATTTAATTGGTGATTTCTTACTCGTTTCTCTGATTTCTTGATACCCATTAATGACATTTTCGATAAATGGTGAGGATATGTACCCTTTTTACTCTGATACTACAACTTGAATCTTATTTCAATGGGAGTTAAAAATTTCTAAAATACTTGAATATTTATTTGACTTGGATATGCATGCATTTTCATATTCAAATCTCTTCCACTTGTGTTTTTCATTCTGAATATTATTTCCATTTCTTTGTACTTGCTACTTGCTTTCAGTCCTTATAAAAAAATTCCCTTGTATCTAGACTGCTATACTTTTATGTTGTAGAAAATCTCTCTTTCTTGATGATATTTTGAGGGTTTATGACTATTGGACCTGGGTATCCATGTGTCTCTGATTTGAAGATTGTTCTCGGTCAATCTTTGAACCTTTTCGGGAAACCCTGGATATTCTTGGTTATGTTTTGCATTCCATTTTCTCTATACTTGCTGAGAAAATATGAACAACTCGGCCATGACCTGATAGTTCAACATTGAACTCTCTGTTCCCTTATTCATAAGTTGGCCATCATTCTTGTAGAAATTCTATTTTCAAATTTTACCTTTTTTATTCTACTTCTTAAAGCACAACTTTCTGAAAACTTGGTCTCCTTCAGTTGGCTGTAAAGGGCTTGATCTTTTTCATTCTTTGGTACTATATACAACTCTAAATGTGTATTAATTTTTTAAAAAAATTTATACAGACTTTCTGTTGTAGAAATTGCTCCCAAAAATTCTTCTGATCATTTTCTAGGATTCAAAATTTTGATACTACCACCATAGATGTGATCTGGGTTGTTTTGCTTTCTTTGCATGATCTTACAGAATTTGCTTTCACTTTAAAATTGTAATCAAATGAATTGTTGTTTCATTGCATAAAAGAGAGAACAATATTTTCTAATAGTGTACTAATGTCTTATGTTGAAGACTCTTGATTTTCTATTCCTGATTACTTGTTTGGAGATACATGCATTTGATCCTTCTAGTTGGAACTTTACTAAATATTTGTTTCCATTCATGTGCAAGAATTTTGATACTTCAAATCTGATTTTTTTCACTACCTTTATCATTTCTTGATCTTATTTTTTTAATGTTGAACCTGAAACTCTATTTGTTGAAAAAATTTTACAGATAACTTCATGTTGTAGCTTGGTGTTATTTCTTTTTTATATACCCTGTTACTTCCAAATTTGAAAGATATAATTCTTTGAAATCCATTGTTATAGATGAGTCTTAATTTTCTTATCATAGCTATATTCCATTGGTGCTATAGCATTTATGTATTCTATTCAGTATTTGTTTTGATGTAATCTAAAAGTGTGAAATTGTAATTTGATCTAGCAATGTTTGGCCTTTCTGCAACTCTGTATTGGACATCATTCTTCATTTTCAATTGTAAATAACTTTGAATATTTGATTTTGAAAAGTGAAAACTGTAGAAGTTAATCATTTACTTCTTATTTGAGAACTTAGACATGACATGTTATTTCTATAATTTTGAGTTCACAATTCCTGCAAGTTGAACATTGAAGTTTTACTGAGATGTTGTAGTCCCATTTATTTTCTTCTTAAAAACTACATTGCATCATTATTACAACTTTAGTATGCATGCAAGAAAATATAAAATGTCAATTTTACATGGCGAAGCCATGTAAAATTTTTCCCAGATTTCCTTCTTTTATTTTGTTTTAGCTATAATCCTATCTTTTCAGTCAACTTCAACCTTTATATTCTAATTCTATGCTACACCAGTATGTACTTGTGATTTAATCCAAACTTGATGTACCATAGGATAGAAGTTATTGAACTCTGCAATCTTTATCTAAAACTGAGAACTGTAAGACGATTATATTTTCTTCTTAACTACAACCTTTACCTGCACACTTAAGAAAATAGTTAGAAAATATTTAAGCTTGTTGGCCTCTCTTATGCTCCATAATTTTCTTTTCTTCTCTCTCCTTATTTCTAAGAGAATAACTCATGTATGTCATTAAAAAAAAAGTACTTTTATCTTTTGTGCCTTTGATGCTTATGTAATTTATATTTCCTATTGCTAAGAGACCCACCTATATGAATTTGGATAGTATAGGAATATGGATTAAACCTAAGCTCAATAACTGAAAGTTTTCTTCTTTTCTATTTTTAGGCACATTGCTCTTAAGCAACAAAATTAAGATGGAACAAAGATGGAGTTCGAGATACATCAACTGCAACAAAAGAAACCACTAAGGCAACAATGGGTTCATTCATGCTGCTCTACTTTCTCTTTCATGCATATGTACCTCTTACTTCAGTAGTTGTAATTTACTCTTTAGTTACATCCCATGGCTTGTGTGGGAACATTTGAAATTCCTTATGAATAAAACAATGAATTCTAAAACTGAGTTATGAATTTCTTTCTGCATTTCAACTTTCTAAATAGATTGTATGATGAATTAAACAACTTAATAATATAATTTAATGTATTAATCATCAAGGAAAGAACATTTAAAAATACCTATAACATTTAGCAATGAATTCTTATTGCTGCAATCTACAATTATGATTGTTGTTCCAAAACCTAACACTTCATCTATTCTACAATTCGATGTCTTCATCAAGGTAATACATCTGTCCTTCATGGGTTTATGTTCTTTTGCTAAAGATAGTCATGAAATTATAGACTATGTGATCTGTTACATTTTGTAATAACACGCATAGCTACAAATTTCATGTATTTATTAATTAATTCAATAGAAACAACATTGAACTGAAAGAAACTCCTCTAGATTAGGTTCACTTCACCAATGTTATCCATCATAATAAAGTTTTGAGTTGCCAATTTTTACACAAGTGTGAAAATTGTCAACATTTCTAGTGATCCTACCAGGAAATCTGTATGTTAGCTTGTAAACCAGTTCCTTTCTCTTTTCTATTCGGCATGGAGTCTAAAGCATGTAACAAAAATTTTCCTTCTGAAGGTCTAACCCTTCCAAAACTTACTAGAACTTGAGAGGATCTAGTAAACCAGACCACGTGAATTAATGCACTTTATTGAATTGAAAAACATTGCAATGTGTAGGAACTACACTAATTGAAGGGAAATCCTAATCTAAATAGACACTGTAGGATTTTCAATAACACTTTTTGAGAAACATACCATTCACAGGAATGGGAATTTCCTCTCCATTCATCCTTGAGAGCTGAAAATAATTTAATTTTTTGCAAGATGAAATCATGTAAGGATCACTCCAAATTGTATTGAACTTCATATATTTTCATTTCTTTGCATGATCAACATCCCATTTTAACACTTTATCTCCTTCATTGAATATTTTGAACTTATCCTTCTTATCAAAAGTATTATTCATGTATTTCTGATTATTTTCCATGTTCTCATGAGCTTGATCTCTTAGCTCTTGTAACTCCATTAATTCTACATAACGAACCTACAATGATTCATTCTTAAGTAGCTAAATTTAATGTACCAAATCTAGTGTAGGTAAATCAACTGAAATAGGCATTCTTGCTTCTCTTCTGTAAACAAGTTTGTATGGTCAATTGCCAACTAATCTTTTAGGATTCACTTTGTCATCCCAAAGTGTTGAATTCAACATTAGATGCCAAGCTCTCTGGTTATCTTTGAGTGTTATTCTTATGATCCTTAAAATATTCTTGTTAGTACTTTCAACTAACCCATTACCTTGTGGGTAATAATTAGATGAAGAACTTAAATAAATTTCGTGGTTGACATCCCAATCTATTACCTTTGCAAAAAGAAATGCTAAAGCATTATCTGGAATGATAGTTGTTAGAACACCAAATCTACAAACTATACCTTCATAAAAGGATAATATGGAAGTTTCATTAGAATCTTTGATGGCTATTGCATCAGTCTAACATGTAAAGTAATCTGTAGTAGTCAAAATCCACTTGTATCCTCATTACGAAGGTGGGTTTATCATGCAAATAAATTCAAGACCCCACTACATAAAAGGTTGATCAACTGAAATAGATTGTAAGGGCAGTGAAGCTAAACATTATTTTCCAACAAAGAAAGCACATTTCTTACACTTTCTGATCCATTCAAAATAGTATTTGAATATGATGGGCTAATAGTAACCATCTTTCATAATTTTGAAGGTTGTGGTGCATGCTAGAAAATGATCCCTAGTAGGTCCTTCATGGAGTTCGGATAAGAATTGCTAGATTCTAACATAATAAACACATCGAAACAAGATTCCATTTATATCCTTTCTAAATAACACACCATCAATAAAAACATAAGGTACAACTTGTAACATAAAATACCTTCGTTTATTATTTTCCATACCTTCTGGATAAATTTCATGCTATAGATAGTTAACTAAATCAGTCATCCACCTTGATTCCTGAACTTCTTAAACACACTCAGGTTGCTGATTTTCTGGCTGCACCATGACATTTGATTACTGATACACAACTTCAGCATGTTGTTTTGGATCTTCTACTTTTACAGCCTGTTGTTTTTCCATATCAATAATTAGGTGATCACACAAACATTTACCTCAAACTGTCTTTTCAACTCTGATATCAACATCATATTCCACGACCTTCGTTATCCATCCTTCTCTCTTCTCATTCAATTCTTTATTTAAAAAGAAATCTTTTACACTTGGATGAGAAACAAGAACATGAATTTTGTTATTTGAAAGCTTGTACGTAAAATTATTTAGTCATTTAACTACTGAAAGTACTTATTTTTTAATAAATGTGTACCTTGTTTCATAACCATGCAAACTTTGTCCAAAGAAAGCAATTGGTTGTTCGATATTTTCATCATTAACCTAAGTTAATATGGCTGAGATTGTTTAAGCTCCTTCAAGTGCATACATTGTAAAATATTTATCGAAATTTCTATTTACAAGAGTAGGAGCTTGAGAGATGGCTGGTTTAATTTCTTCAAACCCTTCTCTCCCTTTGTTGGTCCAAGAGAAAGTCTTCTATTTCTTTAACATAGCTATCAATGGTAAAACCAATGCTATAAAATTTGGAACAAATCTTCTCGCAAAGTTGATTTTTCCAAGAAAAATCAGTAATGTCTTCTTGTGATGAGGCAATGATAGTTGTGATATGGGTTCAATTCTGAAAGGGTTAACTACTAAACCTTATTTAGAAACAATATGACCAAACAATTTACCTTGATGTATTGAAAAGATAGACTGTTTGGGATTCAAAGATATTACAAACTGTCTGCATAACTGGAAAGTTTTCCTTAGAAGTATTAGATTCTCATATGCATTTTTTAAAAATACAGTAACATCATCTAAGTAAACCAAGATGCATTTATTTAACAAGCTACAAAAATCCATGTCCATTAAACTTTGGAACATTGCACCAGCATTTGAAATGCCAAAAGGCATTCTTTTGTAAGCATAAGTACCCCAATTGGTGGTAAATTTTTTTTTTGTACCTATCTTCTTCTCGGACTGGAATCTAGTTATATCCACTATAACCATCTAGAAGAGACAATCTATTAGATCCAGAAACTGTTCTTAAAATCTGATCCATATTAGGAAGTGGGTATTGATATTTTAATGAAGCTTTATTAATATCTCTGAAATCCACACATAATCTGATTTCTTCATTCTTTTTCTGAATAGGAATAAGATTGGATACCCAACTTTAATGTTTAACTGGAAAGATAATACCTGATTCAATGAAATTAAATAATTCTTTCCTCATTAGAGGCTTTATTTTGGGATTTACAAGCCTCTGTTTTTGTCTAACTGGCTTGAAATTTGGATGTAATTCAATAGTATGTTGTGCCAAACTGGGATCAAACCCTTTCATGTCTTGGTATTTCCAAGTGAAAATATCTTTGAATTCCTTGCAAATAATAATAAACAAATGTTTTTTAGCTAGAGAGCATACCTTTCCGAGAAATAAATTTTTCCCAGGCTCATCAACTAAGATCTCTTCATAATTATCAACATGTGTTGACATCTTAGTTTTATTTTTCCTTAATTGATCATCAGTGCTGAAGATGTCTTCTAATATGACTAAGCCCCGAGGTAGTTTCTTCATCTTTAACTGAACAATCTGGTGACCATATAAGTGTTATAATTTATCTTAACTTATTACAAAAAATTCAGCTTGTTGCTATACAAACCTGCGAATATGTTCATCATTTTCAAAAACTTTCCAATTCAAATCATTATCAGGTATAGAAGGCCTAACAATCAGCTTTATGTGAGGTTGAATCTCATTTTCCTTTCTTATCTGTATCAGCACTTAAAAACTGGTGTCAATCGCTACAAGTATATATGCATGCTTATTTTTTGTTCTAGGAATGGACTGAATATTAATAACGTTGAAATATTCCATTAAGTTTGAAAATCTATGTCTATAAGACGTCATTATTGGATTTTTAACAACATTGAAATTTCTTACTTAGTTGATAACCAACTCAGAATCACCAAAAATATGTAACATGCTAATACCTCTCTTTCTGACCCAAAGTAAGCCATGAATTAACGCTTTGTTTTCAGCTACATTACAAGTGCACAAAAATTGGAGACTCAAAGCTAAGAAATACCTTTCATTTTTGGGGGAAGTAAGTATCAAACCTACTCCTTGTCCTTTTTTTTATTAGCTCCATCAAAATGAAGCTTCCAAATCCCTTGTGCTATATTTTTTGTTTCGGATAGTAAGTAAATTGGTGTGTTTTCCTCATGAAGGAAATACACACCAAAAAAATATTCTTCAACTTGTTTGAAAGGATCATGAGCATGTTATTCATGTGTCTTTTCATCCATAAATAGATTAGAAACACTATCTAATGCTGAAATAGGAGTTGTATTATCAAAATCAAACTAGTCTAAGGTTGCATAATTAGCTAATGCATTAGAAGCATGAGGCTCAATGTGAAATCTGGCCAAAGGTTTAGAATTGATAGTAACTTTTGTTCCATAATGTGTAGTGAAAATTAAGGACCAATTTTAAGAGAGATAACCTCGTATTTTTGTTGTGAAATCTCTAGATAAGCATATAGCGAAATAGGGAGGTAAATCCACAACAATAATATCTTACAGAATGGAAATTTTTTGGAAAGCATGCAATGTTACCTCTAGATTTTTGATGACACCAACTCTATTTGTTGTAGTTCCATCAAGCTATAGTACACTCGTCTCTATAGGTTCATAATGCATAATTGTGTTGCTTGCACCGCTATCAACTGTATAGTTATGAACAAGATGTTCTACAATAATTAGTGACAAATAAAAAAGTGTTAGTTTGTTGATGTCTTTGGCATTTAAAACCTTTTTAACCATCCATTTAACTTCTTTAATGTGGTCGTGTTCCATTTTTCCAAGGACCATATATGTTTAATGAACTTCCTTTCCTGATATTTTTAAAGAAATCTACAGCTTAGAAAATTCGTGAGAAACCAACTCTTACTGTCCTAAAATACTTAGAGGGTCCCATATTGAGATGTTAACATTATGATTTTTCATTACATCCACAATAGCAAAATAAACAACAATTTTAGAAACAAACTCTACTATTTTAGCATAGGCTTTAGCGAAAACTGATTATGCTTCAGTTACTTTTGATATATGTGGTATAAAAAATCTTCTTGGATCGGGTTGTAGATGTTTTTGTTGGTCTTGACCAGCTGAAATACCTGCTATTTTTTGTGGAAAAACACAACTATTAGCTATATTTTTGACCTGTAGTTGTTATTTTATCAGCGACTTTGGGAAGAAAAGACCTAACTTTCTATTCTTGACTTTCTTGGGCCTTTTCTTGAGCTTGAGTAGTAACTGCAATAAAATCATCCTCACTAAAATTGACTAAGTTCGATTTAGGTACTTTCTGAACATGAGTTTATTGCTACCCACCCTCCATTTGAGGCATGAACAATGTCTCAGGTTGAGGTTGTGCAACAAGACTTATGTTCAGCAAAACATTTAGGCTACTTATAGCTAAATGAGGTTGATTACAAGGTTGAAACCATTCTTATGTAGCCATATTAATTAGGACTAAAGCATTAGATGGATTAGGATCCTTTAGATCAAACTACCTTTGCTGATGAGGCTGCCTATAATTTTTATTTTGTTAGTAAGGCTACCTATTTTGCTGGTTTTACTGATAAGGCCTGCTAGGTAGTGCAAGTCTATTTTAAATTAACTTCATCTTGTTTCCCATAGTCTAAAAATCTTTAAACACATCATCTGATATGGCTACAATAACATGTTCTATAATCGTGATAGGCTATGGGATAGGAGCTAGATCTGCCAAAAAAGGCATTAAAAGCATTGGTGCTAACTTGTCGGCTTGAATAAGACTATTTTCAGCTCGGATAATGATATCATAGGTTGTTGGGAGAGTCTCTCCTCCCATAGATTGAATCATAGTTAAAATATGACTGTTTAATAATCTAAGTAATAAAGAAAAGAATGATCATCTTGGGGATTAACACTTGCTGGGATTCTTTCCCATATTCTGGCAAAACGAATGTTGAAACTAGACATAAATTCATGAGGATCTCTTCTAATGGTAGACAATTGTTCTATGAGAGATAAATGATCTGAATTATTTTGAAATTGTTTCAGTAATTTACCACCTAACTCATCCAAAGTTCTTATGCTTCCAATCTCTAAATTTCTATACCATTTAAGGCTTTCCCTTTAAAGGATGCAACTAAAAGTCTTAAGGCCACATCTTCATGGGTTATGTTATGAATTAAACATAGGGCTGTAACATCTTTGATATGCTCTATTGGTGTAACCTGATTTTCACTAGTGAATGTAGGTAAGCTTTTCATGGCAGAGCATTAGGGATATCATGATAAACTGGGATTACTAATGGGCTGCCATTAGTAAAGGTCACAAAATTCCTAGGTGGTTCGAATAACCATTTGAAAAACAGGGATCTGAATAGAGAAATTGATACATGGTGAAGGAAGATTAGGAGGAGGGTTATCAAAACTATACCTATTATAAGGTAAAATATTACTAACTCTTCTCCTTCTTGCAGAATTCAAAGGTAAAGAAATAAAATCAGAAGGAATTCCTCTTACCGATGATCTTGTAGTCACTTTAGGCATGGAACATGCTACAAAACAAGTCTGAAATAAGATTTACGAAGTCACCAAATAAATATTTAAATCTTTAGAATAAATTACTGCAACTTGCTGATCCAAAAGTAAATTTTCTTACTATGATTCTGTTGTAAATTGTTGTAATTAGATCACAGATCTGATTCATTTTCCCATTGGCCATGCCAAAAACTGTTATCTCTCAAAAGTGCACCCTATAGAGAGATGGTTTTAGGTGTTCTAAGCTTGCAAAATTATCTCTCTCTTTTGTAGATACAATGGAAACACCTCAGGTCTGTGGGTATACCTATTTTGAGGTGAGTCTCCGGTATCAAGGCCGGTTCCTTATTGATGTATCCTAAACTAATTTTTGGAGGGTTTGAGGGTAAAAAATTGACTGTAAATGGATTCAAAACTGGGGTGATACACCAAACTTGTATGAGGTCTTTGACTAAGCACATGCACAATTGATATGAGAATGGATTCTTGATGCACAAGCCAAAAATTTTCTAGAGAATATTAAAGGCAAACATTTGATGTATTGAGGGAAAGTATCACAACAATATTTTAAGTTTACACATGCAACATTAATATCATGCAGAAATTACTGAATTTGTAATAGGGTAAGATGATTAATCAGGGAATTCAACATTCACAAGATTAATGGAACATACACAAGACTAAAATAATTGGAAAGGGTAGAATATACTTCTCATTCAGAGGGAAAAACTAGCAAAAACTTCAACACTCCTATATCTAAAAAGTCCTCTTCTATTTTGCCAAGACACACAATATATAGCAATTTAATTCATCCCACCCCTCCTAAAAATAGGCTAAAATTGTACTCACCCATGCATCCTATTTTTACCCTTTATTTATTAATAAATAAAGGAATAAAAATAACAAAGCTAATTTAAAGAGGCATTGATAGCCTTTGGTTACAAAAATATCATTCAGTCAAACTACATTTGACTATTCTATTTTAAGAAAAAGCATGGGTGAATAATTTGCTAATAATAAATCTTTCTTGATGAGAAAGTCTCCTTATTTTTGCATGCAATTTCTGTCTTCTTGTGCCTGATGTGACATCTGCAACTTTCCCTTTGGATGCAAAATTAATTCCCTGTGCAAGTGAAAATAATACCTTTGATCTCCAATACTTAGCAAGAATAAATCCAATCCACCGTGGGGACCACTATGAGCACATGTGCAATCATAATCAACTCTTATTTGTGAAAAATAAGGTAACAAGTCTTTAAAAAGGTTGTTTTCATTCTGATGTTGACCTCTTCTCTATCTCCTTGTGATCACATGAATAATTGCATTCTAAGTCATTTTCAAACCATCACATCAGTGGGGACCACCTTTGATTGCATACTTGTCCTCCTCATGAATTTGACCACTTGTGGACTTAGCACATTATTATGTTTTAAAATAAAACAAGGGGTCACTTTGTGAAAAGTTATCACACTATACTCACCATGTTTGATTATACGACATAGACTATAGCATTATCACCATGATCGGGCTTCATTAGGATTGATTGGGATATTTGACCACCTTTACATAACATATGGCCATACTATAATAGTCTGCCACCTTTTCAATTTTCACTGCCTTGTAATTTACTTGTCAGATTTTGTATTTTGAATAGTACTTGATGACTATAGGTTAAACCTTACCTTTTGAGTGATCATTGTTTTGACATTCCATCATGGTGTTGACTATAGTTTGGAATCCCTTTTGATAAGTCAATGCGAATAATTTAAAAGACATGGGGCTGACCCCCTCTCCATGATGACTCACCCCTTCCATTTTGAATTTTCTATGGCATCTAACTTGGGTCGATTTTTCTTTGAAAGTTGGTGATTGATTCAGGCCATTGATTTGTGTCCTTTTTTATCTGTAGCTGTTGATTTTGACCCTCAGTTAGGGTTTCTGACCTGGCATTTAATGTGGTAGCTGTCACTGTAACCATGGTGGTTTGATTTGAACTTTGTATTGATCCTTGATCATTGATTTTGGTACTTGTTGAATGTTGATCATTGATGCTAACTCAGGAGTGAGTTCAGTTGAGCTATGGTTAAGTTGGGTGAGTTAAATCAACTCAAACCCCATCATTCTGCTTATTCGCATTTGGAAAATTTTAGGGCGGAGCCCTAGAATTTTTTTTACTCGACACCATTGTTGATCTTTTGAGCTCGGTTCTTCTGCAAGAATGGTTTTCTTTCATTCCTTGCTACTATTGAGCTCTCTGTAGGGTCTTATGGCCACCATTTTCTGATTATTCAAGCTCTATGTTGGTTCTATGATGTCTTATGGCCATAAGGGCTCAAAACACTTGTATCTTTTGTTGTCTTGAGTTTTTTATTTGGCCTCTATTTAAGAGTTCTGAGCTCAACTTCTTTGAGTTTCTTTGTGGCTGTAGAATGGTCTCCTTTCCTTGATCATTCCCAAGCTTCTTTCTACAAGACTTCTTATCTATTTTCGAGTTTTCTGAGTGAATCATAGTTTGATGCTGGCCACCATGAGTGGTTATAGGTGAGATAATTTTTCTCTTGCACACATATACTTCCATTTTCATTTTCTTCCTTGGATATGTTACTGAAACTTTTGAAAATATTTGTGGGTTCTGTGATTTTTGATCTTGCTTGACTCTCAAGCTCTCAAATGTAACTGGGTCATCATTTTTCCTTTGATGCTTCTGAAGATGTTGATCTTTTGAGGATTTGAAATATTCAATTTAATCGGTAATTTATTTCTCACTTTCTCTGATTTCTTGATACCCATTAATGGGTTTTTCGATCAATGGCCAGGATCTATACCCTTTTTACTCCAATACTGCAACTTGAATCTGATTTCAATGGGAATGATAAATTTCTAAAATACTTGAATATTTCTTTGACTTGGATATGCATGCATTTTCTGATTCAAAGCTCTTCCACTTGAGTTTTGTGTTCTGAATACTATTTCAAGCTCTGTGTACTTGTTACTTGATTTCAGTCCTTATAAAAATTTTTCCCTTGAATCTAGATTGTTATACTTTTATATTGTAGAAAATATCTCTTTCTTGATGATATTTCGAGGGTTTATGACTATTGGACCAGGGTATGCATGTGTCTCTAATTCGAATCTTGTTCTCGGTCAATCCTTGAGCCTTTTCTGGAAACCATGGATATTCTTGGTTATGTTTTGCATTCCATTTTCTCTATACTTGCTGAAAAACTTTGAACGGCTCAGCCATGACCTGATATTTCAACCTTACACTCTTTGTTCCCTTAGTCATAAGTCAGCCATCATTCTTGTAGAACTTCTAGTTTTCAAACTGTACCTGTTTGATTCTACTTCTTAAAGCATGACTGTCTGAAAAATGGGTCTCCTTCAGTTGGTTGTAAAGATCTTGATCTTTATCATTCTTTGGTACTATATACAACTCTAAATGGGTATTGATATTTTTTTTAATTATACAAACTTTCTGTTGTAGAAATTGTTCCCAAAATTCTTCTGATCATTTTCTAGGAGTCAAACTTTTGATACTACCACCATAGATGAGATCTAGGTTGTTTTACTTTCTTTGCATGATCTTGAAAAAATTTCTTTCTCTTTAAAAATGTAATAAGATGAATTGTTGTTTCATTGCATAAAAGAGAGAAACATACTTTGTAATAGTGTACTGATGTCTTATCTTGAAGACTCTTGATTTTTCTGTTCTTGATTACTTGTTTAGAGATACATGCATTTGATCCTTCTGGTTGGAACTTTATTGAAGATTTGTATCCTTTCCTGTGCAAGACTTTTGAGACTTGATATCTGATTATTTTCACTACCTTTATCATTTCTTGATCTAATTCTTTCAATGTTGAACCTGAAACTCTAGTTGTTGAACAATTTTTATAGTTAACTTCATGTTGTAGCTTGGTGTTATTTCTTTTTAATATACCCTGTTACTTCAAAATTTGAAAGATATACTTCTTTGAAATCCATTGTTGTAGCTGAGTCTTAATTTTCTTGTCATAGCTATACTCCATTGGTGTTGTAGCATTTATGTATTCTGTTATGTATTTGTTCTAATGCAATTGAAAGTGTGCAATTTAATTTGATCTAGCATTGTTTGGCCTTTCTGCAAACTCTGTATTGGACATCATTCTTCATTTTCAGTTGTGAATAACTTTGAATATTTGATTTTGAAAACTAAAAATTGTAGAAGTTAATCATTTACTTCTTATTTGAGAACTTGGACAGGACATGTTATTTCTGGAATTTTCTGTTCACAATTCCTGCATGCTGAACATTGAAGTTTTGTTGAGATGTTGTAGTCCCATTTCTTTTCTGCTTAAATACTACCATTTCATCATTATTACAGCTTTAGTATGCATGCTGGAAAATATAAAATGTCAATTTTACATGGCGAAGCCCTGTCAAAATTTTACCATATTTCCTTCTTTTATTCTGTTTCAGCTGTAATCCTATCTTTTTAATTTAACTTCAGCCTTTATATTTTGATTCTCTGCTTCACCAGTATGTACTTGTGATTTATTCCAAACTTGATGTACCATAGGATAGAAGTTATTGAACTCTACAATCTTTATCTAACAGTGAGGACTATAAGACATGATTTTATTTTCTTCTTCACTGCAACCTTTACCTGCACACTTAAGAAAATAGTTAGAAAATATTTAGGATTTTTGGCCTCTCTTATGCTCCATAATTTTCCTTTTCTTCTCTCTCTCCTTATTTCTGAGTGAATAACTCATGTATGTTGTTACAGAAAAGTAATTTTATCAGTTGTGCCTTTGATCCTTATGTAATTTATATCTCTTGTTGTTAAGAGATCCACCTGCATGAATTTGGATAGTATAGGAATATGGATTAACCCTGAGCTCAATAACTGATAGTTTTCTCCTTTTCTATTTTCAGGTACAGTGCCCTTAAGAAGAAAAATGAAGATGGAACAAAGTTGGAGCTGGAGATACATCAACTGCAACAAAAGAAACCCCCAAGGAAATGATGGGTTCATTCATACTCCTCTATTTTCTCTTTCATGCATATGTACCTCTTACTTCAGTAGCTATAATTTACTCTTTAGTTACATCTCACAGCTTGTGTGGGAACATTTGAAATTCCTTATGAATAAAACATTGAATTCTGAAACTGAGTTGTGTATTTCTTTCTGCATTTCATCTTTCTAAATGGATTGTATGATGAATTAAACAACTCAATAATATAATTGAATGTCTTAATCATGAAGGAAATAACCTTAAAAAATACCTGTAACATTTAGCAATGAATTCTGATTACTGCAATCTACAATTATGATTTTTGTTCCAAAACTTAACACTTCATCTATTCAGCAATTTGATGTCTTCATCAAGATAACACATCTGTCCTTCAGTGGATTTGTGTTCTTTTGCTGAAGATAGTCATGAAATTACAGACTATGTGATCTCTTATGTTTTGTAACAGCACACATAGTTGCATATTTCATGTAATCATTAATTAATTCAACAAAAACAACACTGAACTGAAAGAAACTCCCCTAGCTTAGGTTCACTTCACCAATGTTATCCATCGTAACGAAGTTTTGAGTTGCCCATTTTTGCACAAGTGCAATTCCATCATGATAGGTTTAGAGTCAACAATCCTCATCTCATATATAGTCAAGATACCATGTACCTCATAAATTAACACGATCTTTACATCCTTTGTTTCCTCAATAACATGTAGTATAGGGTAAACGTTAAGATTTAGAGACCTTAACACCATTTTTAACACAAATTACTTCACTTTTTCACCTAATCCTCTATTGGTATTGAAAACTATATCAACTCTAAGAAAATATGTAGCAATGAATTCCACTTCACTCAATTTTAGGCGTTCAAATTGAATTATGAAAATTTGAAGTTTTACTATCCTTACCTTGGAATATCCTTCATAAATGACCTAAATTTTCTCTCATATTTCTTTAGTTTATGTACAATGCATTACCTTCACAAGTTCTTATTCAACTAGACCACAAATGATTGCATTCATTTCCATGGAATTGGCACTACTAATATTCTTGTTTGTTGTGCTTTTAAGAGGAGTCTCAAGATATTTATACCCATCTAACATTGATTTCCAAATATCAGACTATAATAACATGATGTGAGTCTTCATCCTCATGTTATAAAATTCATAGTTTGTTTCATTAAACAAGGGATCTTTTCTAGTGTAAGTGCCACTCTTCCCATTTGCAGATTTAGTGCTTCAAGTGATTAAAATTCTTTAAAAGGAAAAGCTTTGATACCAAATGTTGGAAAAACAATGGACTACGAGGGGGGTTGAATCAGTCCTTCAAAACATTAAACCAACTATATTTAACTTACATAAACCATTAACCATTCAACTATGCATTAATGTGAGCTTAACAACATGAAACCATCATTCATATGAAAAAATCATGAGAGAGTACACAAAAACACAAGATGTAAAGTGGGAAACCATCAAGGTGAAGAAAACCCATTAAAATTTTTGATTATATTGCTCAAACAAAAATACTTACATGAATATGAAACATCACACAAAATTTTTGTAGTAAGAAACCAATCCCACAAAGAACACCAACTCCTATTTAGCAAGGAACCAACCATACATTGAGGCTATAACCCCCTAAGGTGATCAAACACCAACTCAACCAATTAAATATGAAGACCAGTGATGTAATTTTTCTACAACAACTAATAGTGACCACGATCTCATCTCCACTCACTCAGAACCCTCTTCAAACACACTCTATCATACTTCACTCAATCTTGATTATTCAAGGGATGATTAAATCTCTTTCCGTTGGTTCTATACTTCTCAAATATCCTCAACACTTGATACTCTCTCTTAAATCTATCTTGATGACGTCAAATCTTCTTCAAACTGTCTCTAGACTCACTCTTTTCCCTCTCTCACAACCAATTCAAAATAAACTCCTACACTCACTTAAATATATGATTCATCTCCTTATACATGACAGGTCAGCCATGACCACTACGGTCATTCATATTAACAATAAATTACATCTATTACATGATATAAAATTTTAACAATATATATAGGTTAGCAATGTACCAAGACACTCTAAAAGTACAAAGTAGGACAACAAGACAAAATCCTTCTTCACCAAGCACACCATTAACTTCAAGGGAAAAATCCATCATTTTTAAGGATAAATATGTTTGATTTTATTTTTTTTTAAAACTCTCAACATCCTCTATATGCTCACAATCCTCTTCATCATCTAGTTTCTCCACGTTAGCATCAAGTAGGATTGTTTCCTACTCAAACTGACACTTCCAATAGACCAATATTCAAAGGTAAAGACCATACATTCACCAAACACGTAAAATATTGAATGAAAATAGTAATTGGGAATCTAATGAACTTAATAACACTTATGATCATGTTATACATAATTATTCAACCTACAGAACCATCCACACCTCTTTGACCTTCAAGTAATTTGAATTGGCCAAAAACTAGTTTTACAAACATGAGCTATACAAACCATTGAATTCACTTTAAATACCTATAAATGCATGGAATGAGATAAATTTTCATCAATATCATTTTTAAAATGGATAATCATCATGAAAAAATAATTTTTTTTCTTCTTCCATACCAATCTTTAGACCAAAGCCATGTTATCTTGAACGAGTCAAACTAGGTCAACTTATGAGCTTCTTCATGCCACCTCAAATAACTTCTGTATTTCAACCAGATAATCCAACACATTATATATTATGTATAAAATAGAACCTAATCCTTCAACTATAAAAACTAAATTCAAAGTGCTCAAACACCATCTAAATCCTAGAGTGCTCAAATTACCTTTTAACCCTAAAAACTAGTCTTGTTATTTAAACCTATGTAGAACTCTAAATGGATTCACCACAATAAAAAATTAATTACAACATGTTGCATGGCTCCCAAACTACTCATAACATCAATTTATATACTAGTTCAAATGGAAAACATGAGAGAAAAACAAAAATTCATGTAAACTGACAAATCTAAGTGGGATCCACCGAAAGTCATGACACAAAACCACCACCATATGATTAAAGGAAGAGACCTCTACATCATCCAGTCCTCGCATTTTATGATTCAATGCATTATGGTCTGATACCAAGAATTTTTCTCCTATCGCTCATGACCTAGGTTTTAACTAGGGTTTTTGACAAACCTTAAATTCTTAACAATCATTCACAAAGCTTAGGGTCTCATTTCATCTCATTAAAAAAATGATACCTTATTAAATATCTTCCTCAACATACATAATAGGCTCGCGGTACCATGTAACCATTATAGGTGCTAATGAAGATGATTTCTCTAACTTCAAAATAGGAAAAAGCAACTTCTATAATTCGATATAGGAAAAAACCTCATAACGTACAAAATGTTCTTTACAAAAATCCTAAAAAAACTTCCCATAGTACAAAGAAAGCCATTACTAACTTCTCCAATTATCATCTACTACTAAATATCCCTGTATCTTTTGTATCACTAATACTTGCATAACTAGGTCCTATGAATTAGGTATAGTTTAGACGTAGACAATGAAGAAACCACCATACATTGATTGATAACCTCATCAAAAGGCCCTAATAGGTCTTTAAGACAACATGTCTCACACATCTGCATGCCTTCATGGGCCCAAACATCTCTACAACTAACTTTCTTGCTTAATTAGACTACCTAGCACCTGGACTAGTCATAGATGAACACCTTTAAACCCTTCTTTCACCTTTTGAATAAAAATTGAACCTGTATGAGTTATACAACACATGCTCCCCATGCTATTAATTCATTGACCATGCTTCTTAGTCAGCTATCTTATTCCTTCATTCCATCAACTAAGTTGAATAGACCTCATAATTAAGCCTACTAGACCAAACAACTTGTACTATTGCCACTCATGCACACTTGTGCACACCGCGCTGACTATACCACATCATCATATATTTTCTCATGCACATATGAAATCATCATGACAGACTATAACATCCTCCTTTGTCATGAATAGAGCTTTTACATCAATGACAACACTCAAAAACTAACATGCCAACAAATAATACAATAACAAATACACAAATTGTAAATGTAAAGAGAAAACAAAATTCATTTAGAATTTAAAATCATGGTATATTAAGAAAATTATGGATAATTTGTTTCATTCATTTCTTGAAGGTTACAGTTGTATCCAAAAATGCATTTGATATAATATATCCGAGAGATCTTAGAAAAGGAAGAAGAAGACATTATCAAAGATGAAGACATAGACCAAAGCACATATTTTCTTAGGGATTTAAAGATACATGAAGAATAAAGGAACCAAACTAGATCATACATTGTTTTTGGTATATGTGGGTTAAAAATATCATATGAATTCAAAAATTAAGGATTAGATAAATAATTAACGCAACCCACATTTCAAGAATCTCTAGAAACTAAAATATCTTTGGTTCATGCCAATATAACATAGTGGATAATTTAGTAAAGTAAAAAAATTAAAAAATGAATAATGGTGAATGAGGGCCCCTCATTAGAATGGGGAACTTTATTAATTAGAAACATTAAATCCAACATGCATTGATTTTAACTCAAACTATTGGTTGGCATTCGATCTTTATGTTGTTTAGTTGACGATAATTTCTTGTTAGCTATTTTAAAAATTTAATTACTTACCTTTTTTTAGCTAGTGGATCAACCTTTATGATATTGTCCTTTGGTTATTACATGTAGGTTTATCTTGTCTTATTGTTGATTGGTTTATACAAGGTTTGAGGGTTTCTTTCGAAACTTTCTTTCTTATCTATTCAAAAAATTCTCTTGTTATACTTTCCATCCTTTAAAGATCTTAAAACCATATTAATTTTAGAAAAAATTTATTTTTATAATATGAGAGTAAAATTCATGGAAAAACAATTCCTACATATATTGATAATGATCTATCGAATAATGAAATAACTTTAGAAAAAATTGGAGTGTATATAAAATGATTATATTTTCCATATTTTATGAGATTACAAAAAAATATCTTCCAACATAGATAACTTGCATGTCCATCACATTTATTAATATAGTGTAAAAACATGTCTCTATCATTTCCAAATCCCCCCGAGATACGTTTTTGGTAAAACATTAATGTTATGTTAGTGTTCAATGGCTTTTTTTGTAGAAGTAAAGAAAGGATTTTCATCCAAATCAATCAAAGACACTTTTTATTCAAATTATTTTGATGGAAACTATTCCATGATCTTCTAGAGAATGTCCTCATTCTGTATCACGAGTGTGCATATAAATAAAAAATCTCCGCTGTCTTCATGAAAGGAATTATTTCTTACTAGTGTTTTCTATAAATACAAATATCTTTTCAAGAGAGTTTATAAATAATTTTAAAAGACCACTAATTTAAATTTACCATAGTTTTTTAATACGAAAAATTAATTAGAATATTTAGTCATGCAAGCCATGCTAATTAATTTGTTGGGTTTTATATAAACATAACATATTATAATATCTTTGTCTTCCATGTTCACATCTACAAATGTCCACAAGTTTGAAGCTTTGTATTTCATCATGTGCTCTCATAAAATTTTACTCTGAACCTTCTCAAATGAGTTCTGCATTTATCATAATAAATTAAATTCAATACTTCAAGACATGTATGTTGACTAAAAGTATCTAGAAATTTATGTAAATTTTTACAATGTCATAAATTCAACTTTTTCAATTTCGTCAATTCATTAACATATATAGGAAGCATATTTAAACTAGTGCAATAAGATAGTGAAATATCTTCATTATTATTTCCCTAGGAAAACATCTCTTGCGATTCTCTAAAATGTGAGAATCCAGAATGCTTTATGGCCAAAATTTTGATGTTTGGGATTTTTTTGATTTAGCTATAACCTTGTAACACTAGATGGTGTAAAGATAAAATCATATGAAATTTGACTAGAAGCAATTATATATTATGAAAATATGAGAAATATAACTCTTCAAGAGAAATCAATAGTTCAAACTAATTGAAAATAAAACCAAATGATTATGGAAAATTATAAAGGTATTCCCAATCATGAAAATGGATTTTTTGGGGAGAATAATGTTACAAATTTTTTCCCCGAAGAAAAATTGAACAAACACAACCTTGCAAAATAAGAAATTGAAGGGACCATTCGGCCACGAGAGATTACATTTTGATTCCAAAAGTTAAGTTGTAAGTGGCATCGGAAATCAAAATGAAATGTCGGAAAAGGAATGGACAAGGGCTAACTTGGCCAAGGGAACGTCAAAGGAGATAGGAGCTTGAGCATGAAAGGATTTAGATTAACTCATCCAAGCTCAAAAGAAATTCAAGCTGAGTGCAGACAACTAACTCACTTACTGAGTTGAGCAAAATAATGGAGGCCCAATACCGAAGTCTTCGAACTTTGGGAATTTAGAATTTCGGAGACAAAGCGTGGGTAAAATGAAAAAGCAAGAGAAAAGTCTCGAAAATCCAAAAATATGAGCTCTGAAAGGTTTTCGAGGTTTTTGGGGTCAATGGTGCCATGTATTGGGGATTTCGGTGTCCAAATTTTGAAGTCTGAATTTTAGACTTTGGAGGTTCAGGGATCTTTGGCGAACAAATGCAAAAAAAAACATCGCCAATGCCCGAAAGCTTAAAACTTAGAAGTTTGAAAGGCTTGGAGTTTCTGGGTCAAACTTGAATTCATGGTCAACGTGGCAGGAATTTCAGACTTTTAGAGGTCTAGGTTTCGGAGGTTCCTTTTGGGCTTGAGACAATGAGAAACCAGAAAGAGGAAAGGTCTAAAATCCAAAGTCCAAATTTCAGACTTCAGGGTTTTGGGGCTTCAGAGGTTTCACATGCCCAGACCGAACGATAAGTTACATATACCTCCAAAGTCAAAATGCTTGAAATTATGAAATTTCAGATTTAAGAGGTTGCGATACATTTCGGAGTCCGAAAGAGAAGGTAAACAACTCGCAATTTTGTCATAATGACACCCTCATATTTAGATGGCCATATGTTTTCACTGGGAGCTCAGATTTGCACAAGAAATGAAGTTTTGGAAAGTTGTCACTGTCCTCTACACAAAATATGAATTCAAAATTTAAGAAACAAAGTCTTTCATTGAATGAAGTAGTTCAAGGTAAAAAATATCAATCAAAAATCCAGGGGAAATAGGGATATCTTCTAACATGCTTATCCATTTCTTATAAAAATCTAGTCATTGAAAATCTAATTTCAGGATCCACAATTTGGGATCATCAAATTTTGGATTTCAGAGGTTCTAAACCTCTAAAATGACAAAGATGAAGTGGTAGGTGTGGCCATTAATGAAGGTTGATGAGGAGTAGGGGTCATCATAAGTCTACATGGCCTAGACTAGACAGGAGGTGCAATCACAGTAAATTTCTTGAAGTTCAAGGTAGGTCATTAATGAAGGGAGACATTTTGAAGATCAAAATGAACTCATTGTAGGATTGAAAAACTATTTTTAGAGGATATTTGGGAAATTTCAGGATTCATTTTACTCACTCCTCATTTGTAATTCTTCTTCTTTAAATTATAAGGAGGGGCATTGTTCTAAGGTTGGATAATTTTTCTTTGCACCGTCCCTTCTTCTCTTATCTGTAAGTGAATTTTTTGAGTTCAAACCTCCAATTCAAACTGTAAAATGAATTTTTTGCCTCTTGTCTATTATAATGCATTGTATCGAATATGTGGGGAAATAATATAAGTCTATGGATGAGTTTTAACCCTCTCTTGTTTCTAATTTTGTTATTTTTGATCTCTCATTATAATTTTGGTTAACTGTGCATGTTAGGTTCTGTTATATGTTTTGAAAGTTGTTTTTAATGGTAAATGAATTTTGTAACAAGAAATTGATCTGTGTTGATGTTCATCCTCTTCAATCTTATTTCATTCTCATTTCCATGCAAAGCTAGTTATTCAACATTCGTTTGGTGCATCACCTCTATTAGTTTAGGTTTAATTTCTTGTAATATTCTTAACCCTCTCTCATTGGAAAGATAGAGAAGATTTTGGGTATATCCTCTAAAATTTCGATGTGTGTATCAGAATAGAGGAATAGAAACTGACTTTCATCCAGAGGGTTATCCTGATTGAAAACTCCCACACTTTGGGATAACTCATGTTTGACGAATAACACTGACTTCCTCAACCATTCACTTGTGAGCAATCATGGGTGTTCTAATTTCACCATAAAAAATACATCAAAGGAAATTTTTTGGGTATTTTTACCATAACCCATGTAATTAGGGGAAAACACTCATAGTTTGTCAAAAGTCCTAAAATATTTTAACTCTAGGGCGCATATCTGAGATGCTAGAATTTTTTCACTCTCACTATTCTCAAATTTTACAACTCCCATGTAATGCATTATTTTTTAAGAACCACTCTTATATATGAAGAGTGTATCTCCAAAATTTTTCAAAACGTTTCATGGTGGTGGTAATTAAGGAATGATTAAACATTAATGATGAATCCAAAATTAAATCTATACTAATGTCAGTCATCAATTTTTTTGATTGTAACATAGGGGAGATTAAATCTCTACAAAAAACAAACAAAAATTTCCTCACATTTTTAAAGAAATACAAATGCCAATTCAATATTAATAAAATTAATTTTGTAGGATTGCTTAAAGATTCAAATGGAAGAACATCTGTACGCATATTCACTATCATGACTAGAATTAAAATTATTTCCTAGTACTACCAAAAATGTAAAATATAGAATAACAAAAGTGAAACCCTTATGAGAGGAACAACACAAAGTATTTCAATTGGTTTCTCCTACCATAATATCCCCTAGGGGAAAAATGTGTAAAACCATATAAAATCACAAATTAAATATCAATGTTATGAATAGTGTGAGATATGAGGCTTATTTCGATAAATACAAGGGGTGGAGTGGACCACCAAGGTTCATAAAAACAAAAATTGACATGAAATAATCTCTTCCTCCTATTTACCTTCCACAAGATAGTCATGCCACCTTCACAATCCTCTTCTTTGCATACAAACGAATAATTAACATGACATTAAGGATGCATGTTCTTAATGAAAGGATTGACCTAATCCATAGTATGAAAGGTAATTATAAATCTAGGACATACGATTGACACATCTAATTATAAGTATTCTCATTCCGCTGTGGGTTGAGCCTAGCAAGATATTCATATCCTTACAAAATGTGCTCCTAGGTGGGATTGCAGGAACATGTGGGTTGAAAGTTTGCATTCTAAGGAACACTAAGTTTCACGATTAGTATATGCAAGGGAAAAGAGGTCAAGAATGGGAAGGGGAATGAAGTTGTATAAATTAGCATATAAAAAAAATGAAGAGAAAATATGAAGTTAAAATAATTTCAAAATAAAATAGATTTTTGACTCAAACAACTTTATTGTGCATAGTTTTACTACCCCTCTACACTAAGCTTCATATTTTTTTCTGAAATATGTGTATCCTTTAGTACTTAAAATTACCTCTATTATAAAGAGGGGTTTACATTAAAATAAAAAAACATGTAAAACTCCTTTGAAAGCAATGCATGTTGTTCATAAAATAAAAAAATTCTTCTTACTAAAAATTTCATAAAATTAGGAGTACAATCAAATTGTTTAATTAAATAGTTATACTTTAACACATGCAAGAAATTAAAACTAGAAACTAATGGATGCCATGCAAATGTGAACTCTAGAAAAAATGGAAATTGTTGTTTCCTAATAATAAAACATGCATGTGGTAGAAGTTATTGATTTCTAGCACTCCCCCTTAATTTCAACATTCAATATTTTAAAATTTTGGATATGAGTGTGCATTTCTATATCTCATGTATCCTTGATCACAAATTCCCAAAAAAAATCTGAAGTAATCAATAAATCATTTTCCCAAAGCCTTCATATAAATATCACCAAACTGAACTTCAAATCTTTAAAGTTATAGAAAGATATATTTTTGTTAACTAACTCCATGATGAAATGATCCCTTGTGTCTATTTACTTTCTTGTATTATGAAAGACGTAATTTTTAAACAAGGTTATTTCTGATTTGTTTTCATAAAAAGTCCTCGTAGCTTCTTCCTAATTTTTCCTCAAATCTTTTAGTATTCACCTCAACTAAATAGCTTGACATGATACTCATGTCTCTACTACATATTCTACTTTTGCTAAAGAAATATTGGTTATGAGATGATTATTTTACTCCCACAAAACTAACCTCGTTCCAAAGTAAAAAAACATAGTCAAATGTTCTTTTCCTATTGTCTATATTGTCAGCACTTTCACTATTTGTATCACCTATGAGTTTGAAGTCATTTGATGTTGTATAACTTAAAAATTATTTTTCTATATTGTCAATGTAAACATTTAGGAGATTCCATGAACCTTGAGATTAGGCTCACAACATACATAATATCATGCCTTGTGGTTATACAATATATGAGACTTCCAACTAATCTTTTGAAAAATGTTGGATCCATACATTATCCAGTGTCTTATTTGTTTAACTTTAGATGTACTACAACTTGTGTTTAATTAAAAATGTTAAATATTTTCAATATTTCATTAGAATACTTTTCTTGCAAAATTAAAATTCCAAGTTATGATTGTTGAACTTTAATGCCCAAAAAATAGTGCATCAGACATATATATTTCATCTCAAATTACTTCGTCATGGCTGATTTGAATGAATATATAGATATGTCTTAGATAACTATTAAATAATCTAAATAAAAAAACTCAATAAGAATATTATCTTGTTCATTTATATTTATGTATAAGGTACACCCACTTCTACACCTACTAAATACATTTTTATGAAATTAGAATCAATCCTATTTTACTGTATTATAGGATCATGCTTTAGTCCATTGACGTCTTTTGTCAACATGTACAAATTTTCTTCATATACTTCAAACTCATAACCTTCTGGCTATTTGTAATACACTTTCTCTTCAAAGAGATTGTTGGTACCCAAATTGATTCTCCCTCAGAATCTGAGCAGCATCACAGGTTTGGCATGAAGCTTAGAGACAAGTAGAGCATGTAGTGTGTCGTTTTATAGCCGGGGATGAATATGCATCTTGCTCTCTGTCACTCAAAATGTGGAGAAATGGGTAGCACCCTCAAGAGGATTTGACCTATCCTCACTACTTTATGGTTGTGCCTTTCAACCAAGGTGAGAGGATCCTTTTATAGCCTACTGTTTGTGGAGGAGATGGAGATATCCTTCCTTGTGAAGTTGTTAAGAAGACCTTGAAGAAAATATGATCAATACAAAAAAACATAACTCTCACAAGTTATCACTCTAGATGATGGAGATATTTTCTAAGCAAGGTTCAGGCCATTAAGGACAATGAAAACCTGATTGTTTCTACATGTTTTGGTATTAGAAAATACACAGGACAAATAGGGGTAGTATGGGTAAGATTAGTTGTTTTTAAATGGATTTTGGTGGGAGGTGAGGCAAAATGAACTTGATTTTCCAGATCTTTAAGAACTCTTACAAAATGGAGAGCTAAAACAATGGAATGCTTCAAGGTAGCTAAAATGTTTCTTTAACCAGAATATGTGCTTCAATGGAGGCCCAAATCAGTACGTTTTCACACAAACTTTGAGAATCCAAAATGAAGGCTCAAATCGAAAACTTAAATAAAAATTATCAATCTTTGTTTCATCGTGCCTAAGATACCCTCAAAGGCTAACAAATAATCTTATAGTCATGCTAGTAATCACAGTGATTTTAAATTTATTTATTTCAATATCAAATGAAAGATTTTCTGATAAATGAAATTGAAAATTCCACAAAACTATCAGAAAGATAATATCTTGTGTGATTCACAAGTATTTCAATTTAAGATTGCAATGAGAACAAGAGAAACTTCCTGTAGACATTCAGAAATGAAGCAAAAAAAAAATTTGCCCAAAAATAACCCAAATTACTTCAAGTTTGATTACATTTATCAGAAGGGGAATGTTTCTAGAACAATCTCAGAGCTTGTCAATGGCCGTGCACTCATAACCACCTTGAAATGATCAAATTTAACACAAAATAGATAAAAATGTTTCTCAGATGGTTTCTCTGAAGGATGGACTCTATCAAGATTTTTTCTTAGAAAACTTAGTCCTAACCTCTAACACTCAAACCATTTGCGTGACATATTTATGAAATTTATAACATTTTTACAATAGAGTTTTCCCCCGAAAGGTAGAAACATTCAATGTACCAGTGCTCGTTATGATCTCGATCACAATTCCCATTATCAGATTTACAAAAGTTGTCAGGCACTCTAGGAGGTATATTTTTTCAAAGATCTTAACATTTAAATCTTTCAGCAGGTAGATCACTCTTCCTCCTATGCACCAAATACTTCCACCCCTAATCTATCAAATCTGGTCCCATGCGTGCCAAGGAAGGGAAAACTAGAAAATCAGATCGAACCCAATAGCCAAATTATGTCTTAATGGTAAAAGATGTCTCTAGATCTTTGTCACCAAATTTAGATATCAAATCAACTCTCCTCTCTGTTTGGTGTGTATGAGACATCAATAAATCAAGAAGACTCACATCTCTAAGAGCGTTGGAGTGGAAATGGTGGAAAAATCAGATACAGATGCACAATTGTCATTGATTTCTATTTTGAATTTGGACCGTCCACGTGGAACATCCAATTTAAAACAGGCCTAGGGGTTCCTTTTACCTTTTACAACCTTTTTGGAAAAATGCAAAATTTCTCATTTTTCTCTGCCCCTCCACCTTTGAAAATTGGGTTTGACACATGTCCTAATGTGGGTCCTAACGGCAACATGCTCCCTTTCTTTACTTTAACCCCTTTTTTCACAAAAGGAAAATATTCTAAATTTCCTCTAGAAGTCAACAACTCCACCATTGACCTTCAAATAAAATTTTGACTCATCCTTTGTCAGGCTTGCGGGCCATTTTGATGATTTTAACCCCTTTGATGGCAAGAGACAAAAAATCCAAGTTGCCCCCAATGGCCCACTTCCCCGTCCCCTTGACTCTTCAAACTGTGACGCGTCTTAATGACGCATCTTTGAGTTAGTTCCCAAAAGTTGAGACCCTGAATGAGAAATGGCTCACCACGTGTCCTAGCTTGATATAATTTGTTTGAAATTTGAAATCTTAGTTGAAGGCACAATGTTTCCATGGTCTGCAGTAGTTTCTTTTGGCCATTGAAAAGTCCATGCAAAAGGCAAAGTAAGCGGAAGCTTCCAAGTGTCCTCATCGAACTTCTTTAAAATAAAACTTAAGGGCCGGTCCCCAAACATGCACGGTTTCTCCACATGTCCTAGGCCTCTTAAAACCTTATTGAAAAGTATAAGTATGGGAAGACCCAGGGGAAACCTCCACTTGTCTCGATGGCGTAATTTCAAAATTGTGCCTAAGAGCGGACTTTAAAATGAGCGTCGTTCCTCCACGTGGAAAAACATTGAGTCGAGGTGATCTATAGAATTTTTAGAGTGTCCCATTGAGTCACATCCAATAAAAATGGGACACATTTCCAATGATGTTAAAGATGAAAAATTGACAGGGAAAAATCACCCGTCAAACCATAAAATGCAGGAAGACAATTGTTTGAGCCTAGAGATGAAATTTTCTTTAAGGATAGAGGATCTAGAAATGTTACAAGGCTCAAACACACTCCTTCAAGCTACATCTGTTCATTTTTGTTTAGGTATATAGGACAAAAACAATAGGGACAACAATTCCTGACTATGGAAAATGGAGAGAACAGGACAACTCAAGTTTTATACCTAGTTTACAATTTTTTTTAGATAAACAGAGGAACGAGGAAACAACTATGGATCCATAAGTTATTCTCGGCCCAAGAAAGGATTGATTATGGAAACAAAAAGGAAGATAGACTCCTTTCAAGCACAACATGAGGAGATAAAATGTGACAGAGGTCGGAAACTGAGAGATTTTCAATGGCAAATGGGGTGAGACTAATCTGAGCACCAACATCGGATCCAGATTGGGGATGTGAACTCCTTGTGAGTGCCACAAGAAACAAATAACATACCAAGTTCGAAAAAATCCATTGGGAAAAGGAGTCAGCTTGCAGATAAAAAAAACCAGAACCATCTCCCAAAAAATGAACCAAGAAACCAGCAAAACTAGGCCACCAGGGACCAGAATGAATAAAACACAAAAAACAACAAACAAACAATAGACTATACACTATACAAAAGATGTTCACCATGATTTCTGAGGAATCAATCCAAGAAATGTTTCGAATGCCTACCATTAATAGGAAATTTGAGCAATTCCCCATCCAAGTCCTTCAAGAAAAATGTATGTTTACCAATTCTAATATCTATGGAGTAAGGGCCCATCCATAATGCGTCAAATTTTACATGCTTTCCCTTATCTTCATGCCTGATATCCCATATTAGAACGAGATCTCCAACATTGAAAGCTCTTAGAGTGTCCTTCTTATCAAATAAATTCTTCATCTTTTCTCTAAAATTTACATACCTTTAGTGGGATGCCTTCCTTTCTTCATCAATTTCAACAATCTGGTTAATGCGAGCATCATATGGACTAACTTCTTGGTCTTCCAGTTGTTGAATGAATTGATATGATGATAATTACATATGCAGGGGCAGCAGGGCCTGATTCCCATACACCAACTCAAATGGACTCTTTCGAGTGGCTCTTTTAATAGTAATTCAGTCAGCCTAGATAGAAAACTTGAACTTCTCACCCCATTTTCTTTTGTTCAGCTCCAAGGTTCTTCTGATAATCTTTAGCAAATTTTTATTACTGGACTCAACTTTTCCATTTCCTTGGGGATTGTAATTATAAGCATATGTAAAATTGATCCCATATTATTTTTACTTTACCACCAAAGGTTTAGCTCTGAAGCTCGTGGCATTATCAGCAACAATTTTAACTAGTGCTCAAAACCTACAAATAATATGGTTCAGCACGAAGTCCATGAAATTTTGGTGGGGATTTCCTCCACCCAATTTGTGAAGTAATAAGTGGCTACACGAATTCACTTATGGCCAGCACTTGAAGGGTCTAAAATATCACCAATGAAATCCATTCCCCATTGATTGAATGGGGCTTCAATTGATACAGGATGAAAAGGCAGGGAGCTTGAAGCTTTCAGTCTTCTAGAGAAGCACTGGAAACTCTCACATATTCTAAACAAAAGAGTTGTATCCTTGAAAAGAGTTGGCCACAAATAACCAGCCATCAAGATGTTGTGTGTTGTGACTCTTCTAGCAAAATCCCCCCCACAAAATCCTCCATGGAGATCATCAATTATCTTTGGGGCTTCATCTTCAGTAATGCACCTTAAGAGAAATCCCTCAGGGTTATTCCAAGCTAACCCATAATCAGTAATGACATATTTCTGGGAAGCCAAGATAAGGGCCCTTTTCTTGTTATTACTCAAATAATCAGGGTAGTATAAATGTCTAAGATAAAAAATTACATCTTTGTACCACTCAAAACTCATCAATTTTTCAAAAACATCTACCCTTCCTTCTTCTACCTCATTTACCTTAATATTTTGCAAGTTGATCTCAGCCATAAGATTATTCAAGCCCAAAAATTTTACCAAATTCATGGTTTGGATATCCATGTCATATTCTTACAACTTGTTCACCCATCTGTATCTTTTTCTTGAGACCTTCATATCTGATAAGATGTCCTTTACCATGGTGTGGGGAACATAAGCAATAACTCTAGAGGTCAGAATGTAAGGCCTGAAAACCTTTATTGCATTTACCAATAAAAATGCTTACTTATCCATAATAGTGTATTTCATCTCAGCCCCCTGCAATCCCTTACTGAAAAAGGCAATTAGCCTCTATTCCCCTTCATCATTCTTCTACAATAGGACATATGCAATAGTGTTCTCTGAAGGAAAAAAAAATAGTTGGAAATGATTCTTATAATCTGGAGTTACTAAAACAGGGGCATGCTTTAATGCCCCTTTGATCCAATTGAAACCTTGAATGGAATCCTCCTCCCATTTGATAATGTGGTCCTTGTTTAGCATACAAGTGATTGAAATGGTCAATTCAGAAAAGTTTGATATGAATCTTTAGATAAATTTTATCTACTGAAAGAAGGACTGGATTCCTTTGTTGGTTCTTGGAATTGGGACCTTATCAATGGCCTCTACCCTTTTTGAATCAATCATTACCCCCTCTTGTGACACAATGTGACCTAGTAACTTTGTCTTCTGCACTCTAAAATGGCACTTCTTTGGATTGAGTGAAATGCCATATTCTCTACATCTTATCAACATTTTCTCCAAGTGCTAGAAATGATCACATGTCTTTCTAGAAAATATTGTTACATCATCCTGGTAAACAACAATAAAATCATTGATGTAAGGAACAAAAGAAACATCCATTTCTCTTTGAAAGGTTTCTCCAACATTCATTAGACGAAAGGGCATCTTGACATATACATAAGTCCCCCAAGGAGTGGTAAAGGTTGTTTTAATTATTTCCGATTCCTTTACAAAAGCTTGGTTATAGCCAGAGAAACTATCTAGGGTAGAAAGCAACTCAGAACTAGTCACTAAGTGTAACATGTTTTCCATATATGGTAAAGGATAATTATCATTCATTGATGCTCTATTTAGATTTCTGAAATCCACACACAACCTGATATCACCATTCTTCTTTCTAACTAGTAGTAGGTTTGCAACCCAAGAAGAATACCTTGTGGGCTGAATAATTCCACCATCCCTCAATTTCTTTAGTTTTTCTTGCATTTTAAGAGATATGAGTGAATTGATTGGCCTCTTTTTCTGCTTGAATGGTTTTGCATTAGATTCTAAGGGAATCTCATGTTGAAATAGATCCTCTCTGTATATATTTAGTTCAAAATAAGTCCAAGCCATGCAATCTTGAAATTTTTTCACCAATTGGACATAACACTATTTTTCCTCCTTGTTGAGATTGCTTCCCAACCAGATCTTTCTTGGTTCTTGGAAAACCCTATCAACTTTTGAAAATACTGGGGTAGAATGAGAAGCAAACTTTTAAAATTCAAATAAAGGCCCCTCTCGAGATGGAGAATTCAATTCCATAAAGAGACTACCTGATTCAGAAGCACTTGAATGGTAGTCCTCAATGATAGGCCGATCACTTTAATCAATGGAGATATCTTTTCTTGACTGTTGATATCAAACAAATCTCTAAGCCTTTATTCCTTCTAAATTTGGTTTTCCTAGCTCTAGAAATAATGTCCTAGCAGGATCCCTAGTGAAGAAAGATCCTCTTCCTTCCATCTTTACAAATATTAGTAACAAATTTCACTTGACAGAGGTTAAGACATTGGTGTTTTTCAAATTCAAACCAACATGGATTTGCCACTAAGGATTTCCACCTTACTTGTGCAAATGCACTAAAATATGATATGTAAAATGTCTTTCAATATTAGAAACTGGAAATGGAAAGACCTGACTTTTCCTTACCCAAATTTATCAATGAAAGCTAGTGCAATAGGTGTAGAAAATAAAGTAATTGCACATAGAACTTGTAAATTTGGACACTTATTATAGGTCCGAACACAAGATGAAGTTTGAAATAATGTATTAGCACTTAGAGCATACAAGAAGTGTTTTCCAAGGTCTGAATATGAACTGTAATATTTCCTTCCCCGGAAACGGCACCAATCGGGTGTTAGTACCCAAATTAATTCTCCCTCAGAAGCTGAGCAGCAACACAAGTTTGGCAGGAAGCTTAGAGACAAGCAGAGCATATAGTGTGTCATTTTGTAGCCGGGGATGAAAATGCAGCTTGCTCTCTATCACTCATAATGTGGATAAGTGAGTAGTAGCCTCGAGTGTATTTGACCTATCCTCTTACTTTATGGTTGTGCCTTTCAACCAGGGTGAGAGGACCCTTTTGTAGCCTACTATTTGTGGAGGAGATGGAGATATCCTTCCTTGTGAAGTTTTTAAGAAGACCTTGAAGAAAATATGATCAATAAAACAAAACCTAACTCTCACGAGTTATCACTCTAGATTATGTAGATATTTTCTAAGAAAGGTTCATGCCACTAAAGATAATGAAAACCTGATTATTTTTGCATGGTTTGGTAATAGAACCTATGCATCTATATACACACAGGAAAAACAAGGGTAGTATGGGTAAGATTAGTTGTGTTTAAATGGATTTTGTTCGAAGGTGAGGTAGAATGAACTTGATTTTATAGATCTATGAGAAATCTTACAAAATGGAGAGCTTAAACAATAGAGTGCTTAAGGGTAGCTAAGATGTTCCTTTAACCATAATATGTTCTTTAATGGAGGCCCAGATCAACATGTTTTCACACAAACTTCAAGAACCCAAAATGAAGGCTCAAATTGAAAATGTAACTAAACATTATCAATCTTTGTTTCATCATGCCTAAGATACCCTCAAAGTCTAACAAACAATCTTATAGTCATGCTAGGAGTCACAGTGATTTTAAATTTTTTTATTTCACTATCAAATGAAATCTCTTCTGATAAATAAAATTGCAAATGCCTCCAAACTATCACAAGGATAAGATCTTCTGTGATTCACAAAGATTTCAATGTAAGATTGCAATGGGAACAAGAGAAACTACTTGATGACATTTAGAAACACAACAAACACAAATTTTGCCCAAAAATAACCCAGATTACTTCAATTTTGATTAAATTTATCAGCAGGGGAAATTTTCTAGAACAATCTTTGAGCTTTTCAATGGCTTTACTCTCGCAACCACCTTGAACTGATCAAATTTAACAAAAAATGGATAAACATGTTTCTCAGAACGTCAAACTTTGTCAAGATTTTTTCTTAGAAAAATTAGTCCCAACCTCTAACACTCCAACCATTTGCACAAAAGATTCATGCAATTTATAACATTTTTACAACATATTTTTCCCCCAAAAACTAGAAACATTCAATGTACTAGTGCTCGTTATGATCTCGATCGCGTTTCCCAGAATCAGATTCACAAAATTTATAAAGCACTCTGGGAGGTAGATTTCTTCAAATAACTCAACATTTAACTCTTTCATCAGGTAGATCACTCTTCCTCTTATGGGCCAACTATTTCTGCCCCTAATCTTTCAAATCTTGTCCCTTTCGTGCCAAGGAAGGGAAAACTAGAAAATCAGATCGAACCTGATGGCCAGATTACGTCTTAATGGTAAAAGACATCTCTGGATCTTCCTCACCAAATTTAGATATCAAATTAACTTTCCTCTCTGTTTGGTGTGTAGGAGACATCAAGAAATCATGAAGACTCATATCTCCAAGAGCTTTGGAGTGGAAATGGGAAAAAAATCAGATACAAATGTTGTGCTAACATTGATTTCTATTTTGAATTGGAACATTCCACATGGGAGATCCAATTTAAAATGGGTTGGGGGTTCCTTTTACCTTTTACAACCTTTTGGAAAAAAATCAAAATCTCTCATTTTTCTCTGCCCCTCTACCTTTGAAAAATGGGCCTGACACATGTCCTAATGTGGGTCCCGGCAAAAATGTGCTCCCTTTCTTTACTTTGACCCCTTTTTTCATGAAAGGAAAATATTCTAAATTTCCTCTGGAAGTCCGCAGCTCTACCATTGACCTTCAAATTAAATTTTGACTTATCGTTTATTCGGTTTGTAGGCCATTTTGACGATTTTAACCCCTTTGATGGCAAGAGGCAAAAAATCCAAGTTTCCCCCGATGGCCCAATTCCCCACCATTTTGACTCTTCCAATTGCCACACGTCTCAATGACACACCTTTGAGTTGGTTCCCAAAATTTGAGAACCTGAATGAGTAATGGCTCACCACGTGTCTTAGCCCAACAAAAATTTGTTTGAAATTTGAAAGCTCAGTGGAAGACGCCATGTGTCCAAGGTCTGGGGTAGTTTCTTCTGGCCGTGGAAGCTTCCAAGTTTACTCCTAGTACTTCTTTGAAATAAAACTCAAGGGCCCGTCCCCAAACATGCGTGGTCTATCCACGTGTCCCAGGCCTCATAAAACATTTTTGAAATGTCTAAGTATGGGAAGACTCGACGGAAACCTCCATGTGTCTCCATGGCGCAATTTCAAAATGGTGCACAAAAGCAGACTTTTAAATAATCTTCGTTCCTCCACGTGAACAAATTTTGAAGCGAGGTGATCCATAGAATTTTTAGAGTGCCCCACTGAGCCACATCCAACCAAAAGGGGCCATGTTTCCACTAATGTTAAAGATGAAAAATTGATGGGGAAAACTCACCCTTCAAACCGTAAAATGCAGGAAGATAATTGTTCGAGTAGAGAGATGAAATTTTATTGAAGAATAGAGGATCTAGAAATGTTACAAGGCTCACACTCCTCCGAGCTAAATCTATTAAAATGAAAAAAAAAAATAGGTACAACAATTCCTTACTATAGAAAAGGGTGAGAATGGGACAACCCAAGTTTTATACCCAGTTTACAGACTTTTTTAGATGAACAGAGGAACAAGGAGACAACTATGCATCCATAAGTGATTCTCAGCCTAGGAAAGGATTGATTATGGAAACAAAAAGGAAGACAGAGTCCTTTCAAGCACAACACGGGGAGATAAAATCTAATAGAGGCCGTAAACTGAGATATTTTCAATGGAAAATGGGGCAAGACTAATCCGAGCACCAACAGAGACCATCAAGAAATGCTGATATTGCATGCATCTAATATATGGGCCATTGTTTTTAGCTGATAATACCAATACTTTCTTTACCATGTCCAAATGTGCTAATAAAGAACAAATTTCAATATAATCTACTTTGTATTATTGAATAAATCCTCTTGTAACCAATCTTACTTTATGCTTTTGCACTTTTCCAAATGCACTGTACTTGTTATTTTATACCCAATTCACTACTGTCATGTCATTTCCTTTAGCAAGATATACCAACTTCAATGTCTCATTTTTATCTATGGTGTCTATCTCATCACCCATGGCTTGAGTCCCAATGTCTTCATTCATTAATTCTTAAAAAGAAACTAGATTTGTAGCTTCAGAAAATAATGCAAAAACTATAAAATATTTAGTTGTATCAACATTATAAATCTCATTAAGACTCCTTATTTTTTTTTGCAATAGACTTTCTAATGACGGAATATTTTGTTTTTGACTACTTGAAGAGGGAGTTACTTCTTGTGCTCTTTGTGGAGTCTCTTACATATCTTAAATTGATACAGATCTTGTAGTCCCTATAGCTTTGAATGGAGGTGTATCTTGTGCTGATTATGATTTTTCTTTTGACTAGATTGAACAAATCATAGTATTTATTACTATCTGAATACTCAAACAAGAATTAAATTTTATCTTTTGTCTTCTAACTTATTCCTTACCTCATCAGGAACATGTACATATGCCCCACAACCAAAAATTATAAAATGAGAAACACTATGTTGTCTGTGAGTCCAAGCCTTGTGAGGAACTATGTTTTAAACAATTTTCATTAGAAACATGAATAAAATACAAAGAGCAGTTTCGACTACTTTTACCCAAAACACATTTTGTATATGTGTGGACTTCATCATACTTATGTCCATATCCATTATGCTTATTTTTTCCTCTCTCCCACACCATTCTACCGTGGTGTATACATATCATAAAAATTTTTGTGGATGCCAAGATATTTGTAAAAATATAGAAATGCATTGAAAACATACTCACCTCCTTTTTTATCCTTAGAAATTTGATGTAGTATCCACTTTTTTCTTCACTAAATCATTGAAATGTTGACATATATTAAATGCATCTGATTGGTCTCTCAGAAAATACACCTGTGTATTTCTGGTATGGTAATCAATGAATGTTAGAAAATATGAACAAAATCCTATTGAAGGTGTTTGCATTTTTCCATATAAATATGATTGAATAATATTAAATGGCTCTTTTGATCTTACTTATTTACCAAAATGGAAGGTCCCTCTATGTTTCTTCCGAAAAATATATCTTGTACAAACTTTCTCTTGTTTCTGAATTAAACGAAAGACCTTTTACCAGATTTTTGTTGTGTAATAAATTCATACCTTCAAAATTTTAATGACCAAACCTGAGATGCCAAAGCCATGATTCATATTCTATAAATTACTTAAAATTTGATTTAATTTCTTTAGCTCCAGATTGAGATCCAAAATTGGTTGTGGATTGATTTGTAATATGATCTCGAAACATGGCTCTAGACTGAAATGAAGTATGAGCTCAGGAAATGGCCCCAGAATGAGTTGCAGTATGATCACTACATTGAGGTCTGGAATGAGTAAAATCTTCCTTAAAGGAAGCTACATACTGCTAAAAATTCGATCTCATTTTATTTTTATTCTTGGTTTTAATCTAAGGGGATACATTTTATTACTTATCATATGGAATTTACCTATTAGATGAGTACTTGGAGATTTACTAGTGATTACACACTAAATGTATTAAATAAATACCATGTATCCCTTTTATACCAATTGACCAATTCTCATAATATTATACATTATAGCTGCAACATAAAAAATATCATGTATAATATTTTTCTCCCTTGTTATAGTTATAATGTTACCTATTGTAGATTTTATAGACATTATATTATTGCCCCTAAGAGTAACACCGGTCTTCTCTGAATCATCCAAACTGAATAATATATCCATGTTACTTGAGATTTGATTAGCGCAACAAGAATATAAATACCATATATATCACAAGGAATCTCTTGAGATATATTGGATTCAATAGGTTATAAAAAATCTATTTCTTCAACAATCCTTGTGCATGCAATAAACATGGAGCTGAGAGTAGAGATCTAAACTTTATTTTGATTCTAAGTGCTTTGATCATATTGTTTATTCCTGCACTCATAAGCATAGTGCCCATATTTCTTGAAATACTGATACTGCACATGGGACTTATCTTGTCTCTTACCAAAAGAGTGATTGTGATGTTGAGCTTGACTATGTACTCTTCCACATTAATTTTTTTCACCGTTTTTATTTCCTCTAGATGAACTTCTTCCTTTTCCTCTAGGATTGAACCTAATTCTACCTCTTCTATGAAATCATGAAGTCTGAGAAGAAAATGTTTGTTCTTTAGATGCATGTGATCTATTAAACCTTTTATCTTGATTAATTAAAGATTCATGAAACTCATCAATTTAAATATAACTTAAATATTTTTTTTACTATGGATACAGCCTAAGGATCAAAATTAGAAGGTAGATTACTAAGCATATTTTTGAATATTATTCTATCATCTAATATTTCTCCATGATATTTAATCGTATTTACTAGGCCAAAAACATAAGTAAAGGATGACTCGAGATATTCTAATTATTTGATAGACATATTCTATAAATCACTTCTAAGTAATTGAAGTTTGGTCGTTTTAACTTTATCCTTACCTTAAAACATAACCTGGAGAATATCTCATGTTTATTTTTCCCGACTCGTTGTCGCCACTCTAGGAAGAACACTTTCACATGTGTCCTACTGATTATAAAAGAAATGTTTTCTATCTTTATTTCTTAATTCCTTCACATGATCCTTCTTTTACTGTAATAATTAAGTATACGTTATTATATCTTCAGGTTCTATGTACTCATTTCCAATAATTTCCCACACATTATGGGATTTGATCAACACATTCATCGTTAGAGACCAATATTCATAATTCTTTCTTGTAGGTTGGGGTGTCTGAAATATTGATAAATATGCTCCATATGTAGAGGCCATGGATGACTATCAATTCAAAATCCCTCTGAAAAAGCCTCACTCTGATACCAATCTATAGAAATTAGCAGACAAAAATAGGAAAGAGAAAACACTAAATTAAAAAAATTACAAAATATTATAGAGTTTAAATTTAAAAAACACTATTGCACATAATTCTATTAATCCTCCTCTAAAATAAGCTTCAACCTTTTTTATTCAATTTGTTTGTCCTTAAAAAAATACAATTACCTATATTATAAATAGGTATTTACATTAAAATAACCAAACATGCAAGACTCCTCTAAAAATAGCTCATCTTCTGCATAAAATCAAAACTTTTGTTTTATAAGACATTTCCTAAAAATAGGTATAAAAGCAAATTGTTTTAATTAAAAACTAAGATTTTAACTCGTGAAAGAAGGAAAATTTAGAAACTAATAGATGTCATGCAAAAGCAAAGTTTAGTAAAAACACAAACTGTTGTTTGCTAATAATAAAACATTTATCAGAGAGAAATTATTGATTTGCAATAGACATGGCCGTTACAAACATAGAGGTGGTCAAATATTTCAAGGTTAGATTGGCAGTAATGGTGAGCAACAAAAATAGGGTTTTTCAGGTCATTCATTCCATAAAGTTCAAGAAAAGGATAAGTATAAATTGAATTTTTTTGAAAGGCATTGATAAAACATCATTGTTTCTATTCACAACTAGAAATGAGCCAGTATTTAGTAGAGGTGAGATAGGGATTTTCCTTGGTGGAGTCAAACATGATTTTTTCAATGACTCCATTTTATTGATGCATTGGTAGTGTTTAGTTGTAAGTCATAAAATCAACACCGATGAAATATAAATGAAGACAAACCAGTCATAAAGAAAAGATAAACCCTATATAAAATAGAGCATATATCGAATTAGTCTTTGATTGGGATTCGGTCTCCATTATCACCCCTTATAGATAAGAAAAAATTCATATGTTGGAATCCCTCATGCTTCATTCCATTCCCACAAGACCCACCAACTCATCCTATACCTTCAATTAGGATTGGGGTTCTTCAACAGTGCATATTATATATAACTACAATCACCAAACTAATTGTGGGTATGAAAAGGGAGACAATGTCTATCCATCTTAAAGTTAATTTATTTTTGTAAATTTTGTTGTAATCGAAAGAAGTGTTTCTTTTTCATTATAAAATTATCTTGACACTCATATAAGCTACTTTGGAAAATATATAGATGACAATAGAATAATTGTATTAGATCAAATGAATAAACCATACTTTTACATAGTGTATATTTTGGTCCTTATAATTTAGAGTGAACATAATAAGTGCTTATCCATTACAAATATAAATTCACTCCCATTCAATTAATAAGACCTTAGGTATTATGAATAAATGAAGTAACAACTAAAAAAATTCCTTTATAATGAGCCTAACATGAATGAATATATGTAAGTTTGGCTAAGATACAGATATATATAACTCAATCGAACGTTTCATTTAACACATGTGGTACAAACATAATTAAATAAAAAATAATGTAAATGATCCAACCATCTCTCACTCATTGCTATGACAACCTGATCACATAGGTAGTAGAGATAAATTATAGTATGAGAGAGCTAAGATCTAGATAAATTAGACTTAATCTCAATCTAGTTGGAGGTCTTTCAAAAGGCCCACCATATATTACATAGAGGATTACTTGAAGGATGATGTGAAACTAAAAATATACTTAATTCGTAAGGTTCCAACATTATATCAACATGGATTCTATTAGGGAATATACGATCCAATGTATTCTCAACTAAATTTTCTTTTATTATAGATCGAACCCAACTAATTAAATCTTGGAAAAACCCATCACAGAATTTATCCTCATAAGCCAACATCTTTGATCCCATCCTCCTCCACATGGAACTCATTTTTTTCATCTAATAACACAATAGAGGATCTTAATCCCCATGTATTATAGGTAGGAAGACACCATGATGAAGAAAAAAATGGATCTAATGATACCTATAGATATCTTGTGCCTGGTAAATCACACTAATTTACTGCGTGAAGTCTAGGTTAGTCCTTCTCCAATGTGTACATACCCCATTATTCCATAGGTTTCACACCAGGAAGCTCATGCATGCATTGGTGAAGTTATCCATTTGCATAACTTCATAGATATACAATTTGTCTTTCCCTTCAATGCAATAAGGCCTCCAAAATGTTACAATCTTCCAGACGACCCAATGTATAAATATTTGATGTGGCCTCTTCCATATCAGTATCCATACCCTACTCTAGGAAATGTAGATAAAACACAATAAATGGGTAAGTGCAGGAAGTTGGGGAACAAAAAAGGGGTCATAAGTGGATGTCATATTGCAAATAACAACATAATATCAACTTCTAGGGATTTTTAGCAATGCATACACTCAAAATTAGAAATAATTATATCAATATGAATTATATCATCCATAATCTAGTTTCTAAACTACTAAGTTTTTTTAAAAATGGACAAGTTTATTTATATTAAACACTCAAAATTCAATGACTTGGTATTTTGTTTTTAAAAAGCCTATAAGATTGTAGTCCATGTACCCATGATTTGGATGACCAAAAATTGATATATATATTTTTCCTTTGGTAAAAAGTTAGATACCACTATCTATCTTGGGATAGATTTTATTTTGTATTTTTTTGAGCAATATATTTTTTTCCTATGAAAGTGGTCTGAAAACATAAAGAAAACGGAGCACTTTCCGTTTGCCTGCCATAACTTCATCAAAAAATATTGAAAGAAATTAATTTTTTTTGAAAGTGTATATAATTTCACCACGGTTGGGATGGTATAAATTTTATCACATTCGGACAAGTGAAACAAAATTTGCAGTCTTAAATGTAAACATGAACATTCACGGGAAAAAGTGTCTTAAAGACCTATTCATAAAAATTTATAAAATGATATTTATCATATTCTATTCACTTTAAAATCAATATTTCTACAAATCTAATAGTCTCCCCTATGCGATGGTACCATTTTTATGACATATTTTTTACTTTTTGGCATGGTTCAAGTCCGCGGAAAACTAAATTTGATGTTTTGGTGTTTTTGACGTAAAATTCAGGATTTGATGTCCACCTTTTTTGTCCCCCAACTTGCTGCACTTACTCAAATACTTGATGAAATCTATAAAATATACTCAAAATGAACACATAAAATATTTTTCCATATGTGCTCCTGAAGCTATAGCTTTCTAGTTCTGAATTACTCATTCATAACAATGATTTCAAGCCTCCTCTAATATAAGAGGGCTACAACTAATAATAGAAATTATCCTTATCTCTAAAAAAATAATTCAAACTTGTAAAAAAATGCATGTTGTGCATACATTCAATGCTATATTATTTTATTTGATTTTCTAAAAATAGGACTCTCTATGATTATACTAATCTAAACTATATGCATTCTAGAAGAAAAAATTGAAAACTAATACATGCAATTAATAACTACAATTTGCGTTGTGGGAGAAATTACTATTTTTCTAACACTCCCCCTTTATTTTAACCATCAAAATTTTTACTATTCTAGAGGTGAGTGTGCATTTCTTGAGCTGGAAAAAATTTGATCAAAAAATCCTAAACAACTTATCAAATAATCAAAAACTTATTTTCCCAAAGCCTTTGTAATTATCAAAAAACTAATATTCAGATCTACAAAATTGAAGACATATTTCTTTATTGTTAACCAAATCACATATGAAATGATACATCATGTCTATATGGTTCCTACTTTTGTGAAAAATGTGATAATTAGATAATGTTATTGCTGAGCTATTGTCACAAAATTCATGTGTAGGTTCTTCCTGATTCTGCCTCAAATCTATCAATATTCTCCTCATTAAAACAACTCGATATATTGATCCTGTTGGTGCTACATATTTTTCTTCTGCTAAAGATAGAGTGAGTATAGGATGCTTCTTTCATGCCCATGAAATTAATTCTCTTCCAAAGTGTAAAACATATCTAGGTATACTTTTCCTGTCCTCTATACTTCTGAAGATGTCATTATCTATATACCCTATGATTTGAACTCATCCGATGTTAAATGAAAAATGAAATGATATTTAGTTGAACATACATACATCAAAATATTTTTTCCAGCTTTCCAATTTGAATCTTTATGAGATTCCACGAATCTTGAGATGAGGCTCAACCCATACATAACATCAGGCTTTGGGGCCGTCAAATACATGAGACTTCCAACTAACATTTTAAACAACATCAGATCTACAAATGTTGCATTGTCCTATTTTCTTAACTTGAGAACTAACACAATTGGTGTTGGAGTTGGCTTACAGTTCAACATGTTAAATCTCTTGAAAATATTAGGAGCATAGTTTTTTATGAGATGAAAATTCCATATTTTGAGTATGGAACTTTAATTCCCAAAAAATATTACATTAGACCTAGATCTATCATCTCAAATTCTTTCTTCATGACTCATTTAAATAAATTTGTAGCTATGTCTCCAGTAATGATTAAATCATCCACATATAGAAAATAATAAAAATACTACCTTTTTTATTTATTTTGATGTATAAGATATGCTCACTATTGCACCTACTGAATCCATTCTAAATAAAAAATAATCAATCCTATTGTACCATGATGTAAGCACTTGCTTGACTACATAGAGTGGTTTTCTCAACCTGTACACTTGTCCTTCATGACCTTCAATTTCATTACCTTCAATTTCATTACCTTATGGATGATTCACATAAACTTCCTCTTCAATTAATCCATTTAAGAATGATGATTTAATATCCATCTGATATATGGGAAATTTGTTTTGGGTTAAAATTTCTAAATTTGATCTTACCATGTGTAAACGTGTTACCGGTATAAATATGTCATTGTAATTGACTCCATATTGTTGTGAAAAAAACCTCTTGCAACCATCCTTGCTTTATGTTTATGTAAATTTCCATCAACAATATACTTGCTCTTGTAGACCCACTTCCCTCCTATCACGTCCTGTCCTTTTGGAAGATCTACAAATTCCTATATCTAATTTTTCTAAATGGCACATATCTCATCACCCATGGATTGAACCCAAACTTCATTGTTTATACCCTCTACAAAGAATACTTGATTATAATCTTGAAAAAACAATGAAAAAAAAAAAAAGAGTTACTTGTATCAACATTATAAATCTCACAAAGAATCCTTATTTTTAGTTGCAAAGGGTTATTTGATGACGGACCATTTTGTAGGGAAGAAGTTGCTTCTGTTTATATTTTTGGTCTCTCTTACATGCCTAAATATGACTGAAATATTGGATAAATCCTAGCTATAGATGGAGGCATAGCTTATGATGCCATTTGTGATGCAGGTCCAAGATTAAAAGAATATACAATACCTTTATGATATATACTTTTAGCTACCAGATCATCTTGAGGAATAAGTACTACTATGATGACTATTCTCTCAATTCTTCCATCCCATGCCTCATTTTCATCAAATTGTACATCTATATCAATTGTGAATTTTCTTGTGACTAGATTTAACAACTTGTTAACTTTAGTATTATCTAAATATCCAACAAAATACAATTTTCTCCTTTTTTTCTTACTTCTTCCTTAGATCATCAAGCACATGTGAATATGGCACACACCTGAAGATTTTAAACTTAGAAAAAAACTATTTTGTCTATGAGTGCAAGCATGTTAAGGAACCATGTTTCAAACAATTTTCATTAAACACATGTTAAAAATGTAAACAATAGTTATTGCTTCTTACCAATACTCATTTTATAGATGCCTAGCCTTTATTATAATTCTAGCCATCTTCATTATGATTTTATTCTTCCTCTTTTCCACACCATTCTATTATGGTGTATACATGGTAGTAAACTACTTATGGATACCGTAATATTTGAAAACATTTAGAAATGTATTATAAACATACTCACCTCCTCTATCTATCCTAAAAAATTTGATGTAGTATCTACTTTTCTTCTCCACTAAGGCCTTTAACCAATGAAATATATCAAATAAATCTTATTTTCACCTCAAAAAGTACACCCATGTCTTCCTCGTATAGTCATCTATGAATGTCATAAATTATGAACAACCTTAGATCAAAGGTGTTCATGTACTCTTACTGATTTTCAAACTTGAATGGTGTCTCTATGTCATTTTCCTAAAACACACCCTTCAAAAATTATCTCTGGTTTGTGGAATAAAGATAAATATTTTACCTTATTTTTCCTATGTATTAAATTAAAACCTCTAACTATTGAATTTCCAAATATGAGGTACCATAGCCACAATTCATCTTACATAGCCGAATAAAAAGATGATTGAATCTCTTTAACTCTAAATTGAGCTAATGTCTAATTTGTAGTATGAGCTCTAGATTTAGCTCTTAACTAGGCTATGGTATGAGCTTCAGAATGATTTTTAGTATGAGCTTTGTAGTGCACTCTAGAGTAAGTAAAATATACCTTAAATGAATCTCTAGACTACTCAAGCAACACTAGATTTGACTTTCTTGTTATACCTAGTTTTAATATCAGATTAAAAATTCTATTTCTTTATATCTACTCTTTTCCAATTATTTTATTACTTATAAATTTATCCATGATCACACATTCATTGTATCCAATGTATAATGTATAACCCTTCTGTACCAATTGGCCAATGCTCATAATATTATTCTTCAAACATGCAACATAATAAACATCATGAATAAGCCTTTTATCCCATTTTTAAAGTAAGAATGCTAAATGTTCACTTACCTTTTATAGACATTGTACTATTGTTACCAAGAGTAACATCATCCTTCATCGAATCATACAAACTGGAAAATAAATAAAATTTAATTGACATGTGAGTACTACAACCAAAATCTAAATACAAAATATCACCGAGAATCAGTTTAGAAAGATTACATTTAATAGGTGAAAAAAGGTATTTCTTCAAACACTCCTTGTTCATAGCAATAAACATAGAACTTAGATTAGAACTCCCAAACTAATTATGACTCTTCTTATTTTGATAATACTATTCTTTCCTGCATTCATAAGAAAAGTGTGCTTATGTTTGTAATAATGGCACTATACATGAGACTTATCCCATCTTTGAGAAAAAGACATTATTTCTATGATCTTGACTATGTCCTCTTCCAATTTTATTTTAAGGACTTTTTCTACATCCTCTGCATCAAATTTTTCCTTTACAGCTAGATTTGAGTGTGCCTCTACTTATGCAGTAATTTATTGAAGTCTTAGAAGAAAAATATTATTCTAAAGTTGTACGTGATTTATTCAAAAAAAATTCATGATTTTATTAGAGATGCATGCTACTCATCAATTGAAATATAACTCAAATCCTTTGTTTCTTATATGGATACAACAAAAGGATCAAAATTTGAAATTAGAATCGTAAACATATTTTCAATAATCCTCATATCATCTAAAGTTTCTCCATGTGAGATTTAATCTGATTTATGAGATGAAAAACATAAGTAGAGAATGACTCTATGAAGTTTGATTCTTTGATATCCATGTTCTTAGAATCTCTTCTAAATAATTGGATTTTAGAAGTTTTTACTTTTTGATTAACTTAAAACACAACCTGAATAATGTCCCATGCTTCTTTTACTTGACTAACTGCTTCCCACTCTAGTAAGGATGCTTTCCTGCATGAATTTATGAATATTGAAGAAGGGTTTTCCATCTTTCTTTCTTAATTTCTTAAAAATATCCTTCTCTTCTTATGAGAGTGTGTTATATGAAACTAGATATTGAGGCTGTGTACTCATTTTTAACAATTTCCCACACATCAAGGGATCTAAATAATGCCTTCATGGTCAAAGACCAATACTCGTAATTTTTTGATTTTAACTGATGAGTTAGTGGACTTCAAAGAGATACTCTTAATGTGGAAGCCATATAAATTTCTATCAATTTAAAAACAACACTCTATTACAATTTTGTAAGATATTAGCAAATAAATCACAACAAATATAAGATGAAATATTTAAAATATAGTTAGAATGAACACAACAAAAATTGTTGCATATGTGTGCCTCAAGCTACAACATGCTGCTTTTAAAATATTCATTTTTTACAATGATTACATTACTCCTCTAATGTAAGAGGGGTATAGCTAACAATACAAAATATAATCATCTCTAAACAATGTATTTAGACCTATAAAAACAACAAACGATGTGCATGCATACAAGGCTTAATTTGTTTATTTACTTTCTTAAAAATATGAATCTCTAAGATTGGATTCTTCTAAACTATACACATGCTAAAATTAAAAATTAAAAACTAGCGGATGTAAAAGGAAACATTATTTTGCATCATGGGATAATTATTGTATTTCTAACAATTTCATCCTTCTGACATTTAGAAGTTTCTTCTAAAATGGCCATTGAAGGCTTAAAGATCCATGAATGTAATGTTTAGTATGGTTTAGAAGAATTTGCAATTATGTGATGTGTCCTCTTTCTTATTTTTTCCCCCTCCATCTTACTTGACCTCTATTTGACTCAAACTTGGATTATTTTCAAGTGGTTGGACACACAAATATTACACATTAGGCAATATTTAGCTTGGTCTTATACTACTATTTAGAAGGTTCTAAAGAATACAAAGTATCAATTAATCCCATATTTTTCCCACCTTTATCTTATGCTATAACTTCATCATTCTCACATACTTTCTGATACTTTTCACCCCATTTTCTAACTTCCCCAAGATTATAGCCCTAATTCAAGGCACCCCCGGTCCCACTCTAGGTGCCCTGATCTATACTTAGCATCTTTCACTCCTTTTTGGATCACTTCTAGCGATTGATCATCTTTATCTATTCCTCACTAAGCATTTTCGTGATAAATTGCAAAATTAAACTTGAGATCTATATAAATATAAAGCTTTGTAAGTGCATAATGAGAGTTCAAGGTCATTGCATCCTATCACAACTATCACTCCATCTAGGGTTGCATCCATTGCACCATCTTGCATCCACATAATACCATACATCTAAGCTAGGAAAGTATGCATCACACACATTATTAGAGGACAAAGGATTCTATTTATTCTATTCTATTATCTACATCTTATATAGCTATCATAACTCAGTATTTCACAAAGTGCAACTAGCATGGGATAACCTAGGGTATCGTATACACACACTCACCAAAACTACATCAAGGTCCGTAATGTATTGTAACACTCAGTGATAAGTCAACCATTTTGGAAACTGAGGTCTTTCTGAACCCTTCTTCTTCATGTGCAGGGCGTCATCCAATTCATCTGGGTATATCAAGTGTGATAGATAGAGAGTATTCAAAGCCATTTAACAACCGTGAAAAATTATGGTTTTGAGCATTTAGCTTGTTTTGAACACCCAGAATCTAGTCCAAGTCACCCTGGTGCGCCCCATTACACTCCTAGGTGCCTATGTCACTTTAGATATTCCAAATCTGCCCTCTGCAGGGCCCTTGAGTGTTCATGTGCATTGTCGAGTTCTGGTTATAGATCTGCGACAATCTGTGATAGTCACCTTCAATCAAATGACTCATTTCCTTACTCTCCTCTTACATTCTAGGGTTTTATTTCCATTAGATCAAATCATGCAATTAATTTACATTGCTTTAGCATATTATTATTTTTATTCATTATTGTTTAGCCTCTTTATTTTTAGTCCCTCCTATTTAGATTAACATTTATAACCTAATACCCCAATTAGGTCCCCTTTAGGGATTATTTTGTTAATCATTTTGGTGAACTCAACATCTCTCTCTCTTTCCCCCCTTTTGAGGTTTCAAATCCATACATTCCACCATGGAAATGTGATCTAGAAAGTCCTCTTCTCCTAAGTCTTCAGTTACTTTGCAATTTGATAGTCGTGGCCACACTTTCATGAATGTTCCACTCCTTTTGGTTTTAACTCTTGTCCTTCATTTATTGACCTTCCATCTTCTAGAATGGATCCACAGGCTATTGTTGATGTTGCTACCTATTATTTATGCACTATTAATCATGTTACCTTAGACCAGCTCGTGGAGGAAGTTTGAGATCCTCCTCCGGATCCTCTCGCTATCCTCCCCCCTCCTTAAGCATCACTGACTCTAACTCTATACCTCCTTCTTTACCTACCATCGATTCTCCTCCCTCACCAACTCTACCTACCTTAGTCCCTATTGTTTTCATCATTTAGCTAGTCCCTTCAACTTCTATTGTTCCTTCAACACCATCCATTAAACCCACCCTGAACTACTCAATTTCTTTTCGTATTCCTCCCCTGACACCATTTTTTTATGAGATTCCATTTTCCACTACTATTAACATGCTTAAAATATTATCTTCCCCACCATTTTATCCTACCACTACTATTATACAATACTGAGGCCCTTTACCCTCTCTAGATCATATCTCAACCTCTCCACCTCTCTCACCTTCCTCCGTGCATCTGTCATTCACTTGTGCCCTCTTCATAAATAATTCTTATTGGGAACACATACCACTTGAAACATCTTGCACCGCCACTATATGTTCCCACGAGGGTCTCCTTCAACTCAGTTTTAAATCTATAGATCTCCATTATCCTATATGCAATCCCCCACCTATATCATGGTTCTGTCATCTTTACTGTTGCATATGGCCCGTGTGTGTTCCATCTTATAGTTCACCTTGCACATAATTCCATTACTTCCCCACTCACTCTAAGAAAATCTTGGGTAGACTACATTGGAGGTGCACTTGATCCTGATCATGTTGATATAAGTTTTCCCATGCCATTTAGTGATGTCCACATTTATAGCATCTCCTTTCTTTCTTATGCACCTAACTAGACTATTTGGTATTCCTTAGGATGCCCATTACCTCATTTTCACTGACAAATAATATGTCATGGTGATGCACATTTTGCACATTTGCAGTTATTTGGATGACCAACCATATACCCTTTCTTACCAAGTCTCCCATGTTGTCCCCTATAATTTTTATACCTATGCTTCCAATTCTCTAGAGAAACTTCCCTCACCTTTACCCTCAAGTCTTAACACTGATTTACCTTCTCCTACTACCCACCCTTTCTCATCTGAGGTAGTTGTTAGCTTTCACTCACACAATCCTTCTCCTAATCCATCATTATGGGAGGCTATACACATGCTACAAGTTTAATGTCACTCCATGGAAGCCACAATTACATCACTTTATGCTACAATTACGCAAACTTCAATATACTCCTACTCCTAAAAAAAAACCCTACCCCACCCACCTCCCCTACTGGTCCCCTCCTTGATCCACCAATTACACCATTATCTGTTGACCATTTTTTGGTCTAACATTAGATAGGGGTGATAAAAAAAATTGGGTGTTGAAGGATAGTCATTTTTGAGAAGGATTGAAAGTAAACATGTAGGTATGTGTACTCTTGCAAGGTGCAATTCCTAACATATGCTATCATTCCAAGTGTTGTCTTTAACAAAGATATAAAAAAGCCTCGAAATACTAGGGCATAGCCTTGGTAAAGGTGGGAACAACAAAAATTATTGTTTTTTGGATAGTAGAAGAGCATATTTTTAAAGTACAGGTGCATTAATTCCATAATTTCTTCATGTTTAAATGTGATTAATTATGTATTGAATTTTTTAGTTCATTCCACAATTATAATAATTAAATGAAAAAAGAGATAGAAAACTCAATTACAGAAGTTAATTACATTTATTCATGAAGAAATAGTTTTTCCCACTCAAGCCATGGGATCCAAATTATAAGCACAAGCAAAAAGAAATACATTTACATAAAGCAGTAAGTAAATAAGGATAGAGGAAACCCATCATTTCCTGAATGAGTTGGTTTCCCCCTTCCTCCTTGCTTACATCTGCGTCATGTCCATGCTCTTCTTCTCAAAGTTGCAGCACCTGTTGATAGAAATAAATGGTTATGAGAGCTCCACGTTATCTCACTTTCCATGTACTTATAGTTTTAGGTAGATAGATTTTCTTCAAACAAGTATAGATAAGAAAGATGAAAAAGAACAAGAATAAAATTATAGAGTGCATATCACTGTCATTCAGGATCATTTAAGTTCCACTTTCAGAGTTCATATCAGGAAAGAGAAAGACTTTCAGAGCATATTAAGAAGGAAAAATCAGTGAAGATGAAATGAAGGATTGTTGCACAATGCTTTTTCTAACTATTTCTTTTAAGTGTACAAGTGTATAGTGATAGTAAAATAATGCACAAACATTCGAGAACAATCATCACCAATATATATCAGAGTTAAAGTGCATATGGTGCAGTTAATAAATGCTACAATGATGATTAGGTTCACAAGCTTTTATTTCGGGAATGCAATAAAGAAATTGTCATGTATGACTTGTTCATGATTAAACAGTAAAGGTCAAAGTGTGCAGTTCCATCAAAAAATATGCAAACAAGATATGGAGAGTACATCCATAAGTTTATTAACCATGTCACAAGATGCAAAAACATATATTAAAGGTTTCAATTAATGAAGAGTATCTTTGTGGACTATAGTCTCACCACTTTTCCTCCATGGAGGATTTAATTGAAATGCTGATTTCAGATATCAAAGAAAGTAAAATTTTCATCAAAATTTCAATCAAGAGGAGCTACAGATTTCAAATTTTCTCACGGAATAGTTACCCACCTTTTCCAGATAAGAGAATAAACCAGCAGGTATCTTGTAGAGATGTACAATCCTAATTTTTCAGGAAGAGATATAATGTTGCAAAATAATGAATTCAAGAGTAATATCTTTTCCATTCAGAATGAAGCAAAAAGGTAACTATTGATTCTATAAAATGAAATAGAGATATTACGGATTTCAGATTTTATAAAACTCCAGTACTTCTTTTTATTTTGCAAAGGATATGCAAATAAAGAATCAATCCAAGAGTTGTGGATTTTAGTACACACTTTCATATCATAACTATCTATTTGAAAAGAAAGTAAAATACAATTCTTCATGGGAGATGAAACATATCAAGCTTTCAAATTTCAATTCATAGCAGTGTTGGAAAATCATAGATTGTAAGTGAAGCAAGTAACAACTATACAAGATAAGTGTATGCCTTTCATGGAACTTCATGCCATCAACACAAAACTACTGCTATGAGAAAGCAAGTAAGAAAGAAACAAATTTCTACAAAAATAAAGCAGAGGCATTTTCCATTATTTTTTCAGCAAGTAAAAGTTCCATCAGAATTTTGGTGAAGCAAAATAGTATTCTAAATGCAATTTTCAGTCATCAAGACAAATCTATATTTATTCTGTATTTTTCAGGAGGGGATAGATTGCTGCAATTTATACAAATCAGGAATATTCTTTAGCATGATTAGTAGTGAAGTAGAGGTTACAACCACATATAAACTCTATTTCACTTTACAATGGAGTATATCATCAACCAAGTTTTAGTGTGTCTTGAATGGACATAACTCAAAAAATGTAAATCTTGTCAAAGCAAACGCCAGGTAAAAGAGGAACAACATGACAATGACAAAGAATGCCAGCAGGTTGACACAAAGTGCAAGGTAGGGAAGGTTGGTACATCTATTTACAACAACAATAAAATATCTAGAAAAGTAGAGTTTCAACAACGACACTTGAAGGAAAAATAAGAAACACACCTTCAACAACGAGCTTGCAAATTTGAACAACATAATAATAGAGAGAAACATAAACCAGATTTGTTTGCGGTTGGGCCATGCGAGGTGAAATGGGTAAAGAAACAGTGAAATGTGACTCAGATTTTATTCTTAGATCTCACTCCGGCATGATGAATAATCAACGAGCTAACAAATCAAGCTCAGAGAAATATGAAAGCCTATAGTTCATTCACAATCAAAAACCAAATGCAAGGAACCAAACATAAATTTACCAAGGAAAAGTAATGTAGCTACAGGAGAATACAATGGAATAAAAATAGGGGTGAAAGGTCATCCTAAGAAATGTAAAAACTCAAAACAATTTTTTTGAACAGCCCAATATTGAAACCCCAATAAGAACGAGCAGTCAAAAGGGGAACATTAAATTAAAAAAAAAAATATTTACTTTCAAAATGGATATCCAACAAAGGCATAAGCTCGAGTCAAACGACAGCGTGGTCGTACTCTGAAATCATACTCGTATCAGCTATTACAAACATTTTCCAAGCAGTTTATGATTCCAAGAGAATTTTAGATATGTAAATGTCAACCCTAATTTCAAACCAGGTCGTCCTATAAGAAAATAACCAAGAAAATCAGATGTTACCTTGAAATAATGGAGTACCCAGAAAACTCAAAACTCGATCCCACAAGCAGCAAGTAAGGGAAGCATGTCGACCCAGAAAAGCTTCAACAACCAAAAATAGTGGCCACTCTAATTTTTCCAGAGTAACCCTAGCTCGATAGAGATCGGGTAAAAAATGAAACAAATACGAGGGATCACTTATTTTTTTGCCAAGGCTAACTCAAACTAGATCATATGTTGCCCACATGTCAGAAGCAGGATAAACCCTAATTGTGACCAGGGTTAAAAAAAAATTCATCGACATTGTGATGGGTCTTTGCCTCGTGGGAGAGGGACCAAATTCCTTCATAAATCATTATATTTTAACCTTAATCACATGCAATGATCAAGAGAGGACCACAATTATTTGATAAGGGATGCCTTTTTCAGAAGCTTAATCTACGTAGACTAAGACATCAAAATTCCCTTTCTATTATTATTTCTTGTTAGGTAACAAAGCAAGATATTCTTTTTCCATGAAAGAGATGGTATCATGTAGATGAAGAAAAAATATAGGTGTCACATCAAATACGAAGAGTCCATCTGGTGATTTTTAATCAGTCAAGAATGAGGCAAATATGCAGTTTACATACACATGATAGTGACTAGCATAGCAAGCAAGGCTTAAAGTAACAATTAAATATGTACCTTAGTTACCTTAATCTATGCTACAAAAGCCTGTATACTTCATGTAAAAAGGGATTAGGATGGTCAACTGAAGTTTGACAAGAATTATTTTAGTCTATTTTTGAGTTAACTCAAATAGAACCAAGAGTGGATTGTGCATCTACAAGCTATTTTGGGAGTATGGAGGAAGTATTTTAATATATAATATACGGTCATTGAAGAAACATGGGGGGATATTTTATGTATTGTTATGCTGCAGAAATTTGTACTTTACACCTTTTGAGAAATAAAGAATGAGTTTCCTCCATTTTGAAGCTTTATTACAATGTGTCTAAGCAAGTTTCTAGTGTGTTTAAGTGAATGTTTTATTCCTTTGCATGTCAAATAGCCTAGCAGTACCTCCATCAAGTGAATTTAATTATTTTTTAATCACATAGTGTGTTTCTTTAATGCCTTAAGTGAATGCAGAGCCTGTTTAAAATTGAATAAAGTAAAACAATCTCTACTAAATCCAGATAATAAGTGTGTTTGTGCAGGTCCAATGCCACACAAATTTTGGTGTATCACCTTTAATATTTTATCTTTTACTTTCATCTAACTTTCATCTCAGCAAAATTAAGATTTTTCAGTGATTCATCAAAGGGAGGTAGCCCTTATGAAGGTTTCTCTCATTCCAAGATGCCCACAATGCAGATGGAATCCCATTATTTTGGTCCATGTTGGAAGTCATATTGTCATCTAGAAAAAGGAGTATTTGTGACCGATAATAGCTTTTTGGCATGCCCAATGGATCCAAGAACCTGATTTTGGAGTTATTGTTAGGAAATAAGAGATAAAATATGCGGAATAATCCCTTACAAAATCGCAACAGTAGAAAATAATATGTAGAAACTATTACAGATCTGAAATAAAATTGTAGAATAAAATAACACAACACAAGTAGACAATATTTAACGTGGTTCACCCAAGAATCACTTGCTCAGATTTTATTACAAGACACAACTCTCTTAATACAATACCCAAATCTGTTTGGAGCTATGCTCAACAAACTCTACAGAATTCATAGCCGAATTCAAAACACATCTGCAATGTTTTTCATGCATCTATCATATGCATTAAACCATATAAATAGACAACTACTTAAGCATTTTTATAAAACCGTGGGTATCAAAACCATGGGCAAAACCCGTCCCATAAACCTATGGGTAAAAAATCTGCGCCCCTGAACCCCTGCTACCGGGGGCTATCGCGCCCGGACCCTCGCTCAGGGCCCGGCCCGGCCCCAAACCCCGGCGAGGATAAATGAAAAGTGTACAATACTCTTAGTGTACAGTCTTCAACACTTTCACACATGAAAACAGGCTCCACAACCTAGCAGTTATTCACATCATATTATTAATGATGAGTTTCTCACATTGTTGTTCCTAAAGAGTTAATCGATCAAGATTAGAATCCTATTTTAGAATTTATTAGCACACAACATGGTTTGATTGAATATTTAAGATTTTCAGTCCTTAGAGAACCACTCAATCAGTACAAACAACTTGTTGCGTTAACAATTTTGGATGAAGAACAAGACAGATCTTTGCTATTACAACGAATAATAATCACTGCCATGAGGGTCTAAGCTACTTTTTTTCTATGATCTATGTCTACAATCAGAACTAGAGCATTTGTAAGAGGTATTCCCCTAATTTTTTTTATTACCTTTAAATTCAGCTAGAAGAAGAAGAGTTGGAAATATTGCACCTTATAACAAGCCCGATTTTGGTAACCCTCTTCCTCTTGCTTCACTAGGTGTTAATATTTTTGTTCAAATCCCAATAATCACAATGCATAGGCAACCCAGAACCTTTTTGACGTTTACTAATTAAAGCCCTCTTATAATTTTGGTTTATCATGATATACCAGTTGCTGCTCTAAAAAGTCTTCCTTTTTTTACTGGTTAAAATCAAGTTACTCTAGTTGAACATATTAGAGATGTTACAGCCCATTGTTCTATACATAATATCGCATAAGAGGATGTTTCCCTAAGGTTGCTAGTTTCCTCTTTCAAAGGTCAATCCCTAAAATGGTACAAAATATTAGAATTACAGACAATAGGCACTTGACATGTATTGGGTATTGCCTTGTGGAAGCAATTTGAAGATTAAATAGACCATCTATCACTTATTGAGCATTTTTACACTATTAAGAATGTACCACAAGAGTTCATTGCTAATTTTAATTAAATATTTACCAGAACTTGGGAAAAAATTCAAGTTGCAGTCAAGCCTTCAATAGAACATGCTTTTTTGTATTATTTGTGTGTAGTAAATAGTGATATTGTAGTTATGATCCAATCTATGGGCAGAACCACTCTTCCTGATGCCTTTGACATTGCAATAAGGGCTAAAAAACCTTATACAAGCTAGAAAATTGGCTCCCATACTTTCTATGCCTATCTATGCTGAGTTAGCTCCTATTCCATCAGTTGAGAAAACATTCATAGTTTCTATAGTCTAGCCTAGTGAAATAGATGACTTGAAAGGGGTTGTTAAAACTATGGGAAAAATGATTGTGTGGGCCATATCAGCTACCTTTTCAAATTTTCAACAATTAAAGACCTCAAGGTTATAGACCATATCTGGCACAACCATCTATTACAGTCGCTAGGCCTTTTTCTATAGTAGATCCTAATGCCCCTACAACTTCAAGAGTATTAGTTCCCATGCAAAAAAATATGGCCCAAGATGTTAGTATACATCTTGGTGGTTCAAATGCATACACAAAGATGGTACCGTAAGGTACTTATGTGCCACAAATGACTCAAGAAGAAGCGTTTAATGATTTTCAAGGGAGTATGTTTCTTGTAGCATATGCAGATTAGATTTTGGCATAAGAACAATAGGGGAAGCCAGATGCTACCTTGGTAAATTTTGAAACAACTGATCATGTGGCTGTAAATCATGAAATTAGAGTGCAATATAGAGCTGATTTTGTTGCATTAGTTACCAGATCAAAGAAAAGAGCCATATATGCTAATGTAAGTGCCCAAAATGCTATACCAACTCATGAAAAATAAAGTAATACTGTTGGTAATAGTTTTGAACCACTTACTGTTCAAGAAAAGGTTGTTGTTGTAAAAAATCAGTTTATGATAGGTGTTCCCTTCAATATTATTGATCATATGAAAAAATTTAATATTACTATGAGCATGTGGGATACAGTGTCTCTTCCTGGAAAAAAAGACTTGCTGGTCTAAGAGTTTTCGGGTCTAAAATTATAATCAAAATAGGCTAACCATGTAGAAAACACAACACACATGGTGATGTCGATTGTAGACTAGCAAACTAAATGGTCAAAGAAGCAAGTGTTTCAGCCAGAAAAAAACAACAAAAGAAGTAAAAACAGTGGTTAAAGAAGTCAAAGTTATTAAGCCACCTCCTATATACCTTTCTTTGATTATTGAAAATTATTTGGTTCACAATTGTATGGTTGATAGTGGAGATAACAACACTATTAAGCCAAAGTTAGTGGCTAAAAAGATGGGTCTTAAATATGAACCAAATACAAAAGGATATTTTCATCTTGATAGTTCATAAACTAAGAAAATTGGAATCATTAAGGATTTAAAGCTAACTTTACATATGTTCCCAAGTGTTACAATCTCACAAGAAGTGGTGGTGGTGGATCTACCACCTTATTTTTCCATGTGCGTATCTAGAGACTTCACATCCAAGATCAATGGTTACCTTTCAGGAGATTGTACTTACTTATTTTTTATATCTCATAATGGAGCTAAGGTAACCATTAATTTAGAGACCTTGTCTAATTTTCATATTGAGTCTTTTACACCTTGTGTTGTTAATGCAAATTATGTTGTAACTGAAGAACAACTAGATGAGTCCGAAGCTGAAACTAGTTATGCCTTAGAAGGTATCCCAAATCTTTTTAAAGATCAACAAACTGATGAAGATCATGTCCATGACCCATGGAAAATGATTGAATAGTAGGTTATTGAAGGACAAGGTCTTGGAGCGTATTGTATTCATGATGAAAACACCATAATTCCTTCTTTGGAAAGAGAAAATCTGCAAGATAATGGTTTGTGGAAACTCTATTTTGATGGCTCTAAAAACCAACATGGTTCAAGGGCCGGTTTAATGTTGATTTCACCTTCAAAACAACAATACTTTATTGCAATAAAGTTCCAGTTTGCTTGTTCTAGCAATGTTGTAGAATATAAAGCCCTTGTTCATGGTTAAGAGTGGGCAAGAAAAAAGAAAATCACTGATTTACAGATTTTTGGGTATAACGTTCTTGTTATTTACCAAGTTAGAGGTTCTAATACTTGTATGAACCGATTAATGAGAATGTACAGGCATAGAGTGTGGGATTTACTCGATGATTTTCTTTCTATTAATGTTCAAGCTATATTTAGGGATAAAAATGAACATGTTGATAGACTTGCTACAATTGGTTCACAATTTCACATACTTATGGATGTAAGAAGTAATAAATTTCAGCCATATATCAATTTTTTGGTGAGAACTTTAGTCCTAGACAATTATATGCATTCGAGGGTTTTTGGAAATGATGCACATATAATCATATTTTTGCAAGAAGAAACTGAATTTTCTGCTCAAAATCAAGGAAAACTTCAAAATCGTTGTGAAGATCAAATAGTGCAACTGAAAATCAAGAAGATTTTGAAAGGCCTTGTAACTTTGGAATCCATTTTTAGTGAAAATGACAAAATGAAGCGTGGGAGATTTGTACTTGCTCTAGGTAGAGATCATCATGAAAAAGTTACCATTTTTAAAGGTAAGAGTCTTAATCTTACTAAATTTTGTTCACAATTTGAAAAAGATTATTTTATTCATCTTTGTAGAGAGTATGTAGATGTTTTTTCTTAGCAATACATTGGTTTAAGAGGTTTTGATCCCTCTTTAGCCCAACATACCATTGAATCAGAGGTTGGTTCAAAACTAGTTAGAAAAAAACAGAGAGAAATTAATCCTAATTTGGAACCCTTGATGTGGATAGAGCTTGAAAAACTCATAGAGTCTTCCATTATTGTCCTCGTTAAGCACTCAACCTGGGTGGCTAATATTTTACTAGTGAGAAAAAAGAATTGCAAAATCAGGTTATGTGTTTATTTTCAAGATCTTAATAAGGCTTCTGTTAAGGATCGTTATAATTTTTCTTTCATGGAGAAAATTTTGTAGTTAGTTGCTATTTCAGAGAGATATTCCTTGCTTGACGGATATAACGGATACGATCAGATACTTTTTAAGGAGGAAGATCAATACAAAACATCATTTACTACAAAATGGGGCACTTATAATTACAAAAAGATGCCATTAAGTTTATCAAATACTTGTGCAATTTTTCAACATGTTAAGGACATGGTTTTCGAAGGTTTTATCAATAAATTTTTCTTAGTTTATCTGGATGATATCACTATTTTTAAAAATCTTACAAGTGATCATCTACCGCAGCTCAAAGTGTTCTTTGGAATATGCAGAGAGTTTGGTGTATCACTTAATCCTAAAAAGTGTATGTTTTAAGTCAACGAAGGTAAGCTTCTTGGTCACATTATTTCAAAATATGATATGATGATTGATCCTAAAATAGTAAGTTCTATTCTTGCTTTAGGCTTACCAAAAGATAAAAAATCACTTCAAAGTTTCCTTGGAAAAATCAATTTTATAATAAGATATATTTTTGATTTTGTCGCACTTGTAAAGCCTTTGACCAACATACTCAAGAAAGATAAGAATTTCACTTGGTCAAAAGGAGTGAGCAGTTTTGATTCCATCAAGAAATCCATAGTTGTTGCCCCAACTCTTATAAATACTGATTTTTCAAAATATTTCATGCTATATGTTTATGCTAACATGGATACTATTACAGGAATTTTAACAAAGAAGAATTCAGAAGAATTGGAGAAGCCTTTTTTCAGCCAGATTCTAATGGAGTATGACACCAGATACTCATTCATTGAGAAGCATTTACTTTCAATTGTTAGATCTGTTAAGAATTTCAATAATTTTCTCTCTAACAATAGAATTAATCTAATGGTTGCACATCTAAGCATTAAATAATTTATCTTAAATAAAGATATATCAAAAAAGAGATGAGGTTGGATAACTAGAGTTATGGAGTATGAAATCATCATTAAAGTGAAAAAACTAATTAGAGACCAAATATTATGTGAGTTCTTGGCTCAATACTTACATGATAGCAAGGATGTTGTTTATTTGCTCCAAAATAAGCCTGAAAATGTAGAAAAATACATACAGATTGGATTCTAAACATCACAAGGTATTTTCTGCATGGTAATTACCCACTAGGTTTAGAAAACTCAAAAAGGAGGTATTTTAGACTTCATTCCACTCCTTATTTGTAAGTTAGTGATTTTTTATTCAAAAAATATATCAATGGTGTCATGTTAAGATGTGTTTCTCCAAGCCAAGTCAAAACGTTGCTTGAGTAGTTTCATGACAACCAAGGAGGAGGGCACTATTAAGCTAAAACTACAACCCTCAAAATCATGAAAGGAGACTATTATTGGCCTACACATTTCAAGGACAGACATTCATGGGTAAGAAAGTGTAAGAAATGTGCTTTATTTACAGAAAAAGAAAGACTTGCTGCCTTACTATTGTAGCCAATTTCAACTAATAAACCCTTTTCTTAATGGAGTTTCAACTTTATTGCTCTCATTAATCTACCTTCAAGATCAAGCCACAAATGGATACTCACTGCAACTGATTAATTCAAAAGAAGAACTAAGGCTCTTTCTTTGAAGGAAGGTAATGAGACAAACATCTTGGATTTTTATGAAGGCATATTTACAAGGTTTGGTGTTCCTTTCACCATTATTTGAAATAATGCTAAAGGTTTCGTTGGTAAAAATTCTTTTGCATAGGCTCTTCAAAATGGAAAAAAAAGGAATTTATTTGAGTACTTCATCCAATTATTACACGTAAGGTAATGGAATGGCTGAAAGTAAAAATAAGAACTTACTCAAAATAATTCAGAGAACCATAGATGAAAATCAACATACTTGGCATAAGTTAAAGGAAACCTTGTGGGATGACAAAATTACTCAAAAAAGGTTTATTTCAAACTCACCTTTAAATTTGGTTTATGGTTTAGAAGCAAACTTACCCATTTCTCTTGAACTACCAGCTTTAGAAAGTATGCATCATATAGAGTTATTAGAGAATAAGCCCATGGAAGTATGATATTCACAACTTATGTAACTTGAAGAAATCAAAAATGATGCCATGTTATCCATGGAGATGAATCACAAATTTTGATTAGAAAGCCAAAGCATGAGTCTTCAATGAAGGCTAATTAGTTTTGAAATGAGATGAGGACCGATTAAATCCAGGTTCTCATACGAAGTTTGATTCACTATGGAGTAGGTCATACATTATAACTAAATGCAAGTTACATAACACATTTTAGATTTCACAAAAAATTGAGAAGAGCTTCTGATCCCAATTAACAAGATCCATTTGAAGCATTGTTTCTGAAAAAGATAAGCTGACATTGTATTATAGTTTGCATGATTTCTTCTAAGTGTTTTCTAAACACATCCTTTCAGCATTTTCCTACTTTTAATAATAGATGCCATCTTCAATGGCATGCCTGGTAAAGGTTATGTTTTCCCCCTTGTGTATTTTTCCATAGGTTTCTGTTGTTTTTTTATTCGTCTTCCAAAGGAGTTATCAGTTTTTTTAGCAGTATGTAGCCTTCGATATGAATGTTTATGCTATGGTACAAGTTTTTAGTTAGCATTAATTTCTGTAACATCCATTTTGAAGGGATTCTTACAAGTTAACAGGTAACACAATCAGCAAATTCATGAATATGTTGACCATTTTCGGTCTAAGATCAGATAATGGTGGTAAAATATTTTCTCTTGTTGAAGGATAATCATTCATAAGAAGGATTAAAATCAAACACGGAACTATGTGTGATGTTAAAAGGTGCAACGCCATACATTTTCTGCCATTCTAAGTTTCGTCTTCAACAAAGATATGTAGAGGCCTTGAAAGACTAAATCATAGCCTTGGTGAAGGTGGCAACAATAACATATGTCATAAATTAAACCCTTAAACAAGAAGCATTGTTGATGTTTCCATGAAAGAAAAGTAAACTTTTGAAGTAATGGTGCATTAAATCCATTATTTATTTATGTTTGAATGTGATTAATTATGTATTGAGTTGTTTATTTCATTCGAAAATTACAATATTTAAATACAAACAGATATGGAAACTGAAATACATAATTTAATTATATTTATTCATGAAGAAATAGTTTTTCCCACTCAAGGTGATAGATCTAACTTATATGCACAATCAAAAACTAATACATTTACATAAAGTTGTAAGTAAATAAGGAGAGAGGAAACCCATCATTGCGTGAATGAGTTGGTTTCCCCCATGCTCCTTGCTTACATCTGCATCATCTCCATGTTATTCTTCTTAAATTTGCAACACCTGTTGATAGAAAGAAATGGTTGTTAGAGCTCTAGGTTATCTCACTGCCCATGTACACAAAATTTCAGGCAGATGGATTTCTTCAAACAAGTACATATAATAAATATGAAAAATAACTAGAACAAAATTATAAAGTGTATATCAAAATCATTTTAAAGGATCATTTAACTTCCACTTTCATAGTCATATTAGGAAAGAGAAGATCAACTTTTAGAGCATATTAATAAATAAAATTAGTGAAGATGAAATGAAGGATTGGTGCACACCATGATTTGTCTAACTAGTTCTTTTAAGTGTGTAAGTACATTGATAGTAAAATAAAGAACAACCATTATAGAACTATGATCACTAATACATATCAGAGATAAAGTGCATATGGCGCAGTTGATAAATCCTATAGTTATGATCAAGTTCAAAATATTTTATTTTAGGAATGGAATAAAGCAAATGTCATCTATGAATTGTTCATGATTGAACAGTAAAGGTCAAAGTGTGCAACCATCAAAAAATATGCCAGCAAGATATGGAGATTAGAGAAATAGGTTTGTTAACCATGTCAGAAGATGTAAGAACAAACATTAAAAATTTTAATTAATGAAGAGTATCTTTGTGGACTCTACTCTCCCCACTTTTCCTCCATGGAGGATTTAATTGAAATGTAGATTTCAAATATAAAATAAAGTCAACTTTCCATCAAAAATTCAATAAAGAGGAGCTACAAGTTTAAAATTTTCTCGTGAAATAGTTACCCACCTTTTCAAGAAAAGATAATGAACCAACAATTATATTGTAGATATGCACAGTCCTTATTTCAGGGTTCTTCCAATGATTAAATAAAACCATACATTTTCGGAAGGGGTATAGTGGTGCAGAATAATAAATTAAAGAGTAATAGATTTTCCATTCAGAATGAAATAGAAAGGCAACTATTGATTCTATAAAATGAAATAGAGATATTGTGGATTTCATATTTTATCAAACTCCAGTACATCTATTTAGTTTGCAAAGGATATGCAAATAAAGAATCAATCCAAGAATTGTGGCTTTTAATGCACACTTTCAGATCAAAGCTATCTATTTGAAAAGAAATTAATATATAATCATTCATGGGAGATGAAACATATCATGCTTTCAAATTTCAATTCATAGCAGTGTTGTAAAATCACATATTGTCAGTGAGACAAGTCACAACTACAAAATATAAATTTTTATCTATCATGGAGCTTCATGCCATCAACACAAAACTAACGCCATGAGAAAGTGAATAAGAAAGTAAAAAAATTCTACAACAAAGAAAACAAAGGCATTTTCCATTAGTTTTTCAGCAAGTAATAGTTCCATCAAAATTTTGTTCGAGTAAAAAAGTATGCCAAATGCAATTTTCAGTCATAAAGACATCTATATTTTTCTCTTTTTTTCAAGAGGAGATAGAGTGTTGAAAGTTTTACAAATCAGGAAGATTTATTTTCATGACTAATAGAGAAGTAGAGGTTACAACAAAATATAAACTCTGTTTTATTTTACAGGTGAGTATATCATCAACCCCGGTTGAGTGTGTCTCAAATGGACACAACTCTATTAATGTAAAGCTTCTCAAGAAACACCCCAAGTAAAAGAGGCACAACATGAAAATCACAAAGAACACCAGCAGCTCAACATGAAGTCTAGTGTACGTAAGGTTGATACATCTATTCTCAGCAACAATAACAGATATAGAAAATTATATTTTAAACAACGATACTTGAAGGAAAAATAAGAAACACAATAATAGAGAGAAAAATAACCCAAATTTATTTGAGGTTATGCCATGCAAGGTGAAATGGGTGAAGAAGTAGTTAAATGTAACACATATTTCATTCTATTCTCTCACTCCAGCATGATGAATAAACACCAAGCTAATAAATAAGGCTCGGAGCAAAAGGAAAACATCTAGATCATTCACAATCATAACCCAAATGCAAGGCACCAATCATAAATCGACCCAGGACAAGTAATGAAGCTACAAGAAAATACAATGGAATAAAAATAGAGGTGAAAGGTCATGTCGAGCAATGTGAAAACTCAAAATAGAATTTTTTGAACTACCCAATTTTGAAACCCCTACAAGAACGAGTAGTCAAAAGGGGAACATAAAATTGAAAATAAGGAGATCTTTACATTTACAATGGATATCCAGCAAAGGTAGAAGCTCGAGTCAAATGACATCTCAAACATGCTCATAAATCATTCTCATATCAGCTAAGTTACAAACATTTTCTAGGCATTTTTAAGATTCCAAAAGCATTTTAGATATGTAAATGCAAACCCTAACTTCATACAAGCTCATCCTGTAAGGAAAAAACCAAGAAAATAAGAGGTTACCTTGAAATAATGGAGTATCAAGAAAACTCAAAGCTCGAGCCCATAAGTAGCAAGTAAGGGAAGCATCTCGACCCATAAAAGCTTCAACAAAACCAAAAATGGTAGCCACTCAAAATTTTCACGAGTAAATCTAGATCCATAGATCTTAGGTAGAAAATGAAACAAAGATTAGGGTTCACTTGTTTTTTTCCAAGGCTAACTCAACCCAGATCATATGTTGTCCACATGTTAGAAGCAGGATAAAACCTAATTGTGGCAAGGGTTACTTTTTTTTCACCAACATTGTGATGGGTCATGCTCTCATGGATGGGGGACAAAATTCCTTCATAAATCACTATATTTTAACCTTAGTCACATACAATGATGAAGAGGGGATTAAAATTATTTGATAAGGGATGCCTTTTTCAAAAGATTAATCTGCGTAGAATAATACATCAAAAGCCCATTAATATTATTATTTCTTGCTAGATGATAAAGCAAGATATTATTTTCCCATGAAATAGGTGGCATCATGCAGATGAAGACAAAATATATGTGTCACATCAATACAAAGAGTCAAACTGGTGATTTTTAATTAGTGCAGAATGAGACAAACATGCACATGAAGGTGACTTGGACATCAAGCAATGCTTAAAGTAACAATTAAATATGCACCTTAATCTATGCTAAAAAGGCCCATATCTTTCATGTAAAAAAGGATTAGGATGGTCAATTGAAGTTTGACAAGAATTCTTTTAGTCTATTTTTGAGTTCACTCAAATAGAACTATGAGTGAATTGTATATCTACAAGCTATTTTGGGAGCATGGGGGAATTATTTTTATATATAATGCACACTCATTGAAGCAACATGGGGGGCTATTTTTTGTATTTTTATGCTTCCGAACACTATTCATTTCACCTTTTGAGCAATAGATACTGATTTTCCTCCATCCTGAAGCTTTATTTCAGTGTGTCTAAGCATTTTTTTAGTGTGTTTAAGTGAGTGTTTTTTTCCTATGCATGTCAAATAGCCTAGCAACACCTACATCAAGTGAATTTAACTATTTTGCAGTTACACAATGTGTTTATTTATTGCCTTAACTGAATGCGGATCCTGTTTAAAATTGAATAAAGTGAAGAAATCATATCTAAATCCAGCTAATAAGTGTGTTTGTGCAGACCCAACCCAACACAAAGGTTGGTGTATCACCTTTATTATTTTTAGTTTTACTTTTATCTAACTTTTAACTCACTAAAAATAAGGATTTTTGGTGATTCATCAAAGGGATCCAACCCTTTTTTAGTGTTTCCTCAATCCGAGAAGAACACTACATAGAGGGAATCCAATTATTTCAGTTGAAGTTAGAAGTCAAATTTCCATCCAGATTAAGAAGTATTTCAGACCGATAATAGTTTTCAGGAACACCCGGTGGGACTAAGAACCAAATTTTTGAGTTTTTTCGTAGCATGAAATTAATGATGAGTTTCTTACATGATTGTTCCTAAATAGTTAATTGATCAAGATTAGCAGCCTATTTTAGTAATTATTAGCACACAATGTGATTTGATTGAAGATTTAAGAGTTGCAGTCCTTAGAGAACTTCTCAATCAGTATGGACAACTTGTTGCCTTAACAGTTTTGGATGAAGAACAAGACAAATATTTTTTGTTACAACAAATAATAATCACTGTCATGAGGGTCTAAACTGTTATTTTTCCATGATCTATGTCTGTAATCAGAACTAGAGAATCGATAAGAGGTCTTCTCCCTGATTTTGTTCAATTAACTTTAAATTCAGCTAGAAGAATAAGGGTTAGAAATACAACATCTTATAATAGGCCCAGTTTCAGTAAACATCCTCCCCTTGGTTTACCATGTGTTAATATTTTTGTTTAAATCCTAATAATCACAATGAACAAACAACCTAGAACCTTTGTGACTTTTACTAATGGAAGCCTTCTTATAATTTTGGTTTATCATGATACACCAACTGCTGCTATAAAAATTCTTCCATTTTTTACTGGTGAAAATCAAGTTACCCTAGTTGAACATATCCGAGATTTAGCATCCCTTTTTTCATTACTTAATATCATACATGAGGATCTTGCTCTAACACTACTAGTTACCTCTTTCAAAGGTAAAACCCTACAATGGTACAAAAATAAAGAAGTAGGGACAATAGGCACTTGGGATGTGTTAGGTACTGTGATGTGCAGGTAATTTGAAAATAAAACAGACCATCTATTCCTTATTGAGTAGCTTTCCACTATTAAGCGTGCACTACAAGAGTTCATGGATAATTTTAATCTAAGATTTAATAGAACTTAGGAAAGAATTCAAGTTATAGTCAAGCCTTTAGAAGAACATGACTTTTTGTATTATTTACACTCATTAAATAGTGATATTTCTATTATGATCTAGTCTATGGGCAGAACCACTCTTCTTGAAGCCTTTGACATTGCAATAAGGGCTGAGAAAAACCTTATACAAGATGGAGAATTGGCTCTCAGACCTGTTATGCCTATCTATACTGAGTTAGCTCTTATTCCATCAGCTGAGAAAGTATTCATAGTTTCCATAGTCCACCCTAGTGAAATAGATTACTTGAAAGGGGCTATTAAAACTATGGGAAACAAGATTTTGGAGTTAGAAATCAAGCCCAAGAAAGTAGGCCATATCAACCACCTTTTCAAAAATTCAACAATTAAAGACCTCAAGTTTATAGACCATATCAGGTATAACTAGCTATTACATTTTCTAGGCCTTTTACTACAATAGACCTTAATGCCCCTACAACTTCAAGAGCATTAGTTTTCATGCAAACAAAGATGGCCCAAGATACTAGTATGTAACTTGGAGGTTCAAATGCATCCACAGATATGGTACAGCAAGGGTTTTTTGTGCCCCAAATGACTCTAGAAGAAGTGTTTAAGCATTTTTAAGAGAGTATGTTTCTTGTAGCAGATGTGGATCAGATTATGGTACTAGAAAAATAGGGGAAACCAGATGCTACCTTGGTAAATTTTGAAATAGGTGATAATGTGGTTGTAAATCATTAAATTAGAGCACAAGATGGAGATGATTTTGTCACAACAACTACCAGATCAAAGAAAGAGCCATGGAGGCTAATGTAAGGACCAAAATTCTATACCAAATTGTTAAAATCAATGTAATACTAGTGGTAAGAGTTATGAACCACTTACTATTCAAGAAAATGTTGTTGTTGTAAAAAGTTAGTTTAGGATAGGTGTTGTTCCATTAGATATTATTGATCATATGAAGAAATCTAATGTTAGTATGAGCATGTGGGATACACTATCTATTCTTGGACAGAAACACTTGTTGGTCTAAGAGCTTGCAAGTCTGAAACTACAATCAAAACAGGTTGACTGTGTAGAAAACACAACACACATGGTGATGTCAATTATAGACCACAAACTAAAGGGTAAAAAAAAAAGTATTTCAGCCAAAAACAACAACAAAAGAGGTATAAAAAGTGTTTAAAGAAGTAAAAGTGGTTAAGACACATCCTTTCTACCTTTATCTGATTATTGAAAATTCTTTGGTTCACAATTGTATCATTGATAGCAGAGCTAGTAGCACTGTTATGCCAAACTTAGTGGCTGAAATACTTGGTCTTAAATATGAACCAAGTACAAAATGAGTTTTGCAGCTTGATGGTTCATCAACTAAGACCATGTTGGGATCATTAAGAATTTAAAGCTAACTTTGCATGCGTGCCCAAGTGTTAGAATCTCAAAGGATGTCATTGTGGTAGATCTACCACCTTATTTTGTCACGTGCTTATCTAGAGATTTCATATCCAATATTGGCGGTTACCTTTTAGTCGATTGGACTTATTTAGTTTTCAGAACTTATTATGGAGCTAAGGTAACTATTAATAAATATACCTTGTCAAATATTTATATTGAGCCTTTTACACCTTGTGTTGTTAATGCAAATTATGTTGTAAGTGAAGAGAAACTAGATGAGTCTGATGCTGAAAATGGTTATTCCATAGAAGGTGTCCTGAATCTATTTAAAGATCAATGAATTGATGAAGATAATTTCCATGACCCATGGAAAATTATGGAAGAGAAGGTTATTAAAGGAAAAGGCCTTGGAGTATATTGTATTCATGAGCACAACACTGTAATCACCAGGTTGGAGGTTTTATAAATTGCAAGAACCCATTAATGAAAACTTATAGGCATGTAGTGTGGGGTTTACTTGATGATTTCTTTTATGTTAATGTTTAAAATATTCCTAGGGATATAAATAAACACGCTAATAGACTTGCTACAATTGGTTTGCAATTTGACATACTTGTTGATTTAAGAAGTAATAAATTTCAGCCACATATCAATATTTTTGTGAGACCTTTAGTCCTAGACAATGATATGCATTGGTAGGTTTTCCACAATGATGCACACATAATTATATTTATATAAGAAGAAGCATAAAATTCTACTCAAAATCAAGGAAAACTACAAAATTGTTATGAAGATCAGATAGTGCAGTTGAAAACAAACAAGATTATGAAATCCCTTGTAAATTTGGAATCCATTTTCGGTGAAAACAAAGAAATGAAGTATGAGAGAGTTGTATTTCCTACAGTTAAAGATAAGTATGAAAAAGTTACCATTTGTTAAGCTAAGAGTCTTAATATTTGAAAATTTTATTCACAATTTGTAAAACATTCTCTTATTCGGCTTTGTAGAGAGTATGCAAATTGTTTTGCTTGGAAATATAGTGATTTAAGAGATTTTGATCCCTCTTTAGCTCAACATACCATTGAATTAGAGGTTGGTTCAAAACTGGTTAGACAAAAGCAAAGACTAATTAATCCTAAGTTGGAACCCTTGATATGGATAGAGCTTGAAAAATTCATAGAGTCTTCCATTGTCTTCCCCATTAAGCACTCCACTTGGGTGGCTAATCTTGTACCGGTGAGGAAAATGAATGGTGAAATAAGGTTATGTGTTGATTTCCTTGATCTGAATAAGGCTTATCTTAAGGATCATTATCCTTTACTTTCCATGGAGCATATTTTGTAGTTAGTTGTTGTTTCAGAGAGATATTCCTTGTTTGATAGATATAGTGGATACAATCAGATATTTTTTAAGGAGGAAGATCAATACAAAACAATATTTACTACAAAATGGGGCACTTATGCTTACAAAAATATTCTTTTTGGTTTATCAAATGTTGGTGCAACTTTTCAATGTGCTATGGACATGGATTTCTAAGGTATTATAAATAAATTTCTCTTAGTTTATCTGAATGATATCACTATTTTTTCAAATCTTGCAAGTGATCACATCCGCAGCTCAAATTTGTCTTTAACAGATGCAGAGAATTTCGTGTATCACTTAATCCTAAAAAGTGTGTTTTCAATCAATGAAGGTAAGTTTCTTGGTCACATTAGTTCTAAATATGGTATGATTCTTGATCCTGAAAGAGTAAGTTCTATTCTTGATTTTAATCTTACCAAAACATAAAAAAAACTTCAAAGTTTCTTTGGAAAAATAGATTTTATAAGAAGATATATTGCTGATTTTTCTACACTTGCAAAACATTTGACCAAAATGCTCAAGAAAGATAAGAATTTTACCTGGTAAAAAGAAGCAGTGAGCAATTTTGATGCCATGAAGAAAGACATAAATACTTCCCCAACTCTTATCAATCCTGATTTTCAAAAGATTTCACGTTGTATGCTTATGCTAACATGGATACTATTGCAACAATTTTAACATAGCAGAATCGAGAAGAATTGGAGAAGCCAACTATTTTTTTCACCTAGACTCTAAAGGATTACATTACCAGGTACTCATTCATTAAGAAGCACATACTTTCAATCGTTGGATATCTTAATATGTTCTATTATTTTCTCTCTAACAATATAATTAATCTAACTGTTGCAAATCCAAGCATTAAATAATTTATATTGAACAAAGATATATAAGAAAAGAGAGCATGTTGGATCACTTGATTTATGGAGTATGAAATCATCATTAAAGTGAAGAAATTGATTAGCGGAAAAATATTATGTGAGAACTTGTCTTAAGACTTCCATGGTAGCAATGTGGTTATTTATTTGTTGTATAATGAGCCTAAAAATTTAGAAACATAACAACATACAGATTGGATTCTCAACATGTCAAGGTATCTTTAGCATGGTATTTACCCACCATGTTTTGACAACTAAAAAAGGAAGTATTTTGTAATGCCCACTTCCTTATGACACTTAGTTGATTATCATTTTGAGTTATGCAGACTTTTGGATATGGACATGACTTATACTTACGTTGATTAGCATGATGTTTTGTGACTAGATGCATTTAGATTATGATTGGATTTTGTTTTCAGTATGATCTACACTGACTCATGGACAGACTATTGGATACCGATATTATTTTTATATGGATATATTGCATGTGTTCTAACATTGGATTTCTTCGCCATGATGAGTAGAATGTAGTTGTTGAATTTACATTACTATAATTTTGGATAATGATGAAATGCATAATTAAGTTGTGATTTAGACCTAGAAACAATGATTGATTGAATTACGTATAGATGTTAATAAATTTCATGCATATGATTATTTTGGACATTTTGACATGGCCGCAAGGCCGAAGGAAGTATTTTGAATTTTGCAGGAAACACAACATGATCACAACCATGAGGGGGATTGGGAACCTTACACAACTTCACCACTACTTCTGATCTTCGGATCCTTCCATTAGGATCTTAAGGGATCATTTTAGGCATGGACTGGTTGTCCACTCACAGAGCTAGAGTGGATTGTTACCATAATACTATTGCTTGCATAGATGATCTTGGAGTAGAGTCAGTGATATCAGGGGTTAAGAGACCCGTTTCTATTCGCACCATCTTCGCTATGCAGCTTAAGCGGTGTGCACGACAGGGTTGTCAGATGTTTACCATTACAGTCAGTGACAGATCAGAGGATGAGTCGAGAGGACCTTCCCTCGATGATCATCCCATCTTATCAGAGTTTACTGATGTGTTCCCAGGGGAGTTACCGGGACTACCTCCCCCACGTGAGATCGATTTCCATATAGATCTAGTTCCAGGCGCAGAGGCTATCTCTCGAGCAGCTTATCGGATGACTACTCCTGAGTTATGTGAACTCAAGTTGCAGCTTGAGGACCTTCTGGAAAAAGGCCTAATCTGTCCTAGCGTATCCCCTTGGGGTGCACCTGTTATCTTCGTGAAGAAGAAGGATGGATCTCTTCAGTTGTGTATAGATTACCGTCAGTTGAATAAAGTAACGATCAAGAATCGTTACCCCCTTCCGCGCATTGATGATTTGTTTGATCAAATGAAGGGGCCTACAATTTTCTCTAAGATAGATCTTAAGTCAAGATACCATCAGCTCAGGATTGCGGAGACAAATATTCACAAGACAGCTTTCCGTACGAGATATGGCCACTACGAGTTCACATTGGTACCTTTCGGTTTGACGAATGCCCCTACAGTGTTTATGAGTTTGATGAATGGGGTATTTAGGACCTTCCTTGATCGCTTCGTGCTTATCTCCCTTGATGACATTCTGATTTACTCACACACACCTAAGGAGCACGAGGGACACCTTCGCCAGGTTCTTCAGTATCTTCGCGAGTAGCGCCTTTACGGGAACTTGGAGAAGTGTGCGTTATTTTAGCCTGAGGTGCAGTATTTGGGCCACGTTATTTCTGGGGAAGGTATCACAGTCGATCCTTCCAAGATTCGAGCCATCATGGATTGGCCAGCACCCACTAGTGTGATCGAGGTGCGTAGTTTCATGGGTCTAGCAGGATACTACAGGAGGTTTGTTCAGGATTTTTCCCGGATTGCGAACCCCATCACTTCTCTTCAGCGGAAAGGGAAGAAGTTTTTATGGTCAGATAGATGTGAGCAGACCTTCAATACACTGAAGGAATGCCTTACAAGAGCACCTATCCTTGCAGCGCCAGATCCTCACGGAGAGTTTTTCGTATGCACAGATGCTTCCTTGGCAGGACTTGGAGGAGTGTTAATGCAAGAGGGTAGAGTAGTTGCCTTTGAGTCCCACAAACTCAAGGAATATGAACTCAATTATCTGACCCATGACCTTGAGCTTGTAGCAGTAGTGCATGCCTTAGTGCGGTGGAGACATTTTCTTCTTGGCCGGATATTTACACTCAGGACTGATCACTCGAGTCTTCGCCATCTCTTCACGTAGCCCAATCTCAACGCTCGTCAGCGGCGTTGGATGGAGTTACTCTGTGAATATGACATGGAGATAGAACATGTGAAAGGGAAGGAGAATGTGGTTGCAGATGCCTTGAGTAGACAGAGACATGTGGCTATGGCCACCTCAGTGGGCACAGATTTACGGAGTAGGATCTTGCAGTAGCTTCCTCAGGATAGTTTCTACATTGCAGCCAGAATAGAGATTGAGTCTCAGAGACCCCTTGAGGGGAGGTTTGATGGATTTTATTTAGAGGCAAATGGCCTTCTCAGACACAGAGGTCGGATTTATGTTCCTAGAGATGGAGGCTTGAGAAATGACATTTTGACAGAGGCTCATCGTGCACCTTATTTAGCCCATCCCGGGGTGAAGAAGATGCATGCCACCTTGAGACAGTTGTACTTTTGGAGAGGACTTCGGAGAGACATAGATTCATTTGTATCACGCTGTTTAGAGTGTCAGAGGGTGAAGGCCAAACATCAGCATCCAGCTGGCCTTCTCTATCCTCACGCCATACCAGTGTGGAAGTGGGACACCATTTCTATGGATTTCATTGTTGGGTTGCCGACGTCAAGATACCATCACGACGCCATCATGGTCACGGTGGATAAATTGACGAAGGTAGCTCACTTTTCTCCAGTGAAGACTACCTACATGGCTAGTGCAGTAGCACGGGTATATCTTGATGAGATTGTCAGATTACATGGGATTCCGTGGAAGATCATTTACGACCGCGACCCTTTATACACTTCCCATTTCTGAACCACCATGCAGTATGCCCTCGGGACAAGGATTAATTTTAGCACAGCTTATCACCCTGAGACAGATCGACAGACAGAGAGGGTGAATCAGATTTTGGAGGACATGCTCAGGATGTACGTGATGGATCATCAGTCGAGATGGGAGGAGTATCTGTATTTGGTGGAGTTTGCCTACAATAATAGTTTTCAGAGTTCTATAGGCATGGCTCCTTTTCAGGCATTATATGGCAGAGAGTGTAGGACACCTTTGCGCTGGGATAGGATTGAGGACAGGGTATCCCTTGGGCCAACATTAGTATAGGACATGGAGTAGCAGGTTACATTGATCAGACAGAGATTGCAGGAGGTGCAGGATAGACAGAAGAAGTATGCAGACTAGCATAGGACAGATCGCAGTTTTGAGGTAGGCACGAAGGTGTTTCTTCGTGTCAGACCGCATAAGAGCCCTATCCGTTATGGAAAAGGTTCTAAGCTTGCTCCTAGATTTGTGGGTCCCTTTGAGATCTTGGAGCGCCTTGCATTGCCACTTGGCTTATCACATGTCCATGATATTTTTCACATTTCTGTGCTTAGTAGATATGTTTCTGATCCTTCTCATGTGCTAGATTGGACTGCATTGCAGGTGCAGGATCAGGGGCAGGTGATGGTGGAGCCTGTGCACATTTTAGATCGTAGGACCCTGGGCCTTCGCGTCAGAGAGATTGATCAGGTTCGGGTCCAATGGGACATGTACGATGATACTGCTGCTACTTGGGAGGATGCTACATCATTGCGAGCTCAGTTTCCACACTTATTTCAGTGACTTCCAGGAGGAAGTCTAGTCTAAGGGGAGTGGGATGTAATGCCCACTTCCTTATGACACTTAGTTGATTATCATTTTGAGTTATGCAGACTTTTGGATATGGACATGACTTATACTTACGTTGATTAGCATAATGTTTTGTGACTAGATGCATTTAGATTATGATTGGATTTTTTTTTCAGTATGATCTACACTGATTCATGGACAGACTATTGGATACCGATATTATTTTTATATGGATATATTGCATGTGTTCTAAGATTGGATTTCTTCACCATGATGAGTAGAATGTAGTTGTTGAATTTACATTACTATAATTTTAGATAATGATGAAATGCATAATTAAGTTGTGATTTAGACCTAGAAACAATGATTGATTGAATTACGTATAGATGTTAATAAATTTCATGCATATGATTATTTTGGACATTTTGACATGGCCACAAGACTGAAGGAGGTATTTTGCATTTTACAGGAAACACAACATGATCACAACCATGAGGGGGATTGGGAACCAAACACAACAAAATGTCGGGTGGTTACAACATTTGGTCGTCAAGGCAACTAGTAAATTATATTGTGTTACCTTTGTTCTTTTATGTGTTAAGAAAATTTCCATGAGGGGGAAATTTTCTAATGTGACCAAGGGGGTAATAATTTTAATTACTTGTTTTTAACTTACTTTAGTAGATGATTTCATTTGTGATGTCTTTTCTTTATTACTTTTGCTAAGTATGTTTTGATTAATTTAACATCTTGTTTTAAAATTTTAAGTTTTGGAGGGAAATCTAGTGGATGTAATTAATTTTGATGGTTGGCTCCTTGAGCCTTGTGTTTCCTCATGTATTGAATGTTTGGTTTGGAGTGTTGACCACTCCAAATCCTTTGAATCTCGAATTTGAGATTTAGGGCAATTTTGGGGGACTTGTGGGACAAGTTGAACTTGTCCCACACTTCCCAAAACCCCTTACCAACCATATCTATGGGTTGGGAATCCAAAAAGGGGATTATTTATTGTTTTGGGAAGGGAAATGTGACTTTGGAGTGCACTTGTCTTCCTCTTGCATTTAATTGTGCCTTAAGACACATGGGAAGGGATGGATGTGGAAAAGAGATGTCATTCAACCCAACCACCCATTTATGGTGTTTTGGGATTTGAGTTGACTATGGGGAGGTGGTCTTGAGGATGTGTGATGTGGCATCCTACAAGGAGCCACATCACCCTCACTCTTTATTTTTGTCTATTTATAGAAACTTCCTCTCTTGTTGAGGGGGTTGGAGGTTTTTGTTGAGGAGTTTTTTTGTTTTATTTTCTGTTGGTACAGGCGTATATTCTGTTTTGTTGCATTTTTCTTTGTTTTGTTTAGCAGTTGGCTTCACAAATATCAAGCTACATGGCAGGCCTCGCAACTGCCCAAAAAAATGTAAAGTTAGTCTCAAAATCAAGACCAGTCAATCACCCTTAAATCGTGACTAAGAGAATAACTGCTAATATAAAAAGAAAAAAAAATGATGATACGTTTCAGTAGATATGCCTGATAGACAACTTGATGCACAAAGCGCTGACTGTCACAGCTAATATTTAAATTGTTGCAATGCTTACAAAGATTTTGATCTTTTTTTTTACAGATTAGGACACTGCGAGTGGTCTTAGCTTCACAAATATCAAGTTGCATGGCAGGCCTCACATCTGCCCAAACAAATGTAAAGTTAGTCTCAAAATCAAAACCAGTCAATCACCCTTAAATCGTGTCTAAGAGAATAACTGCTAATATACAAAAAAATGATGATACGTTTCAGTAGATATGCCTGATAGACAACTTGATACACAAAGCACTGACTGTCACAGAAATATTTAAATTGTTGTAATGCTTGCAAAAGTGAGTTTTGTGGTCATCTATTTAAGAGTGTTGCAATAGACAAGCAATGGTTGTTGGTATAAGAGATCCATAGTTGACAGATAACAACACGGCTGGACAGGGCACTGTCCAAAATGCCCTTCACTACACCCCCCCCTCTTCCACTGTCCTCAATCGAATTGATAAACATCTCTTGAAGGTAGAATCCCGATTATGAAGATGCATTCGATACTGAACAGTAATAACTTGATGGTCGATTGTTTTTTTCCACGCGCTCAGCACAAAAAAAAAAGATTGGTTAGCCGCTGTGCTCGGCCTGCTGCCTGGTCGACTGTTGTGATAGGCCAAGGCCATGAATCCCGCGCCCCCTCCTCGCCTGTAGCTTCAACTGCGACCTCCCTTTTGATTGCATGCGGCCAGGATGGTGGAAAAATGATAGGGCGGCTGGACAGAGATTAGATTTGTAAAATATAGTGTATTCATTGTTTTAGGCAGCCAGTCAGAGATGGATTTGCAAAATCTAACAAGTAAATGATACGCAGCTGAGGAAAGTGACTTGCTCGCATGGAGGGGGTTTGAAATGTATGGCAGGTGGCTATTAAAGCCACCCACCCCAAGTTTTCTTTTGAATTCAAATTCTAATCCTAGAGTCCCGCACCCACCTTCACAATCATCACTCTAAAACGTTTTTATTTATTTATTTTGTTTTATTTGTAAAATGTTTTGATGTCACTACAATCAATTGAAACAAATCTTTCCCTATTGATATAGCTCATACTTCAAAGTATGGAGAAATCTAGTATAAAATTCTATGTAGCATAATAGCAGAATTGCTACACCAACTCCCTCTTGCTACTACGTGGTATAGTGGTCGAGCTTTATAGCGAGGTGCCCAAATTTTACCACCATGGTGGGAGCATACCGTTATCAACCGTGCTACTGTTGATGATTAAAGATGGAGTTAAATAAGACGTGGGCAGTGACATATATGTATGAAAGCCAAGGTCCATGACTCTGTCCGGCCAGGTTGAATAGAGCGCTCGCCGAGGCACGTATTTAACAACTCACCCACTGCAATGAACTTTCCCAATAACAAATCAGTGAAGCAGGTAGTCCAATTGAATTGGCCAATAACAAATTTAGTCAGCTCAATTTAATAGTGTGAAGTATTATAAAAATTGAATGGTTAGTGTATTCACTTCAAAATAAATTTTATCATACTCTGGAGTCAACTTTCAGAAATGTTGTTATTTCGACATTATCAGACATTGGTCTAATCAATTCGAATAACGACCCTCCTCTTCATTGGCGAAACATCGAATGAGGTTAAATTAAACATCCTTGTTCACGAAGCTTTATCGTGACTGTTGTAGTTCAAGCCTATATGCGGGCACACCCCCCCCTTTTAAAAAAAAAAAAAATTTAGTCGCATTTCGGGTTATATGTTTGTGGCACGCCGTCGTCGTTGTCGTGAGCGAGCGTCGTCTCTTTTTGCGATGTTACATATTTCATACTTCATTCCATTCCTTATTTTCTAGTTATTTATATGTTGTTCAAAAAATATATCAATGGTGTCATGTCAAGATGTGTTGATCCAAGAAAAGTCAAAAATTTGCTTGAGTAGTATCATTTCAAGATGGAGAGAACTAGCGATGGAGAGAACTATGGTGACGTGGTTTTTACAGTTTTGGCTGCAGAATGTCTGCATACTACGGTTAAAAATGCTGAGGAAAGGCTGTTCTATAGCCAGAATCAGACGCTTGTGGGCACGAGTATGAACGCAGAAAAAGCTGGAGGCACTGTCAGTGTGGATTCTGCAGTTCTGGCCGCGGAAAGTCTGCGCAATATGACAAAGTTTACTGAGGAAAAGCAGATCTCAGGCCACAATCGGATGGCTATAAATGAAAATGGGGAAATGCTGGGATCCACACCTATGGCCTAGAATAAGCTATTTCAAAGCCCTAACCTCAAAGTGGGTCCGAAAATCACTGATCAGTTCACATGGGAAATGGACAAAGAGGGTGCCACCTGTCTAAGGGTCCCAGATGGATTTGTTGATAGAGCCTTAAGCAAAGCGAATCTCTCCCTTGTTGGTAAGTTTCTTGGCTCTAGACCTAATATTGATTTCATTAGAAAATGGGCTTTGAGAAAATGGAAACCTAAGGGAGCCCTAAATATTACCATTATGCCAAAAGGTTTCTTCCTGGCTAAATTTAATCAGCAAGAGGATTTGGATTCAGTGCTACTGGGAGGCCCCTGGTGGTTGGGTAATATGGGTATTTTTTTGAAAAAATGGTATCCGGGTTTTGATCCGAATACTGAAAATATAAACACCATCCCAATCTAGTGTAGGTTACCAAGACTGCCATTGCATTTATGGGATGATGAAATACTGCTAAATATTGCAAAATCCCTAGGTGCACCTATTGGGCTGGATGGACCCACAAGAAATAGATCCAGGCTTGCTTTTGCTCGGTTCTGCATTTTCTCAGCTATGGATCAGGAGTTTCCGGAGCACATAATCTTGAAAACTAGATTTGGGTCTTGGACCCAAAAAATTGAGGTCAAAACTTTAAGATGTAATCTATGTCATAGCATTGGTCACTCTGACAAAAACTGTTCCATGAAGAAGACCCCTCCTTTGGATGCTGAACAGCCTGGGATAGGCACTGTTCTAAACAAAGTTAGCAGGGATCCAAGCACGGATAGAAAGATTGATGACAAAGCTCCTAGCCAGAAGGATTTGGAGCTAAATAGAAAAGGGAAAAAAAAAGGGGTTTTAGAACTCAAATAAAGAAGCATCTAGTCTAGCGCCCCAAAGCCACAACTTTTGCTTTGCCTGAAGCTCCTAACAAAGAAGTCTTGGACAAATCTGTGAAGACATCCTTGGATAAACCTTTTGAAGCATCTAATAAAGAAGACTATGTTAAGGTATCCATGGAAGTGAACGAGCAAGATGGCTCTGTGAAGGTCAACTTAGTCCCTCTTGGGCATTCTCATATTGACAAGTCAGAGGAGAAAGAAATTCAGTCAAGCATTAGGGAGGAAGCTTGGAACAAAGAAGATATGTCTACAAAAGAGCCTTTGGAGATTTTCTATTCTGGGGAGAATGGAAATGTGGATCTTCTGCCGTGTCCCAGCATTACAACAGTGGCTTCACCAGTCTGCTGCAGCACCAGATCAGCTTCTGTTCACACGCCTGACAGGATTCATAAAGAACGAGAAGAGGGGGAAGTTACGCCTGCCATGGAAATGGAAGATCCAGACTCTGGATTCACAATGGTCATTTCAAAAAAGAAAAAAAGATTGAAAGGCTTTGAAAGGATTCCAGAATCATTGTATAGTGATAAAAAAAAGAAAATAGACAATTGGGACACCTCTACTTCCAGAACAACTCGGTCTTCTGCTAGACGAATAGCTGATTTTGGAGGAAGTTCAAAAAGAGGAAGACCTTCTAAAAAGACTCTTAGATCTAAAAAGACGGAGAGGGATATTGCAGATGGTGTTCAGCGTCAGCTGAACCAGCAAGCAATGCCAACCACCAATCATTCCAAATGAAGATTATTTCCTGGAATATTAGAGGCCTAAATGGAAACTCCAAGCAAAGAACCATCAAGGAGTTACGGGATTCCAGTAACCCCAGCATTTTGATTCTACAAGAAACTAAGATGAAAGCAAAGACCATTGAAAATATTAAAAAGAATCTTTGGGATAACTCTGAAATGGTGGCTGTTGACTCTCAGGGAGCTTCCAGAGGGCTGGCTACTCTTTGGGACAGAAGGCACTGTACTGGTATGATTCTTAATGATAATATTAATCATCTTGCAATCAAATTTGTCACTATTGAGAATAAGAGTGAATGGATCTTGTCTAACATTTATGCCCCTAACTCTGCTAGTGGTAGAAAAAAACTCTAGGCTGATCTTAAAAACTTTAGAAACCAACATTGCTATGCTAACTGGCTTATCATGGGGGATTTCAACTCCCCGCTAAACCCAAGTGAGAAGTTTGGAGGTACCTCCACCTTCTCTAATGGTATGGAGGATTTTGCTGACTTTATTGCTGAACAAAACCTCTTAGATGTGGATCTGCATGGTAATAAGTATACTTGGAATAATAGAAGGTTGGGAAAGGAGTTCATTCAGGTGAGATTGGATAGGGCTCTAATCTCAGCAAGCTGGATTCTTAGTCAAGACTTCCATCTCTCTTCCCTACCCAGAATTGGATCGGATCATAATCTGATTGCTCTAAACTTTCTCAATTGGACTAAACCCGCAAGAAGCTCATTCAAATTTGAAAAGATGTGGATGGAACATGACAATATCTATGATAAGATAAAAGAATGGTGGGAATGGAATGGTGAAGGCACTGCTCAATTTAGATTGATTCAAAAACTCAAAAATGTCAAAAAGCAAGTCAAAATCTGGAATAAAAGTGTTTTTGGAAATGTATTGAAAAAAAGAAAGAGTTAAAACAGAAGCTTCAGGATCTGGAGTTAAAAATGGATACTTTGGGGAGATCGGCTGAAGATGAAGTAAATGAGAAGAATATTCTTTCTGAGTTGCATACGATCTGCAGTAGAGAAGAATCTTTTTGGCGCCTTAAATCTAGGGCTATCTGGCTTAAAGAGGGAGATAGGAACACGAAGTTCTTTCACATGACTACTTTGAAACACAGAGCCTATAACAGGATCTTAGAGGTTTCTAAAAACAACGGGAGTATCATAAAAGATTCCAACAACATTAAGAAAGAAGCGCTTGACTTCTACAAAAATCTTCTTGAAGAGAGAAATGTCAGCAACTCTGAAGCTATTTCCTTTATGTTGGAGGCCATCCCTCAGAATAATATCGAGGACCAGAAATTCAGAGACATCACCAAAGCTGTCACACTTGAAGAACTGCAAAAGGCTGTTTTTTCTCTTGAAGGGGATAAGGCTCCTGGACCGGATGGGTTCTCTATTAATTTTTTTCAGAAGTTCTGGGAAATCTGCTCGGAGGATCTTCTCAAAGCGGTGAATGAATTCTATAGAACGGGAAATCTTCTTAAAGAGCTCAATAACACTCACATTGTGCTGGCACCTAAAAAAATGGATGCAAAAGATTTCAAGGACTTCAGACCTATCAGTCTTGTTAATGCCATTTTTAGAATCTTTACCAAAATCATTACTACTAGACTACAGCTCATAATGAATGATCTCATCTCAAGGCAGCAGAGTGGCTTTATTAAAGGCAGGATAATACAAGACGGAGTGATTATGGTTCACGAGACTATACATTCCATGGAAAATAACAAAAAGGCAAATATGGTCCTTAAGCTTGATATGAATAAAGCTTTTGACAAGGTATCTTGGGTCTTCCTTGACAAAGTTTTAACTAAATTTGGGTTCACGGAAAAATTTAGAAGAATTATTAAGTCTTGTATATCTACAGCCAGGTTCTCGGTGGTTATTAATGGGGAGCCTGTGGGTTTTTTCACCAGCAGCAGAGGCCTTAGACAAGGAGACCCCATCTCCCCCTTACTCTTCATTCTTTTAGCTGACAGCCTTAGTAGAACAATTGGCAAAGCGGTTGAAGATGGCCTTTTAAATGGATCTAAACCCACTTCCATCAGCCAAACTGTTTCCCATCAACAGTTTGCGGACGACACTATCCTTCTTCTTCTGGCTTCAGTTGTGGAAGCGAAAGCTATTAAGGCTCTATTACAACTCTATGAATCTGCTTCTGGGCAAGAGATTAATTATGATAAAAGCACCATTTTCTTTTTCAACACCCCTGTGGAAAGACAGCTCAAAATTGCTAAAATTCTGGGCTGTCAAATAAGTGCACTTCCAGCCACGTACTTAGGCCTCCCTCTCGGCACTAAGAAAGTCTCTCACAAGGTGTGGGATGAATTATTGGTGAGATTTCAGAAAAAAATGGCTGGTTGGAAAGGTGCCACTCTTTCTAGTGCTGGTAAGTGCCTACTCATTAAAAGTACTCTCCAAAGTCTGCCCATCTATATCATGTCGCTTTTCAAAATTCCTTCTTCCTTCAGAGAGAAAATTGAGAGGACTCAAAAAAAAAATTTATGGCAAGGCATGGAAGAGAAGTTCAAATTCCACTTAGTGGCCTGGGATAAGGTCTGCACCCCGAAGTCTATGGGAGGGCTGGGCATAAAAAATATTGAGAAAATGAATGAGGCACTCATTGCTAAGATGGGCTGGAGAATGTTGTCTGAGAAACAACCCTGGATTGATTTAATTAAAGCAAAATATTTAAATCATCACGTTGTTTTCTCCTTTCTGCATGATGAACACCTCCCCTATGGCTCCATATTTTGGAATAATCTGGTCAAGAGCAGAAACTTCATCAAGCAGGGTAGCAAATGGAAAGTGGGGGATGGCAGGGAGATAAACTTCTGGGAGGATAACTGGTTTAGTGGTAATCTAATGGACAGATTTGGGATGGCTAAGGACAGCCTTATAAGCAAGTATGGTACTAAAATCAAGGACTACATTGAAGGAAATGGCACCAACAAGAATTGGAAAAAACTTACTATGGAGCAAATTGATCTGAAACAAATTACTTCCTCCCTCCAGGATCTTTTAGATCTCTTCCCTTTAAGTCAGCTGGATTCCAAGGATGAGCTGGTTTGGAATAATTCCCATGATGGGAAGTACTCAGTCAAATCTGGTTATATCAATCTTTTTCATAGCAATCAATCTGATTTTAATTGGAACAAGATCTGGATGCCCGAATTAACTCCCAAAATAAATTTCTTTCTTTGGCTGGCCATCAGAGGTAGAATTCTCACCACTGACAATTTGATGAGAAGAGGATTTATAATCCCTAATTGGTGCCATCTTTGTAGGAATGACTATGAAGATATCAGTCACCTGTTCATACATTGTGATTATGCCAATAGAATTTGGAACTTTGTCCTTTCTAAATTCGAAGCTCTCTGGGTGTTGCCGAAGGATCTTAATCAGCTATGGAATCAATGGAACCCACCCTTCAGGCATTGTGTTATCAAAAGGATCTGGAAATTGGCTATCCCACATTTAATTTGGAGGATTTGGAAGGACAGAAATGATATCATTTTCAGAAATAAGAAACAAAATTATAAGCTCAGTATTGGCAAAATTTCTAAAGGTATCAAAGAGGATATTGCCAGATTCAAACCTCCCAAGAACAAGAGTTATCCTGAGAATGAAGAGTACATCTTATCCAATTGGCAGATTGGAAATTGGAGCAATCCTGGGAATAGTATAGACAGATCTTCGATCAAATGGCATCCTCCTGATCCTAATTGGTACAAGCTGAACTTTGATGGGGCCTCTAAGGGAAACCCTGGGACAGCAGCAGGAGGAGGAGCAATACGGGACCACAAAGGTAATTTGATTGCTGCATATGCTGGAAAAATGGGAATTCAAACCAATCATTTTGCCGAAGCATTATCTGCTCTCTGGGGCTTGAGAGTTGCACGAGCTCAAAATATCCAGAACCTTGTTGTTGAAGGGGACTCCCTAAATATCATTAAACTTCTAAATCAGTCCTCATCTCCTAGCTGGAGTATTAAGGATTTTATCACTGAATCCATAAGCATCAGTCATACCTTCAATAGCATCAGAATTATGCATACTTACAGGGAGGGCAACAAATTGGTGGATGCACTGGCCAATTATGGCATTAATACAAATTTCACCGTCTGGGATATCAACAGTATCCCTAATCAGCTACACAACAACATTCATGCGGACCTTCATATGCAAGCAATCCCTAGAGATGCGTCCTAATCTTTGGAGGAGAGTTCAGCATCAATAACACTCTCACACGTGTTGCTTTAATGAAGATGATGAGGCAAATAATATCAAATATACAAGATAGTAAGAATTATTTGGGGAACTTCAAGTGGAGTTATCTAAATTTGAAAATCGCGCATGCGGAATGTACTACAGCTACTGTTATCCGGATTCATAGCTCCTCGGAAACCGATGAAAGTTGTAATGTGATTGTTGACAGGGAAAGGGTTACTCTCACACGTGACTTCCCGCAGGCTCAGTTCAGCCGTTACGCAGCCGTTCGTGAGAAGAACAACGGCTATAGTTCCAGTTTTGTGCGGCCTTCAACAGCAAGAAGCGGACAGTTTTCTACGCTCACAGAAATTTAAGAAATTGCTGTAACCAATATATCACAGAGAAGATGGGAGGGCCTCCCTGCCAAATTGAACCATGCGCAGACCCCGACTGGAAGGAAAATACAGAGCTTTGGAACACTCTCAGCAAAGGAGGCTTCACCAACTTCGTTGATAAGGTGCAGGGACATGACCAAAGCATATCTGTTCACTTTGCCAAGGAGTGGAAAGAGAGGACTGTCGACTATGGGGGTCAGAAGATTTTAATCAATGAAGATCTCATTGCTGAAGCGACCGGCCTTAGCTTGGAGGGGTACCGCTTCTTCAATCAAAAGGGTTGACAAAGAGGCTGAAGAAAGAAGATTTGTGGAGGGAACTGAGAAGCTCACATTTAGCACAGCGGGCCTGCTTGTCAGCTCAATTCCATCACCCTATGATGAGGTCACTCGTATGATGATTCGATTCATCTCCTTGGAAGGTAGGTTTGTCACTGTCCCTGCTAAACATCTAATCTTTTTAAACCACTTCCGTAGGAATCGATTGGTTTGCTTCCCCCATTATCTACTGAACTCCCTTGAACGCTCCATTTTGGAGTTTCAGAAGCACACCCGGGTGATTCCCTTGCATCAAGGTCTTATTTTTTTGATCCATAAATGCTGCCTACTGAAGTACCCTGGTCTTCCTTCCTCTCCTAGCCCGGCTCCCCCTTTGATGGGCTCTGCTGCTGCCAGCCCTGCTTCTCCTGCTGCCCCTGCTGCTGCCCCCTCCACCGTTGCTGCCACCCCCATGCCGGCTGCACTAACTTCTCCTTCCATTCCCCCTGCTGCTGCTCCCGTCACCCACCTCGCCTCTACCTCTAAGAGACCAGTCACCAGGGCTTCCAGGAGGCTCAACCTTGAGACTCTTTCTATGGAGAAGGAGCCTTTTGACCTTGAGATTGCTCATGACCTGCTGAACATCAGTAGTGCCAGTCCCCGGGAGGTGCGGATGGATAGCTCTTCTAAGAGGTTGGAGGCCTTAGAAGCTGAGATGAATTTGCTGAAGGATGAGGTCAAGAACCTTGCCAAGCAGAAAGGCAAGAAAAGCATGGAGGAGGAGGGGAACATTGATAGCAGTCAGATTGAGGACATATACAAGAAGCTGACCTCCTTAGACTCCCGCTTAGGGAAGGCCAAGACTAGACATGATTACAACATTTTAGCCTTTAGGGTGATTGAGGAGTTCATCCAGGGCCATGCCAAAAGTGTTTCCAACCTCAGCGGTGTCCCGGCTGCACTTTGGGGCAACGAAAAAGAAAGCAAAAGAACCATTGAGGAGCTTGATAAGACTGATGCTGCCCATATGACTGCTTTGGGTATGTTTCATGCCTGGAAGAAAATCAAGATCAGTATCGATAAAGCTACCAAGAAGTAGTTCTGGGAGCTTCTGCTGATTTTTGTTGTTTTTCTGCTGTTTCTTTGCGGTCTGGTTTGCTGTTTTTTTGCTGTTGTTTTGCTGTTTTGTCTCGATTGAGTAGCTGTTTCTGAGCTACTTGGAGCTTCGTTGTAACACTTGGATCTTGATCCATTCTCTCTGTTTCTCACTCTTATTCCGGCTCTCAGGCCTTCTTTTGTATTCAAGGGTATAGTCCCTTTCAAAACACTATTTGCCAATAAAAAAAAAAAAAGATAAAACTACAACCCTTAAAATAAGGAAAGGAGGATTTTATTGGCTTACACTTTTCAAGGACAGCCATGCATGGGTAAGAAAATGTCAGAAATGTTCTTTCTTTACAGGAAAAGAAAGACTTGTTGCCTTACCATTACAACCAATTTAAGTTGATAAACCATTTTCTCAGTGGGGTTTAGATTTTAGTGGGCTTGTTAATCTAGTTTCAAGCTTGGGCCACATATGGATACTCACTACAACTAATTACTTTAGATGATGGACTAGGGTTGTTGCTTTGAAGGAAGGCAATGAGACAAACGTCTTGGATTTTTATGAAGGCATAATTACAAGGTTTGGTGTTCCTTCCACCATTATTTAAGATAATGTTAAAGATTTAGTTGGTACAATTATATCTACATGGGATGTTAAAAATGGTATTTATTTGAGTACTTCATCTAATTATTACATGCAAGGTAATGGATTGGCTGAAATTACAAACAAGAACTTACTTAGAATAATTCGAAGAACCATAGATGAAAATCAGTGTACTTGGCATGATAAGTTAAATAAAGCCTTGTGGGAAGACAAAATTACTCGAAAAGGTTTATTTTAAACTAACCTTTCAAGTTGGTTTATGGTTTAGAAGCAACCTTACCCATTTCTCTTGAACTTCTAGCATTAGAATGTATGCATCAAATAGAGTTATTAGATAATAAGCCCATGAAAGTACAATAATAATAGTTTATGGAACTTGAAGAAATCGTAAATGAAACCATATTTTCCATGGAGAAAAATCGGGCTAAAATTAAAAGGATTTTCAATAGAAAGCAAAAGCACAAGTCTTGAATGAAGGCGGCTTAGTTTTGAAATGGGATGAGGACCGAGAAAAGGCAGCTGCTCATACGAAGTTTGATTCACTATGGAGTGGGCCATACCTTATCACCGAATACAAGTTACATAATGCATACCATCTTGCATAAATAAATAGAGAAGAGCTTCCAATCCCAGTCATCATGATCCATTTGAAGCATTGTTTCTGAAAAAGTTAAGATGACATTGTATTTTAGTTTACATGTTTTCCTCTAATTATTTTCTAAACACATCCTTTCAGCATTTTACTTCTTTCAATAATGGATGCCATCTTCAATGGCATGCCTCATAGAGGTTTTGTTTTCCCCCTTATGTAATTTTACACAGGTTTCCGTTGTTGTTTTATCCATCTTCCGGAGGAGTTATTAGTTTTGTCAATAGTATGAAGCCTTGGATATGCATGTTCAGGCTATGGTCAAAGTTTTCAGTTGGCATTAATGGCCACAACATCCATTCTGAAGGTATTCTTACAAGTTAGCAGGCAACCCAATCAGAAAATTTTCCAAGATGTTGACCATTTTCGGTCTAACATTAGATAGGGGTGGTAAAATATTTTTTGTTACTAAAGGATAGTCATTTGTAAGAAGGATTGAAAGCAAACATGCATCTATGTGTAATGTTTCAAGTTACAACGCCTCACATATGCTACCATTCTAAGTGTCATCTTTAGAAAAGATATGCAGAGGCCTTGAAAGACTAAAGCATAGCCTTGGTGAATGCGGCAACAACATCATATGTCAGAAATTAGATGCTAAAACAGGAATCATTGTTGATGTTTGCATGACAGAAAAACAAAGTATTTAACTATAGGTGCATTAAATCCATTATTTATTTATGTTTGAATGTGATTAATTATTTATTGAGTTATTTATTTCATTCCATAATTACAATAATTAAATGCCAAAAGAGATAGACAACTGAATTACAGAAGTTAATTACATTTATTCATGAAGAAATAATTTTTCCCACACAAGCCGTCAGATCTAACTGATATGCACAAGCCAAATGAAATAGATTTACATTAAGATGTAAGTAAATAAGAAGAGAGGAAACCCATCATTCCCTGAATGAGTGGGTTCCCTCCTTACTCCCCGCTTACATCTGTGTCATCTTCATGCTCTTCTTCTTAAATTTGTAGCACCTGTTGATAGACAAGAAATGACCACTTAGAGCTCTTGGTTACTCTCACTTCCCATGTACTTAAAGTTTTAAATAGCAGTATAGGATTTCTTGCCTAAAAAGTACATAATAGGGGTGATTTGAAAATGAATTTAGAGGAACATAATTGATAAATGGTGCATGTTATTATGCTGAAAGGGGGATTCATAAGGACTCCTTATTTTCATAAGGATGATCAAAAACAATTAGAGATTCAGTGAAAGATGAAATAGATAGATGAATTTTCCCCAGATTTTCATATTAGGTTTTTTGACGTCAGTGTAAGTATAGAACTCAAAGGGATTGTAGCTAGGTATATTTTGTACTGCATAACTTAGAAATTTTTCCAGGGATGCAAGTACCAAGATCTCCATCAAATTTCCAGGAAATCTATTTAAAGGCACATTCTATGTCACCTACTTCTACATAATCATGTAGATAAAGTGCATACGGTGCAGTTAATAAATCCTACAATGATCGTGAGATGTAGTACTCAAAATACATTTTAGCATTTCAAGGAATGCACATGAAAGAAAATGTCATCTATGACCCCCAGTTCATGGATTGAACAGAAAGGTCACTCGGGATTAAAAGCCCTTAACAAACTAGATGAAAAGTCATATATGGAGAGTAAAACAGGTTGCTTACCAGAAATTATAGTGAGCATTATATATCCATGTCTTTAAGGAGGTGCAAGAAAAACTCAATAACAGATACAACATTAATCTACAATGGGGTTCTCTTTTCAGTTGTAGTTAGTTCTAGTCTCAACAGGGAGAAATGCTCCGTTCTGATTTGATTTAATTGTACAAGTGCAGTTTTTAGATATGTGCAAGATCAAAGTCTTTCAGTTCCATCAGAAAAGATCGTTCAATCAAGAGGATGCTACATGAATATCAAGTATAATGTCCTCATTGTAAGAGTTACCCACAGATACTGTTCTCTATACAAGAAGCAAGGAATTGAAAGTTATCTTGTAGAGCATCTGCACAAGATTACTTATGGCACTTTAGGGATCTTCCATGCATGATTAAATAAAAACATATATTTTCAGGAAGGGACAATAATAGTTGCAGAGTAATAAATTACAAGAGTAATAGTTGCAGGACACAATGCCTTTTCCAGAATCAAGGCTTTCAAAAAGGAACACTATTGATTCTATAAATGTGATACATAAGAGATATTGTGGATTTCATATTTTAGCCAAAACTCCACACACATCACTTGTGTCATGGGTGCACCATTGGATATGACGACCCTGAATATGAATCAACACCGAGAGTCTTAATGAGAAATTTTGATGCATACTATTGTTCATTTGGAATTGCTGATGGGAATAAAATTTGTGGAGAATGGCTCAAATCTGTTTCAGTTACCCATATTTCATGGGAGATAAAACATATCATGCTTAATATTAATTTGGAAATTACATTAGCAGTGTTGTTTAAATCACAGATTGTCAATGAAGCAAGTCATAACTTGTCTGGAATATAAATTTTATGCAAGAGGAATGGAGGTTCATGTCATCAACATAAAACTCACTACCATGAGAAAGAAAATTAAAGCAAAAAAACAATAGTGTTCTACAAAAAAGAAATAAGAGGCATTTTCCAGGAAGTTTTTTAGCAAGTACATAGTTGCATCAGAAATCATTGGTGACCTGCAAAACGGAGTATGCCAAATGCAATTTTACAGAGAGTAATCAAGACAGAGTCTATGCAATAAAGCGTCATCTAGGAGGTAAAAATTTACCATCAATAATGAGGACAAGGTAGATTGTTGCTATGGCTGCTCATAGAAATATTGTCTTCAAGCTTGAATATTTTTTTGCATGATTAGCAGTGAAGTAGAGTTTACAACCACATATAAACCATTTGTATATATCCCATGAATAGCTCAAGGGAGTAAGAATCATCTACCCAGGTTGAGTGTGTCTTGAGGTCACATAGCAGTGAAAAAAATGACATGAATCTCTCTCAAATTCAAGCCCCATACATAAAAGATATTAGAACTTATGGAAGCATCATCACTCACAGCAATAATAGCAACATCTCAACAAGACCCGGATCTAGGGTATGCAAAGGTTGAAATGCAACAATTGACTACAACTAACAAGTTCAAGTACCCACGATCTAGAAAAGTAGAGTTTCAAGCACAACACACGCTCTTGTAAGGAAACATGAATTCATAATAGAATAGAAACTTCGAAATCGAGCTCGTTTCCTTCAAAAACATAGCAGTAAGGCAGAAGTGGAGAGTCAATAATCACTTCATTTGATTGAAAACTAGTGAACACATTCCGAGCTATGCAAAGTGGGTAAATTGAACCCAGTTAAATGTGAAAGCTTCCAATTTCATTATAATCTCTCACTGAGCCAACAATGAAGGAAAAAGCAACGAGTCATCTGACAGGAGGTTCAACAAGCAAATGAGGAAAAGGCATAGTGCCCACCAACAAGAATTCACATAGAATAAAATCCCAAATTCGAGGCGCCAAGCATAAATCTCCAACCCAGAAAATGGGTAGAGCCTAGAAGCTTCAGGAGAAATGACAACTACCAGCAATAAAAATAGAGGTGAAAGTTTTCCCTCCATGCCGACCTCAAGTCTCTTAAAAACTCAAAATTGGTGATTTTAAAACCGCCCAATTTTGGCACAACCCAGCACTACAATGAACGAACATCTACGAAAGGGAGAAAACCAGAGGTTCTTGACCTAAATAATGGTGGTCATGGCTCTTTACCTTGAAGGATGTAGAGATATGAAAGCATAGAATCAAAAGCTCCCATGGCCAATTGACAGTTCGGACGTACTCAAAAACCATGCTCATATCAATGGTGAATATAAACAAACTAAATGGGTAATTTTAAGATTCATTCATTATGGCGTGGAAGACATAGAACAATTCAAGATCACTGACTTAAGACCTTTAATGGCGTTCTGTACAGAAGAATAACAAATTATAAATGCATAAATTACCTTCTACAGTAATGGAGTACTCGAGAAAACTCCATCAGCTGGAACCCAGAAACATAGTATTTATGCATAGAGCATGTCGACATAAGAGCTTAAAAGCTGAGCTCGAGACACAACCATTCAAATGGTGGCCTAAGGAAAAATTTTTCCAAAGTGATTCTCCGGCTCGATAGAGCTTAGGTAAGAAAATGAAACTAGAAGGATTAGGGTTCTAAATTTTTCATTTGCCTAACTCCATATGAGTTAGCTTAACCCAGACTCATAGGATTCCAATGCACATGTTTTAGCATTAGGATACAGAAACCCTAATTGCAACCAGGGTTGAAGTGTTGTCACCGACATAATCAAGATGGGTCACGCATTCGTGGGAGGGGGACTGAATCATTCCTTCATGAATCATTATAGGTTTCAATACCTTATGCCTTCCCGTGCATTAATCAAAAGTTGGGTGACCACAATAATGGTTGATAAGGGACTGCCTTGTTTTATAAGCTTAATCTACGTAAACCAAGATCGATGATAAGAACCTTAGTCTAAGATAAGATCTTTCTATGTGACAAAGACAGATCATTCTTGTATGCCATGACATAGGTCACATGATGCAGATCAAGAAATCAAGGATAGGTATTCCACATACAGATAAGACAAAGGGCTATGATAAAGTTGTGCAGGCATATAGTCCAAATTGACTAGAGTCCAAAAGTATTTTTGATGATTCGAATTATGCATTCCAAAATTACTTCATATTTTCCAAAAATACTTTATTCGTCACAAAATCACATACACTTTCCTTTTGCATGAAGATGAGATTGACTCATTCAACTCAAGTTTGGCTTTGTAAGATCTAGGAGGCTATTATTAGCCTTAGTTTTATTAGTATTTTTTATTAACTCAAATATAACTAAGAGTGAATTGTGCATCTACAAGCTATTTTTGTAGCATGGGGGAAGTATTTTTATATAGGATGTACGTACATTGAAGAAACATGGGGGGATATTTTTTTATATTGTTATGCTCCATAATTTGTACTTTTCACCTTTTGAGAAATAGAGACTGATTTTCCTCCATTTTGAAGTTTTATTAGAGTGTGTCTACGTAGTTTTTCAATGTGTTTCAGTGAATTTTTTATTCCTTTGCATGTCAAATAGCCTAGCATCACCTCTATCAAGTGAATTTAACTATTTTTCAATCACATAGTGTATTTCTTTAATGCATTAAGTGAATGCATAGCTTGTTTAAAATTTAATAAAGTGAAGCAATCAGATCTAAATCTAGTTGATAAATGTGTTATTGTTTTCCCAACCCCACATAACTTTTGGTGTATCACCTTTATTATTTTAATTTTTACTTTCATTTAACTTTCAACTCAGCAAAAATAAATATTTTCAATGATTAATCAAAGGGAGCTAGCCCTTCTGGAGGTTTCCCTCATTCCGAGATGCCCACAACTTCGAGGGAATCCCATTATTTTTTCCAAGTTAGAAATTAGATTGCCATCTAAAATGAATATTTTGGACCGATAACATTACCTTCACCCATTATCCTTCGCTGTAATGCTATACCTTAACACATTCAAGGTTACCTTCTTCAACACAAACTTCTTACATTGTCACCTACTCTCTCTTCCCTTCACTCGTAGTTAACCCACATTCATGACAAAAGATTTTTCCATTATCACTGCCTTCTGGGACATACTAAAAATTCTTTCCACATACTCACCCATGTTATTTGAGATGTCCAACAATTAGACAACCTCTCATTTAGCACCCCACCTCCTCATATGATATGTACAACCCCTCAAACTCACGCACTTCGTGTTTGTCAAACACATCCTATCTGTAGACCCTCTCACCACCAATATATAGTATCTTCTTTCGAATCTCCCCCTCCGGGTGTCACACCACTGTCTTCTTCGATTCATCATCCTTCAAAAGTATATCAATCTCGCTTGCATGCACCGACCCTCTCTACCATATCCTCGTTGGCAGATTGTGGTCCTGTATTTGCATCATCGCAAGCTTTGGTCTTAGGACCTTCCTCTTTCTACCTTATCTATTTATTTCTCCTTTCAACAAACTTGGGGGGTATAGCACATTACATCACACCCCCCCTTCTCTATCCTCTCATACTTTCATAGACTTACATTACATATTTTTTCTACACCTTCATCCTTTCCATAGGAACCCTATCTCATACGTCATAACACCCTTGTTACCCAATGATGCAACCTACTGCTTTGGTTCACACTGGACTGTTGAGTTATTAGTATTACACTAAACCCCACACACTTCTCTACAGGACCTATACATTTACATCCTTTCATCCTCCATTATATCTTCATAGCACACCCTATAATAGACATCATTGTATATGAGGAGCCTAGTTTTTTCATTCCATCCTCTCCTTCTAGATTTACTCTAGCTCACATTGTATATGAGTCTAGATTTTACCATCGCATATTATAAATGCACCTATCATCATCAATATCTTCCACACTATTAGGCCTGTACATATCCATCCTACATCATCCTATACATACCTCGTCTCCTAGTAATTTCTACCTCATCTATCTCATACACACTACACTATTCATCATCATTTATGAGTTTAGTTTTCTTTCCTATCCATACATCCTATACATTCTACATGTTACAGCAGATTTCCTTCTCCTTAGGTCTAGTTTTATCTACATCATTACACATTCGACTTCTACTTCTACTTATGTATTCATAACATTACATACACATACACATACCTTCATCTTCCACACTACATTATTCTACATGTTGTGCTCACCACCTTATGACACACTCTAGTTCCTCGGTCCATACTTGACTATCAAGGGTTAACCAATCAAATGGACCTTACCTATATGCGACATGTCATAACACATTTCATCAGACTTATGGCCAATGCTCTAGGTTATAACCTCACCCATACTCATACCATACCATATCATGTAGTGATATACACCTTAGGTTAAGTCACCACTTCTTTCCCCATTCTACATTATACTTCTACATATGATCATCACCTATAATATCATCCTCATCAAAGTCATACTAATACATCAATACCTCTCCTGATCATCCATTAGTGATCTACACTTTAAGCTAAATAACTACCCTCTCCTTATTCATCATATCGTGTTATATGCTTAGTACTAAAATTACCACCTTCTTTTATTCATCACCCACTTATCTACGCTTCATAAACCCTCCTCACCTGTCTCGTAGTGACGTACGACATAGGATAGATCATAACCTTGTTCTTCCATCTTAGTGATATACCCTTAGGGCTAAATAATAAATCCTCTATCCAACCAATTTGTGGTATACAGTTAGGCTATAGGGTCCACGTGCACCTTCCTATATGATGCGTTCCCATTCATTCATCTCATAGTGATATATGATTAGGGATAAATTATAACTCCTCTAATAAACCAAGTCATTATATATGCTTAGGATATAGGGTCCACACACATTTTTATATACCTCTCATCCTCATCCATTCATATTATAGTGATATATGCTTAGAGCTAAATCATCACTGCTCCTATCAAAAAAGTTGTGATATTCTTTGGCTATAAGGCTCACGTGCATTTTATCCACCTGTCATGTTTCCTAACCACTACACTCATTGCAGCTCGTTAGACACAACCAACACTACTCGACCATTTCTAGATGATGCACTCTCATTTGTAGTTCATTCCTGACTTCTGAGGAAAAAAAATGAACCTCATTGTATACACTTCTATACACTCAGGGGCATATTGCTCCTATCATTCCATCCATCCATAACATACTTCATTTTCTCGGTAGCATTTACTTTTTCCTACTAGTGTTTTTTACACTCATTTTATTACACATGTTAGATTTCTTTCCTATATTTCATTATCATACAAACATGCGCATTCATGCCTTCATTTAGTGTGATCACAGATACAAGACATTTACACATGGTATGAATGCTTGCCTTCTACCCTTACCATACTGGTCACTAGGGGAAGCCACATTCATCTCATACATGTGTTATTGTTTCATTTTTTACTTAACATGTTATACTACTTTCCTATACATGATTTGATATATAAGTTTTCACTTTAACATGCTAATAGGTATTCCATGTGTAGTACTTGTTTTGTAGGACTACAGGTTTCCACGACTACTTGTAATTCTACATGTCTGTGTTGTTTGCTATGGTATGCAGAATTTTACCTTTGCTTTTGTACACACTTGTCTAATGTTTGTGGCCATGATGGCCTTGCATGTGTTACGATATCGTGAGTGATGTCCCATGTTTGAAACCTGCTTTGTGTTGGTCTCCTTATTTTCTTGTGTGATTACACTACTATACTTGGTAGTTTTTTCTACATTGTCTGCATCTTTTACACTTATTTATAAACATGTATTTGGAATAACACTTGTATTGGCTAGCCATCCCTTTTGGGTGTGCCTTGGTATCTACTAAGTGATTTTCCTTTCCCCTGTGCAGGGATGAGTTGGTTAGAAGGTCAAAGTGTGGGTTTGGTCCTCTTTTGAGGGAAAATTTATCCTTCCAAGATCGTCACATGTACCCCAAATAGGGGGTCATCATTGAGGGTTTCTACTAACAAAGCGTATCTACACTGGTTCACACACAATGAGTGAGTTTAGACCAGTCTAAAAAATCCAACACAACGGCCTTAAAAAGACATGGTCTGAGTCGGAAATTATGCAAAGAAGTCACATGATCAAGGGTTACAGTGGGTAGCCTCTCTACACTTCTCTGTCCAGTGGTGTACGATTTCCTAAAAAATGAGCACAATATAAAGATCTCTTCAATAAATTGCATCAGAAGTGGTTAGAGTTGGAGGACACTAAGCATTTCCTCGCTACACTTCCTCATCTAGGGTGGCATGAGATTTCCCAAAAAACTCATGACATCACTGGATATCCTTCTACGCCCCTTTTCTAAACAAGGAACAGGTGCACATGTTCCTTTTTTTTTTCATTTATGTTTTCTATTATAATGTAATTTACATTTACATACTTTACACAACATTTTTACATACATACTTATTTGACTACTTGATTTTTTTCTCCATGTAGGCCCACCATCTGAGAAAAAATAGGTCAAATATGGGAAACAACAACAAACAACGAGAATGACAACACACTGTGATGGTACTTTCCATACTAACCATGCAAGTACATCAGACACATGGAACATCTACAAACACATTCTGCCCTAGCTTCACTCTCATGACTTCTTTTTACACATGTTTTTTCTTTAGAATTCACACTCCTTCACATCTTTCTTTTTGTCATTCCATGCTTCTAGTCCATCGACACATTTTCTTCTACACTCTGCATGGACATCAAGTATGATTTTCCATCTACTTTATGTTACCGAGCTATTCACTCAGCAACATAAAGTGGGGGGAAAATGTAGACACAAATATTTCACATTAGACAATATTTATCCCAGTCCTATAATAGTATATAGAAGGTTCTCAAGTGTACAAATTACCAATTAATCCCACATTTTCCCACCTTTGTTTTGTTTTGCTTCGTCATTCCTGCATACTTCATGATACTTATCACCCATTTTCTAACTTCCTTGAGATTCTATCCTTAATTCTTGATGACCCAACCCTATACTGGGGCACTCTGGGGTGCCTCGTTCCCACTCTGAGTGCCCCGATCTATGGTTAGCCTCTTTTGATCCTTTTTGGGTCACTTCTAACCATTGGTTATTTTTTTATCTTTCCTCAGTCGTCATTGTCGGGATTAATTGTAAAATTAAACTTGAGAGCCCTATAAATATAAAGCTTATAAGACCATAATGATGGTTTCTAGGTCATTGCATCCTATCACTAATATCACTCCATCTAGGGCTGCATCCATTACACCATATTGCATTCACATAACACCATACATCCAAGCTAGGAAAGTTTTCATCACACATATTCTAAGAGGAGGAGGGATTCTAATATTAATTTTAGTCTATTATCTACATATTCTATTGTTATTGTTATCTCTCATATGTATACCCTTAATGAGAGATAACAATAGGGGTTCTAATCTTGCTTTATCTCTCACTCCATATATACAATGGAAACACATCAGTTATATGGGTATACCTATTGTTGAGTTGAGTCTTCGATATCAGGGCCAGTTCCTTATTGATGTATCCTAAACTACGTTTTTGGGGTTTTGAGGGTAAAAATATTGTTGTAACTGAATTCAAATGGGGCGATACACCAAATTTATTGAGGGATTTGATTGATTACATGTACAATAAAATTGAGAACAAATTATACACTACAACAAAATGACCTTTTTTTCCACAATTATTCCAAAAAAATTCCACAATCCAAGAGAATTGTAGAATATATGTGGCATCTCTATTACAATTTAATTTTCCTTTCTTAAGTATTGTGGATGTTCCACAATTAAAACATACTGTAAGCAACTTGTACAAAAACACATCTCCAACTTTATCTTATAGAAAATCCACAATTCTTAAAAAGTAAACAAAAATTATTATTAAATTATCTATCACACATTTGCCTATGAAATATTTTAAGAGGACTAATAAATCAATGTTGAAATTCCACATTAAATATTTAATAGAAATGCCACATTATTAAAAACCTTAAATTTTTTACATATTATAAAATGCCTTACATAAAATTAAATCTAAAATACCATGGAAATCTAACTTTACACAAATACAATGAATGCTTCATTTTTCTTACTATTATTCTAAAAAATCTATAATTTGATATATGATGACACAATTTAAATATAGTGATAATAATTTGTAGAAAATTCACATATCCCACCCTTCTTAACACAAAATTTACAATTGTTTGAGATAATAAATTTAATATTTATATATAATTACCCACCTATTTATATTTGTGGATAATTATTTCATATTTTAAAAATTAACATAAATAATAATAATATGGAAATTCCATCGTACTTAAAAACTTTTTTATTTTATTTATATTAATATGATTAGTATAAATTTTTAAAATATGAACATTACCAAAAATATATATTTATCATAATATATTATAATAAAAAAAATATTTTAAAATTTATATAATGCGAAGAAAATTAATTTTTTATCAAATAATACATACAATAATATAACATTTTATATAATCTAATTTAAAATGATATATCTAATAAATAGTAATTTCAAAATATAGTATTCCTATATTAAAAATACACGACTAAAATAAGTAATAATCATCATTATTAAAAATTAATAATTAAAAGACTAAATAATAATCAATTGTTATCTTACATACAATTTTTAATATATTTAAAAATTCCATGTACTTGTTTTTATTGTTTTATATTATGATTATTTTATCATCCATAAATATATCTAATAATGTAAACCAAAGTTTAATTTTAATGGGTATTTCTAGTACTCCGTGGTGTGGCAGAGTTCTCTTTTTGTTATTTTGGGAATAGAGATAAAGAAGTTTTTTTGGACTTTGCTACTTGGATGATTTGGGAAGGAGCTTGGACAAGTTTCATTTGGTTTAGGGGCTTCCCAATGGAGAGGTAGGAACCCTCTCTTTGTTTTGCTTTCATATTATTGATGCTTCTATGATATAATTGTGAAAAATGCAGTCTACTTTTTGGGTTATTGTGAAAATTGATAGACTGCTTATTGTGTAAGTATAGGAGAGGTTCTATGGGATACCTTGGGTAGGCAAAAGAGTAGATTAGGATATTTTGGAGGGAACGTTTGAGAGGGATGCCCTCTTGGGTAAGAAATTGTTACATTCCTACCTTGTCTTTAGGAGCATAATAGTAGGTAGGCTAATAAAAAAAAAAGCGTATGTGCGGAATAAGGGTGTACTTGAGGAGGCATAAGAGTCCAGGGGCTTGGTTTTATTGTGGAGGTTTTGGATGGGTCATCTCATCCATTTGGGAGGCATAAGGAAAACATATCCATAGTTCCTTCTCTTGTTGGCTGGATGAAATCTTTGTGCAAAGTAGTGTGTTATTTGTGTTTCCTTGTTGTTTTTCTCTTTACCTTAATTTGTGAATTAAACTGTCTTGTGGAAAAGCAATTATTGTTGCCTTTAGTTGGAGACCCCCCTTCAATTCGTTTGTTTTGGGGCTGGGGGTAATGTAGGAATTTCTTTTTTTTTCCCCATTAGTTTTGGTTTGGAGCGAAAGTGTTCCTCTCCCCCTAATCTTGGTTGTGATGGAAATGCGTGGAATTTGGAGCATGACGTGAAGAACACTTTGGAGGCACTTAAATCTTGTTGTTGACAATGCTAAAACATCATTTAATTAAGCCACCATTGTGTGGAGAAAGAAATGTAATAGTTGTTGCCGACTTTAGCTTCCATTATTGCTACTTGTTTCCACATGAAGTATGATATGTTGTCAAAATTTTGAAGTAAAAAGTTGCATTGAAGTGTAGATTTCTTGCTCTAAACTTTATTTAACAGTTGTTGAATTCTTTTGTGGACTGTTTTGGAAAGAAATTAACAAAGATATACTATTAGATTCATCTCTGCTTAAAAAGGAGACTGTTCAAAGTTGTTAATACTAGAGCACTTACCATTCCTTATTTTGTTTGATACAAAGGCTTAAATTCTCAATAATAAAATTGCCAATAAAGGAGTCCATATTTCTAGGCTCTAGCAGCCCTTTCTTCGTTTAGAAGTAGTTGCGAAATTATTGGCGAAATACAAAGGGGAGTTTTTTATGGAACTAAATTCTCATTGAAAACCTTAATAGGTAGAACATAAAATACAAGATGAATGGAGGAAGAAGGGATAGGTGGAAACGTGATGGTAGGAAAACGGAAAAGATGAAAGGAGTAGAGAAGACGTGACAAAGGGTAAGAAAAAGAAAAACGCAAATTAATGAAGGAAAAAGATGGAGGTGTAAATACGTGAGAAAGGAAGCACATGGGGAACGAGAGTTGAAGGGTGATTTGCAGTAGGGGATTATGGGGGAAGAGGTATACGAGTTAGAGTAAGCCAAATATGGAGTAAGGAAATACGGAGTGAGGTAGAGGAAAGGATGGAAGAGGTAGGGGTAGAGGGGGGAGAACAGGCGAAAGATACAGTAGCAGTATGATTGTGCGATAATTTGGGAGTAAAGAAAGAAAAGAATGGGGTGGTGTTGGGGGTAGTGTGTGCTAGGGAGAGAAGGTGAAATTAGAGGAAGAGAGACGGTGAAGGGAGGAAGTAGGGATGGTATGGGAGGGGCTGAAAAGAGGCGACGGGTGAAATCCAAGGTGGTGACGTAAGGGTGAGGTGAAGGATTTAGATTGGGAATGAATTAACAGTAAAGACATAGAGTGTGTGGGGTGACGGGGTTTTATCAAAAGAATCGTGATAGGGGAAGTAGGATTTTCGACGAGGGTGGGTGGGGGACAGTGTGCCGGGAGGTAAGCTGTGGGACCACCCCGAGAGAGAGAGAGACAGAAAGTAAATTGTTTGCCTACGTAGCTTCCATTATTGCAAACTGGTTTCCACATGAAGTAGGATATGTTGTAAAATCTTGAAGGAAAAGTTGCATTGAAGTGAAAGTTCTGCTCTAAAATGATTGAAAATGTTGTTGAATTCTTTGGTGGAATGTTGGAAAGGAAATTTACAAAGAATATACAATTAGATGTCATCTCATGCTTAAAAGGGACGTGTTGCAAAGTTGTAATACTAGAGCACTTACCATTCGTATTTTGTTGATTACAAAAGGCCTTAAGTCTCACTAATATAAATATGCCAATAAAGGAGGCCATATTCAGCTCTAGCAGCCGTTCTTCGTTAGGAAAAAAACAATCTACGCAACTGATACTCGGCTCTATCCTCCCACCCCCCATACAAAAAACAATAAAAACCCCACAGCCAGTTCTTTCCCGTCCTTATATTTAAAAAGAAAACCAATAAGCAGAACTCTTTTTATTTCCAACTTTACCTGTCCTCTCCCTCCTCCCGTCCTCATCGAAAACCATTTAAAAAAAAATAACCCTTTTTGTTGTTTTTCAGAAACCAAAACCTAAATCCACATAAAAACATCCAAATAATTTTCAGGTAACATCACCATACAAAACAATAACCCATACTACTCTTTCTCCCCAATCCCCCCTCTTCCAAAACAAAAAAAAAACAACAAAAACCAAAAACAAAAACACCAAAAACTAAAAAAAACAAAAAAAAACCAGAAAAAAAAAAAAAACAGTGTGGGGGGGGGTAAAAACAAAAATCACAAAAAAAAAATAACAAAAACTCAAAAAAAAAATTAAAAAAACACAAGAAAAAAAAAATCAAACATCAAAAAAAAAAAAAAAAAAAACCAACAAACCAAACAACAAATAAAAAAAACAATAATAAAAAACGAAAAAAAAAAAAATAACACAATAAAACAAAAACAAAAAAAAAAAAAAAATAACAAAAAACCAACCAGGTGGGGGGTGTTTTGGTTTTTTTTCTTGGGGTTGGGGTGGGGGGGGGTGGGGGGTGGGGGGGGGGGGTGGGGGGGGGGGGGGTTTTTGTTTTGTGCGAAATTAATGCGAAATACAAAAAGGGGAATGGAACTAAATCTCTTGAAAACCCATTGCAAATCAATAAAGGAAAAGAAATCAACCTATTTGTGATCTCATACTATGTTATGAAATGGTGTAGAAAGAAATTGTAATATAAGCCCATAAACTTACTAAATGTATTTCCCAATATTCTCTTAATGCTCAATAAAGAAAATTGTTATCGTGAATAATATTCTTGTTGGAACAATATTAAAAGCAATGGGAATGCTAATATTAGATCATACTAGTACTAACCTGCTATTAATATTCCTTGTATACTACCTAGTGTATTAGTATTAACTGCAACAAGGAATGAAACAAATATTGTTTAAACGTTTCTTTTTGTTTTTACAGATTAGTAGACTGTGAGTGGTCTTAGCTTCACAAATATCAAGTTGCATGGCAGGCCTCAAACTGCCCAAACAAATGTAAAGTTAGTCTCAAAATAAAGACCAGTCAATCACCCTTAAATCGTGTCTAAGAGAATAAATGCTAATATAAAAAGAAATGATGATACGTTACAGCAGATATGCCTGTTAAAAAAACTTGATACACAAGGCGCTGGCTGTCACAGCGAATATTTAAATTGTTGCAAAGCTTATAAATGGTTTATACATATTTTTTTTACAGATTAGGACACTGCAAGTGGTCTTAGCTTCACGAATATCAAACTACATGGCAGGTCTCGCAACTTCCCAAACAAGTGTGAAGTTAGTCTCAAAATCAAGACCAGTCAATCACCCATAAATCGTGTCTAAGAGGATAAATGTTAATATAAAAAATAAAAATAAAAATAAAAAAATGATGATACGTTTCAGTAGATACGCCTGACAGACAATTCGAAATACAAAGCACTGTCTGTCACAGTGAATAGTTAAATTGTTGCAGTGCTTGTAAACGCGATAATGAACAGATAACAACATAGTTGGACATCCTGCTCGTTGGAGCTGCCTTTGAGGCCTTCGTGTTCTGTCTGCTCGCTTTCGAGCACTCCACACCCCGCACACAATGCAGCACCCAATAAAAGTGGAGGTAATCTGCCTCCTCACGCGCCGAAGACTCTGCTGTACACCTTTTTCCACTCCTCACGCGGCCAAGGGCAGTTAAAACTGGTATAACGTTTACCATATGCACCTGAAGCTTCCCTTCGATCACCATGGAGTCTCCTACGCGGCCAGAGCCGGGGCAGTCGGAGCTCACGCCTGTAACTAAGTAGTTAACCCGTTTTTTTTAATTGCCTTCTCCTTCACGCGGCCCGGGGCAGAACAGCGGGAAGAACCGACCAAGGAAAGGCTCAAGATTTACAAGATCTTGGCGAATTAATGTTGTGCGGCCTGTAGGAGTGGTCTACACACTAGTCAGGGAGTGGTCGATTATAATAGCTGGTGGTTGAGGACCACCGCCCCAAATCCAAAAGATTTAAACATAGGTTGCTACGCCTTTGCCCCCCGCCCCCCCGCTTATTTGACTCTTGTGCATTTGATTTTTTTTAAAATCTCCAAACGTATGCCAAGGATATAGTCTTGTTTAAGTGATCTTCTAAATCTTCATGAGTGCGAGTTGTTGGTTAGTGGGTGAGCGGAGTTATTTTGGATTAAAGCAAGAAAAGTGTTAACATGGGGTCAACACCCTTTTTACCAATGTCCGTTTTTATATATATAAGCAAGTGTCAATGGATAATGGCTAAGAATTATTAGAAGACATCAAATAAGGTAAAATTGTGAATAATGTTCAAGAAGGGTTTCAATTGTCACAAATGTTTCAAATTTACTTTCAAGTAGTATTATTGAGACACATTCTAGTTGTCATTAAATATTCTTTTTTATCTTCAGACTTTATTATTGGTCATATGTTTTTATATTGTTCACCTTGCAAGGCAATGTAGAGTCCTTCAAGTGCAAGCCTTGAAAATACACATATTTATGATGTCGGTTGAATGGACGCTTATTCCTTTATTTTATTTTTTAAAAAATTTATAGGAACGTAGGTTCATTTGAGAATAAACTTGATAATATATCTATATATATACCACTTAATTAAAAGTATCTAATTCCTTTTAAGGGATATCTAAGAATCTATCTTGAAAGATTTCTAAGCATCAACGAAATAACGATATTTGTGTTATCCTGATGTTATATCTCTGCATATATATATATATATATTAAAATATATCAAAAAAAAAAAATCAATAAAATTATAATGCATATAATACCCTGGTCACCCTCGTCCTATTATACATTGGCTCATAAAGTGAAAACGGGGTCAGCAGTCAACTACCCCTATGCGGTCTTGTATCCCCATTCTTGAAACTCGAAATTCATCTGCTAAGGATAGAGCGTAAATGTGCCCCCATTTTGTTAAAAAAAAAAAGAAGTGGCCCTTGACGATTGACAGGAACTTCTAAATGCACTGATGGAAAAAAAAAAAAAAAAAAAAAGGGGGTGTCTTCTATCGTACATGTTTATCTTCAAAGTGATGTAAGTCAGTGAACCATTACCTTTTCTAAAAATAAAAAAATTTAGTCGCGTTTCGGGTTGTTCGTAATGGATGCGTCATCGTTGTCGTCGAGCGTCGTATTTTAGCGGCGTTACACTTTGGTATCAGAGCCGTGGGTTCAACACTTGGACCCTGGGCCCACTTTGAAACCCGCAAACTAGTTAGTACAGAATTTGAATCTCGCGTGATTTAATAATAAAAATAAAGTAACAAATTTGTTTGAATTATTGTACTCACCTAATGGCATTTTTTCAAACTCGAGATAGCAAAACTTAAAATGTTAAAAATAAATTAATAATTTTGTGAACTTATAAGTGTAGCAAGAACTTGTTACTGCACCTAGAAAATGTTTTGTTTGATGCAGTCCTAACTCATATTTAAATTCTCGGACGTGATAAATCCACGTGAGACCCTTCCTAGTTGGAAATGATAAAATTTTACGGTGCGAGTCTTGTGGCCTAGTGCATTAGCGGTTGTGTTCAAGGATCTAGACAAAATAAATTAAAAGTTGTTTAGTCATCTAAAGCTCCTTTTTTCTTTTTCTTTTTTTCTTTTCCTTCAATGGTTAGACGAGCTAGTTTTGGTCGCCGCTTTGGAAAACTTGATCCCCGTGTGAGTAACTAGATATTAGGTTTTGGGTGTCATTTTTGATCCATCTTAACGTATGCGTTATTAAAACGAAGCTTGAGGCATAGTTACCCCTTTTGGCAGCCATACAGGGCTGCAAAGTGATTGTGATGTTGACTTTCTGTATTTTATATATTTGTAAAACTGGTTTTATTTTATCAAGGACCAGCGTTTTATTTTATGATTTGATTGAGAAGCTCTGAGGCTCTTTTAGTAATTATAATTTTTTGCGAGATTTTAGACATTGCAATGCGGTTGCTTATCCACTTTCCTTGATTGCTAATATTTCTTGGATTTTAATTTGACTGGTGACTCAGAGCTCGTTTATCTGTTGGCTACTTAGCTAAACGTTACGTGATTCCTTCTTGCATGTTGTTGAGCTGGTTCTACACTGGTTGTATTGTGGCATTTTGTCGTATGGGGGTACACCGTAGGTGCCTTGAATGTCTTCTTAGGTTCTTTAAGTTATGCCTCAGCTTCAGAAAGACAGAAACCTTGAGTATGTCTAGGATCCTGGAGAGTTCGCTGTGTAGTGCATTCTTGTTGGTAGCTTGATAGCGGTGATAGTGACCCTCTTACAACCTAGTAAAAGATTTTATCCTCGTCAGGGTAAATGTGTTTAGTTATGGGCTTATGGATTGTGTTAGGATCGGATTGACTCTAGGTTGACTGTATATTTTTTTTTAAGTGGATAAATGTTTTGGTTGGTAGTGACATTCCATCAACGGCATGCTAATTTGGATCATGGTTTCCTTATTTCTCTTATAGAAGATATTGACTGATGGATTGTATGTATCTTGGTAATTATGATTAGACGTAAGCCCATCCGGGAAATGTGATTAATTAAGTGTGCTTGTTTTTCCTCTCATTGACCTATAAATAAGTCTACCCTTGCCTTAAATTTGTATATTGTTATGAATAAAACTATATGACCTATTAGTCTTTAGATTACGTGGAGACACTTATGGATGTTGTTGGGTCTTTTTGTCCTTGCTCTAAGAGATGTTAGTTTGGTGGATCTTAATATTTTAATCTTGGTGGTGTTTATATGGTGTCTCTTCTTTTAAAACTATAACTGTTAGTCATAGAGTCCATGGTTGGATAGATTAGTTGATTGTCCTCTTGCAGTGATGATCTCTAATGGGCAATGTGGAGTCCTTGGAGTAAGATTTGCATTGTCATCTTGTTTCTTGGTTGGTGGTATCTTGTGGAAATATGGGTGTTGATTTGAAAACTTTCCTTATCTTATTATGCGAGTAAACTGTTTGAGCCTAAACAATAAACATTATTAAACCTCATAAATTCATAGAAGCAGATATGCCTCCCTCTTGTTACTTTTTCTTCCCTCTAAGCTCCCTTCAGATTGCGCTTTGAGTGTTACAATTTATGTATGTAATGATGCTTGTTATGGTTACTGAAGACCCTTGAACATATTGGCGTGTTACAGATTGAATTATAAATTCCTAGTTGTGTAGATAATTAAAAATGGTGCTTGCTATGTTGATTGGTATGTTAGTTTCTAGTGGAAATAATTATCTAAATGTGTTGATTCATATCTCTCTCCCATAAAAATAATCATGTGATATGTTTGAATTTTGTGTTCGATTAAAACTTGAACTGTTAAGATGACTCACCCAAGTTATTAGAGACCTACAATTGAGTCATGATTTGACCTTGAAACTTGAAAAATAAGTTGGGACCATAGAAAAAGGAAAATGGTCCTTGATTATACCCTCTCAGTAGATTTATATAAGTGCTATAAGCTTAGGTAGTTTTCTTGATTGTAAATGTATCCACCTACCTTCCCTAGGACTAAAGGTCCTTCTTCTTGTCAAACCTCATCTCGGAATGGCAAGATATCATGCAAAATTAGTGGCGCTCCTTATGGGTACAACATGTGATATCATCGTAACAGGAAATTTTGGTCATGAAAACTAGTAAGTTTTCGAGCCTTGTAACTAAGCATAACCATAACTTTGAAGCTTATTAACTCAACCTTAGTGGAAACCTCTAAGATTTTATGTACTGCAGTGCAAGTAGTATCCATTGGAAAACTTTAGTTGTGGTCATCCTACCTAGATTCATGAAACATCTCCAAGATGGTTATGTACTTCTACTTGGTGTTAGTTCTTGAGACCGTTGATCATAGACATTTCATGTTTTGATGCTATGTCAGTTGTAACTTTGTTGATCGACCTACCCTTGTTACTCTCGTAGAATCGACGAATGTGAGTTGCAACCTTACTTGAAGATTGGATCTTAGAACTCATCCCTTAAGACAATCTTTCTTCTTCTGTGTTTATTTAATTGCATTAGTGGCCGAGGTTACTTGTAGTTCTATATACCCACACATATGTTAAGGATATGCAAATGAACTTTGGGACAGAGGGCGTTATCTTCTTATTTCTTTTATGACCCCTTATTGATGTTGCTCGCTTTTGGTATGATGCACTTTGGATTGTAGTTGGACCTCTCTACCTCTTGTCTGCCGTGATCCTTCTATTCTAGCTCACCGGAAGTGCAAATCTTTGGTGTTAAGGACTTATGCATGTGTTCTCCTCATGATTAATGCCCAGCTTGAGAAGGATTCGACACTAAATGAATCCCATTGAGTATCGTTTCCAGAGTTATTTATGCCTCGTAAACATGATATGTTAGTGTTCTAGTTAGCATGAAAACGTAAAATATCTAGACATGTTTGACATTTCTAAATCAGGTCAGTGATTTGTGTTCGATCTTGAATGTAAAATAAAGTTACCTTGAAACTCTTATGGTCATGTATTGTGGACCTTGATGGTAATTTACCATGGATATGATGATTGATGCCCTCTAGAAGTAGTATACCTTGCTTACAGACTGAATTGTTATTTCATTACTATTGTTGTATTGTTTTAGGCTAATTCTGGTCACTTCTTTATTGTTATCCCTCACCACCTGTGATATCGCAATAAAAATGTGAAACATTTCTAGATGGACAATTGATACACTCATTTTACTTATTGGATAGACTTGAGTACTCCTACATGTTACCTACTTGCGACATGATGTGATGCTATGTGCAGTAAATTGGTATGAGCGCGTTGAGTTACTTTAAATCAATATTCGATGTTCTAACTGTTACTACTGTATGGATGTATTAGACATAATTTATGGACTCGTTCCTATGCAATCTGACTTGTTGATGTTGTGATTACATTAGTGACCAAAGTCGATGGATTGTGTATAATCGACACTTGTTTGAAGCAAATGAATTAAACAATTGGTGTGATCCTAATTGATTCTAACTTTTTTTTTTTGGTTTAATCCTACCTCTGTCTCAATGACTGTCCAGGAGGATTGTCTATGTATACGTGCAGGGGGGATTTTATGCCCACTTCTTGACGTCACTTAGTTGATGGTCTTTTGAGGCCATGAAAGGTATTGTTAGATTTTGACAGGACTTATACTTATGTTCATTAACAGGATGTACGGGGGACTAGGATGACCATTTACATTATGACTGGAATGTGGGGTCAGTATGGCAATACACTCACTCATGGAAAGACTCGTGTATACCGATATGTTGTGTATTATATGGTTGTATTGAATGGAGGTCTAACATTGGGGGGGGTCGACCATCAATGAGTAGACCTTGGGTAAGTTTGTTGATTTTGTCTAGTTGATTTTTATTTTTGTGAGTAATGATGAAATTTTTAGTTAAGTATGTGGATTTAGACCTAGAAATTATTATTGATTTAATTACCCCCCCTCTATAAGTTAATTAAAATTGTTTATGCTTAGTGATTATTTCGGATATTGTGACAAAAGGGGGGAAGGCCCGAATGTGAGTTGGTAGCTTTGAATTATGTGTATGGGATGAGAGCATGAATTACAACCATGAGTTTGAAGTAGTGTGTACTCAATCTCAACATGTGAAATGTCGGATTTTGACTTTCTAGGCCATTTTGACGTCATGGCAACTCGTGTATTCGTATGTTGTGTTACCTCTATTGTTGTATGTGTTAAGAGAATCCCCATTGAGGGGGAAATGACCTCAATAGTGACCATGGGGTTAAGTTTGTGATTTATGTCTAGTTGATTTTTATTTACTTGTGAGTTTTGTGATTTTTATTAGTGATGTGGAGTCACTTTATTACTTATTGTTTAAGTACCCCCCCTCTTAAGATTAATTTAATATCTTGTTTTAATTTAGTGTTAATTTGGGATGTGACAGTCTAGTGGGGGTAATAAATTGTGATGGTTGGCTAGCTTTAGCCTATGTGTATCCCTCATGAGAATGAATTAAATTGGTTTTGAAGTAGTGTGTACCTCTCCAATCTCTCATGTGAAATCTCGGATTTTGACTTTCTAGGGCCATTTTAGGTGACTTGTGGGACAAGCTAAGCTTGTCCCACACCTCTTAAAGTGACCCCTTACCCACCATAGGCCTATGATGTGAGGGACTTACAATTAGGGGGTCCTAGTTTGTGTTTTTTTGGAAGGAAAAGATGAAATTGGATGTGCACTTTTCTTACATTGGGTATTTGATTATTGTCCTTAAGGCACATGTGTGAAAGGGTTTGAGTGTGTAAGAGGGTGGTCTTTCAACCAAACCACCAATTTATTATGCTTTGGGGTTTGGGTTTGACCTTGGTGATGTGTGTTGGAGGATGTGATGATGTGGCATCCTAAATGGAGCCACATCACCCTCACTCTCTCCCTCCTGTTCTATTTATTGAAACTTCATCTCTTGTGTGAGGGGGTTGGGGGTTGTTGCTCATTTTTATTTTTGGGAAGAGTTCTCTTTTGTAATTTTGGGAGAGCTTGCTTAAGAATGGAGTTTTGGAGTGGACTGGTGGTTTCTTAGGGTTGATTTGGGAAGGAGCTTGGACAAGCTTGTTGTGTTTTGATACTTCTTCATTTGTGAGGTAGGAATCTCTCACCTTTGTTCTTACCTTGTCATATTTTGTTGCTGCTATGCTATAATTGTGAAAGATGCATGATCCTTAATTTGGTCATGCTTGTTGGAAATAGACTTGAATTCTTAGGTTGTGGGAGAAATAGGAAATGGTCTATGGGTAATACACTATGAGGGAGGCAAAAGAGTAGATTAGGATATTGTGGAGGGAGTTTGAGAGGGATGCCCATCTTGGGTAAGAATGTTTACATTCTACCTTGTCCTTGAGGGAGCCATAAGAGGAGGGAGGCCATAAGAGTATGGGAGGAAAAAGGGGTACTTGAGGGAGGCATAAGAGTCATAGGGGCTTGTGTTATATTGTGGAGGGTTTTGGATGGGCATCTCATCTCAATGGGGAGGCATAAGGAAAACATTCCCATAGTTCCTTCTCTTGTTGGCTTGGATGAAAGCCTTTTGTGCAAAGTATTGTGTTATTTGTATTTCCTTGTTGTTTTCTCTTTTACCTTGAATGTTGTGAATGAAACTTGTATTGTGGGAAGCAAGTATTGTTGCCTTGAGTTGGAGACCACCCCTTCATTGTGTTGTGTTTGGGGCTCGGGGGTCAATGGAGGAGATTGCTTCTCTTCCCCATTGAGTTTTGGTTGGGAGGAGAGTGTTGCCTCTCCCCCTATCTTGGTTGTGATTGGAAATGCTTGGAATTTGGAGCATGAGTGAAGAACACTTTGGAGCACTTAAATCTTGTTGTGACAATGCTAAAACATCATGTAATTAACCACCTTGAGTGGAGAAAGAAATGTAATATTGTTTGCCTACTTTAGCTTCCATTATTGCAAACTTGTTTCCACATGAAGTAGGATATGTTGTAAAAGATTTGAAGGAAAAGTTGCATTGAAGTGATAATATTTCTTGCTCTAAAATTTATTGAAAACGTTGTTGAATTCTTTTGTGGAATGTTGGAAAGAAATTACAAAGAATATACATATTAGATTTCATCTCATTGCTTAAAAAGGAGAAGTGTTGCAAAGTTGTAATACTAGAGCACTTACCATTCTTATTTTGTTGATACAAAGGCTTAAGTCTCAATAATATAAAATATGCCAATAAAGGAGTCCATATTCTAGCTCTAGCATGCCTTTCTTCGTTTAGGAAGTAGTTGCGAAATTAATTGCAAAATACAAAAAGGGGAATGGAACTAAATCTCTTGAAAACCCATTGCAAATCAATAAAGGAAAAGAAATCAACCTATTTGTGATCTCATACTATGTTATGAAATGGTGTAGAAAGAAATTGTAATATAAGCCCATAAACTTACTAAATGTATTTCCCAATATTCTCTTAATGCTCAATAAAGAAATTGTTATCATGAATAATATTCTTGTTGGAACAATATTAAAAGCAATGGGAATGCTAATATTAGATCATACTAGTACTAACCTGCTATTAATATTCCTTGTATACTACCTAGTGTATTAGTATTAACTGCAACAAAGGAATGAAACAAATATTGTTTAAACGTTTCTTTTTGTTTTTACAGATTAGTAGACTGTGAGTGGTCTTAGCTTCACAAATATCAAGTTGCATGGCAGGCCTCAAAACTGCCCAAACAAATGTAAAGTTAGTCTCAAAATAAAGACCAGTCAATCACCCTTAAATCGTGTCCAAGAGAATAAATGCTAATATAAAAAGAAATGATGATACGTTACAGCAGATATGCCTGTTAAAAAAACTTGATACACAAGGCGCTGGCTGTCACATCGAATATTTAAATTGTTGCAAAGCTTATAAATGGTTTATACATATTTTTTTTACAGATTAGGACACTGCAAGTGGTCTTAGCTTCACGAATATCAAACTACATGGCAGGTCTCGCAACTTCCCAAACAAGTGTGAAGTTAGTCTCAAAATCAAGACCAGTCAATCACCCATAAATCGTGTCTAAGAGGATAACTGTTAATATAAAAAATAAAAATAAAAATAAAAAAATGATGATACGTTTCAGTAGATACGCCTGACAGACAATTCGAAATACAAAGCACTGTCTGTCACAGTGAATAGTTAAATTGTTGCAGTGCTTGTAAACGCGATAATGAATAGATAACAACATAGTTGGACATCCTGCTCGTTGGAGCTGCCTTTGAGGCCTTCGTGTTCTGTCTGCTCGCTTTCGAGCACTCCACACCCCGCACACAATGCAACACCCAATAAAAGTGGAGGTAATCTGCCTCCTCACGCGCCGAAGACTCTGCTGTACACCTTTTTCCACTCCTCACACGGCCAAGGGCAGTTAAAACTGGTATAACGTTTACCATATGCGCCTGAAGCTTCCCTTCGATCACCATGGAGTCTCCTACGCGGCTAGAACCGGGGCAGTCAGAGCTCACGCCTGTAACTAAGTAGTTAACCCTTTTTTTTTAATTGCCTTCTCCTTCACGCGGCCCGGGGCGGAAAAGCGGGAAGAACCGACCAAGGAAAGGCTTAGGATTTACAAGATCTTGGCAAATTAATGTTGTGCGGCCTGTAGGAGTGGTCTACACGCCAGTCAGGGAGTGGTCGATTATAATAGCTGGTGGTTGAGGACCACCGCCCCAAATCCAAAAGATTTAAACATAGGTTGCTACGCCTTCCCCCCCCCCCTTATTTGACTCTTATGCATTTGATTTTTTTTAAAATCTCCAAACGTATGCCAAGGATATAGTCTTGTTTAAGTGATCTTCTAAATCTTCATGAGTGCGAGTTGTTGGTTAGTGGGTGAGCAGAGTTATTTTGGATTAAAGCAAGAAAAGTGTTAACATGGGGTCAACACCCTTTTTACCAATGTCCGTTTTTATATATATAAGCAAGTGTCAATGGATAATGGCTAAGAATTATTAGAAGACATCAAATAAGGTAAAATTGTGAATAATGTTCAAGAAGGGTTTCAATTGTCACAAATGTTTCAAATTTACTTTCAAGTAGTATTATTGAGACACATTCTAGTTGTCATTAAATATTCTTTTTATCTTCAGACTTTATTATTGGTCATATGTTTTTATATTGTTCACCTTGCAAGGCAATGTAGAGTCCTTCAAGTGCAAGCCTTGAAAATACACATATTTATGATGTCGGTTGAATGGACGCTTATTCCTTTATTTTATTTTTTTAAAAATTTATAGGAACGTAGGTTCATTTGAGAATAAACTTGATAATATATCTATATATATACCACTTAATTAAAAGTATCTAATTCCTTTTAAGGGATATCTAAGAATCTATCTTGAAAGATTTCTAAGCGTCAACGAAATAACGATATTTGTGTTATCCTGATGTTATATCTCTGCATATATATATTAAAATATATCAAAAAAAAAAAATCAATAAAATTATAATGCATATAATACCCTGGTCACCCTCGTCCTATTATACATTGCCTCATAAAGTGAAAACGGGGTCAGTAGTCAACTACCCCTATGCGGTCTTGTATCCCCATTCTTGAAACTCGAAATTCATCTGCTAAGGATAGAGGCGAATACAACGAATATTGAAGTGAATCTCGAGTAGATGGAAATGCGACAATCATGTAGTTTTAGTCTTGCGAGTGGAATGCAAAGTAATAGACTGAAGCTTGTCTTTTCCCAAGGTCAAGCAGGTCTCAAAACTTGCAGATAAAATAAATCAAACAAGAGCCATTACCTTTTTTTTTTTTTTTTTTTTTTAAAAAGTTGTTGCATTTTCGGGTCGCTTGGTGATTGCATCATCGTTGTTGCATCGTCATCATCGTCATTGGCGTGAGTGTGGCATCGCCTTTTCGGGGCGTTATATATTCCCCCTCGCCCATGGCCCGTCTTAGGAAATCTCCATCTCCAGTGAAATCTCTCTCATCATGCACTCACAGCTGTCACAAAGGGACCCTTTCTGTTTTTACACTTGGGCTCCATCGACACCGTCGTCATGTCTTCCTTTCCATGGAGAAAGAGTTCCTCAAAAAACATGATTTGGTCTTCACCAATAGATCAAATTGTGACCTAGGGAATTATATCTGCTACAATTATAAAGACCTGGCTTATTTTCCGTATTGGAGCCAAATGAGAAACTCTGCACTGTCAAGTTTCTGACAGCCAAGAGATTCAAGTCTTTCTGTTTAGTGAGGGAGGTAGAGGTATCGGCCATGATCCGCTCCATTTAGTGAGAGAGCGGAGTGGGTAGGGCCTCCACTTTGTGGATCTCAGGTAGAACCTTTCCTGCTTCTCTCGAAACTTCACATGCATAATGTTTTCTAGCAGAACATGCTATGACGACGATCTGGGTGGAGGCCATGTCTTTAAAGAAATGGTGGATGATATGTTCACTCTCGTTGGTGCCTTTTGCATCAACGTTTGCATCCCTTGGCTGTGATGCCTGGATTCGTAAGGCATGCGTTGTTGGTTACAGGCTGATCAAATTACAAACTGTTAGGATCTACAATTATGTATTTAGATATCTATGACACTGGGGTGGGCGTTTTAAATATCACTTCAATGATGGCAACTTTAAGTATAAAAAAAATAGTAACCTTAAATATGTTTTTAATTATTTTGACAATTTAATTTTTTGTTCTTTAAAATAAAATAGTTACTGTTAATATAATTTGATGGACTTCGTTCTAGAATTCATATATCATGTTTACTTACCTTATTTTAGACCGTGGCAGAATTTGGTTAATAAGTAACTATTTTTTACAAAATTATCACACCAAATGATCTTGAAAGTATAACAATAAAAAAATACATTTTTAATTTATTTTAATTTAATTGTTAAATTCTACTCTATCTTTTAATATTCATTCAGCACAAATTCAAAAATACAGTCTTCTAATGCCGCATCATAATAAATATCATTCCTTCCTATTTTTTATTGTTTGTTCTCTGAACTATATATTTCATAATATTTAACACTAAATGATAACAATTAAAAAAAAAAATTATAGTTGAATATATCTATTGATAATAATTTAAATATTATTGTTTATATAATTTTAGAATGAAAAATTAATTTAAAAAGTTTAATGAATTTTAAATTATCTATTGTAAATGTAGATAAACTACATATAAAATTATCTAAACGAATGTAAATTTAGGATAAAAATAATTGTAATATTTTTACATATTTTTAGGAGATATATCACAAATTATTATTGTGGAAATCAAATTGTAGCTTCCACCTACAAGTTGGTTGTGGTAAGCTTAATTGTAGAAAAAATGTTTTGAAATTTCCATATATATCACACTGGTGAGGGATACAAATTTGTAAATTGTGGAGTAATTACAAAGAGAAATATATAGACAAACTACAATTTTAACAAAAATGTGGAAAAGAAACAAAAATAAAAATTGTAGGAAAGTTACAAACATGAAAAATTGTAGACGTTATACAATTATAAAATTGTAGATGAGCTATGAATTTTAAAAATTGTGGTATGTCCATGATCTAAATAATTGTAAAATAACTACAAAAATATGTTAAACTGTGGATGAACTACAACTCCAATGCCACATTTTTATTTATTTGAAATTTTTGTAACCACAAAATTATTGTTGAAAATTTGTGGCAAATAGCCTTGTTTGTTGTAGTGATAGATGCACAAACCAATGGGTTTTCAACTTGATCTTAAGGAAAACACTTTTGTGTTAAGGGAATAAATCACAACAACAAATTAGATAACATGCACACTTAGAATTTATAGAAAATACCAATTTTTCACCAAGGTAAAATAATTAAACTAGTGAATTATCATTCACAAGAATTAATAGAAAGATACACACTAATGCAAATAATTAGAAAGGAAAAAATGGTTCTCATTCAAGGGAAAAACTGGCAAAAATATGCTTCAGCATTCTTGTATCCAAAAAATTCTCCTTGTGTTTTTCTAGTGCACACAATATATAGCAAAATACTTCAGCCCACCTCTCCTAAAAATAGATTGTAGTTTGTACTCACCCATGCATGTTAATTTTAACCCTTTATTATGAATAAATAAAGGAATAAAAATAGACATGTTGATTACAATGAGGCATTAATAACCTTGGTTGCAAAAATACACTTACTCAAAGTGTAGTTGACTGATCTATTTTTAATATAATTGATAAACTTGGTTGAATAAGTTTAGCTAACAATAGTTCTTGCTTGGTCTACATGTCTTCTTTAATGTGCATGTAATTTAGTCATCTTGCTGTTGATTAAATAATCATACTTAATCTTTGATGTGACACTTATATATTTACCCACTTGCAAGGGTATTTTGGCTTAAATTTGGTTTTCTACTTTGTGAAGATATGCAAAAAAACAACTGTGCAAGAAAATAATGCTCTTGATCTCCAATACTTAGCAAAAATATTCACCCATGTGTGGCGACAACCTATAGGCATGTGTAAAAAAATAATACCTTTATTTTGTGGAAGATAAGGTAATAGTACTTCAAAATGGTCATCATGAAGTCTTATGTTGACCTCTGTGTGTGTATTATTTTCTGACTATGGCATGATTAGGGTATATTTTGCAGAAGATAATGTTAAAAATCTTGACCTAAACATATACATCAATACCTTCTTTTAAACACCATGCATAGAGTATGGTTTTAATAATAATCATTATTTGATGGAGACATGGAAAATAGTATAAAGGGTCCCTCCATTTGATTTAATCATTGCATAGTATAGTTTTCAGGCCCCTTTGACCTTCTATGGCATTTATAATCATGATTTAGAGACCTTAACCAAGGTCATTGAAATGTATTTGTTTGAAAGGAACTCGGTCCACTTTCATGATGATTAGTCCGTCAAAAGCTTGTTGGCGGAAATGATTTCAAGGCTAACTGTGGTGAAGCTTGGTTGACCCTGTGGTTTATAGGTAAATTTGGATGTTTTGATCTGTGCCATTGATTTGTGTACCTATGTATCTCTGTTTGAAGTGTCATTTTATTTCTCATCAAATCTAAGCCTTTGATCTTGTATCTACGAATTTGGCTTGTTAATGCTAACTCAGGTGAGTTATGGTTACATTGAGGTTGCATTTATTTCGGTGTTTGCTTGTGATCGTCGATCCTGGTACTCGTACGATCTCATCCATTGATGCTCTAACTCCGGTTGACAGGGTACTTGGTAGTGGTTTACATTGTATGTCGTTTGATCCTGTAATTGTAATCTTGAACCGTTGATGCTACCTCAGGATGAGTTTGGTTTTGAGTGAAAACTCATCGAGCTTATCGTTTTGCCATTTCGTTTCCTCGTTGTGAGCGAAGAGGCCATGCTAAAAAAAAAATTACACTGCCATTATTAATTTTTGAAGCTCGGAATCGTGCACTTCTCGGCTCTATGACTTATAATATGGCACATATTTGTGATACTTGTTCTTTTAAGCTCTGCATGCCAGATTCTAAAGATGGTTCCCATTGTTTAAGGAATTATGTGAGCTCAAGAGTTTCTCCCTTCAAAAATCTTCTATTTTAGCTCTATCGAGCTCTCTGTGAGGTATTGTGGCCGCCATTGATGTGCTTTGAAACTCGAACCTAGTTTTTTTCTCTGGTTCTGATTATATAAAATGATAATCTTTCATTTGTTCCTGCACTGTGATTGTTTGTAGTTGCCATTTTTTCTTTTTTGAGTTCGTAGTACTGAGTCTTTGAAATATATAGCGTTTTCTGGCATCCCGAGTTTTAACTCATTCTGGGTACTCGTGATCTTCTCTGTAACTCAAACTTTTGAAGTATTTCTCGAGAAATGAAGAGTTAATTGGTATGTTTGGATTATTTCATTGAGTTTCCTGTATATTCCTGATGAAATCTGTGAATGGCTTCTTTCTTTGATTTAACCTATGCTTGTTCATTTTGAACCCGAAATGAGTATCTAGTTTCTTCATACTTTGTTTCTGAACTGTTAAGTGCTTGAAAAGGTCTCTGAACTAGTCAATTTTAAATCTATGTCCTGCTTTGTATCTGTCCTTTATGGTGAAGTCCCGCTTGGTATTTGTTCTGCGTTCTGTAGCTTTGTTTAAATCTTTTTTTGAGAGGTTAATTTTGGCGCTAAGAACTCAAAATGATTCTAGGCATTTAATCTCTCGTCGCTTCATCAATTCTGAACGAGGATTTATTATCTTGGCATTATAACTAGTAAGGGTCATGGCATTTAAAATTTCTCCCAACTAGTTTGATGATATCCAAACCTAGGTTGCACGTTTCTTTATTATTGATGCTCTGGTTTTTTCTTTTTACTTGGACTTATAACTAAACGACTCTCATTGATTTCTCAATCTCTAATAGTTGAAAGTAATCTTGAATTTCCACAAGCCTTGTAAGTATTGATTTAAGGGTTATTACCATATGGTAGCTTCTTGTCTAAAAATATGGCTCTATCATTACTACCGTTTGCTCCATTATGTTTGATATACAACCAAGGCTCTATTCGTGAGTTTAAACTGCTTTCAAAAAAAAAAAATCTCTTTTTTGTCGGTTTGCATAATTGTCCTTTGTTCTGATCGAGTTTTATATTGGAAGCTTCATTTTTAATAATCTATTGTCTATTGTCTTGATGATACATGCATATGATCTCTTTTATTGTTAGCATATTCCAGTTTGTAGTAGTGATTGTAATTGCTTTCTCTTGGTAAGCATATCTGAAAATATTCTTTGATTCAAATCTTTGTAACTCCATAATGGCGTATAATAAATCTTTAGATAATGAGGAAACGCAGTCATTGTTGTCCTTCATTTTGTATCAGTTGTAACCTATTATTTTACTTGTAGTTCAGTCTTGAAAATCTGCTTTTGATCAAATGGCACTATGAGCTCATATGTTGGATGTTTATTTTTCAAACTAGAAAGAATTTGAACTGTTTCACTTCTCCATTTGTGACATCTTTATTCATACTTTGAAATCTTGAAAGCTTTACAAAATTTTAAACGCAACTATATTTGGAGAGTATGGAAATCTTTTCCTTCTAAATATGTATTTGTATCACTCCTTCTTGGTAATTCTTCAAAGTTACTAGTCCTTTCACATCTGAAGTTTGTACCTATATTCCAGCTGTAAGTGATTCTTGCATCCATAAATTATGTTTTCCCTCTTGTACTCTTATTCTAGTTTTATCTTGATCCTTTTATGTGCTTGTCAAAAGGGAGAAAACTGAAACTGAACTTTGATCTTTTGCTTGCTCTTTATTTCTCATAAGTATGAAGCAATTGTAAACCACTTTTTGTTTGACCACTATACCTTGCTACTGAGATACACTTATTTAAATTTGTATTTCATTGTTGAATGGCTTGTACCATACTATTGAACTTATCAAGTTAAATTACTATTGTAAACTATGATTCCATCATTGAGGTCTATTTTTCCGTTCATGATTGGTACTGAAATTGATATCTGTAGCATGCTTGTAATGGTAACTTAAAACCTTAATCCTTTCTTAATTTCTTCCAACCTCAATGATAAATCTTTTTGGATTAGTTGCATTCCCTCTTGAGAGAGAAATATCTCTTCATCATCATTGTAGCTTGAGCCCCTATCTTGTAAACATCTTCTAAGAGTTGTATTCTTTCTTTTCTTACTTATACTTCTTCAAATTTGGATCAGGTACATTATCATAATTGCTATGATCTGATCCTTGATCTTGTGACTTGATCTGATGTACTATGAGATGGAAGTGAGTAGTATAGTCTCTTCCTGAAAAGATAACTTTCAACATTTATTAATGGTATGCCTCATTGTTTCAGACTGATACTTGTAAGATGTAGATCTGTGATTTGATTCTTAGCACTACAAAAGAAATATCCACTTGGAGTGTTTCACATATTTGATCTCTTCATGAATGCACTAGCAGCTGTTATAATTCAGTTATCCTCTAATAATGAATCTGAATTAAATTTCCTCTTCATTTGATAATTGTACCTTCAATTTCTAGAAAGTGATGCACTCTCTGCATAGAAGTTTGTATTCTTTGATTGAAAGTTATTATTCGTTATGCCAATCTCATGATGAATTATATGATTTACTTCAAGCTACATATTGGCTCAAGTCTATATGATTTTTGATGTTAGATCTTCCTGAATCTATAGCTCTCATCTCCTGACCTTAAAGATGTATTTTGAGCATGTACTTTGGCATTGGAAATTAAAATATACATTTGGAAATGAGAGTTATAATTTGTTTATTCATTTTATTCTTTGGCACCTCTCATTTAATTTCATATTTCTTAATTTTTTTCATTCTTATTTAACTTCATGCATATGTGCTAACTTTTTATAAAAGTGTATTACGGTCATTGTGAAGATTTCTATTTTCTAAACAATTTTGCTTTTATCATTGAACATTTTGAAGACATGAATGAATCTTATTTTGTAGTCCTTGAATTCTATTTTGTCATTGAATGCAATTAATAATTGATATTACATAATTTTATACATGTTTTTTGTTCTCTTCTACTACAACTTGTACCTGCACATTCAAGAAAATAGTTATAAAATAGTTAGCCTTTTTTGGCCTCTCTTGTATTCCACAGTAACTTTATTTCTTTTTCTCTTCTATCTGTCATGATTTGTGTGGATGTCATGAGCTTCTTGAGGATAATACTTTTTCATTTCTATATCAACTTGATGTATTTTATGCCCGTAGATTTCAAGAGATCCATTCTCCTGAAGCTAGTAGAACAGGGATGCAGATTTAATCATGAGCTAAAAATTTGACAAAATTATGTTTTTCTTTTAGGTACACTGATGCAATGGAATGATGTAGAGAAGATGAAGATAAGGAGCTGAAGTTGGAACAATCAAGACCAAGAGGAGACCCCAAGGAAATGATTGGTTCCTTCTACATTCCCTTGCTTTTAGCTTTATACACATGTATCTCTTATTTTAGTAGTCATAACTATCATCCCATGACTTGTGTGCAAAACATTGAATTTCTTCATGAATAAATGACATTAGATTCTGTAAATGAGTTGTATACTTCTTTCTAAATTCATATTTTATGATATGCATTGATTGTATAATTAAATAAACAACTCAATCACATTATTCATACTATTTAAACATAAAGAAATAATGAAATTTGATGTACCTATAACTTAATAATGAATCCTTCTGCACGTAATTAGCAACTCTGTTTATTGTTTTAGAGTTTAACATCCCACATGTACCTTGATTCCCACCTTCATCAAGGCTATGCATTAGTCCTTCAGGGATTTTTTGTTTCCTGGCTAAAGATGAACACAAAATGGAAGCATATGTGAGGTGGTGTATTATGTAATAACACACATACCTGAATTTTGCTTTTTTGATCCACTTACTGCAACTTAAAACCCAAAAGAAATTTTTATGTCTTCCATTTAGTTAGGTTCATCTCATCATTTCCTTCTGTTTGAATCAATGTTTCAAGTTGCCCTTTTGTGCAAAAGTGGAAAAATTGTCAACATTTGTAGCGATCCTGCAGGGAAAGTTTCCTTATATCTTGTAGACCAGTGCCTTGCTCTTGTCCATTAGGAATGGATTCATAAGTATATAACCAAAATCTTCCTTTTTAGAAAACACAACCCTCTGAAAAACAAACTAAAGTTAGGAAAGGATCTGGTAAACTAGATCACGTGCATGAATACACTTATTGAATTGAAAAACATTGCAGTGTGTATAAACTACACTTATTGAAAGGGACATCCTACTCTAACTAGACACTATAGAATTTAAAATAACAGTGTTTAAGAAAATTACCATTCACATGAATGGGAAGTTCCTCTCCATTCAGCCTTTAAAGATTAAATGCATTGTGCTCCTTGCAAGATGAAATCATGTGAGGACCACTCTAGATTGTATCAAACTTCATGTTGTTTCCTGGCTTTGCACGATCAACATCCCATTTCAACACAATGTCTGCTTCATTAAAGACTATGAACTCAGCTTTTTAATCAAATGATCTCTTGATCTATCTCTGATTATTTTCCATGTTCACATGAGCTTGATCTCTTAGCTCTTGAAGCTCCATTAATTCTTCATAACAAAATTACATTGGTTCATTCTCAAGTGATTCCATTTGATGTAGTAAATCCAATGTTGGCAGCTCGACTGAAATAGGTACTCTTTCCTTAGGTCCATAAAAATGCTTCTACGGTGAATTCCAACCGATATTTTAGGAGTCACTCTATCATCCCAAAGTGATGAATTCAACATCAGATACTAAGCTCTATGTTTATCCTTAAGTGTTCTTCTGATGATCTTAAGCAAGTTTTTGTTAGTACTTTCATCTAATCCATTACCTTATGGGTAATAATTAGATGAATTACTTAGATAAAGGCCATGCTTAAATTCCCAATCTGTCACTTTTTCTCCAAGAAAAGCTAAGGAATTATCTAAAATGATAATTTTTGGAACATCAAATTTGAAAAATAACATTCATAAAATGATAAGATTGAAGTCTCATTATCTTCTTTTAATGCTACTGCTTCAGTCCAACATGTGAAAGAATCTGTGGAAATCAAGATCTACTTGTGTCCTTGTGATGAAAGTGGATTTATCATGCCAATGAAGTCAAGACCCCTCTACATGAATGGCTGATCCACTGAAATAAGATGCAGGGGTAGTGAAGCTAATCTTTTTTTTCCAACAAAGAATACACACTTCTTACATTCTTTAATCCATTCAAAATATTCCATGAATATGTGGGCCAACAGTAAGTAACTTTCATGATCTTAAGAGTTGTAGTACATGCTGAGAAATGACCTCCTACATGTCCTTCATGAAACTCATATAATAATTGCTTTACTCTATCATATTCAATACAACGCAACAAAACTCCATTTATATCGTTATTAAACAACATACCATCAATAAAATCATAAGGTATATATGGCCATTAATCTAAAATACCTTCCTTTTTTCTTGTCCATGCCTTTTGGATAAGTACCATGTTGTAATTAATTGATCAAATTTGTCATCCATCTCGATCCTAAAACCTATAGATTGAGTTTTGGTTGCTGACTTTCAGGATGTAATAAAATTCCAGGTTGCTGATACAAAACTGCAGCATGCTATGATGGCTGTAATAAATATGCAACTTGATGTTTTTCAACATTAGCAATCAAATGTTCATATAATCCTTTTCCTCATACTATTTCTCCATTTCTAAATTTTATGTTTTAGCTCTATTAATCTCTTTGTGAGGTTTTATGGTCATCATTGATATTCTTTGAAACTTGGTCTTGGTTTGTTTCCCCAGTTCTAAGTATATAAAATGGTAAGCTTTTGCTTGTTCCTACACTGTGATTTTTTGTAGTTGCCAATTTTTCTTTTTTTACTTTGTAGTACTGGAACTTTGAAATATATGGTGTTTTTAGGAATCCCATGTTCAAACTTGTTCTGGGTAACCATGATTTTCTCTGCAACTAAAATTTTTGAAGGGTTTCTCAAGAACTCAAGACTTAACTGGTAAGTTTGGCTTATTTCCTTGATTTTCCAGTAATTTCCTAATGAAATTTGTGAACAGTTTTATTGTTCAATTTAAACTACGCTTGTTCATTTCGAACCTGAAATGGGTATCTCATTTCTTCATACTTTGTTTATAAAATATTAAGATATTGAAAAGGTCTCTGAACTAGTCATTTTTAAGCTCTATCCTACTTCGTATATGTCATTTACGGTGAAGTCCCTCCTAGTATTTCTTCTGCGTTCTATAGCTTTGTTTGAAGCTTTTGGTGAGAGGTTAATTTTGGTGCTAAGAGCTCAAAATGATTCTGGGTATTTAATCTCACATGTCTTCTTCAATTTTGAATGAAAGTTTGTTACCTTTCCCTTACAACCGGTAACTGTACGATAGAAAAGTGACAGGTGAGCATGAGAATTGACAAGTAGCCTTTCTCCATACCCGACCTCCCGAGGTCATGCTGAGACAACCAGTGGAAATGAAATATATGTGAATGAGGTCAAAATAATTAGGTAATCTCATATCCTCAATACGCAATAATGGGATCTACGAGTCCAAGGCAAAGAAATCTCTCCTAACCTAAATTGGTGTAATGGATCGTTCATATATGATAGCTACTCGGAGGCTCCTATCAATGTCGAGATCTACCGAGATCCTATCTATTGGATTTTGGATGCGTGGAAAGTGACCTGTAGGTTCTTCATGTATAATTCCAGACAAGGTCATGAAAGTGGTAGTGAGAGGTGGAATGGATTTGTAGGAAACTATGGATGGTTTTCTGGTCTAACCTAGAAAATATTAGCTTGATTAGATTCTATATTTAATACAAAAAATTGTGTTATGATATCTGGTGGGAACAGTGATGATCTAAATACCAGCATACGTAAACTGGTGTCAATGTTTAACTGATTAGCAGGCCCGTTGGGTTGTGTGACCTAACAATCACAACCATGAGTTCATGGTTGTTGTGGACATGTTATGGTCATGTGAAGAATCAATCTCTTCTTCCGACTATCCAATAGTTATAAGCTTTTTTAGCTTCTCTGTTTAGTACCAGGAGTTGTGTGATCTTCTTAGAATACCTTATGGGTGTTCTACCAACTTGTATACGTAAGCCTGTGTCTATGTCAATAAGAATGTCTCATGCTTTTAGCTGCGGAACTAATGAATCATAACCAAATGTTTTATCTCTTTTAGGTTCTTATATGGTCCTATGGATATCCTATCAAGGTAATCTATAGTTGGGTTGACTCGACCATAATTTGTATGCTTTGTCGTCTTAAATATTTAATTATCTCATTTGCTCACTAACTGCTTGTGGGTTTGTTGTTGTTTGAAATACTTGAATTATAAGACCTTGATCTATATCTGTTAATGTTGTGAAGATATTTTGCTGAGGTATTACCAGTTCAAATATGTAATCTTTGGGCTCTCTGGGTCACATAATTGTCATGCAAGAGATAACCAAACTTAACGGAAAGAAGTATATTAATTATGAAAAAAAATATATAGTATGCTTTTTTTTTTTTTTTGTGTTTTCAAAGATGTGAATTTCAACAAAATTTAAAGAGAAACTATTCTAATATATTCAGATAACGAACAATTAATCTAATAATGAAATTAAAACTATCAAGGTATCCAGATGTGTCTATTTTCTTGTACATTTGTGAATTGATACTAAATATAAATAACTAACTAATTTAATTGAAAGAGCTTCAATCTTACCTCAAAAGTGAGGAATAAATCACATCTTCTTAGAAGCTATCATTCCCCATAGCTTCCTTGGTAATATTGAAAGCAAGCTTAACTGAAATAAAATTATTTTCTATTCTATTTGATATATTATCACTACAACTTTGACAATTCAAACTTGGAGTTTACATAACAGCGGAAAACCTAGTTGTATTGGGACTTGTCCCCTCAGTGTGATCTCTTCGTTCCTTCATGTTCTCATGAATCTAGTAAAGTGGAAATGTGACAGCGGCAACATGATAAGATGTTCGAACAGTCACAGATTGGACACAAGCCAAAAAAATTCAAGTAGGAGAGGGATAGTGCAAGAGAATAGAGCTTGACTATGCGATTTCTAATGGGATTGTTACAGGGATACAATACAAACACACCAAAATCTATAGGACCTATAGTTCCTGTGATGAAACAACAATCTATAACTCTAAGAAGAATCAAGATTCAAATGAACATAATCTAGAACCAGAACTATGGAGCCTTGAACTGAGTGGTTGTGAGCTTTACAAAATCTAAACTTATTGAGCCTTATTGAAGAACTTTCAAAACACATTGAATAATAAACCATAAAGGGAGAGGGTCCATTTTCTTGTAAACAACCTTGGGATTTATAGCACTTTTATTCACCAGAGGGTAAGTTTGAATTGAACTCTTCTATTATTAAAAAAGAGGAATTACTATTTACCAGGTGGCTAAAACTTAAATGCAAGCAAGAGTGGTTGAGAATTACGAGCGCAACTTGATTTTTTTACGTTGATGAAAGTGTTGGCAAGTTATAGAAAATGCACACAGAACCACCACCTAGCACAGGGTGGTGGTTATAGGACTGCTAACATGTCTTGGGCAGTGGTCCTATAACTAAAGACCAAAATGTAAGGAAAAGAGAGGAAAGGGGTCAAAACAAAGCATGCGAAGGCTGGAAAAGGTATTTTAGGATAAAAATGTATACTCAGCATAATTTATGGATTCTGAAAACCTTGTGAAGAGATCTGAATCATCATTGGGGTTTCTGTAACCTCTTTCTGGCAGTATAGTACAAACAATTTTGGGTACGTACAATAACTGCCGTGGCATTTAAAATTTCTCCAAGCTACTTCGATGATATCTAAACATGGGTTCAACTTTTCTTGATTATTGATGCTCTTGTTTTTTTGTTTTTACTTGGACTTGTAACTTCACGACTCTCATTGGTTGTTCAATCTGTAATTTTTGAAAGTAATCTTGAATTGCTATAATGTTGGTAAGTACTAATTTGAGGGTTTTGACCATACGGTATATTATTTTATTAGAATATGGCTCTATCATTACTACCATTTGCTCCATTATGGTTTATATACCCTGAGGCTCTTGTCGTGATTTGAAACAAATTCCAAAATCTTTTCTCTCTTTTCTATCATCTTGCATAACTATCATTTTTTTTATCAAGTATTGCATTGGAAGCTTCAGTTTGAATAGACCTACTATCTATTTTTTTCATGATACATGCATGTGATCTCTTTTATTTTTAGCATATTGTATTTTGTAGTAGTTACTGCAATTACTTGCTCTTGGTAAGAATATATGGAAATATTCTTTGATTCAAATCTGTGTAACTCCTTAATGGCATAGAATCATTCTTTAGATAATGAGGAAAAGCAATCATTATTGTCCTTCATTTTTTATCAGCTGTAACCTATTATTATACTTGTAGTTCAGTCTTGAAAATCTTCCTTTGATCAAATGGCACTATGAACTCATATGTTGGATGTTTAATTTTCAAAATGGGAAAATTTTGAACTATTTCACTTCTCTATTTGTGAAATATTTATTCATACTTTGAAAAATTGAAAGAGTTACAAAATTTTGAAGGAATCTATATTTTGAGAGTATGGAAATCTTGTAATTCTAAATTTGTATCTATATCACTCCTTGGTAATTCTTAAAAGTTACCAGCCCTTTCACATCTAAATTATTTACCTTTATCTCAGCTGTAAGTGATTCTTGCATACAAAAAATATGTTTTCCCTCTTGTACTCTTATTCGAGTTGTATCTTGATCCTTTTTTGTGTTTTTCAAAAGGAAGAAAACTTAAACTGAAGTTTGATGTTTTTCTTGCTCTTTATCTCTTATAAGTATTAAGAAATTGTAAACCACCTTATGTTTGACCATTGTACCTTGCTACTAAGATGAACTTCTTCAAATTTGTATTTCGTTATTGAATCACCTTCATGTTAAAGCACTATTGGAAACTTTGATTCCATCATTGATGTCTATTTTTTCTGTTCATGATTGTTAATGAACTTTATATTTTTAGCATGTTTGAAATGGTAACTTAAAACCTTAATCCTTGGTTAATGTATTCCCACTGCAATGATAATTTTTTTTGGATCTATTACATCCCCTTTTGAGAGGGCAATATCTTTTCAGCATTATTATAGCTTGAACCCCTATCTTGTAGACATATTTAGAGAGTTATATTCTTTCTTTTCATGTTTCTACTTCTTCAAATTTAGATCAAGTACATTATCATAATTGATGTGATCTAATCCTTTATCATATGACTTGATCTGGTGGACTATGAGATGAAAGTGAGTAGTATAGTTTCTTCCTGAAAAGAAAACTTTTAGCATTTATTTATGGTATCCCTCATAGTTTCAAACTGATACTTATAAGATGTAGATCTGTAATTTGATTCTAAGCACTACAAAATCAATCTCCACTTAGACTATTTGACATAGTTGATCTCTCCATGAATGCACTAGCAACTGCTACAATTTTGTTATCTTTTATTGATGAATTTGAATTAAATTTCCTTTTCATTTGATCAACATACCATCTATTTCTAGAAATTGATGCACTCTTTGCACAAAAATTTGCATTTTTTTATTGAATGTTCTTATTTGTTATGCCATTCTCATGATGAGTTCTATGATTTACTTCAAGCTGCATAGTGGCTCAATTTTGTATGATTTTTTATGTTAGATCTTCCTAAATCTATAGCTCAAATCTTCTTACCTTAAAGATGTATTTTGAGTATGTACTTTGGATTTGACAATTGAAAATATACATCTAGAAATGAGATTTGTAATATGTTTGTTCTTTTGATTCTTCTGTACCTCTCATTTAAGTTCATATTCCTAAATTTGTTACATGCTTCTATAACTTCATGCATTTGTATTCAATCTTTAGAAAAGTGTATTAAGGTCATTGTGAAGATTTCTATTTTCTGAACAGGTTCTCTTTTCTCCTTGAACATTGTGAAGACATGAATGAATCATCTTCTGTAGTGCTTGAATTTTGGTTTTTCATTGAATCCAATTAATACTTGATAGTACATAATTTTTAAACATGTATTTTGTTCTCTTCTACTGTAACATGTACCTGAACACTCAAGAAAATGGTTAGAAAATAATTATTCTTTTTTTTGCCTCTCTTGTATTATATAGTAACTTTATTTCTCTTACTTTTATGTATGTCATGATTTGGATGGATCCCTTGAGCTTCTGAAAGATATTACTTTTTTCATTTATGTATCATCTTGATGTATCTTATGCCCATTGATTTCAAGTGATCCATTTGCATGAAGATAGTAGCACATGCTTGCAAATTTTACCCTGAGCTCAAAATTTGATAATCTTACGTTTTTCTTTGAGGTACACTAATGTAATGGAATGATGCAGAGATGGTGAAGATAAGGATTTGAAGTTGGAATGATGAAGACCAAGAGAAAACCTCAAGGCAATGATGGGTTCCTTCTACACTCTGTTGATTTTAGCTTTATACACATGTATCTCTTATTTCAATAGTCATAAGTTACATCCCATGACTTGTGTGGGAAACACTGAATTTCTTCATTAAATAATGACATTAATTTTTGTAACTAAGTTATATAATTATTTTTGCATTTAACTCTTATGATATGTATTGATTGTATAATCAAATAAAAAACTCGATCACATTATTAATAACATTAAAAAATAAAGAAGTAATGGAATTTAATGTACCTGTAACTTATTACTGAATCCTTTTGCATGCAATCAACAACTCTACTTTTTGTTTTAGATTTTAACATCCCACATGTACTGTGATTCCCACCTTCATCAAGGCTATGCATTCATCCATCAGGGATTTTGTGTTTCCTTGCTGAATACGAACACGAAATGGAAGCATATGTGAGGTGTTGCATTCTGCAACAATACACATATTTGCATTTTGCTTTGCTGATCCACTTATTGCAACATAAAAACTTTAAGAAATTGTATGTCTTCCCCTTAATTAGGTTTATCTCATCAATTCCTTCTGTGTGAAATAAAGTTTCGAGTTTCCCATTTTTGTACAAGTACAAATATTGTCAACAACTACCATACCTCGTTATTTCACAAAGTGCAACTGGGATGAGAGCACCCTGGGCATGGAATACACACACTCATCAGAACCACATCAAGTTGTATAATTTAGTGTATCGCTCAATAATTAGTCCACCAATTTGGCAATTGAGGTCAACCCAACCCCGTCTTCTTCTTTATGTGCAGGGCATCATCCAATTCATCTAGAAAATCCAATGTGATAGACAAAGAGTATTTAGAGACATTTAGTGACCATGAAAATTTAGGTTTTTGATCATTTATACTATTTTGAATGCCTACAATCTAGACAAAGGCACCTCGGGTCACCCTAGTACTCTCCCCAGGCACTTGTATCACTTCGGATAGTCCAAATCTACCCTCTGCATGGCCCTTGAGTGTTCGTCTACATTTTTGAGTTCTAAGTTCTAGATCTGTGACAACCTTTGACAGTCACCTTCAATCAGATTAGTCATTTCCTTACTCTCCTCTTATATTCTAGGGTTTTACTTACATTAGATCAAATCATGCAATTACTTTACATTGCTTTAGCATATTAGTTTGTTGTTATTCGTTACTTTTTAGACTCTTTATTTACAAGTGTTTTAGTTCTCCAATTTAGATTAGCATTAATACCCTAATACCCCATTTAGGTCCCCTTTAGGCCTTATTTTTGTTAATCTAGGGTATCATGTCTTTGTTTCATCTTGCCTATATTTATTTATGTATTCAGAGTCAAAATATCAAGTTCCCTAATTGGTTATTTCCTTCTATAGATAAAAGTTTTTTTTATAAACAATAATTACTATTTTATTTTTTATTTATTTCATCTCATAAGATTTTTATATACAATGATTTCAACACATTGTATTTTGATTGTAGAAGATTCTACAAGAAAATTGTGTATTGCATTGAAGAATTTATTGGGTATTGCATTGGATAAAATGAAAAGATCAATTGAAATCATATTTATGCATATTTTTATTTGGAGTTCCTTTCAAAAAATATGGGTGGGTAATTTGTATTTGTTTTTTGGATGATATTTTTAAAATTTATTTATTCATATATTTATTTGGAGTCCTTCCACTAAGTAGGAGCGGGAAATTCGTATTGGTTTTTTTGGGATGATATTTTAATAAGGATTTTGAAATTCAATTGTAGAGGTCAATTTAGTTGATAATATATATTGTGTAAAATTAAAAAAAATTAATTACAAATAATTGAGATAAATGGTTACAAATATATTAATACCATAGTACATATTTTATTCTACTTCTTTAACTCGTGTACCTAATCACCTAATAGAATATGTTCCCACATAATTTTTAACATGGATTTTCCAGTGACCTTTATGATTCTCGTTTAGTACAAAATCATAGGGAACATATCATAGTTATTGTGAATAACCACTTATAATATTAGATATAATATATATAGCTTAAAATTATGAATAAAGAAGAGAATGTTATAAAATAAATATATATTTGTTTTTAATCATATATAATTATTGAAGGATAAATAAAAAATGTAAAAAGATAATATATATTTCATATAATATTTTAATAGTGCATAAATTTAAAAATAATAAATCCTTCACTTTCCATCTCGTTCTCCCTCAAATTCTCGATGAAGTTCAAAACAAATTTTATCCCTTCTTAATTTAGGTAAATTAGAGGAATTTTTTCTTAGTGAATGGTGTAGTAACGATGACATTAAAACTTTTCCATACCATCAACCACGTAATTAAAATACTTGGCATAACATAAATGATTTAATAATTGTGACATAGAATAACCATCACCATTTAAACTACTTCGCTAATGTTATGTATTTATATGGGTTGTCACAACCAAAACAACTAAGGAACACCCTCTTCTTTAATAAATCTATATTTCATGTTTGAAAGTTCTAATTAGGAGGATGTTGGAGAATATGAATTAATAAGATTGAATATATATGTTGTAAATTGCATGTGGTTGTGTTGATTGAATCAATACAAATAGATATTGTTTTCCAAAGATTATTCATTGAAAAAATGCAATTCTTGTATGATTCTCGTAAATATCATAATAATTTTTAGTTGTTGATTCTGAAAATTATCCTTGACGTTGAGTCTTTTTATAGAAAAAAATTTAAACATTAAACTAAATTTACATAACTATGAATAAATTTATGTCAAGGATCCGTAATAAATTAAGCAATACCCACACGTGTTCAGGGCCGAATCAAAGGTTGGGAGCACCCTAGGCAATAGTTTGAGTGGACACCCTCCTAACAAATTTAGTTAATATATTTTTTCCATAAAGTGAATAAGTAAAATACGTCTATATTCTTGCATTTTTAAATTTACATCATGGTCATAATAAAATAATTAAAAATATATCTTAATAAATTATCACATAAGGATGAAAAATATTTCGTGGATGGAAAACATTAATCGTTACAGATGCGTAGAATGTAAAAAATTCAATATTTTATACAAGGCTTCTTACAAGTTTGATTTAGCCATATCAAGTAGGTGACAATAACTATATCCTTAAATAAAGCACCATTTCATTGAAAAGAAACAAAAACTTTTATGTAGCTCCCATGGTTTTATGAAGAGTCATATTTGGACTGGGTCTATGAATTCTTCGATAACAAAATAATAAAAATTTTCCCCAAAAAATTAAGAATAGAAAATAAAATAATTTTTTCCTTCAATTATAATAACCTCTACTAGATACACCAATGACATTATAAAAAATGCATCAACCTTCTTTCTAGAACAAACTACACACCTACATAATTCAGAGCTACATCAAAGAATGGGTAACAATACCAACAAAATCATATGTGCTTATAAATATGTGATATTTTCTTTTACTTGCAAAAATATTACAATTTTTTTTATGTGTATGCGTGAAATTTATGTTACTATACATTAATATCTATAAATGGGTTGATCAATATTAAATATTCAGATAAATTATTTTAAAGTTAAGTTCTAAAATTAACTGACAATAAGGAAATTTTTAGATTCAGGCGCCCCCTAACTGCTTGCACCCTAGGCAATTGCCTAGTTTACCTAAGGCTTAATCCCCCTCTACATGTGTTAATTAAAATTTTAAATTATGGCATCTCACACCATGATATGTGGTTCAAATCACTAAGAAAAAGATTACATATGTCATGTATGTTTATTGTTTGTGTTTTTATGGTGTAGTCATTATCGGTTATCATATGGGTATATATTACATGGACCAGCTATTCGTTTGTATATGGGTATACCTTACATTGACAAACTATCATTTCTAGGTAAATTTCACCTAACAGAACATGTATCAAATCCAAAATCAGCATTATATGTTACCCGCAACTCAAATAATTGAGGATTATTAGGAGACTCTTGAAATGAAATTCACTATAAGACATCTTCTCGTAATTATTTTAGGAGAGATAAGTATTCAAAAGTGAAAAGGAAGGACTTCAATAAAGGAAAAAAAAAAATTCTCTGCTAGGGTTTCATGCATGTATTTGTTTTATCCTGTTGTTTACACTATGTCTTATCATCTTTTCTAGGGTATTCCTTTTCGGTCCAACCACAATGTTTATAAGTTTTTTTACCAATGATAATTAGGTGAGTAGCCTATAAATGTTTATCTCTCCATCCATTGCAACGAATATTACAACTAGTGGTGAAAATGGCTCTCAAGCATGCTTAGAAGTTTTGGTCGAATGTCAACAATGAGGTATGGACTCTAAAACATCGCTAGATGTTGTGATTTCTAATGAATTCTTAGACCATGTGGTCAAATGGTATCGTAACAACTACCTTATTTGTTTTTTTAGTGTTCTCATTCCATCTTAATCTTATATGCAAAACATGTTAAAAAATCCTTCAGATTCCAATGGTATGCTATTTTCAAGAATTTGTAATCTCACCGAGGGATTTTATCTCTTGTCATTTCAAGATCCTTCTCAATTTCAATCCCTCATTATTTTAGATGATTGTTGGTATTTAGGTAGAACCCTTTTGGTGCTTTCTCCGTGGAATCTTGAATTTATCTCCACTAGTTAGGTTTCTTTGAAAGTACCGGTTTTGATCGAGCTTCTTGGACTCCCCATTCATATCTGGTCTTTCCTTCTAGATATCGTTACACCCATTGGCAAGGTAATATGTCATGAGCATGAGGACTATTTTTACACTTTTCCCAATAAATAGGTTTGTATTGAAGTTGACCTTGCAAAAGATCAACTGGACCACCTAGCTATTCAAATTAGGTCCCTGCATTTCTCTCATAAGTTTGTTTATTTCAACCTCCCGAACACTTGATTTTACTGTCAAGCCCCAGAAAATCATATTTATGACTCTCCTCTTCTATATTATTCTAAACCTATATCGACACAACCCTTGGTGTCTAAGCCTAAATCTGATCTATCGAATGATTATTGGACTATAGTCGGGAAAAAGAAGGATTCAAGTGAAAAATTCACTTTTGTGGTTTCCCTTGCTCCTTCACCTTCCCATCTTCCATCCAAGGATAATTTGGGTCCATCTCCTTCCCTATCATCAGTTTCCATTCCTTACAAGCCCTCACAAATTAAATTTTTTCCTTCATAAACAGATAACTCTAGAAATTTAGGTTTAACATCTCTACCTCTGCATCGCTCACACAGTCCAACTAGGGAGGTGTCCAATGTATCGCATGGAGATAATGGGGATAAACGCCACTCCATTAATGTTTATCTTTATAATTTAGAACATATCTTGATTACTAATTATTTTATGATTCTTTGCTCGGAGGATGACATGCCAGATGGTCAGGGGAAGTTTGAAATGTACATGTTTTCTTGACTTTCATTTCTTGGAATGTTAGGGGTCTCAGAGATCCATCTCACAAATACACTGTGTGTTTAACCTATTAGTGTTTTATTTTTTTTAATATTATTTAACTACAGGAAATTAAAAATTCTACTTTTTAACTTCAGAATATGCTAAGTGGTATTCATTTTGATGTTTCACATTCTCATACTTAACAAATTGATGGTAAACATGGTGCTATTGTTTCCATTTCCCCAAATGTTTCTTTCTTAATCACCTCCTCGAACCAAGATCCTTCTATTGGTACCCAAATTTAATATCCTTCACAACTTGAGTAGCATCATGGATTTTACAAGACACTCAAAGGTAGATAAATGATTTATATGCGATTTTGTAGCTGGGGAAGCAATTTATTTGACTTATTGGCACTCAGGATTTGAAGAAGTGGGTAGCACCTTGAAAGGATTTGATCTTATCCTCACTATTTTAGGTTGTGCCTCTCAACCAAGGTAAGAGAACCTATATTGTAGTCTCTGTTTTGTGAAGGGGGTGAAGATGTCCTTGTATTATGCAGATTGTATGGATATGGCCTTGAGAAAACATGATCAATTTCCAATTATTCAAACTCAATAGAGTTGTCACTACTAAATGATGGAAATGCTTTCAAGACAAGGCCGAGGCTACTAGAGACATGGTGTGATCCTGACTGCTTTGTGCATTTTTGTAAATGGATTATATTCTCTTGTTGACACACAATACAACATAGGGGTAGTATAGGTGGGATTAGGAGATTTTAAATGAATTTTGGGGTGGGAGATTTGTAGACAAGACTAACCATAATTTTCCAACTTCTTTGAGGACCTTTGCAAAAGTTGAAAAAACAAAACCCAAACAACATAATGCTTTAAAGAGGTTAAGGTATTCCCTCAACAAGGATATGTGCACCAAATGGAAGCCCAGATCTGCACTCTTCCACACAATGTCTGATGGTCTATCACAAAAGCTTCAGTTACATGAATCAGTTAAGCATTTAGAAATTTCTTTTCAGCATACCTAAGGTGCACCCATAGGTTTTGTAAACAATCTCTGTATCAAGGAAGGCAGAGTGAATTTAAATTTGTTTATCCCTTTATCAGATGAAATATTTTCTAATCTTGGGATTGTAAATACCACTAAGCTATCACAAGAATGAGACCTACATGATGAAAGAAATTTTAAACACCAGATTGCAATAGGAGCAAGAAACACAAATTGAAAGCATTCTGAAATATAAACGTATGCAAATTTTTCCCAGAGATCGTACAAAATAATCCAGAAATGACCAACATTATCAGTAGAAGAATGTTACAAGAACAGTCTTAGAGATTGTTAGTGGGTATACATCTACAACCAACCTAAAATGATACAAATTTGATGCAAAAGAGGAATTAAAATGGTTCTTAGGTGGTTTCTAAGAGAATGGGCTTCTTTCCAGATTTTCTCATGAAAATTCTAAGTTTCTCTAACCATTTTCATGAAAAATTCATGCAATATATAACTTTCACTCACTCACTCCACTTTTCCCCTCAAATCTTCCCTCCAAAAGTGGAATATTTGAAGCACCTTTGCTTTGCAATATTTCTGGAAAATGACATTTCACAAACTCACAAAAAGTTGTGAGTTGTTCTTTCAAAAGGTGAATCATTACAAAACTTTCATCATTCTTCAAAGTGGAAGCATGTTTTTCATATCCCACACATGTAGATCCATTTCATTTCATCATTTCAACTTTTTCCCTTCCCAATTTTTACTCTGTAACTTTGGATCTGGTAATTCACGTTTTTCACAACCCAGAGTAAAAATTTATTTGAAAAATGCCTTGGATTAACAAATTAAACGCCCAAATTGATTAATCCAGACCCTATAGGACAAAACGACACGAATTGGCCAAAAACTTTTTGAATATTGATGTAAAAAATGCATCTCCAAATTTCCTAGAGCTCAAATCGTGGCTAAATTGTTGAAATGCACAACTACAGTCTATCTATTCCTCAACTTCAAATTTGAGCCCTCCACATGGCAGATCCGGGTAAAAATGGGACTTGGGACATCTTTTTACCCTTTTTACTCCTTTTAGAAAATTTACACAATTTCTTGATTTCCTCCGCCGCTCCGTTGATGAGATTTGGGCCTGACACGTGGCACAATATGACTAGATACAGAGTTGCAGTTCAATTTTACACATTTTGCATCTTTTCTGGAAAAAAGGAAAAAAAAAAAAATTTCCTCCGCCACTGTGCCCTTGAGATTTGGGCCTAGCACGTTATGCAATATGACTGGATACAGAGTCACATCTCAATTTTACACATTTTGCATATTTCCTAAAAAAAGGAAAAAAAATCATTTTTCCTCTACCACTCTGCTTCAAGTTTCTAAAGTGGGTCCCAGCGGAACCCCAGGTCCCTTTATGCCTTTAACTCCCTTTTCCCTCAAAGGGAAAAATTTTCACTTTTCCTCCGCTAGCCCGCACCTCCGTTATTGACTTCTCAGATGAATTTTGACTTTTACCCTCTGGCTTGCGGGTTAGTTTGATACTTTAAGTCATTTGAATACAAGAGGAAAAATTTGCAAGTTGCCCCCGATGATTCGCCTCCCCACCTGTTTGAATTTTCAAACTTCCATGTGTCACCATAGTGTACCTTGAGGCGGTCCCAAAAATTTGATACCTTGAATGAGCATGGGATTTCCACGTGTTCTGTAGATGCAAGGATGCAAATTTGACGGGGAGAAAATGCCCATCAAACTATAAAATATAGAAACACGAGTATTTGAGCCTGAAAATGAAGTTTTCTTCAATGACAAAGAGTTTAGACTGTTGCAAGGATCCAACACGATCTTAAGGGACACATCATCTCATTCTTCTTCAATTATTTTAAGGCAGAACGTCAAGAACAAAAATTTCGATCGTGGTAATAGAGGGAACGTGAAAACGCAAGTTTTTTGAAAGGACAGAGCCGAGGGAACTCAAAATACAGACCTTTTCTAGAGGAACAAAGAAAATAGGAGACAAATATGGACCTATACATGAACTTTGACCCAGAGGCAGACTTAAAAAGGCAACAAAGACAAGCCAAGCACAACACGGGGAAGGATAGAATGAAAAAGGTCGTAAATCAATAAATTTTCAAGGGCACAAATGGGGCGAGACAATTTTGAGCACCAACACCTTCAAATTGGGCCATATGGGAGATAATGGTAACTAATGATCTTTCTTTTAGTATTCATAATGTTTATGCTCCTAATGATGGTGCACAAAGAATGACGTTATGGAAATAGTCAGGTGATAAATTTCCTCTTTCACACTGGGGGGTTTATAGTTGTCTTAATATGATTGAACATTTTGATGACAAGATTCATGCCCTCCCTATGCGTAAGTGTGTCAACAAGCATGCATCTTGGTATTAGTTTAAAATCCATTGGTTGATTTCCAATCCTCTAATCCAACAACATCAGGAATTTAAGTCTCGAGCTTAGTATACTTGGACCAATATTTGAGAAGGATACAATTGCATGTTAAAGGCTTGATCGTGTACTTATGTCTTAGTAGAAAATATTCAATTTTTGCATACAAGGCCTCACTCCTATAATTATTTGGTAAAATGTTATTTTGTTAGATCACCATCCCGTATATTTTATTATTATCTAACACGAGGCCCATTTCAAAGTACTGTCAAATAAATTGTTTCTTGATGTCTTCTTGTTGAGTCACTCAAGGGTGGTTCCTCTTGTTAATAAACTTTTGAACATGGCACCATGTCCTCATTTTACTTCTCGATGGATTGAGTGGTGGGAAGTGGCAATTCAGTACACCACTAGATTCCTCTACCAATTTGGTAAACTAGTTACTCAGGTGCATAAGCATGTTGACTTGGATCTGTAATAAGAATTTCATGGGGTCTCTACTCTCCTCGAATGCAATCCTTTCAACACCCCTCTTAGGATAAAGGATGCAATCATTTGTCTTAAGATCTGAAAGCTCATGGAATATCACATGGCCCATGGTTCTTAGATACGATCGAGGTTAGATTGGCTCAAGGTGGGAGAAAGATCACCTAAACACTTTTTCAATTCCCTCCTAGCCAATCATTCTGATGAAAATATTAAAGCTATTTAAATTACTCAGAGTTGATTCACATATTTTCTTGAGATCACTTATGCTTTTTTGGAACACTATCAACAAGTTTTCCAAAAACAAGAGATCACCAATGGGTGAGAGGCCATTATGCAAAAATGTATTGAGGTGGTTCATGTCAAACTCTCTCCTAAGGATTGTGCTTGATGAAATTCCCCTCTTATCTTGCATGAGCTATATATTGTTCTTTTTTTCCTTTCCAATGATAAGTCTTGTAGACTGGATGGATTTCCTTGTGAATTCTACAAAGTCACTTGGAATTTTTTTGGTCTAGGATTTCTTTGGGTCTACAATAAAGCTCTATGATTAAATTATTTAGGGATATTAATCAATCAAAGCAACAACAAGTTCATCCCTCAAGAAAGATATCCTTAACTAATTACTAGTTTGAGGCCTATCACTTTGATGAATGTTTCTTAAAAAATTATTGTTAAGGCCCTTGCTCTTTGCATTGCCTATTTGTTACCCAATATTGTTTGACCCGAGCAGACGGGATTTATTAAAAGTCACTATATTATGAATAATCTCATTGTATTTTGGGAAGGAATGAAATGGGATCAAATGTCTCTACAACGACCCTTATTTCCTAAAAATGAATTTGAAAAGTACTATGATTATATGAAATGGCCTTTTATTTTGGCTATGCTCACAGCTTTAGATTTTAGCAATTTTTTTTACCTCGGATGTCCAAACTCTATTTTCTAATGCTTCTCTTTACATCAATATCAATGCCCAAAATTCCTTCGCAATTGGCCTTTTTCGCTCTATCAAATAGGGGTTACCTTTTGTTCCTTTTATTTTTGTCTTAGCCTCTGATGCTCTTGGGTATCATATTGATAAGTTTGTTGATCATGGTCACCTTTAGGGTTTTTTTTTCAAGATCATTATACTCATCTCATTAATAGGCACTTTTCCAATGATTATTTTCTTACCCTTGGTGAAAATGACAAGCATTTTGTTGAATTTGTGAATTCCTTCACATATTTATCTTGCTTTCGGTTCCAGCATTCAGATGGTTAAAATTTTGGTCTATTTGAAAATATGTTGGCCTATGCTTGAATAGTTAAGAGCTTATCCCTAGAAGTGGATTGGACGCAGAGAAAATTTAAAATTTTTGGGAATTTTTTTTGCATTTGATCATGATTTTGAAACCTTATGGAAATATGTTATTGAAAAATTTGAGGATAAGGTCTCTTGGTGGTCATTTAAATATATCTATTTAGCTGGTAAATTTTAGGTGTGTAACAATATTCTTCCGGCCACCCATTTTTACTATTTTACTTGATGGTGCCTATCATGTGGCTGCTTTTCCAAACTTTCAAAGATGCTCCAAGATTAAATTTGGAGTAAAATTTGTGGTTTAGGTATTTTTCAGTGGGTCACTTTAGATGTTTTTTGTCTACCCCACAATCAGGGTGACATGGGTATTATTGAAGTTTACTAGAAAAGCATTACTTTATGTTCTAAGTGGATGGTGCACATCCTTTTGGGTAATCAATCCTAGAAATTTTAGTTCCCCATTGCATTACTTTAGGTTCCCCATATTTAAAAATATGATAGAATAATTTATGCTTACACACCTTAATTATCACCAATGCACCTATCAATATTATTGGCACTTTCATCACCAAGAGCATATGAAAGGACTTTGAAGATGTGAAACCATTTCTATGATGGATTGGATATGGCTTTTGTACCAATATCTCTTTCAATTCCTAGAATATCTGGTGGTCTCCCATTATCAAGGAAGATAATATCCTGTTTATTGAAACTCTACGAATCAAATCTCTCTATTTATCTTGAAAAGTGATACACACAATTCAGGATCTCATGATAAAATTCAATCTTACTAATTCAAACCTTAAATATATAGATAAAATTCAAGAGTTGATGTTGGATTTCATGCTTCATAAATTGGGACTTAAACCTCTGGATGCTTGGTGGCAGTATTGGTAGTGGAATCATAATATTTCGTTTCTTCACTATAATGTTGACACCATTTACAAGACATTGAGTCCTATTTCGCTTGTCATTTCTAAACTCAATGTTCTTTGGGGTCACAATTTTCCCTGAATACTTGGCATTAATGCCTTACCCATGCTTGAAACCCTTATTTGGAACCGAAAGTCAACCATTTTATATGGTGACTTATTTACTGGGGTCTTCCTATTGGAAAATAACTTAGTCACATTGAATTTCCCAATCCTAAACACCCCTTCTTCTATTAACCAGAATCTTTTAAATATTTTTTTGATCTTGTTCCTGTGCTAAATCCACTTGGTCTTTAATTCATACATTGTTTCAACCATACCACCTTGAATTATTTTATTGGAAGATGGAATTGTTTGGAGATTTTAGTTATTGGCCTTCCTTTATTGATACTCTATGGAATTTTTTAGAGCCTATATTCTCAATCAAATTTGGAAATCTCATAATATTTTTATCTTCTAGAATGATCAATATGTCACTTTATTTTCCATTAATGATAAAGAGGCTATTTTATCTGATTTGCACATACATATTGAGTCTCAATCTGAAAAACTTTCTATGGAGTTTTCACACATGCAGAAATTTCTCACACACTAGAGGAGTTCTCCTAGCACGATCATTCAGGTCCATCCTAACTCTTTTATACCACCACCTTGACCATCTCCACCATGTGAGCCACCTCTACAAGGACCATGTCGTAGAATCCATTATCGCATCTATCACTCCACCTCTCCCTAGGGTAACCTTTACCCTCCATCCTCTTCAAGATTGAGCTAGAGTCCTCATGCACAGCGGAAGGTCGTGGCTAATTTTCTATGATTGGCCTCTCCTCCACATGGAGCTTAGGATTTTGTTAGCTCTTCACTCCCTAGTTTGGGCGTTATGGTTCCTCTACAGATTCTAATACTTGATTAGGATGGTTTTCACATTGATCATACTTCGGTGCAACCATCTATATGAGTTTACATCCCTCCTCAAAGATATCCTCCTCCTCCCAAAGTGGTGGCATGTTCTTACAAGCGCTCTCTAGTTTTTAATATAGTGCTTTTTGTTTTCCCTCGTGGCATTCTCTATTTATTATTAGGGAATTTCATGGTGCCTTTATGGATTTTTTGTGAGACCATGAGTTTCTCATTCACACCTTATTTTGTAGCTCTCTTATATTTGAATTAATATAATGGGAAGTTCCAATAACAAACGTGGCAAAGAAGGCCATAAAATAAAATATTAAAATATAATAATATATTTTTTGTAGGAGACACTCATATTAAAAGGCGTTAATTTTTATGTGTAATTTATTGGGAAAGAAAATAGAATCATCACCAAGAGTTCTAAAAACCTTGCACCCTTAGGTGGAACCACATATCTACCATTTCTCACAAGAGATTGTATGCTTATTTATTTGGTTAGCTATCAATACATCAAGATGATATGATCAAGAACTTTATGTCAATAATAACATTTATTTATATTGCATTATGTGTTGAGGGATTTTTGTATACTGTTGTATATGAGGTTGGTTAGTGGTGTTCTCTTTTTGTTATAGCATATATTATTGAAGCTCTAGGTCTTTAGGCATTCATTGATTTGATTTATTAAAAGAAAAAATTATTTATATATTCATATATAATTATTTAGGATCTATAAATTAGTATTTTTCCTAGTTTCAATATTATGTTTCTTAGTTTCAATATTATGTTTCTTAATAATTTTAAACATAGTATTTTCTTGGCTCACAAAGAGCCCACCACAGGGTTCAACACTTGCTGACTGCAAAGGCCCAAATTTTCTGTAATAAGGGATGAGGTCAGGATCGTTCCCCAAATGAATTTGGCAGAATGAAAACTCCTCATTCCTTGACATCTAAGCCTAAGAGTTTTGTGCACCTCACTCGTGCAAAAAATACAGGCTCAATCCCCAAAAAAATTATTTTTATTCTTTCACAATTAATTTGTTCTATAGCACCATGTATAAGATATATACTAATACTACATCATAGTTCTTGTTTTTACATTTTTCTATTAATTTATTTTGGATTTTGTTTGATTAAACATTTTTTCCGAGATATATATATAGTATATATATATATATATATATATATATATTTAATTAATTAATTTTTAATTATATTATATTTTATCTCTATTATGTTGTGTACCTTCACGTGAATATTTTCCTAAAGAAAAAAAAGTGTCAAAATAGTAGATTATAATTTCATTTATTTGATTAATATACCAATGGACTTTTATTTCAACATTTAATTCAATCTTCTCTTCAATTATTACTTTATATTATCTTTTGTGCTTTGACATAGACTAGTTTCTTGGATGGAAAGTTAATTTTTACATTTTTAAGATAGTTTATTTTGGATTTTGTGTGATGATTTTTTAAAAAAAATATTCAACAAAATATTTATTCATTATATTTTATGTTGTTTCTAAATGTGTTGTACCTTGACATGATTATATTTCTAATTTTATATTCTTTTATTCAAAAAAAGAAAGTTATAAAAAAGAGTAGGTCAAGAAGTAGGCCATAATATCAAATATTTAATTAATGCCTATGATGTGTTAAATTTTATGTACTAATTTTGTTTAGAATATAATTCAATTGATGTAACTAATCATTTTAGTATTTAAGTTTATTCCATCTCTTTCTATTGTCTGGTCAATGAAACTTACCTTAACATATTATATTAATTTCTAATCTTGTGAAATATGTGGTTGTGTGGGATGAGGGTTCAACGGTATTGTGGCTCTATATATTCTCTGCATGGTGGTCACAAGGAAGTTCAACCTTATAATGTGAATAAAAAATTCAAGCTTCCACATACACATATACATCTTTTTAATTTATTAAATTTTAATTAGTATTGTTTTAATTTTTTAGAAAAACATAACTTTTAGCATACTCTCATCCTCCTTCCTCCTTTCAAGGATCCATCAAGGGTTCGTAGGAACAAATAACACATTTTTTCTATAATCACCCGAAATGGAAATTTATTATTGTCAATTTATTATTATTTCAATTTTTATTTTTCATGAATAAAATAGAGGCCTTTCAAAAAATTAAAAATATCAATATTCTACAACAAAAATCCAAAAATTCAAGAACAAGGACCCAAATATCACTTGAGTTACTAGTTTCCTATTTTATATATGATACTCATCACTTGATTTAGTATTTAACAGACATTAAATTTCTATACACATGAATTTCATGTTGTATATGAGCATGATGCTAAAACATATAGGATCGTATATGGAATTAAGATGTTTAAATTTCACTTTTCAGAATGTGCTTTCCTTACAAAGGAAATCTCTCTATACAAATCACACAATATAAGTTTATATCTTTATATACTCTTTCACAACTCTTTCTATTTCTAAAAAAAATTTCTCGTGTCTATGGCTTATAACATTGTGATATATATATATATATATATATATATATATATATATATATATATATATATATATATATCATAGTAGAGGAATCATTACATATTACAATTTAGCACAATCTCTTCAGTCTCAGTAAACTTTAGCCTGGTGTGACGAGGGGACACTTGGTGCACAAGTTTTATATTTTACAATAAATATATACTAACACATATGGATTGTGTACACTAATTTCTCTTGTTCAATTTGTTGGTATCCAAATTGATTCTCCTATGAGGGTTGAGTAGGATCACGAAACTGATAGGATGTTTAGAGACAGAAGAATCACAATGTGAGTTGTTTTGTATCCGGGGAGGGGATTCAACCGAGTCTTTATCACTCAAGCATTGGAGAAGTGGATAGCACCTCACTAAGGGTTTAATCCACCCTCACTACTTTAGGTCATGCCTTCAAGCAGGGTGAGAGGACCCATTATGTAACCTATGTTGGTGAAGGACATCAAGAGATCCTTCCTTGCACAATCTTCATTAGAACCTTGAGAAAATTTTATCAATACAACATAATCTAACTCTCACGAGTTGTCACACTAGAGATTGGAGATGTTTCCTAGACAAGGTTCGGGTTACTAAAGATAATATTTGAAACCTGATTGTATCTACATATTTTGGCAATGGAATTTGTTCATTTGTGGATACATAATACAAATAGGTGTAGTTCAAGTAGGATTCATTATTTGAGAAGTTTATTTAGTGGGAAGTAAAGGAAGATAAAGTTAATTATACCAAATCTTTGAGAACCTTCACAAATATTGGAAAACTCACAGATAGAATGGTTCAACATAGCCAAGGTATTCCTTCAACTAGAAGGTGTGCATCAACGGAGGTCCAGAGATGCATGGTTTCATGTAGTATTCAAGAATTCAACACAAAGGCTCATGATAAAGACTCAATTAAACGTTGAAAGTACCTAATTCATCATGCCTAAGATACACTTATAAACTTACAAACAATCTTTATCAACATAATGAAAGTAAAGTGATTTTAAATTTTTTATTTTCATCTCAAGATGAAAGCTCTTCTCATAATGAAATTGCAAATGCTAAAATACCAACACACGAATGAGATCTTGTGTGATTGAGAGGGATTTCAACATAAGATACAATAGGAACAAGAAAAACTATTTGAAACCATTCTGAAATGAGACATACACAATAATGCTCACGATGAACACAAATTCAATCAAGTTTCATTAGATTCATTAGGAGGGGAGAGTTTCTTTAACAATCTCAGAGCTTGTCAGTGATTGTATAGTTGCAACCAAATTGACGTGATTAAATCTAAAACACGAGAAAATGAACATGTTTCTTAAACGGTCTCTAGGGAAAAAAATTTCTCTGAAACTATTTCAGAAAATTTAACTCCCTTTCTACCTTTCAACTATTTTGCAAGATTATTCTCATTGCATTTATACAATTTCACTCACTCACTCATCCCAAATTTTCCTCCCAAAATTCTAAATCTTCAAGAGAATATTCCTCTTTACAACATACCGTTTAATCATGTTTATTCCCTTGAAAATATCTTACTTTCTATTGTCAGGTGGATAAATAAGGAACTGATCACATTTATCAGTTCCTCAACTATGATTGAGATGCCATGTCATAACATTTGACAATCTCTTTAATCATTCTTTTATTTTGTCGTGCAAGAAATCCCATTTTTAATAATTCTCAGGTGGCCCCAATATGGCTTGATATGACAAGAAATCCTTTTCACCTATGAGAATACACCTTGAGGAACAAATACCTACTTTCATGTCTCTTAGAAATGAGTGTCCCCGCATGGATTATATCACAGAAATCAAGTACCTTCATCTCATTCCTTCTCAGGTTTGTAAAATTAGTGCCAGAATAATTCCAGTTGCACTTCGCTCAACAATATGGTCTTCCATCCTCTTAGTATGATGTTTTTTGGTATTCCGCTTTGTTTATCTGTGTTGCGAGTCCAAGTCAGCCAAGTATAAAAGGAGCCAGCAGAAGCCTCCATGTGTCCTCTTGGTGCAACTGCAAAGGTGAAGTTTAAATGTAGGTCCCCAAATGAGTGCGGGCCCTCCACGTGTCTAGGGTCCAACAAAGCTACCCGACCATTGAAATATTGGAGCATGGAAAGGTCTAGTAGAAGCCTCCATGTGTATGTCTGGCACAACTTAAATGATGAAATCTAGAGGCGGGACATCAAACGAGCATAGGCTCTCCATGTGTCTTAGGCCCAAGATATTTCCACCAACCACTTTGAAAATTCTAAGTAATGGAAGAGCTAGTGAAAACCTACACGTGTCCCTTTTCCATAACTCTTAAGGTAAAACCCAGAGGTAGATCCTCAAATAAGTGCAGGCCCTCTAAATGTTCTGGGCTAGAAAACTTGTTCAAAAATTTTAAGAACCAGTGGAAGGTGCTACATGCCTAGGGTCTGATAAAATTGTAACGGATGCTTGAAAAATCTATGGGTACAGCTAGTGGAATCTTCCACATGTCTCTTTGGCACTCTTTCAAAAGTAAAATTCAGGGGCAGGTCCCCAAACAAGTACGGTCCCTCCACATGTCCAAACCTTGACAGAGTTGCATCCACCGCTGAAAAATTCTAAGTATGGGAAGAGCAAGTGGAAACCTCCATGTGTCTCCCTAGCACTCTTTCAAAAATAAAAATCAGGGATAGGTCCCCAAATAGGCGTGGGCCCTCCACATGTCCCAGTCCTAAGAAATTCAGTTTGGCCATTTGAGAAGTGTCAATATAAAGAGGATCTAGCGGAAGCCTCCACGTGTCTCCTTGGTGCAAATCCAAAGGTAAGACTCAGAGGTGGATCCTCAAATGATCACATGCCATCCACGTGTCTTCTTGCGGTTTTTAGGCATTTACCTTATACTTTTACTCCCTTCACCATACTGTATCAAAATATCAAAAATACATACCACGGTGTATCCAATTAGAAAAGACCACGTTTCCACGGATGTTGGGATAGGGTTTATAGAGGAGACATAATTGTGGAAGATGCACAACAACAAAAAAATTCTGCATGAAGAGAAGACTTTAAATAATACCAAGACCTAAATTGATCCACAACCCAAGGAAAGGATTGAAAACGGCGTCCAAATGAGGGAGAAATTTTTCACGCCTCCATACACGAAGACAGAAAATAATTCTAAATCATGCAGATTGAGGATTTTTTAACAAATAGTGAAAGATTACATCAAACAGGGTGAGATTGAATTGAGAACCAACATCATCTCTGACTCGGGGATGGGCACTCCCTGTGAGTTCCACAAGAATAACATAAAAGACCATGTGCCAAAAATCCATTGTGTAGTGAAGTCAAGAACAAGCTTGTAAAGCAGAGAAACAATTTCCAAAACCCTAGGGACAAACTAAGAAACCAACAAAAACCATCCACTAAGGATCGGGACAAACCAAAATAGGAAAACATAGAAAGGAAACAAAAACAAGCAACTGTACACTATACAATGATGTGTGCCTTGATTTTGAGAAATCAATTAATAAAATGATTCAAGTTCCTACCTTTAACAGGAAACTCAAGCAATTCCCAATCTAATTCCTTTAGAAAAAACATGTTCTCTTCAATCCGAATGTCAATAGAATAAGGGCTAATCTATAATGCATCAAAATTTCCATGCTTTCCCTTATCCTTGTATCAGCTATCACACAATAGCACAAGATTTCCCACAGTGAAAAATCTTGGAGTTATCTTTTTGTCAAATAATTTCTTCAATTTCTCCATGAACTTCACATGTATTTGTTGGGATTCTCTTCTCTCTTCATCTAATTCAACAATTTGATTAATATGATCATCATAGGGACTCACCTCATTGTTCTCCAATTGTTAGATAAACTGGTAAGAAGACAATTGCATATGCAGGGGAAGTAGGGCTTGAATTCCATACACCAACTCAGCTGGAATTTTTCTAGTATCTCTTTTGATAGTAATTTTATCAGCCCAAAAAACAAATTTCAACTGCTCACCCCACTTCCATTTGTTTAATTCCAAGGTCCTTCTGATTATCTTCAACAAATTCTTGTTGCTTGATTTTTCTTGTCCATTACCTTGGGGATTATAATTTGAAGCATATGCTAAATTTATCCCATACTCATGACACATGGATACCAGAGGTTTGGCTCGAAAACTCAAAGTATTGTCAGCAACTATCTTAGTAGGCACTCCAAACCTGTAAATTATATTATTCATAATGAAGTCCATAACAATTTGGTGGGTAGATTTCTTGGTAGGGATTTCCTCCACCCACTTAATGAAGTAATCAGTGGCCACTAATATCCACTTGTGGCCTGCACTTGAAGGATCTGAAATCTCACCAATGAGTTCCATTCCCCACTGCTTAAATGGAGCTTCAATTGATATAGGCTGCAAAGGGAGGGAACCTGAAGCTTTCAATATTCCTGAAAAACATTGACAACTCTCACACTTTCTTACCAGTTGAGTTGTATCTTTTAAAAGAGTTGGCCAGCGTTAACCAGCTCTTAATATCTTATGGGTTGTGACTCTTCCAACAAAATGCCCCGTATAAACTCCTCCATGGAAATCAGTAATTAATTTTGGGGCTTCATCCTCAGTGATATATCTCAAAATAACTCCCTCAGGGTTCTTTCAAGCTAACCCATAATCAATGATGATGTACTTTGGGGAGGTTAACTTAAGTTCTCTCTTTTGATTCTTACTTAAATACTTAGGGAAGTGTATATGTTTGAGATAAAAAATAGTGTCCTTGTACCATTTTGAATTTATCAAATTTTCAAGAATATTAAATCTTTCTTCTTCAACCTCATTTATCTCAGCTGTTTGAAGATTGATTTTTGTCACTAGCTTTGCTAAGCCTGAACCTTTGACCAATTTTGTAGTTTGGATGTCCATGTCATATTCTTACAATTTGTTTTCCCATCAGCATATCCTACTTGAAATTTCCATTTCTGATAGGATATCTTTAACCATGGTATGGGGAACATAGGCTATGACTTTTGAACTTAAAATATACGGCCTGAAGATTTTTGTGGCTTTCACTAAAGAAAAGGCATGTTTATCCATGATAGTATACTTCAGATCTATCCGTTGTAATGCTTTACTAAAGAAATCAATTGGCCTTTCAGCTACTTCATTATCCTTTTGTAACAACACAGATGCAATGGTATTCTAGGAGGCAAAGGAAAACATTTGGAAGGCCTATTTGTAATCACGCGATGCTAAAACAGGTGCATTCTTCAATGCTTCTTTGATCCCAAAAAAGGCTTGAATGGTTACTTCCCCCCATTTGATACTTTGTTCCTTCTTTAACATACTATTGATTGGGATAGTCAATTTAGCAAAGTTAGAAATGAATCTCCTAATAAAATTTATCTTCCCGAGAAAGGATTAAATTCTCTTTTTGGTTCTTGGAATAGGAACTTTGCTAATGGCTTCCACTCTCTTAGGATCGATCATGACCCCTTCTTTTGACACTATATGTCCAAGAAGCTTTACCTTTTGAACCCCAAAATGACATTTCTTAGGGTTTGGTGAGATAACATATTCCTTGCACCTTAACAAAATCTTATCCAAATGTTGCAGGTGATCACTTATCTTCCTTGAAAAAACTCTCACATCATCCTGATACACAACAATGAAGCCATTTATATATCCTAAGAATTCTACATCAATTTCTCTTTGAAATGTGGATCAAACATTCATTAGGACAAACAAAATTATGACATACATATAGGTTCCCCATGGAGTGGTGAAAAAGGTTTTGATTCTCTTTGACTGCATCAAAACCACTTGGTTATACCCAGAGAAACCATCCAAAGTGGATAACAACTTAGAACCAGTAACTAATTGCAGCATGTTATCCATATTTGGTAAGGGATAATTATCCTTGATTGATGCCTTATATAAATTTCTGAAGTCAACACACAATTTTATACCCCCATTTTTATTTCGAATAGGTAGTAGGTTTGCTACCCATGAGGAGTATCTTATAGGCTGTATAATACCTCCATCCCTTAAATTTTGTAATCCTTCTGCATTTTTGAGGAAAATATAGGATTAATTAGTCTTTGTTTTTACCTAAATGGGTTGGCATTTGCTTCCAGGGGTATTTCATCTTGAAAAAGGTTTTCCCTGTACACCTTCAGTTCTGAATATGACCAAGCCAAGCAGCCCTAGTACTTTTTTAGCAATTGGACATATGAATACTTTTAGTCTCTGTTCAATTTTCTACCTAGCCATATTCTCCTAGGTTTATCCTTTGTGCCCAGGTTATATTCTTCAACATTTCTCGAGGATGACATGTGTCTGTTTACGATGCGGTCAACATTATGAAAATTTGATTCCAATACAACCAACCCTATTAGAATAGTATTGATTTTCAATTGGATAATGTCTTTATCAAAAAGGGTATCTTTTCCATCATTTACATAAACCATTGGTTCCCAATGCATACTTTGATTGGAATATTATCCTTTATTCTATATAAATCTTTGGACCTGAGCATCATCTTCAAACACTTCCCAGTGCTTGATATTATCAGGGACATATTTCCTGGTCAATATTTCAATATCATATTCACAATAGGGGGATATTATATAGTTCTCAAACCTTGATCCCAACACTGCCAACTTTTCTACTATAGTATTGTACTTCCTATCATGGCGTGTTATAGTAAAAGATTCAAACATTTCAATGAAGTCCCAAACTACATGATTGTATTGCTTCATTCTTTGACTCTTTGTAGCATACAAATTTCTAACTTATTTTACTATCAGATCTGAATCCCCTTTAACAATAATATCCTTGACACCATATTTCCAAGAAATCCTCAAACCCAACAAAAATGCTTCATACTCAACAATATTGGTCATGCACTCAAAATTAAGTCTAAAATAAAAGTTAAACTCCACTTGGCTTGGAGATATCAAGACAACACCAATGCCATTACCAGATCTAGAACAAACCCCATCAAACATCAAGGTCCAAGGAGAACCAACCTGCTCAAGATATTTGCGCTCATCAATTTTATGCTCCTTACAATCATTGTAGCCCACAAATTTATTGACACTGAAATCTATGTAAAATACTTCATAATAATAATTGTTAGGGTCCTCAATGATATGCAACATTTTCTTCTCACCATACAACTTCACAAGGTTCCCCTCAATTGGTATGGTTGTGTATTACATGTCCATTTGCATGTTTCTGCCCACACTAGTTGCCCACTTTATAGATAATAACATCCCCCACTTGGCAGGAAAGTCCACAATACCCACATTCATGGTTAAGAATTTTCCTGGATAGAATCTTAGTTGCACTACAATTCCTTTGACATATCCAATTACTGGCACTTCTCTTAAATCCATAGCAGCATATTTCCCAAAAGTTATTATTACCTTTATATTTAACTCTTTCATTACCTCAAGAGGCATTACATTACATGAGGCTCCTGAATCAAACATGCGGTTATGTACCATGTTGTCTTTAATAATAAAAGTGGTAAAAAATGGATCGACATCCAAATGAGATTCAACTAGAGAAGTTACAAAATACACCCTAGATGACTCACCTAGTTCCTCTAATACTTGTGGCATTTCTAAGTCTGCAATAATAGGAGTCTCCATCTTATTAACACGTTTTCCCTGAGTAATATTTTCTCCCTTAAATACCAAATATTTGAATTCCATTTTCCTATGCTCAGGGATCCTGAGTAACTCAAAAAGGGGAATAGTAACCTTGATTTGAATTAATATTTGGGTAGGACAGTATTAAGAGTAAGAGTCACAGTTTCATCTGATATTATAGGAGTTTTCATAATTCAGGCATGGGTAGGAGTATAGGTTTTATTTAGGGCAATTAGGTCTTTGCCAGATGTATCTTTCTTAGGGGTTTCCTTCAGGGTATTAGTAAGAAATGGAATTTTTGGATTGGTTTGTGACCCTCCCCCTTTAACAACCTTACTTCTAGTGTTATATTCTTTCTCCTGAGCAACAACTGCATTCATCAACAATTGTCTGTCCTCTTCAGAAGGGACCCCTCCATCATGCTTTTTAATCATCAAGGCCCTTAAGTATTCAAAATCATGAATAGGAAAATCAAATGCTTGCACCATATAAATTTCAAAATTATTAATAGGAGGAAGAGGTAATACCCAGTGAACACAATATTAGAAATCTTCAATAGTTTTGGCACTTATCAATTCAGTTGAGGTTGCCCCATGCCGTGAGCTCACAGGGCTTTCCATCATGCACACATAATCATACATCTCATCATCATCTGATTCCTCAACTTCTTGATATACATCGTATGGGGAGTATGGTAAGAAATACATATCACACCATTCAATAAAATTTAGCTCGTCCATAGTAGCAACCCTAGAAGTCAAAGGATCATGAACCAATTTACTCTCCCTGGGTTGAATTTGTCTATTTCTTGACCCCATGGGCCCTTTTCTTTAGTCATCTGGTCTATGATCACCTCTGGGATGATTTTCAAATCTCCCATGACCTTGTAGCTTATGTTGACCTTGAGAATTCTATTCTATTCCCTTATCTTCTCTGGCCAATTTATAGGATATTTATTTAACTACTCCAAACAAAATTTTTACAACCTCTTCCAGATCCACAGCCTTACCTAACTCAGTCTTTTTAGGATTGATCAAGTTAATACCTTCTCTCTGAGGAGGCTTTCCAACTACTTTGATGTTATTCTCTATTTGTAAGGCCATGGTGAAAGCCTGCCTCAATGTTCTTGGGTTCTTATCTCTCAAGTAATAAGCATCCTTCTTACCAAAAGCATCAGAATATTTTATCAAGCAGGACACATCACTTGGCCTTAGGATTACTGGTATCCTATTCAAGGTTTTATTGAACCGAGTATTGAAATCATGGATAGATTCATTTGTATTTTTCTTTATATTTTCAAATTATGATAAAAGGAACCTAGGATCTATCTTATCCCCATATTGCAATCTAAAGGAATTTTTCATCTCGTTCCATGAATCTATTAAATTATCTAGTAAATACTTATACTAGTCACATGTATCCTCCTCAAGAGTATGAATAAATAACTTTACATACACATCTTCAAACTCAATTTAAAAATCTTCCATCATGTTAACAAAGATTTTTAAATGCTGGTCACCAGTGACGGCATTATTCTCTTGAAATTTTGGCAACCTATTTCTGACATCTTATGGCACTATAATAGGATATCCAAACATACCTCTGAAATCTATAGGTCCAAAAGTGTTGACAACAAAAGGAGGTCTAGGTGGAGGGCAGGCCATATTTCCTTGAGGCGGTGAATTTACAGGAGAATTAAAATGATAGGGAATGCGGGGTCTTTGGAGCACATGAGTATAGCCTTCAAAATACATATTCTCTAATGACTTGGCTTCTTGGAAAACCCTATCAACCTTGGAAGAAACAGGGGAAAACTAAGAGGCACACTTTTTAGACACAAATGATGGCCCCTCTCTAGTTGGAAATCTCAAATTTATATAAAGATTACCTAGTTCAAATTCACTTGAAGACGTATGGTAATATTCAACCACAGATTGATCACCTTTCAAAACTGATATATCCCTTCTTGATTCCTGATCTCCAACAATTTTCCAGACTTATTTTCCTTTTGGATTTTATTTTCCTAGTTCTGGAAATAACTATTTAGTAGGATCCCTACTAAAGAAAGATATTCTTCCATCCATATTTGCAAATATTTACAACAAATTTCACTTGACATAGGTTAAGACACTGGTAATCGTCAAGATTTCATTTCAACACAGAGTTACCACTAAGGATTTTCACCTTAGTTGTGCAGATTCACTATAAGTAACTTGCCAAGTGTTTATTAGTGCTAATTTTTTACAAATCTTAATAGATCTAACCTACCTTTACCCACATTTATCACTATTGATGCAGATTTAGTGTAATAACTAGTAGAAACTCGAAATACTTCCAATGAATTTATACTCTTTCACAAATTTTACAAATCTCAACAAATTATGATGTTTAAACAACGTATTTGTACTTAAATCATGTAAAAAACATTACCAGGGTCATTTTGAGTATTTATTTGTAAAAATAGTCCCCAACAATGGCATAACTTCAGTGTTTTTACTGCACAAATAGGTCCTGGTGTTTGATTAATCCTCTGCAACTCAAATAATCCCCATCAATGGCACCACTTTGGTGTTGTTGACACACAAATAGGTCTTGGTGTTTGAATAATACTTTGTCACTCAAATAATCCCTGGAAACGACACCACTTAGGTGTTGTTTCCACAGAAATAGGTCCCGATATTCAAATAATCCTCTCCAACTCAAATAATCCCCAGCAACGGCACCACTTCAGTGTTGTTTCTGCACAAATAGGTCCTGGTGTTTGAATAATCCTCTATAACTCAAATAATCCTAGGCAATGACACCAATTTGGTGTTGTTTCCGCAAAAATAGGTCATAATGTTCAAATAATCCTCTACAACTCAATTTATACACGGAAATGGTGCCACTTCAGTATTGGTATCCAAATTGATTCTCCTGTGAGGGCTAAGCAGCATCACGAAACTAGCAGGATGCTTAGAGACAGAATAATCATGATATGAGTCATTTTTTTAGCCGGGGAGGGGATTCAGCTAACTCTTTGTCACTCAGGCATTTGAGAAGTTGATAGCACCTCACGAAGGGTTTGATCTACCCACACTACTTTAGGTTGTGCCTTCAACTAGGGTGAGAGGACCCATTTTGTAACCCATGTTGGTGAAGGACATCAAGAGATCCTATCTTACACAATTTTCATGAGAACCTTAAGAAAATATGATCAATACAACACAATCAAACTCTCAAGAGTTGTCACACTAGAGAGTGGAGATGTTTCCTAGACAAGGTTTGGGTTACTAAAGATAATAATTGAAACCTAATTGTGTCTGCATATTTTGGCAATGGAATTTTTTCATTTGTGGATACATAGTAAAAACAGGGGTAGTTCATGTAGGATTCATTGGTTGAGAAATATTTTTGGTGGGAAGTGTTGGTATCTAAATTGATTCTCCCTCAAAGTTTGAGTAACATCACTAGTTTGACAGGAAGCTTAGAGACAGATAGATCACGGTGAGTCATTTTGTAGCCGGGGATAAGATGTAACTAGCCCTTTGTCACTCAAATGTGGAAAAATGGATAGCACCCTCAAGAGGATTTGATCTATCCTCACTATTTTAGGTTGTGCCTTTCAACCAAGGTAAAAAAACCCTTTTGTAGCCTATTGTTTGTGGAAGAGATAGAGATATCCTTTGTAATTAATTTATTAAGGAGACCTTGGAGAAAATATGATCAATGCAAAAAAATCTAACTCTCACGAGTTATCATTCTAGATAGTGGAGATATTCTCTAGGAAAGGTTCGAGCTACTAAAGACATTTGAAATCCTGATTGTTTTTACATGTTTTAGTAACAGAGATTATGCATTTGCATACACATAGGACAAACAGGTGCAGTACAGGTAGGATTGGCTGTTTTTTAAATAATTTTTTTTGTGGGAGGTGAGGTAGGATGAACTTGATTCACTAAGTCCTTGAGAAATCTTACAAAATGGAAGGTTACACCAACAAAATGCCACAGAACAACTAAAATGTTTCTTTAACCAAAATATGTGCTTCAATGAAGGCCCAGATTAGCACTTTTTCACACAACCTATGAGATTATAACGCGAAGGCTCGAGTTAGAGAACCCAACAAAGCATCAAGATCTAAGACAAACCACGCCTAAGGTACACCCAGAGGCTTACATATAATCTTTGTCAAATAGATGAAAGAAAAGTGATTTTAAAATTGTTTATTTCACTTCCAGATGAAAGCTCTCCTGAGAAATGAAATTGCAGATGCCACTAAACTGTCACAAGGATTGAGACCTTTATGATTGAATTGGATTTTAATACAAGATTGCAACAGAAACAAGAAAAACTATACACATACATTCAGAGAAAAAATAGACACATTTTGCTCAAGACAACACGGAATAACTCAAATCTCACCAAATTTATCAGCAAGGGAAAGTTTCTAGAAATTTTTCAGAGCTTGTCAATGGTTGTACACTCAAAACCACCTTGACACAATTAGATTTAATACAAAAGAGATATACATGCTTCTCAAAAAACTTCTCAAAAAGGATGGGCTCCATTAAGCTTCCTATTAGAAAAATCAGTCCCGAGCCCTAACACTCCAACCATTTACATGAAATTTTTTTTCCATTTATAACATTTACAGTAGAGCCCATTTCCCCCCCAATATCAAGACCTTGAGTGCTGCCAGTGCTCACCATGATCACAATCATGATTCTCATAATTAGATTTGCAAAAAGCTGTCACATGCTCAAGGGGCAAATATCTTTGAATATCTCCCACATTCAACTCCTCCTTCTAGTAGATCACTCTTTCTTCAACTCAACAACCACTTCCACCCCTAATCTATCAAATCTTGTTCCTTGCGTGCTCGGGAGAAGAAAAATGGAAAATCCAATCGAGCTCCATATTCAAACTATTTTAATGGTGAAACACGTCTCCAAATTTTCCCCACCAAACTCAGATATCAACATTAACTCCCCTCTCTATTTGGTGTGTAGTAAATACCAAGAAATCATGAATACTCACACTTCTAGGGGCGTTTTAGTAAAAATGGGAAGAAATCAGTTTCAAACTCATAGCTGCCATTGCTCTTCACTTGGAATTTGGGTAGTCCACATGGAAGATTCAATTTTAAAATGGGCCCAGGGTTTCCTTTTGACCTTTTACAACTTATTTGGAAAATGGAAAATTTTCACATTTTTCTCCGCACCTCTGCCTTTGAGAAATGAGCCTGACGCGTGTCCTGAGGTGAGTCCCAAAGGAACCACGTCCAAATTCTACCATTTCACCTCTTTTTTGCAAACGGGAAAATTTTCCAAGATTTCCCCAAAGCTCCACCCTTGAGAAATGCCCCTGATGTGGGTCCCAGTGGAACCATGCTTCCTTTTTATGCTTTTAGCTCCCTTTTCCCAAAAAGGAAAATTCGGGCCATTTTGATGTTTTAATCCTTTTGATGCAAAGAGGCAAAAATTCTAAGTTGCCCCCGATGGTCCACCTTCCTACCCTTTTGACTTGAAACAAACTTTGACTTATCCTTTATTGGGCTTATGGGTCATTTTCTATATCTTAACCCTTTTTGAGAATTAGAGGAAAATTTTCTAAATTTCCCCCAATGGTCCACTCTCCTACCCCCTTTGATTTGTCAAACTGCCAGGCATCACAATGGCACATCTTGAGATGGTCCCCAAAGTTGGGACCTTGAATGAGCGTGGGCTTGCCACGTGTCCTTTCCTAACAAAATTTGTTTGAAGGCTCGAAGCTCAGAGGAAGGTGCCAAGTGTCAGGGTCCGAGGCCAACTCCTCTTGGTCGTTGAAAATTCTAAGAAAAGTGAAAAGTGAGAGGAGGCCTCCAAGTGTCCTCCTGGCGCTTCTTCAAAATGGTGCCCAAGTTTAAGACCCTGAACGAGCGCGGGTTCGCCATGTGTCCCTGTCCTGCCAAATTGTATCCAGCTGCATAAAAATTGGTTTAAGTCTTGGAAAAGAAGTGGAAACCTCCACGTGTCCTCCTAACGCTACTCTAAGGCTAAAACAAAAATTAGATCTTCAAATGAGCGTTGTTCCTCCACGTGGAAAAATCTTTAAGTTGAGGCTTTTCCTAGAATTTGTGAAGTACCCAATTGAGCCACATCTAACTAAAAGAGGACACCTTTCTTGTTGTAGCGAAGATGCAAATTTGACTGGGAGAAATGATCGTCAAACCATAAAATATAGAAAAATGACCATTTGAGCCCGGAAATGCAATTTTCTCCAAGGACAAAGAATTTAGAAATGTTACAAGGCTCAAATACGTTTGTTAAGGATACATCCATTCACTTTTCTTCAAGTATTTAGGGTAGAAATGAAAAGGATGAAAAATATCAACATTGGAGAATGGAAATAATGGGAGAACCCGAGTTTTAGATGAATAGAGAATAGGAGACCCAAATTACAGACCTTTTCCAGATGAAAAGAGAAACGAGGAGTAAACCATGGACCCATAAGTATATTATGACCCAGGAACAGGTTAAAAATCATAACATGGAGTAACCAAGCACAAAATAGGGAAGTAAAAAGTGACAGAGGCCATAACTCGATAGATTTTCAAAGGAAAAATGGGGCGAGACTATTTTTAGCACCAACAGGAACTTAAGAAGGATAAATTTTACTATACCAAATCTTGGAGAACCTTCACAAATATTGGAAAACTCAGAGATAGAATACTTCAAAATAGCTAAGATATTCCTTCAACCAAAATTTGTGTATCAATGGAGGCCTAGAAATGCACGGTATCATACAATCTTCTAGAATTCAACACAAAGGCTCATACTAAAGACTTAATTAAATGTTGAAAGTCCCTGATTTGTCATGCCTAAGATACACTCATAGACTTACAAACAATATTTATCACATAATGAAAGTAAAGTGATTTTAAATTTTTTATTTTCATCACAAGATGAAATATCTTCTCATAATGAAATTGCAAATGCCACAATAATAACACATGGATGACATCTTGTGTGATTAAGAGGGATTTAAATATAAGATTGCAACATGAACAAGAAAAACTATTTGAAAACATTATGAAATGAGAGAAACACAATAATGCTCATGATGAACACAAATTCAATCAAGGTTCATTAGATTCATCATCAGGGGAGAGTTTCTTTAACAATCTCAGAGCTTGTCAATGCATGTACACTTGCAACCAATTTGATGTGATTAAATCTAAAACACTGGAAAATGAACAGGTTTCTCATACAGTCTCTTGGTAAAATGGTTTCTCTCTAACTTTTTTAGAAAATTTAACTCCATTTCTACCTTTCCACCCTTTTGTAAAACTATTCTCATTGCATTTATACAATTTCACTCACTCGCTCATCCCAAATTTTCCCCCCAAAATTCTAAATCTTGAAGAGAATATTCCTCTTTACAACATACCATTTAATCATGTTTATTCCCTTGAAAATATATCACTTTCTATTGCTAGGTGGATAAATCATGAACTGATCACATTTCTAAGTTCCTCAACTATGACCGAGATGTCAGGTCATAACATTTGATAGTCTCTTTAATCATTCTTTTATTTTCTCATGAAATAAATCCCATTTTTAATAATTCTCAGGTGGCCCTAATACAACTTGATCTAAAAATTAATCTTTTTCACCTGTGAGAATACACCTTGAGGAACAAATACCTACTTTCATGCCTCTTAAAAATGAGTTTCCCCACATGGATTATATCACAGAAATCAAATACCTTCATCTCATTCCTTCTCAGGTTCACAAAATTATCGCCACAATAATTCCAATTGCACTCTACTTAGCAATATGGTCACTCGTCCTCTGACTATGGAATTTTTTGCGCTTCCCCTTTGTTTACATGTGTTGTGAGTCTGATTTAGCAAAGTATGAAAAGGAGCTAGCAGAAGCCTCCACGTGTCCTCTTCGTGCAACTGCAAAGGTGAAGTTCAAAGGCAGGTCGCCAAATGAGCGTGGGCCCTCCACGTGTCCATGGTCCAACAAACCTTCCCCAGCCTTGGAAAATTATGAGCATGAGAAGGTCCAACAGAAGCTTCCATGTGTCTATCTGGAAAAACTTCAAACATGAAGTCTAGAGGTGGGACCTCAAATGAACGCAGGCTCTCCACATGCCCTGGGCCCAAGAAAGTTACATCGGCTGCTTTGAAAAGTCTAAGAGAGGGAAAAGCCAGTGGAAACCTTCATGTGTCCCTTCAGCACAACTCCAAAGGTAAAAATCAGAGGCATATTCTCAAATAAGTGTAGGCCTCAACATTTCCCTGGGTTGGAAACGTTGTGGAACTTTTTAAAGAACCAACGGAAGGTTCCACGTGCCTAAGTTCCAAGAAAATTACATCGGACGCTTGAAAAGTCTATGGGTAGAGCTAGCAAAATCGTCCACGTGTATCTTTGGTGCTCATTCAAAAGTAAAATTAAGGGGTAGATCCCCAAATAGCCATGGGCCCTCCACATGTCCAGACCCTGACAGAGATACATCCGCCATTGAAAAAGTCTAAGTATGGGCAGAGCGAGCGGAAACCTCCACATGTTTCCCTTGCACTCTTTCAATAGTAAAAATAAGGGGTAGGTCCCTAAACAGGCACGGGCCCTCCATGTGTCATGGGCCTAAGAAAGTCACTTTGGCCATTTGAGAAGTGTCATTATAAAGAGGAGAAAGAGGAAGCCTCTAGCTGTCTCCTTGGCACAACTCCAAATGTAAGACTCAGAGGCAGATCCTTGAATGAGTGCAGACCCTCCACATGTCTTCTTGCAGGTCTTAGGCATTTACCTTATACTTTTACACCCTTCGCCATACTACATAAAAATATCAAAAATATCTAACACATTGTATCCAATTAGAAAATACCACATATCCATAGATGTTGTGATATGGTTTACAGAGGAGACACAATTGTGGAATACGCCCAACAACAAAGTTTTTCCCCTTGGAGAGAAGACTGTAAATAATACCAAGACCCAATGTGATCCACAACCCAAGGAAAGGATTGACAATGACATCTAAATGAGGGAGAAATTTTTCACGCCTCCATACAGGGAGACAAAAAAAACTTCTTAATCATGCGGATTGAGGAATTTTGAACAAACAGGGAAAGATTACATCAAACGGGGTGAGATTAAATTGAGCACCAACACAATTCACCTCTTAATTATTTTTACTTCCTTTCATAATGGAAGAGATGATAATATTCTCCAATGTGTGGCCATTGGCCTTTTATTTGTGTAACACATAAATTGGCCCTTATTTTTGACCTCAATAGCCTTTTTCATGTTTTCTTTATCCCTTTTTTCATATGGCACTCTTATTTCCCTTGTATGTTTTTTCTTAACCTTTTATGAGGAATTGTGTGTAAGTTTCTATTTTTGAGCTTCTGTGCTAGTTGTCCTTGTTACACTTAGTATAAAGATCCACATCATGCACCCGTACACTTTGTTGCAATGATTCATATCATGCACTTATTTTACGTCATGGATAAAATATATCATATTAATAATATATGATTACTCTACACACATGCATGTTTTATCTTACATTATATTATATTATTTTAAATGAAATTGTATACATCATCTATTTTTTTGAGATGATTAATCTAAAGTATACCTCCTTTTCCTCAAAATATAAGGCATTCAGTCGTTTTTTTAAATAAGTAAAATCTTACACTCAATAATTAACCGTAATACATGATATATGATAAAGGGGAAAAGATTACAAGTACATGACACATGAAGCACAACTAGATAAAATTTTAGATACAGAATTTAATGACAAAAAAATTATAAAACTTGCACAATTGTTTTGAATTGTTTCATCTACTTGTTGATTTTTTAAAATAGATTTTTGATAGATATCTCCATATATTGTTAGAAAATGTAGAATACGGGATGGTTCAGAAAATGATTCAGACATATTGATATAATATGGGGTGGTTTATTTTTAGAGCATATTTTTTATCTTGGAAACAATCATATTATGATTAAAAAGCAAGATAAATATACAATTATTATTGGTTATTTCTTTAACTTTCAAGTTTATATTATTCATCTAGATAAAGAAAAATATCAGGACACTATGATTATTTGGTTTTACTAAATATATCTTATGTCCTAATTGATCAAATATCTTACTCATGTACTATATGCTCATAAATTTATAAGAATTCTTAATTTACTAATATCAATATATTGTAGACACTCAAATTTGGTAATTTATCTTTTGGAAACAAAAATCTTGTATTTTTTACTAGGCTAATAGAAACTCTCGCATTCTAACATAGATAGAAATATTCTACACTGTCTTACATGACTTTCTAATTTAAAAACACTACTATTTCATTCATTCATGAAATAATAATAATCCAACATAACAATTTACCCCCATGCATCATTCTTATACTCTAGCTCTTTTCTCACTAAATCCATTTGTGGGACCATACAAAAGATGGTAAAAATCTATTACCGTTTGGATTAATAAGTACGGTGCCATGCAATATCTTTTAATAATTGTGTTTATAATTTTAAAATCTTATGTGTTTCATATAATCTTCAAGAGGTCGTCCTTTATGTAATATGTAATGTTTGAAAGCCAATATATTCATGTCAACTATAATACAAAACTCTAGAATTTTAAAGTAGTCTTATTGCAAAATATTAACACTAAAGAACCCAAGGATCTATAAAATCTTCCTCATGCATGTTTATATTTGTTAAAACATTCACAAATCTATTGTGAAATAACCAAACCAGATTTAAGAGTATTATAACCTCCATTTCCAAGCATGTAAAGGTCATAAAACCATGTCTAAAAAATATTAAGTCTCTCCAAAAAATTTCAAAGGTATTTTATGATAAATAAGTCTGATTTTAACATAAAAATCATATCAGACAACACTACTACTATTTTAGGAATATGCAATCTTTATTTCTAGTTACACTAATGCAAGGCATCACTACAAGGGCCAGGCTAGGTATGTCTCAATAATTTTTTTGGTTTTCTAGCTCCCTTAGGGTGTTTCAATATTCATTAAGTGGTTTTTTTATCTCTCAAAAGTGCACCCTATAGAGAGATGGTTGCAGGTTTTCTAAGCTTGCACAATTGATCTCTCTCTTTTGTAGATAAAATGGAAACACCTCAGGTCTGTGGGTATACCTATTTTGAGGTGAGTCTCTGGTATCAAGGTTGGTTCCTTATCGGTGTATCCTAAACTAATTTATGGGAGTTTGAGGGTATAAGATGACTGTAAAATAATTAAAACTAAGGTGATACACCAAATTTTTATGAGGACTTTGACTGAGTATATGCACAACTGATTTGGGAAGGTTTCTTGATACACGAACCAATAGTTTTTCTGCAGAATGTCTAAGGGAAAAATACTTGATTGTACTAAGGGAGAATCACAACAGTACTAATAAGTTAACATGCACATTAAAATTAAGCAGAAAAGACTGAATTTGCATTAGGGTAAGGTGATTGATCAGGAAATTTACATCCACAAGATTAATATGAACATACACAAGACTACAAAATAACTTGGAAACGCAGAAAATACTTCACACTCAGAGGTCAAAACTAGAAAAATTTTCTTCAGTACTCATATATCCAAAAATTCCTTTAGCAATCCAGAAGTCCCTTGTGCTTTGTAAAGGCACACAATATATAGCAAAAATAAAGTTCACCCTCTCCCTAAAAATAGCCTAAGGCTTGTACTCACCCCATACATCTTATGTTTATCCTTTATTTAATAATACATAAAGGAATAAAAATAGAGCATGCAATTACAAATAGAAATTATTAGCCTTACTTACACTATAGTCAAACTGAAGTTGACTGTTCTATTTTTAAGAAAAGAAGGATGAACAATTTGCTAAAAAATAAGGTTGCGTGGCAGGAAAGTCTCTTTCCATGAACATGCAAATTTTTCATCTGCTCTATTGTGTCCTGTTGTGAAGGCATACAAAATACAACTCTCTGTGGGTGAGCAAAATAATTACAAAACTTGGTAATATTTGCAAAAATAATTCCTCCTGTGGGGATCACCTGTGGTTGAACATGTTCTGATATTGACATCTCCTTTCGCCATGGCATAGACATCATAATACATTCAACCACCCTTTGATTATTTCGGCCTTATATATTATAATATTCACCTTCTGGTGATCATGACATATGATTTAGTTGCCCCTTTAAAATTATTCAAAACATGCTCTTGGGTTAAGACTTTGAAAAATCATTTGCAATGAGTAATTCGATGGACATGTGGGATGTCCCCTTCCATGTTGACTCACCCCTTGGTGGCTTGGGTAGTGACATCAACTCTAATAAGGTTAATTATAACTCTGGTGGTTTATTTTGAAATTTCGTTACTTTTTCTCTGTCATTGATCTTTGTGCCCTGTCTGATCACAGACCGTCAATTTTTGTACTGTGATTAGGGCTTTGGTTGGCATTTATTAAGGGAAATGGCATCCTGAATGTAGTTAGCGTTGATTTCTGTGATGATCTATGGATGTTGATTATGTGTCCTTGGGATTTTTAAACCGTCAATCTCTAAATATGGTTGAGTTTGGGTTAACCCACTTCTTGGGTTCAGGCAATAATGGGAACTTGACCCTAAAGCATATTCACCTAGAATTTGGCTGTATGGGTGCAGCCCTGGTGAATTTTCCCTCGACGCCATTATTCTGTTCTAGTTAGAGCTCGGCTTTCACTATAATTTGGAGCTCCTTCTCTGCAAAATATTCTTTGTCATTTTGGTTTCGTGGTTTCTACATAGTTTTTAAAGTGTGGTGGTTGAAGTGTGAGCCGCCATTATTGTTTCTTTAAGCTTAGCTCTTCCCTTTTATCCTCTGTACCATTCTTTCTTCTGTATCTTATTAAAATTTGGGGTTTATTTTTTTGTCCACCATAGTCATTTATCAGTGACATAATGTTTCTTGCATGCATACACTTCTGTTCTATTTCCTCCTTCAATTGTATCACTGAATTTTTTCGAAATATTTGTGGGTTATGTGATTTTTTTCTCCTGATTGACTTCTGAGTTTGAAAACTTCATGTGGGTTTGTGGACCTCTTGCTTCATCATCTGGTTACTTGAAATTTCTAACCATTTTATTGTCTATGGTGAGTGTATTCTTTGGCCCAATCTGCATCATGAATTATAGATCTGTACTTTCTGATTTCTGGGTATCTGTAGATATGTGACCTTACAAGAAATTTTTCAACTCTGTGTGGAAAATACCTGTGAAACTTGAAGTATTGGTTTCATTATGTACTATAATTGTATTTCCCCAGCTTTTTTGTATCTGTCATGTTCGGCCATTGCTAAGATGAACTTTGAAAAGACTTTATGACCATGTGTTTGTTGTTATGAAAATTTTATTTACTTTTTACCTTCCCTTGTTTTACTATGGTGAACATAGAGTATTTTATTCTTTCTAAATATTCATACTTTGGCCTCTTCTCTGTATGAGTTCTTTGTGCTTTAACTTTTGGACAACTGTAACCTCATCACTTCTTGAGAAGATCATAGAAGATGGTTATGATTTTCTACAAATATAGTTTTGTACATTACTTCAGGTCCATTCTGAAATATTTGGCTCATTTTGTATTCTGGAGAATCAATCTATTACAATTCATTGTCTCAAGATCAACTTGATTTTTCCGAAATTCTAAAGTACTTTTTGAGAATACTTGCTTCAAACTTTCAACATGTCTTCACTTGAACATTGAAAATCTCCATGAGATGAGTGTTTGAAATGCCATTGTTTTATAAAAATCACATCTATTAAATGCTTGACTGTAACAATATTCTTCATTTTTTTTTGAAAATAATGTATATTGTTTTCTGTACTTATGCATAACATATTATTTATGGAACTCTGTTTACAACTCCTGTATGTTTCAACAATTCAAGTTTTGGCAAAATGTAGTTTCATTTTCTTTTGTGTTTCAATGTTGTACTTGAGCTTCACCTGTAGTTGTAATTGTATTTGATCAATTGACTTATATTTCTGTAACTGCAAATCATGCATTCAATTTGGTTTCTGAAGCTATTATCATATTTTGTAGTCTTATTTGTATCTCAGCATTGTATAATAATTTGATGAACAACTTACTTCTTCTAATTTGAAACTTATCATTTCCTGTAGCAATTAACTATTAAATTTTTACCCTTTCCCATAGCAACTAAACTCTACCCGTAGCAACTTGTTTTTAAATTTATCTTTTCCCGTAGCAACTAAAATTTTCCTGTAGCAACTAAACTTTTCCTGTAGCAACTAGCTTTGCCTCTAGCAACTGACCTTGAATTTATTCTTTGCCCATAGAAACTAGTTTTTGCCTGTGCCCGTAGCAACCTATACCTGCACACTTATGAAAACACTTAGAAAATAATTAGGCTTTTTAGCCTCTCTTATGTCCATGTTTTTCTCCTTATTTTCTCCTTTTTCTTTCTTCTCACTGAGTGAATAAAGCATACATGCAGTATTTTTCTTCAAGTAGAATACATATCTTGTTAGGAGAAGATTCATATGCACGAAGTAGGATAGTGTAGGAATATGAATTGATCCCTGAGCTTGTGACTGAAAGTTTACTTTTCTTCCTTTTCAGGTACAATGGCTTCTATAATGAAGATGAAGAAAAAACAAAAGATGGAGATGAAGATTCTTCAATCGAAGAACAGAAACCCCAAGGAAATTATGGGTTCACTCATACTCCTTTGCTTTCTCTTTCATGCATGTGTACCTTTCTTTTCAGTAGTTGTACTTTACTTTTCAGTTACATCCCATGGCTTGTGTGGGAAATATTTGACTCTCCTTGTGAATAAAACATTGGATTCTGAAAATGATTTGTGTATTTTCCTGTGCATTCTAGATTTTCTGTATGGATTGTATAATGGACTAAAAAACTCAGTAACATGATTGAATGTTTTAATTATGAAGGAAAGAACATTGATAGGAACTTGTAACATTTAGTAATGAACTCTGATTTTCTGTAATCTGTATTTTTGTTTGCTGGTTCAAAACTCGACACTTTTCCTAATTTATAATTTGTCATCTTCATCAAGACAACATAGTTGTCTTTCAGGACTTTGTGTTCTTTTGCTAAAGATGACCTCAAATTGTAGACTATGTGATCTATTATGTGTTGAGACAACACACCTAAATTTTAATTTCACTAAATCCTTAATTAATTCAGCAATAACTAGTAACATCGAAAATTCCTTAGCTTAGGTATACTTCACCCAATAATTTTCATTGTAACGATGAATTTTTGAGCTGCCCATTTTTACACAAGTGCAAAAATTGTCAACATTTTTGGTGATCCTGCGGGGAAACTACCTACTAGCTTAAAGACTAGTTCCTTTCTCTTGTCAATTAGGCATGGAGTCTAAGCATGTAACCAAAATTTGCCTTTTCCCAAAGGTTCGACCCTTCCAAAACAACTAAAGTTGAGAAAGGATCTGGTAAATAGATCATGTGCATAAATGCACTTATTGAATTGAAAAACATTGCAATGTGCAGAAACTGCACTTATTGAAAGGAAATCCTACTCTAACAATCATTGTAAGATTTCAATAACAGTGTTTGAGAAACATATCGTTCACATGATTGGGAATTTCCTCTCCATTTAGCTTCGAAAGTTGGAAAGCATAATGTTCTTTGCAAGCTGCAATCATGCAAGGACCACTCTAGAGTGTATCAAAATTTGAGTGTCTTCCTGGCTTTACAGAATCAACATCCTACTTTAACACAATATTTCCTTCATTAAAGACTCTAAATTTGACTTTCTTGTCAAAAGTATTCTTCATTTATTTCTGATTTTTCTCCATATTCAAATGGGCTTTATCTCTTAGCTCTTTTAATTCCATTAACTTTGCATAACGAACCTGTAATGGTTCATTCTCAAGAATCTCCATTTGATGTATAAAATCTAATGCAGTTAACTTAAATAAAGTAGGAATTCTCCCTTCTTTCCCGTACACAATTTTGTATGGTGAATTTCCAACTGATCTTTTAGGAGTCACTCTGTCAGCCCAAAGTGTTGAATTCAACATCAGATGCCAAGCTCTTCGATTATCCTTGAGTGTTCTTCTAATGATCCTTAACAGATTCTTGTTAGTACTCTTAGCTAAGCCATTACCTTGTGGGTAATAATTACATGAAGAACTTAAATATATTCCATGTTTAATATCCCAATCTGTTATCTTTGCACCAAGGAATGCTAAAGCATTATCTGATATGATAGTTGCTGGAACACCATATCTGTAGACTATTCCTTCATAAAAGGATAGTATCAAAGCTTCATTAACATCCTTCAAGGCTATTGCTTTAGTCCATTGTGTAAAATAATCTGTAGTAGTTAAGATCCGCTTGTGTCCCTGTGATGATGATGGATTTATCATGCCAATAAAGTCAAGACCCCACTGCATAAAAGGTTGATGAGCTGAAATAGGTTGTAAGGGAAGTGAAGCTAGACATTCTTTTCCAACAAAGAAAGCACATTTTTTACACTTTCTAATCCATTCAAAACAGTCCTTAAATATGCTAGGCCAATAGTAACCAACTTTCATAATTTTTAAGGTCGTATTACGTGCTAAGAAGTGACCTCCTATACATCCTTCATGGAATTCTGACAGTATTTTCTAAACTTTATCATAATCAACACACCGCAGCAAGATTCCATTTATGTCTTTTTTTAATAACACATTATCAATGAAGATATAAGGTATAGCTTATAATCTGAAATACCTTCATTTATTTTTTTTCCATACCTTTTGGATAGGTTCCCTGCTATAAATAATTAACCAAATCAGTCATCCATCTTGATTCCTGAATCTCATTAGTGAGTTCAGGTTGTTGATTGTCTGGCTAAACCACAATTTCTGATTGTTGATACGCAATTTCAGCATGCTGTTTTGAATCATCTGGTTTTACAACTTGTTGTTTTTCCATATCAGTAATTAGATGCTCACATAAACCTTTCCCTCGAACTGTCTTAGCAACCCAAATATCAATATCATATTCCATGAACTTTTTTATCCAGTTTTCTCTTTTCTCATTCAATTCCTTATTTAGTAAGAACACTTTTACACTTGGATGAGAAACAAGAACATGGATTTTATTGTTCAAAATCATATACTTGAAATTATTTACTACTTTGACTACTAAAAGCACTTGCTTTTCAAGGAATGTGTACCTTGTTTCATAATCATACAAGCTATGTCCAAAGAAAGCAATAGGCTACTCAATATTTTCATCATTGACCTGGGTTAATATAGTTCAAATTGTTTCAGCTCCTGCAAGTGCATATATTGTGGAATCTTTATTGAAATTTGGATTTGCAAGAGTAGGATCCTGAGAGCTAGCTGTTTTGGTTATATTAAATACTTCTCTTCCTTTGACGGTCAAAGAGAAAGTTTTATCTTTCTTTAGCATAACTGTGAGTGGTTTAACCAATGCTGTAAAATATGGAACAAATCTTCTAACAAATTTTATTTTTCCAAGAAAACTCTGTAATGCCTTCTTATGATGAGACAATGATAGTTGTTATATGGCTTCAATCCTGAAAGGATCAATTACTAAACCCTATTTAGAAACAACATGAACAAGTAATTTACCTTGATGTACTGAAAAGATAGACTTCAGTGGATTCAAGGATATTCCAAATTGCCTTCACAACTGAAAAGTCTACCTTAATGCTTTAGATGTTTTGTAGAATCTTTTGAAAATATAGTAACATCATCTAAATAAATCAAGATGCATTTATTTAATAAGCTGTGAAAATCCTTGTCCATTGCACGTTGAAAAATTGCACCAGCATTTGAAAGACCGAAAGGCATCCTTTTGTAAGCATAAGTACCCCACTTGGTGGTAAAAGTTGTTTTGTATCTATATTTTTCTCGAACTAAAATCTGATTATATCCACTGTAACCATCTAAAAGAGATAATCTATCTGATCTTGAGACTATTCTTAAAATCTGATCCATATTCAGGAGTGGGTGATGATATTTTAATGAAGCCTTATTAAGATATCTGAAATCTACACATAGTCTGATTTCACTGTTCTTCTTCCTAATAGGAACAAGATTGGATACCCAACTTGAATGCTTAACTGGAAAGATAATACATGATTCAATCAATTTAGATAATTCTTTCCTCATTAGAGGTTCTATTTTGGGATTTACAGGCCTCTTTTTCTACCTAACAGGTTTAGAATTTGGCTACAACTCAATTATATGTTGTGCTTGAATGGGATCAAATCGTTTCATATCTTGGTATTTGCAGGAAAAAAACATCCTTAAACTCTTTGAAAAGATTAATAAATGTCTTTTATTTTTAGCTAAGGAACATACCTTTCCAAGAAATAACTTTTTCCCTTCATCAACCAAGATCTCTTCGTAATTGTCAGCGTGAGTTGACATTCTAGTCTTGACCTTTCTTAACTGATCATCAATGCTAAAGATATCTTCTAATGTGACTAGACCATGAGGTAGTTTATTTGTCTTCAACTGAACAACTTGTTCACCATATAAGTGTTGTAATTTATCCTGATTAAATGCAAAAAACTCAGCTTCTTGCTGCAAAAACTTGTAGATTTGATCATCACTTTAAAATACTTACCAATTTGAAACATTATAAGGTACTATGGGCCTAATAATTAAATTTATATGAGGCTATATTTGTATATTTTCAATCTGCTCCATCACCTCAAAACTAGCCCCAACTATTGCAAGTTTTTCTACATGTTTGTTTTTAGCTCTAGGAATAGACTAAATGTTAATAGCATCGAAATCTTCCATTAAGTATGAAACTCTATGTCTGTAAGACTTCATTAATGGATTCTTACAGAAATTGAAATTTTTTACTTGATTAATAACCAACTCAGAGTCACCAAAAATATAGAAAATGTTGATACCTTTCTTTCTGGCCCAAAGTAAGCCATGAATTAAAGCTTCGTATTCAGCTACGTTACAAGTACATGAAAATTGGAGATTCAAAGATGATAAATACCTTTCATTTATTGGGGAAGTGAGAATCAAACCTGCTCCGTGTCCCTTCTTGTTCTTAGCTCCATCAAAATGAAGCTTCCAAATCCCTTCTATTGAATCTTCTGTTTTGGACAGAAAGGGAACTAGTGTATTCTCTTCATGCATACAATATACACCAAATCGGTGTTATTAAACTTCCTTAAAAGGATCATGACCATGTTCTTCCACTGTCTTTTCATCCATAAACATGTTAGAAACAAAATCTAATGCTGAAACATGAGCTACCACATCAAAATCAGACTGATCTAAGGTTGAATAATTAGCCACTACCCTTAAAGAGTGAGGCTCAATGTGAAATCTAGCCAATGGCTCTGAATTGATGGTAAATTTAGTACCATAATGAGTAGTGAAAAATAAGGACCAATCTGAAGAGAGATAACCTCCTATTTTTGCTGTGAAATCTCTAGATAAGCATAAAGCAAAGTATGGAGGTAAGTCTATAATAGTAACATCTTGCATAATAGAAACATTTGGGTAAGCATGTAACGTCACTTATAAATGTTTTACTATACCAACTGTATTAGTTGCAGTTCCATCAAGCTTTAATACGATCCTTTATGTAGGCTCATAATGGAAACCCAATTATTCTACAATCACTTTTGGCATAATTGTGCTGCTTGCACCACTGTCCACCAAGTAATTATGAACTAAATGTCCATCGATAATCAGTGATAAATAACATGGTGGTGGTTTCTTGATGTCATGAGAATTCAAAAATTTATGACCATCCACTTAACTTCTTTAATGCGGTCTTTCTCAAACGTTTCAAGGACCATATTTGTCCTTTGAACCTCCTTTTCTACTGTATTCAAAGAAATTTGTAGCTTATCTAGTTCATGAGAAAGTAAATCTTGTTGTCCAGGAATACTTATAGCGTCCCACACTGAGATGTTAACATTATGCTTTGTCATTACATCAAAAATGTTAAAATAAGCAACTATTTTAGAGACAGAATCCACTGTCTTAGAGTAGGACTTAGTGAAAATTGATTCTACTTCAGCTACCTTAGATATGTGAGGTATAAACAGTCTTCTTAGATCAGGCTGTAGTTTTCTTTGATGGCCTTTATCAACTAGAACATTTTCTGGTTTTTGAGGAACAACAGGGTTTCTAGTTGACTTTGGATCTGTAGATGTTGTCTTATCAGTTAAAATAGGTAGGATATGCCTATTTTGCTGCTTTTGACTTTCAACAGCCTTTCCTTGAGCCCTAGTGGTGACTGTAATGAAATCCTCTTCATTAAAACTAAATAAATTTTATTCAAGTGCTTTCTGAACATGAGTTTCTTGCTGCCCACCCTCCATTTGAGGCATGAGTAATGTCTTAGATTGAGGTTGTGCAATAAGATTTAGATTCAGATAATCATTTGGGAAAGTTACAGTTAAATGAGTTTGATTGCAAGGTTGAAACCACTCTTTTGTAGCCATATTAACTAGGACTAAAGCATTAGATGAACTAGGAGCCTTTGGGTCAAACTACCTTTGCTGGTAAGGTTTCCTATAGTTTTGATTTTGTTGATAGGGCTACCTATTTTGTTGATTTTGTTAATAAGGCTGATAAGGAGCCTGATAGCGTCTATTAGGTAATGCAATCTTGTTCTCAATCGAAGTCAATTTATTTCCCATTGTTTGTAAATATTTTAACACATCATTTAATGGGGCTACAATAGTAGGCTCTATGATTGTAATAGGCTAAGGAATATGTGCTAAATATACCAAAAATGGCATTGATGGCCTTGGTGCTAATTTTCTAGCTTGAATAAGACTATTTTCTGCTCAGATATCAATATCATAGGTTGTTGGGAGTGTCTCTCCACCCATTGACTGAATCATAGTTGAGATATCACTATTTAATGCCCAAAGATAATAAAGGAAAGCATGATCACCTTGATGCTTGCCACTTGCTAGAATTCTCTCCCAAGTTCTAAAAAAATGGATATTGAAATAGACATAAATTAATTGGGATCTCTTTTAATAGTACGCAACTGTTCAATGAGAGACAAATGGTTTGAGTTATCTTGGAACTGTTTCAGAAATTTTTCACCTAAGTCATCCCAAGTCCTTATGCTTCCAATTTCTAGATTGCTATACCATTACAAAGCCTTCTTTTTAAAAGATGCAGCTAAAAGTCTTAAAGCTACATCTTCATGAGTGATATTATGAATTACACATAGGGCTGCAACATCTTTGATATGTTCAGCTGATGTAACATGATTTTCACCCATGAATGATGGAAAAAATTTCATGGCAGCATTAGGAATGTCATGGTAAACTGGGATTACTAATGGACTACCATTAGTAAAGGTCACAAAATTCCTTGGTGGTTGGATAGCCATTTGAAAAACTAGGATGTTAATTGAGAAATTGATACATGGTGAAGGAATATTAGGAGGATTACCAAAACAAAGTCTATTATTAGGTAAAGCATTACCAACTCTTCTCCTTCTAGCAGAATTACAAGGTAAAGAAAGAAACTCAAAATGAATTCCTCTTACCATTGATCTTGTAGTCACTTTAGGTATGGAACATGCTGTAATACTAGTCTGAAATTAGCTCTGCGGAGTAGCCAAAAGATCCTAGAATCTTTAGAATAAATTTTTGCAACCTTCTCCAAAAAGTAACTTTTAATTTGTTATAACCTACTATAGATATTGTAATTCACATGCAGATCTGATCTGTCCTCCCACCGGGCATGCCAAAAACTATTATCTTACACTGAAGGTCATATGGTGGCTAGTGATTTGGTGCTTGAAGTGGAACACCTTTATAAAATGAAAATTTAACTTCTTTAATGTTGGTGATATCTATGGTGTCCCACCGGGCATGCCAAAAACTGTTATCTCTCAAAAGTGCACCCAATAGAGAGATGGCTACAGGTTTTCTAAGCTTGCACAATTGATCTCTCTCTTTTGAAAATACAATGGAAACACCTCAGGTCTGTGGGTGTACCTATTTTGAGGTAAGTCTCTGGTATCAAGGCCGGTTCCTTATTGGTGTATCCTAAACTAATTTCTAAGAGTTTGAGGGTAGAAAATAACTGTAAAATAATTAAAACTAAGGTGATACACCAAATTTGTATGAGGACTTTGACTAAGTATATGCACAACTAATTTGGGAAGGCTTATTGATGGACAAACCAATAGTTTTTCTACAGAATGTCTAAGGGAAAAACACTTGATTGTATTGAGGGAGAATAACAACAGTACTAATAAGTTAACATGCACATTAAAATTAAGCAGAAAAGACTGAATTTGCAGCATGGTAAGGTGATTGACAAGGGAATTTACATTCACAAGATTAATATGAACATACACAAGACTACAAAATAACTTGGAAATGAAGAAAAGACTTCACACTCAGAGGTCAAAACTGGCAAAATTTGCTTCAGTACTCATATATCCAAAAAGTCCTCTAGCATTCTAGAAGTCCCTTGTGCTTTGCAAAGGCACACAATATATAGAAAAAATAAAGTTCACCCTCTCCCTAAAAATACCCTAAGGCTTGTACTCACCTATGCATCCTATTTTTATCCTTTATTTAATAGTAGATAAAGGAATAAAAATAGAGCATGCAATTACAAATAGGCATTATTATCCTTACTTACACTATAGTCAAACTAAAGTTGACTGTTCTATTTTTAAGAAAAGAAGGATGAATAATTTGTTAAAAATAAGGTTGTTTGCTAGGCAAGTCTCTTTCCATGAACATGCAACTTTGTCATCTTCTATATGTTGTCCTATTGTGAAGGCATACAAAATACAACTATCTAAGGGTGAGCCAAATAATTACAAAACTTTGTAATATTTGCAAAAATAATTCCTCCTGTGGGGACCACCTGTGGTTGAACATGTTCTGATATTGACATCTCCTTTGGCCATGGCATAGACATCATAATACATTCAACCACCCTTTTATCATGTCTGCCTTATATATTATAATATTCACCTTTTGGCGATCATGACATATGATTTAGTCACCCCTTTAAAATTATTCTAAACATGCACTTGGGTTAAGACTTTGAAAAAACATTTATGATGAGTAACTCAGTGGACACGTGGGATGTCCCCTTCCATGTTGACTCACCCCTTGGTGGCTTGGGTAGTGAAATCAACTCTAATCAGGTTAATTATAACTCTGGTGGTTTATTTTGAAATTTTGTTACTTTTTCTCTGTCATTGATCTTTGTACCCTATCTGATCGCAGACCGTCGATTTTTGTACTGTGATTAGGGCTTTGGTTGGCATTTATTGTAGGCAGTGGCATCTTTACTATAGTTAGCATTGATTTATGTGATGATTTGTGGACGTTGATCCTGTGTCCTTGGGATTTTTAAACTGTCAATCTCTCATTGTCGTTGAGTTTGGATTAACCCACTTCTTGGGTTTAGGCAGTAAATGGAACTTGACCCTAAAGCATATTCATTTGGATTTTTGTTGTAATGGTGAACCCCTGGTGAATTTTTCCCTCAACACCATTATTACATTCTGGTTCGAGCTCAGCTTTCACTGTAATTTGGAGCTCCTTCTCTACAAAAGATTCTATGTCATTTCAGTTTCGTGGTTTCTGCGCAGTTTTCAAAGTGTTGTGGTTGAAGTGTAGGCCACCATTATTTTTTCTTTAACCTCGGCTCTTCCTTTTTATCCTATTTACCATTCTTTCTTCTGTATATTATTAGAATTTGAGGTTTATTTTTTTGGCCGCCATAATAGTTTATAGGTGAGATAATTTTTCTTGCATGCGTACACTTATGTTTTCTTTCCTCCTTCAATTGTATCACTCAAATTTTTGGAAATATTTGTGGGTTCTGTGATTTGTTTCTTTTGATTGACTTATGAGTTTGAAAACTTCATGTGGGCCTGTGGACCTCTTGTTTCACCATCTAGTTGCTTGAAATTTCTTACCATTTGATTATCTACGATGAGTGTATTCTTCGGCCCAATATACATCATGAATTATGGATCTATAATTTCTAAGTTCTGGGTATCTGTAAATATGTTACCATTTGAGAAATTTTTCAGCTCTGTGTGAAAAATACATGTGAAACTTAAAGTACTGGTTTCATTATGTACTATAATTGTATTTCCCCATTTTTTCTATATTTTTCATGATCGGCCATTATTAAGATGAACTTAGAAAAGACTTTGTGACCATGTGTTTTCTATTATGAAACTTTGATTTACTTTGTACCTTCCCTTGTTTTACTATGGTTAACATATAGTATTTTCTCCTTTCTAAATATTCATACTTTGGCCTCTTCTCTGTATGAGTTCTTTGTGCTTTAACTTCTGGACAACTGTTACCTTTTCACTTGTTGAGAATATTGTAGAGGATGGTTATGATTTTCTACAAATATAGTTCTGTACATTACTTCAGGTCCATTCTAAAATATTTGGCTCATTTTGTATTCTGTAGAAATCCATCTGTTACAATTCATTCTCTTAAGATCAACTTGATTTGTCCAAAATTCTAAAGTACTTTTTGAGAATAATTGCTTCAAAATTTCAACATTGCCATCACTTGAACATTGAAAATCTCCATGAGATGAGTGTTTGAAATGCTATTTTTTTCTAAAAATCACATCTATTAAATTCTTGACTATAACAATATTCTTAATTTTTTTGAAAATAATGTATATTGTTTTCTGAACCTATGCATAACATATTATTTCTGGAACTCTGTTTACAACTTCGGCATGTTTGGAGAATTAAAGTTTTGTCAAAATGTAGTTCTTGAAAGGAACGATAAGAATATTATTCCAAGCCACGATCTCAGATGATAATAGCACACCATATTAGATTTGCAAAGTAGAAGAGCTAAAATACCATATATGGAAATCCATCATAATCCATAATGCTCAATAAATTACAATAGAATGACTTAAATTATTCAATAAGAAATATGTACATATAGAAGGAGGGAAGTTTAACTACTACCTAAATCAATGGTGAAGAACTCCCACTAACTGATACTGGTAGTTAAGTTAACTCTAAAAAGACTAGTAAGCTAACTCAACATAACTGAGAAGCTAACTCCACACAACTAGTACACCTAAGCAAGCTAACCCAATAAGTGTAGGGCTAACACAAGTCTAAGAATTATCCTAATAAATAAATAAAAGGATAACTAATAATGTACACTAACACCCTCCCATAAGCATAGCTTAGCTGGGTGGAAAAGAAGGTGGGTTCTGGCAACAAGGCCTGATGATGTACCCACGTACAAAAACTGGGAAAAATGGATAGCGCAAGGTACCCAAAACCAGTAATAACAAAGTAGAGAGAAAAATCCTACTGCAAGATATCCTCAGAAGCTTGATTCCAAAAACTTGTACAATGCTGAAGAAGTGTGGTGCACACTATATTCTGAATCCATTGCTTGATCATATAACTCAAAAACAACTGACACTAGGCTTCACCAGAATAGCTCCATGCAAGGAGACTGTCAATGGAGTGATGTCGAAAAGTTAAAAACAAACACCAAACATAATTTGATCAATTGCTACAAATAGGTGTGCCACAATCCAAGAAAAAGCAAGGCAACAAGGTAAGGACACGAGATCTAAATAAATAGGAGTGCCATGATCCAAGAAAAATCCAAGGTTATAAGGCAAGGGCATGAAACCCGAAGAAGCAATATCAACACCACACCCTCCCATAGTGCAGAATGGGTAGAGTGACACCACATATCTGTATGATTTTTTCAAAATCAACTACTCAAACACTGATAAACTAACACTGGGCTCCTCCTGAATAGCTCCCCAACAAGAGAGACTGTCAACATGCCAAAAAAGTGTTGAAAATACAGATCCAAAATATCTTAACAAACAAGAGAGATATAAATTTATACACCGATAGATACAAGAATGCAATACCCAAAATTTTAGGACATCAGACTCAACCAAAAATGCATCCACAAGTGATCACAACACCCTCCCAAATTTGACACTTTATAACTGAGTGTATGTAAATATTACAATCAGTAACAGTACCTTTTACATTTGAAATATGTGTATAAAAATGTCACCAATGCATATATCTTGAAAAAAAACACAATTTCAAAAAAAATCACCTTAATCCGAGCTACGGATCAAAAGTTATGATCTATACAAGGTTTTGCTATTAAAATAATATTTTAATGCTTATCTTTTTAAACGGTACACGTGACACCCAAATGTCCAAAGGGTAAGATAGTGCATTCACACGATACATACTTATGACCAAAGAATAAAAGCCTGTGCCCAAAACCTAAAATGTCCAGAGGGTAAATCATTACGTCTAGAGGGTACATGCTTATATCCAATGGATAAAAGAATGCACCCAGAGGGTATAGATCTACGTCCAGTGGATAAAAGACTACATCTAAAACCAAAATACCCAGAGGGTAAAAGAATACATCTGGAAGGTACATGCTTATATCCAATGGATAAAAGAATGCACCCATAGGGTACAGATCTATATCCACTGGATAAAATACTGCATCCAAAACTGAAATACCCGAAGGGTAAAAAAATGCATCCGGAAGGTACACGTTTATATCCAATAGATAAAAGAATGCACCCAGATTTGACTGTCTCAAAACATGGTCAAGTTTACGGTCGATTCTATGGTTTTGGCACCTTCCAAATCCAATTCCGCACTCTGTTCTACATAAAAATGCATGCTAGAAAAAATTTCTAACAAATTCCATATACATGAAAAAAATAAACCCTTACTTGCAAAGAAAAACTTACTGGATGTCTATATCATCTATTGCTCTGATACCATGAAAGGAACGATAACCAGATCGTGCCAAGCCAAGGACATAGATGCTAATCAAACATCATGATCAATAAGATGAAAGAAATTCACCAGAATAACTTTACATAAACCTTTGCAAACAAATGAGCAACAATATCATATATTATTATACAACTCAATGCAATACATTGAGAATGGGCCTTGCTTAAATAGGCAAGGAATAACAATCTAAGAACTACTCAAGGTCGTAGATCAAGCCATAAATCAAGGAAATAACTAGTCATCAAAGAACTAGTCAAGACCATAGATTTAGGAGAGAACTAGACATCAAGGATCTAGTCAATACCATAGATCAAGGAAAGAACTATACCTAACAACTAGATAATATCTCCTAATATCTAAATAAGATAAAAGAAATATCTACACACATAAGTGGGTGAGGATAAATACAATAAAAGTAAATAGAGTACCTAGGTGAACATGAGCTAAGGTAAATATACCTACTCTAACATGGACACTCATTTCTTAGAGGCACAAATGCAGGAATCCGTGTGAGGTCACTCATTTCTCAAAAGTGTTTCCTCAAGGGTGAAAAGGATTGCTTGTCAAATCCAATTGTACAGAGCCACAAAAAATGATTAAAATGGGGATTTCTCACATGATAGAATAAAAATAATGATTAGAAGGACTATCGAAAAGTTGGGGCATGGCATCCTAGTCATTAGTCAAGAGTCTGACAAACATGATCAGTTCATGATTTGTCCACCTGGCAACTATAGGTGTAAATTTGTTAAACGTCACTTTATGAGACAAATTGGTAACAAGACAAGGTTCCTCGAATATTCTTATTTTTTGGGGGGTAAATTTGGGATGAGTGAAAAAGTGAAATGTTTAATGCAATGAGAATACTCTTGCAAAAGGTTAGGGGTTAAATTTTTATGAGAAATTTGAGAAATCCCATCTTCCTGAGAGACCAATCTAAGAAAACTATTAATTTCTTGTGTCTAAGATTTCAATCACGTCAATTTGGCTGTGAGTGTACAACCATTAACAAGCTTTGAGACTGTTCAAAGAAACTATCCCCTGCTGATGAATCTAATCAAATTTGAATTAATCTATGTCAATCTTGGGAAAAATTGTGTCTGCTTTATTTCAGAATGTCTGCAAGTAGTTTTTCATATTCCTATTGCAATCTTTTGTTAAAGTCCCTTCGAATCACACAGGATCTCACCCTTGTGATATTTTAGTGGAATTTTCAATTTCATTACGAGAAGAGCCTTCATCCAGTAATCAGATAAACAATTTAAAATCACTTTAACGTCATTTTTTTATAAATATTGTCTGTAAGCCTTTGAGTGTATCTTAGGCATAAGGAACTAGGGATCTCTTAATGTTTAATTGACTCTTTTCCTCAAGCATTCATGTTAAATTCTTGGATATTGTTTGAAACCATGTAAATTTGGGTCTCCATTGATGCACACCTTCTTGTTAAAGGAATATTTTAGCTATTCTGAAGCATTATGTCATTTAGTTTTCCAAATGTTGTTAAGGTTCTCAAAGATCTAGTATAATCAATTTTATCCTGCTTAATATCCCACCAAACTTATTCAAAATAATGAATCCTACCTGAAATACCCCTTGTTTCCACGTGTTTCCTTGGCACAACTGCAAAGGTAAGGTACAGAGACAAGTTTCTAAACAAGCGTGGGCCTTCCACGTGCCCTGGGCCAAAGAAAAATGCCTTTTGGCCTTTGAAAAGTCTCAAGTTAAAAGGATACAGTGGAAGCATCCACATGTTTCCCTGGTGCAACTTTGAGGTGGTTCCTAAAAGTGAAGACCCTAAACAAGCACGGGTTCACCACGTGTCTCAGTACAGAAGAGTTGTTAAAAACCTTTAAGGACCAGCAGAAGATGTCATGTGTCTAGGTCTGAGATAGTTTTCCTTGGTTGCTGAAAATTCCAAGCAAGGGAAGAGTGAGCGAAAACTTCCATGTTTCTTCATGATGCTCCTTCAAAAATAAAATTTAGGGGCATGTCCCTAAACAGGCACAGGCCCTCCATGTGTCCCAAGCCTTTAGAAAGTTGCTCGAAAATCTTAACTATAAAGAGGAGTCGACGGAAGCCTCCACATGTCCCAGGCCTTTAGAAAGTTTCTTGAAAATTTTAAGTATAGAGAAGAGTCGGCGGAAGCCTCCACGTGTCTCCCTCTCACAACTTTGAGATGGTGCCCGAAAGCGGAGACCCTAAAAAAATGTGGGCTTACCCTATGTCTCCTTAGTGCAACTACTAAGGTAAGACCCAGAGGTAGATCCTCAAATGAGTGCTGGCCCTCCATGTGTCCATGGTCTGATGAAGTAGCACTAGCCATATGGAAAAATGTTTAAGTCTAGGTAGGGCCAGCAGAAACCTTCACATGTCTCCATGGCGCAACTCCAAAGGTCAAACCAAGAGGCAAATTTTTAGATGAGTGCAGGCCCTCCACATGGAAAATAATTGAGTTGAAGTGGGACTCAGAGTTTCAAAGTGCCCCATCGAACTGCATCCAATCAGAAAGAACCACGTTTCCACAGATGCTAAGATATAAATTGACGGGAAAAACACACCCGTCAATTTGTAAAATGCAGGGAAAACACCATTTACACCTGGAAATGAATTTTTCTTTAAGGAAAAAGAATTTAGAAGTGACATAAGGCCAAAATTTTATCCACCAAGCTGCATCTAATCAGAAAGGACCACGTTTCCATATATATTGGAACGAAAATTGAAAGGGAGAACAAAATGTGACTGTGGAGAAACGGAAGGAAGGGAAAAAACCTGAATTTATGCCCAAGTTACAAATTCTTTCACATGGACAGAGGAATGGAAAACAAATCCTGGCCTTAATGTGATCCTCGACCAAAATAAAGGACTAATCATGGAAACCAAATGAAGGATAGAGCTTTCACACATCAATATGAGGAGATAGAAAAGACAATAGAGTCCACAAACTAAAGAATTTCAAGGACAAACGGGGTGAGATCAAATTAAGCACAAACATCAGCTCCAACTCGAGGATGGGCACTCCCTTTGAGTGCCACAAGAACAAATATTAGACCAAGTGCCAAAACTAAACCATTGGGCAATGGAGTCAAAGGACAAGCTTGTAGAGAAAAACCATAATAAGTAATTCCCTGAAGGACAAACCAAGAAACAAACAAAACAACTGCTAAGGACCAAGATGAAACAAAATAGGAAAACACGAAAGTAGAAAGAAACCAAAATACACTATATAATGGTGTATAGCTTGATTGTGATAAATCAATCAAGGAAATGTTTTAAATTCCTACCATTAACAGGAAATTCAAGCAACTCCCCATCTAGATCTTTCACAAAGAAGGTATGTTCACCAATTCAAATGTCAATTGAATAAGAGCCCATCCACAATGTATCAAACTTTCCATGCTTTCCCTTATCCTCGTGCTTGCTATCCCACAATAACACAAGATCTCCCACATTGAAAGCTCTATGAGTCACCTTCTTATCAAACAAATTCTTCAATTTCTCTCTGAATTTTACATACATCTGATGGGATGCCCTTATTTCTTCATCTAACACAACAATCTGATTTATGTGAGCATCATAAGTACTAACCTCTTGATCTTCCAGTTGTTGAAGAAGTTGAAATGAAAATAATTACATATGCAGGGGCAGCAGAGCTTGAGTTCCATACACCAACTCAAATGGCATTTTTCCAGTAGTTTTTTAACAGTGATTCGATTAGCCCAAACAACAAACTTCAACTACTCACCCCACTTCCTTTTGTTCAACTCCAAAGTTATTCCAACTATCTTCAACATATTTTTATTGTAGGACTCTACTTGTCCATTTCCTTGAGGATTATAATTATAAGCATATGTCAAATTGATCCCATATTCATGGCACATGGCCACCAAAGGTCTAATTATCCCTGAAGCTCATGGAATTATCACCAAATATTTTGGCAGGCACTCCAAATCTTTAAATAATACAATTTAGAACAAAATCCATGACAATTTGGTGGGTTTCCTTGTTGATGGGGATTACCTCCACCCACTTTGTGAAGTAGTCAGTGGCCACTAGAATCCACTTATGGCCAAGACTTGAAGGATATGAAATTTCACCAATGAAGTCCATTCCTCATTTCCTGAATGTGGATTCAATTGATACATGCTACAAAGGAAGGGATCCTGAAGCTTTTAGTCTTCCAGAAGAGCGTTGGAAAGTTTCACATTTTCTTACCAACAGAGTTGTATCTTTGAAAATATTTGGCCACCAATAACCAGTCCTTAAGATTTTATGTGTTGTGACTCTTCCATAAAAATGCCCCCCATAAATACCTCCATGGATATCAACGATTATTTTAGGGACTTCATCTTCAGTAATGCATCTTAAGATAACTCCCTCAGGTTTCTTCCACACCAACCCAAAATCAGTAATGACATACTTTTTGGAAGCTAACTTAAGTGTTATTTTTTTATTCTTGCTCAAATGTTCAGGGCACTGTAAATTTTTGAGATAAAAAATGATGTCTTTGTACTAGTTAGAGTTTATCAAATTTTCAAGGACATTCATCCTTTCTTCTTCAACTTCATTTACCTGAATTTTCTGCAGATTGCTCTCTGCCATAAGTTTTTCCAGGCCCAAACCTCTAACCAATTTTTTTTTTTGGATGTCCATATCATATTCTTTCAATTTTTTTACCCATCGACATCTTTTGCTTGAAACCTCCATTTCAGATAGGATATCTTTCACCATGGTGTGGGGAACATAAGCGATGACCTTGGAACTCATAATATATGGTCTAAATACTTTTATTACTTTTACCAAAGCAAATCCCTACTTATCCATGATAGTATACTTTAGCTCAGCTCCTTGTAATGCCTTACTAAAAAAGGCAATTGGTCTTTCATTTCCCTCATCATCCTTCTACAACAACACAGGTGCAATAGTACTTTCTGAAGCAAAAGAAAACATTTGGAAAGCCTTCTTAAAATCTAGAGCTACTAAAACAGGGAATTATTTAATGCTTCTTTGATCCCAGCAAAATCTTGAACAATTTCTTCTTCCCATTTGATACTTTGGTCTTTCTTCAACATGCTAGTGATTGGGATAGTTAGTTCAACAAAGTTGGATATAAATCTCCTAATAAAATTAATCTGCCAAAAAAGGGATTGAATTCCCTTCCTAGTTCTTGGAATAGGGACTTTGTGGAGGGCTTCTACCCTCTCAGGATCAATCATGACCCCTTCCTTTGACACAATGTTTCCAATCATCTTTACTTTCTTAACTCCAAAATGGCACTTCTTGGGATTTAGTGAAATACCAAACTCCCTGCATCTTAACATCATTTTTTCTAAGTGTTGCAGGTGGTCACTCCTTTTTCTAGAGAAAAGAGTCACATCATCTAGATATAAAACAATGAAATCATTAATATATCCAGAGAAAGCTACATCCATTGCTCTTTGGAAAGTGGCTCCAACATTCATTAGAAAAAAAGGCATTCTGACATATACATTCATTATGATTCCTTCACAAGTAACTGGTTATATCCAAAAAAACCATTCCGAACTAGTAACCAATTGTAACATATTTTCCATATTTGGTAGAGGGTAGTTATCTTTCATTAATGCTCTATTCAAGTTTATAAAGTCCACAGACAGCCTTACATCTCCGTTCTTCTTCGTAATAGGTACCAAGTTTGCAACCCATGATAAGTACCTTGTGGGTTGTATGATTCCTCCATCCCAAAACTTCTTCAATTCTTCTTACATCTTCAGGGAAAGCAATGGATTGATCGGCCTCTGTTTCTTCCTAAACGGATTGGCAAAAGCTTCTAAGGGAATTTTATGCTAGAAATGATCCTCTCTATATGCTTTCAGTTCAGAATAAGACCGTGCTAAGCAGTCCTGGTATTTCTTCAACAATTGGACATACGATGGCTTTTCTTCCTTGCTCAGATTTCAAACTAACCAGATCTTATGTGGTTTATCCTTTGTGCCCAGGTTGTGCTCTTCAACATCCCTTGAGGCTGACGTGTCTGTTATCAAAGTTTGATTCAAGTGCTACGAAACCTATAAGAATAGTGTTAGTCTTCAACTAAATGATACCTTTGCTGAATAAAGTCTCCTTTCCATCATCCACACAAAAACGTCCTTGATTGTAAAATTCTCATTGGTTCTGAAAAAACCTTTGCACCTGGGCATCGTCTTAGAACACTTGTCAGTGTTTAACATTGTCAGGAACATATGGCCTAATTAATATCTCAATATTATACTCACAATAGGGGGATACAACACAATTTTAAAATATGGACCCCAATATGGCCAATTTGTCTGCTATAGTATTGTATTTTCTATCATGATGTATTATATTGAAGGAGTCAAACATTTCAATGAAATCCAAGAATGTATGCTTATACTGCTTCATTATTTGATTTTGTGTTGCATACAATTTTCCAACCTATTTGACAATTAGCTTTTAATCTCCTTTAACAATGATGTCTCTAACACTATATTTCCAAGAAATTCTTAAACCCAATAACAATGCTTCATATTATGCAATATTGTTAGTACACTCAAAGTTGAGTTTAAAAGAGAAAACAAACTCTTCCTAGCCTGGAGATATCATAACAATACCAACACCATTTCCAAATTTTGATCAATCCCCATCACACAACAAATTCCAAGGAGAACCTACTTGTTTAATAGACTTGCACTACTCAATTTTGTGCTCTATACCATTAGCAAATCCAACAAAGTTATCTGGATCAATTTCAGTGTATAACACTTCATAGGAAGCATTATTGGGATTCTCAATGAGATGTAGCATCTTATTTTCACCATACAACTTTACAAGGATGCCCTTAATAGGTATAGTGGAAAAAGACATATCCATTTGCACACTCCCACCCACACTAGCAGCCCATTTTCTTGATAAAAACATTCCCCATTTGGCAGGGCAATCAACAATAACAACATCTAGTTTTATGTTATTTCTTGGGTAGGCATTGAGTTGCACTATCAAACCCTTGACACATCCAACCACTGGCACCTCTCTGGAATCAATAGCAATGTACTTCCCATAAGCTGATGGTACTTTGATATCTAGTTCTTTCATGACCTCAAGAGGCATAACATTGCATGATGGTCCAGAATCAAACATACAGTTGTGTAAAATCATGTCCCTAATAATCAGAGTAGTGAAAAATGGATCTACATTCAGCTGGGACTCAACCAAGGATGTTCCCAAATATACTTCAGGTGGCTCACCTATTTCTTCCATTACTTGGGGTTTTTTAAACTCTGCAATGGTAGGAGGAGTCTCGACATTGTTTACATTTATTCCTTGGGTAATATTTTCTTATTTCAGTCCCAAATACTCAAAGTATCTTTTCTTGTGCTCAGGAATCCTAAGCATCTCAAAAATTGGAATAAAAAACTTGATCTGACTCAAGACTTGGGAAATTTTATAAGGTATTTGGGCAAGGTATAATTTGGAGGAATATTGACAAACATGTATGATGGCATGGGATTTTTCACGATCTGGGCATGGGAAGGGATACAAGTTCTGTTTGGGGAAACAAGGCCTTTTCGAGATATAACTTTCCTAGGAGTTTCCTTTGAGATATTTGTGAGAACCGGAGTTTTTGGTTTGGCTTGATGCCCGACCCCTTTGATAACTTTACTCCTAGTGTTATATTCCTTTTCTTCAAAAACCACAACATTCACTAAAAACTTTCTATCATCCTCAGAAGGGATTGCTCCATCATTATTTTTAATCATTAATGCCCTTAAGTATTCAAAATAATTATTAGGAAATTCAAAATCTTGTACCATATCTATTTCAAAATTTTGAGAGGGAGGAAGGGGTAGTACTTGGTGAATGTAGTGCCATAAATATTTAATGGTTCTAGCACTCATCATCTCATTTAAGGTTGCTCCTTGTTGTGAACTTGTAGAGAAATCCATCATGCATGCATCATCATCTGTGTCATCATCAGCAGCCTCAACTTCTTTGTCTTCATCACATGGGGCATGTGGCAAGAAACATTTGTCACACCAGTCAATTTTATTGGCTTCTTCCACAGCATCAACTATGGAAGCCAAAGGATCAGGCACCAATTTGTTTTCCCGGGGTTGGGGTTGTCTATTTCCTAATCCCACGAGTCTTTTTCCTCCATCATCAGATATTTGATCACCCCTAGGATGATTTGCAAATATTTCTTGACCTTTTTCTTTATGATGACCTTAGGAACTTTGTCAAATCCCCTTCTCTACTCTGCCCAGTTTATAAGATATTTCCTTAATAGCTCTGGAAAAAGTTTTTACAACCTCCTCCATATCAATAGACGTACTCGACTGAGGCTTCTCTGGATTGATCATCTTGATACCTTCACTCTTAGGAGGATTACTAACTTCTTTGATATTGTTTTTAAACTGCAAATCCATGGTGAAGGCTTGCCTCAATGTTGTTGGGTTCTTATCCCTCAAATAATAGGTAACCTTCTTATAAAAAGCATCAGAGTACTTTATCAAACAGGAAACATTACTTGGCCTCGGGATCACATGTATCCTATGCAAGGTCATATTAAACCTTGTATTGAAGTCATGAATAGACTCATTGGGATTCTTTTTTATATTTTCAAATTTTGATAAAAGAAACCTAGGTTCTATTTTATCTCCATATTGTAATCTAAAAGCATTCTTCATTTCTATCCATGAATCAATAGAGTTCTCTGACAAATATTTATACCAGTCCCATGCATCCTCTTCAAGAGTATGAATAAAAAAAATTATGTACACATCCTCAAATTCAATCTTAAATTCTTCCATCATATTGAAAAAAATCTTTAAGTGATGATCACCAGTAATGGCATTATTTCCTTGAAATTTAGGCAGTCTATTTATGACATCTTGGGGCACAACATTTGGATATGCATCCATACCTCTAAAATCTATAGGACCAGAAGAGTTCACAACAAATAGATGTTTGGGTGGGGGCTAGGCCATATTGTTTTGGGAAGGTGATATTACATGAGAAATAAAATGATGAGGAGTGAGGGGTCTATGGGGAACAGGAATACAATTCTCAAAATGAATGTTCTCTAAAGACTATATTTCATGGAAGATCCTATCAGCTTTGGAAAACACAAGTACAAAATCAAATGCAAATTTTTCAAATAAAAATGAAGGCCCCTCTTTAGATGGAGAATTCAGATTTAAAAAAATACTACCTGACTTAGAAGCACTTGAGGAAGTATGGCAATATTCAATGACAGGTTAATCAATTTCTACAATAGATAACTCTTTTCTTGATTCCTGATCTCCAAAAACGTTCCAGATTTTTCTTCCATCAGAATTTGTATTTCCCAGCTCTGGAAAACAACCTTCTAACAGGGTCTTTAATGAAGAAATGTCTTCTTCCTTCCATATTTTCAGAGATTAGTGATAAATTTCAATTGACAGAGGTTAAGACATTGGCATTTATCAAAAGTTACTTCAAAATGGATTCATCACTAAGGATTATCACCTTAGTTTTGCAAATGCACTAAAATTGGTCTATCAACACTAAATTCATGAAAAGCTTCATAGATCTTACCTTCCTTTACTTGTATTTAACATTGTTGATATAAAATTATTATAAAAACGAATAGAAACTGGAAGTATTGCACACAAAAATTATAACTTTTCTCAATTATTACAAATTAGGACACAGGATGACGTTTCAACAACATATTTACACTTTAAAGTTTGTAAGAAGAATTTACTAGGGTCTATATGCATTGTTGATGGTGTTCAAACTTTGCAACATCTGTACATCCCTAGCAACGACGCCAATTGGGTGTTGTTGCCACACAAATAATTCCTCTGTAATTCAAATCATCTAAAGCAACAACGTCAATCGAGTGTTGTTGCAGCAAAATCAAGTCCTCTTTAATTCAAATCATCCTTGACAACGCCGCCAATCGGGTGTTGGTATCAAAATTGATTATCCCTTGGAAACCGAACAACATCAAGGATTTAGATGGACACTGAGAGACAGAAAAATCATATTATGACTCGTTTTGTATTCAGGGAGGGGATTCGTTTGACTCTTTGTCACTCAGGCATACGATAAATGGATAGCACCTTCATTAAGGATTTGATCTGTCCTTACTTCTTTAGGCCATGCCTTTCAAATAGGATGAGAGGACCCGTTTTGTAACCTCTGTTGGGGAAGGAGAATGATGATATCCTTCTTTGCATAAATTTAAAAGGAGACCCTGAGAAAATATGATCAATGTAGCACAATTTAATTCTCACGAGTTGTCACTTCTAAAGAATGGTGATATTTTCTAAGGAGAGCTAAGGTTACTAGAGACATTATGGACACCTGATTGCTCATTCATATTTTGGCAGTAGAATTTATACATTTGTGGACATACGGGGAAAATTGGGCTAATTCAGGTAGGATTCATCATATTGAATAATTTTGGTGGGAGATTAAGAAGGATAAAATTGATTATACAATATCTTTGAGAACCTTCACAACATTTGGAAAACTAAATGACAGAATGCTTCAAAATAGATAAAATATTCCTTCAACCAGAAGGTGTGCATCAATGGAGGCCCAGATTTGCACCGTTTCACACAATCTGCAAGAATTTAACACAAAGGCTCTAGGTAAAGACTCAATTAAACATTAAGATACCCTTGGTTCCTCACGCCTAAGATACACTCAAAGGATTACAAACAATATTTATCAACAAATGATAGTAAAATGATTTTAAAGTTTTTATCTCATTACACGATGAAGGCTCTTCTCGTAATGAAATTGTAAATGCCACTAAACTATCAAAAGGGTGAGATATTGTGTGATTCGAAGGGACTTTAAAACAAAATTTCAATAGGAACAAGAAAAACTACTTTCAGAGATTCTAAAATAAAGCAGACACATATTTGCCCAAGATTGACATAGATTAATTTGAAGTTGATTCGATTCATCAACAGGGGAAAGTTTCTTTGAATAGTATCAGAGCTTGTCAATGGTTGTACACTCTCAACCAACTTGACATGATTGAAGTTTAAAAAATAGGAAATTAACAGGTTTCTCAGATTGGTCTCTCAGGAAGATGGGCTTTCTCAAGTGTTATCATAAAAATTCAACCCCCAACATTTTGTAAGAGTATTCTCATTGCATTTATACATTTCACTTGCTCACTCATCCAAAATTTCCCCCCCAAAAAAGAAGAATATTAGAGAAACCTTTTCTTATTACCAATTTTCCTCAAAAAGTGATGTTTAACAAATTTACACCAGCAACTGCCAGGTGGAAAAATCATGAACTAATCACATTTCTCAGACCCTCAATTAATAACTAGGATGCAATGCCCCAACTTTTTGACAGTCCTTATAATCATTATTTTTATTCTGTCATGCACGAAATCCCTGTTTTAATCATTTTCCAGTGGCTCTATATAGCTGGATCTGACAGGCAATCCTTTTCACCCTCAAGGAAACACTTCTGAGAAATGAGTGCCCCCACATGGATGCCTGCATTCATTCCAATGATAAATGAGTGTCCACACATGGATTATTCCATATACCTACATTGTGAGTCTGATTTTCAAGAAAAATAATGCGTATTCACATCTCTAGGAGTCTTGGAGCAAAATGACATCAAAATCAGATATAAAGCACAACAACTGTTGATTCTACCCCTTCTTAACTTTAGATTAGATTCATCCACATGTTTCCTTGGCACAACTGCAAAGGTGAGGTACATAGACAAGTTTCTAAACAAGCTTCATCCTTCCACATGACCTAGGCCCAAGAAAAACACCTTTTGGCCTTTGAAAAGTCTCAGTATGAAAGGAGCTAGCGGAAGCCTCCACGTGTTTCCTTGGCATAACTTTGAGGAGGTGCCCAATAGAAGAAACCCTAAACAAGTGTGGGTTCACCATGTCTCTTAGTTCAGAAAAGTTGTTGAAACATTTTAAGGACTAGTAGAAGGCGCCATGTGTCTAGGGTCTGAGATAGTTTTCCTTGGCCATTGAAAATTCCAAGAAAGGGAAGAGTGAGCGGAAACTTCCAAGTGTCTTCATGGTGATCCTTCAAAAATAAAATTCAAGGGTAGGTCCCCAAATAGGCGCGGGCCCTCCACGTGTCCTAGGCATTTACAAAATTTTCTTGAAAAGTTTAAGTATAGAAAGGAGTCAGTGGAAGCCTCCACGTGTTTCCCTGGTGCAACTTTGAGATGGTGCCCAAAAGCAGAGACCCTAAACAAGCGTAGGCTTACCACATGTCTACTTGGTGTAACTGCTAAGGTAGGACCCAGAGGTAGATCCTCAAATGAGTTCCGGACCTCCATGTGTCCATGGTCTGACGAAGCTACACTAGCCATATGAAAAAATGTTTAATTCTGGGAAGGGCCAGCGGAAACCTCCACGTGCCTCCATGGCGCAACTCCAAAGGTCAAACCAAGAGATGAATTTTCAAATGAGCTCAAGACTGCCACATGGATAAGATTTGAGTTGAAGCGGGGCTTAGAGTTTCAAAGTACCCCACCAAGCCGCATCCAATTAGAAAGGACCACGTTTCCATAGCTGCTAAGATAAAAATAGATAGGGAAAGCACACCCGTCAAACCGAAAAATGTAGGGAAATCACCATTTGTACCTGAAAATGAATCTTTCTGTAATGAAAAATAATTTGGAAATGATATAAGGCCCAGATTTGATCCACTGAACCGCATCCAATCAGAAAGGACCACATTTTCATAGATATTGAGACAAACATTGATATGGAAAACAAAATGTGACTGTGGAAAAATGGAAGGAAGAGAAAAAATCAAAATTTATGCCTAATTTACAAATTATTTCACATGGACAGAGGAAAAAAAAAAAATCCTAAACTTAATGTGATCCTCAACCAATGGAAAGGACTGATCATGGAAACCAAATGAAGGATAGAGCTTCCACACATCAATACAGGGAGATAGAAAATATGATAGAGTCCACAAACTAAAGAATTTTAAGGAAAAATGGGGTGAGATCAAATTGAGCACCAACAATAACTATTTTTAAGTCGAGTCTCCCATATCAAGTCCAGTTCCTTTTTCATGTATCCTAAACTAATTTTTAGGGGTTGGGGTTTAAAGATTAGTATAAATGAATTAAAAACTAGGATGTTACACCAAATTTTTTGAGGGATTTGACTGAGTACATGCACAATAAATTTGAGAATGGATTCTGAATGCATAATCCAATAGTTTTCAATAGAATATTAAGGAAAAACACTTGTTGTATTGAGGGAATGAATCAAAACAATACAACAAGAAGACATGCACACTAATATTATGTAGAAGTTACTAAATTTTCAGCAAGGTATGATGATTAATCATGGAATTTTACATTCACCATAAATAATAAGGTAAACACAACACTGCAAATAATTGGAAAGGTAGAAATCAATTTTCATTCAAAGGGCAAAACTGACAAATCTGCTTCAGCACTCCTGTGTCCAAAAATTTCTCTTTTGTGCCTTGCAATTGCACACAATATATAAAAAGTTTATTCATCCCACCCATGTTTAAAATAGGCTAAAAATTGTACTCGCCAATTCAACATGATCAAACACAAAGCCATAATCAATACAACCGTTGATTCATCGCTTAGTGGTTGGCACGGGTTATCATCGAGCATCATTGATCTTTGCATGGTTGATCTAGCACCATTGATCTTTAACTCACTGGTTGAGTTAGGTTTCTTCATGGTTAGTTGGTGAGTGTGTTTATTTATAGTCTAAGCTCCATTGTTTCATTTGTATGCCCATTTTGAAGGGTGAAGTCTTGGATACTTTTCTCCATACCAACTTTGACGAGTGCTCGATCTTAGTTCTCTTCTCTAAATATGTCTTATTGTGAAGTTTCAAATGTGGATTGTTTGGATTCTCTTCCCTTAGTGATACTTTCAAGATCTATTTTATTTCTTCAAAATATGGTTGTATTGGCCACCATTGATCTTTATTTTGAACTCGAGTTGGTTCTGGGCATTTTTTTAAAGCTCACTATGTAAGTTTCGTGTTACATTTTGTTTTAAAAGTTGTTTTCTATGAACTCACAAGAATCTGTATCTACGATTACTTACACGTTTTGTCATTTTTTCTCTTTGTTCGAACTCTGCAAGAGGGAGACCACCATTTTTGTAATATGTTGAGCTCATTTCTGGTCGAGATCTGTGGCCACAATCACACTATGGGGGTGAGTTCATCATTTTGTAACTGTTATCTTGATGATTTCTTTAATTCCTCCTATTTTTTTAGAAATTATCTATAAATAATTGAAATATTGGGTTTCGTTGTGCAATGATACCTATATTTTTCTGATTTCTTTGTTTTTTTCATTGCCAGGACATTGATAAAATGAGTTGGAAGAGATTCTATGGTCGTCATGTTTTCTCTGCATTCTATTCAATCTGAGGATGTTGACAATATCATTATGAATACGATGAGTTTCTTACTCTGAGATTTGTCACTTTTGTAGCTTGTACTATGCATACGATGGAGATGTTGGGATAAATCTTAACGCTGTTGTTAGAATAAGAACTTTGTAATTTTACCCCTAGCTCAGCCGTCTTGATGTAAACACTCCCTTGTGTAAATTTCTTCATTGTTGAAGCCATAGAGAACAAAGTTTTCATTTTTTGACTGGGCATTGAAGTTTTCTCAGCTCATTTTGTTGTATTAGACATGTAACTTGGAGTATCTCCATCTTGACATTAAGGTGAGTATCTCCATTTACATGATTTTTATCATCATGGTTTTTGCTTTATTATTTGACCTACTTATTCGCCATGGCTCTGTTCTATGTAATTTTGAAAAGGTAATACCCAAATTCCCATTCTCTACGGTGATATTTTCTTCTCACCTTTTGGGTCAATTTTTTTTTCTTCCACAATAACCCCTTGCAACTCTTCACACAAGATTTTATTAAAGATATGCTCGTTATCAAAAGCTTCGTGCTTTCCAAAAATTTCCTTCAAAGCTCTCATCTCTGGAGTATACATAGATTCCACATAATTTACATAATGTATTATAAGAGTTTTTGTTTTGGCTTCATATAATCGTTAGCTCAGTACTTCCACTTACTTCTCATTACCTTCAAACTGTTCTATTATAGGTTAGGGTTGAAAAATTTCTGGAATTGGGGTTTTCTTTCTGAACTTCTACCATTTAGTTGATGAATTTTATCATTTAATGCTCTGTAAATGGTCGTAAATTGTATACCTTTGATCCTCTATTACCATTGTTTAGCTCCTATAGTTGTCTTATTTTCTTTTCATTCATTCTTACCTTCTACTATTACTTGTAAAAAAAAATGACTTGCTTCCTTTATTCCTTAAAAGTCGTTGAATGCTTTTTTATTGGTTTGCATCATGATTTAACTTGCTAATGAGGTTGCATAGTGGAGTTTTTGTTGACTGCTGCAGCTTTAACTTGATATGATGTTCTCATTACAAGTCTATCTTGTTTTTAGACTTCAAATTTTTGTACATGTTGATCAATTTGATGTTATAGCCATTTATGATGTAACAACCTTTAAACATGTAGTTTGTACAACGTAAATAAATCTTGTGTTCTATGGCTATTATGAGTTCCTGATCTTTGAAATATTATTTTAAGTTTGCTTTGTATTGATCTAGAATCAATACTTTAACTTTTGACTTCTCTATATTGAAGAGGCTTATGACTTTGATCATTTCATTATTTTACATTCTTGAATTTATAAAGTAATGTTGTTGCAAACCGGTAATGCTTTCAATAGCTCATTCTTTGATCACTTGTAAGCTGATACTAGGCCTGTAAGATCATAAAACTGTAAATTTTTCCTTATGGAAAATTGCTCTTGTTTTGAATTTTGAGCTCCAACTATTCTTCAATTGATATAAGTATGATTTGAATCTACACTTTATCTCAATTCTTACATACTGGTGGTTGTAATCTTTGATGACAACTGATCTCTTTTTCCTTCTGTATCTTGATCAATATTGCATAATTGTAGTTGATCAGCATAGGATGTATTCTTTGATGTTTTAACTATATGGAAATTCTTGGCTTCTTCTTCTGAATCAACTAAATTCACCCATTATAAATTGTTGTAGTACATTCTCATTACTATGTCCTTAAAAATAATCCTTCTGTGTAAATCATTTAGCTGAGATGATGTTATACTCTTGTAGATAGTAGCTCTGGGGATAGTATGAGATTGTGATCTTATTTTCCTCACTGCATAAGTGTAATTTATTTCATCTAAAAACTATACTTGATGGTTTTGTTCAAAAGAATGTGCCCTTGGAATTTTTACTTTGACATATACTTTGTACTTGACTGTAATTTGATCAAACTTTGATATATGTTTCTTGCATAGTTGCAACTTATATGATGATCCTTTTGATATGTTATGTTTTTCAATGGCACTTGTATTGATGAAAATGTATTTTTTTATTTCTACATTATCATTAAAAAACGCTTCATCTCCTGTACATGCACACTTCATAGAAAAATTAGAAAAATTGAAGTCTTAAATCCTCTCTTGCATCCTATAATGATTCTCTTTTCCATTTTCATTCTGAGAACAACATAATGAGATGCACTAGTTGGTTCTTCTTTATCATCTCATGTATCTTGCTTATTTTCTATATTTTGATGAAAAACAATCTCATTAGGAAACTACTAATGTATCTTACTTCCTCCCTTATTTTCAGTGTCTTGATAACTTTCTTTTGTAATCTTCCATCTTTAGTTCCTTTTCCTGGGACAACTCATAAATTTGTATCATGTAGATTATTTAAGAAAGTATTTGATGTCTACACAGTAATCATTTTTTTCAAAATATGTATGCTTTCTCATTTGCTAATTGTACCTGCACACTTAAAGAAATAGTTATTAAACATCTAGGATTTTTGGCCTCTCTTATTTCCATTGTTTTCTTATTTTATTTTTCTTTTCTAAAATGATTTTTGGAATCATATGTGCTAATGTACAATACCACTCTTATCAATTTTGTATTTGTATTTCCTGTAACTTATACCTCCTGATGTAAGGAGATCTATTTGCACGAAATTCAGATAGTACATGAATATGGATCAAAACCTTGAGATCGTGACTAACAGCATTTCTTTTTCTATTTCCTGGGTACAATGCCAATGTGGATAGCGAGGATGAAGATGGATTAAATCTTGAGTTGGAAGTAGAGAAAACAGAAATGAGAGTAACCCAAGGCAATGATAGATTTTTTCATACTACTTTACTTTTTCTTTTTAATGCAAATGTACCTTCTACTTCAGTAGTTATGAATTGCTTTTGAGTTACATCCCACAGCTTGTGTGGGAAACATTGAAATTCCTTAGGAATAAAACATTAAATTTTGGAATTGATTTGTATACTTCTTTCTGCATTTCAGTTATCTGTATGGATATATATGATGAACTAAAACAAATCCATAACATAATTGGATGTATTTAATCATGAAGGAAATAAATTTAAAATACATGCAACTTTAGTAACTAAATCTCAATTACTGTAATATGTAACTCTATCTACTATTCCAAAAATTAAAACTCCACTTTTTCTATAATTCTGGTCTTCATCAAGCTAATGCATCTGTCCTTGGGGCTTTTGTGTTCTCTTGCTGAAGATAAACATGGAATTGTGGACTATGTGATTGGTTACATTTTGTAACAGCACACATAGTTGTAAATCACATGTAATCATTAATTTAATGCAACAGGACAGATATTAAACTGAATGAACCTCCCCTAGCTTAGGTCCATTTTAGAAATTCCCTCCATCATAACGAAGATTGGAGTTTCCCATTTTTGCAGAAGTGCAAAAATTGTCAATAGGCCTTACCTTCACAATAATATCTAAATTTCATTCCATTAATGAACTCCACATTTTTCCCCCTTTCTCATTCTGTAGTTCTCTAAAATGCCTCTTAGGCCATATCTCAAAATGAAAATAAATAAGAGTAGTGGCTTATTATTTTGGAACGCATCGTCATCTCCTAAATTTTTACAGATACACCAAGCTTACTCCTATCTCCCCACTCTACACTAGTTTACATTTCATGAAATCCACATATATATTCATATTTTAGCTCCCCTTATCAACGTTTATATTGCATTATGTGCTTGAGATTGTTATTTTTTAGCAATTCCAAGTCATTAAATAGTTTTTTATTTTCTTATATTGAATACATTGTTTTTTTTTCTATGAATTAAAAAGGTTTTGTGTCTATTTATGTAGCTACACAAGTGTTGACCTTAACCATCAATGTTATCATGAGGGTTAAGTAGTTATTCCTTTTATAAGGGATATGCTAGGGAAATGAATTTCAGAATAAAATAGTAAACTTAATATAACAAAACATTATAATAACATTCATTATTGGTACAATCAATTTATTTATATTATTTATCCATAAATAGATTACAATTAGGGTCAGCCATGTGATGAATCTTTAGACAGAGTGAGTTAACATATAGCCCAATCTGGAGAATGTAGTAAAACTCCATGGAATATTCTTCATCATTGAAGGGAGGGTCATGTATGCTCATAGTGTGTGTCACACATATCATATTAGGTTAGTAATAAGATAAGTGATCATTATGAATGGTAAGTAAACTAATGTGAATAGGAAAGGTTATGAAAATGTTGCGTGGCATAACAAAATCATATGAGAGATTATGGTATGGGTTGGGGATCAAGAGTGATTGAAATGTTTGTGTTAATAAGATGAAGGCCAAATAAAATCATGAGCATAATATAACCTTGGAAAGTAGTTGAAAGGGGTGTGATATCTAATTGTTTTAAACCCAAGGTATGAAAACCCTCATGTAATTATATATATATATATATATATATATATATATATATATGGGTATGAAAATAGAGTGGGACATGTTTACAGAAATTACCATGGATATAGAGAGTACATGTGAAAGTGTCAAATTATTAAGGATGGTATAATTCCATACTATCATAAAGAGTTTCCTACTCAATTGGTGTGAATGTGGTATATGGGATGATGATATATCATTCTATTTTGAGATTAGTGATTATGTAGGTTAAGACATGATAGTGGTCAGTGTTATGTCTATAGATACAATGATAGTTAAAGAGTTGGTATGGTTCATTATGCACATCACTAAGAAGGTCATCTCACTTAGGTGATGTCATAGGTCCAAGTGTCATTTTAGGGTCATTATGATATTCCCTTACATGTTAATCTGTTATATGTGTCATTGGGAGTTACTTCCTATTCCTAGAATGTAACTCCCCTTCTCCACTTGAGAGATCATGCTTACATCAGCCTAGGTTACACAATACCCTCTATATGTACAACTCCCTTTATATCTATGAATTGAGAAGAGATATTGAGATTAACAAGGGTATTCCACTTATTCAAATCTTTTCAGTCACCCATGGTCGATGCTCATTCTTCATGAGATATTTTCATGCTACTGGTTTGTACCATGGTCGATGTTCACGCCATCCCACATGAGCCTCATGCTTTGCATTTTCACATTCAACCTCATGGTATCAGAGCACATGTTGTTTGGATCCATGCAACTCTCCAATTTTCATGCTTTTTTTCAATATGTTTGTGATATATAGGTCTCACATGAAAACTTCGTAATGGATATTTTTTTTGTGCCCTCATTACATTTATTTCAGGGTTTTATCTTGTGGCTTTTGTGTTTGTTAAAGGTTTCTAGTTTTCTAGGATTTTTCATTGGTTTGTATACCATTTTGGTGTATTTTACCAGTTTTTGGTTGCAGATTTATGGGTTATATTGTTATTTTTGTGTTTTATTTAAGCGTGTTGTAAAATTTTCTAGCCTAACTCAGCCCTAGATCATTGAGCTAGGAAGTGAGATGGATTTCCCAGATTTCCTCCATATCTTACACTTAGTTTCATAAACTGACTCACTCAATTAGTCCTTGATTTTAAGGCTTTCATGATGGTTTAACTCGGTCTTGTGTTTTCGATCTCTGCATTCTATTGCACCTACATTCATCATCTATTTCCCTAGCTTCTTGCATCTCAGGCCCTTGGATATGTTTAGTTCATGTATGGCCCTTTCCTTCACCTATATGTTCTCAGTTCCCATCCAGCACTCTGATCTCAGTCTCTTATTCCTAGGATCTACCATGCTCAAGCCTCTACATTGGCATGTTTATGTCTCGGTGCTCTGTAGTTTTTTTCTTGGCCCAATTCTGACTCTTCATGCACACTTTTTGTTTCTCTTCCTACATTCATATTTGCATGGCCAACCTAATCATTCAGCTCATTCAAACTTCTCCTTGGCGTCAACACAACCTACTACTCCGATCCACTGTACATTTCCCTAATTCCATCCTAGATCTCACTGGTTAACATTTTTCCTAGCTCGTTGATTAATGGCTCTGACTCGCCCCAGTGAATCCTTTCTTGACACCAACACGTGCTTTCCTAGGTAGTCTCCCCAGATCAACAATTTCCACATTACACCCCATACTCAATCTCCTGTAGCTCCTTGACATGCGACGCTCCTCACAACCCACCTTGAAATCTCCACTGCAATCCCCTAACTCAAGCATAAAACCCAATTCCTCGCCCTCTCACTCATGCACATTGGCCATTTTTGACCTAACTTTGACCTCCATGGTGCACTTTCCTCCATGTGGAACCTTAGGCCCACCCGCCCCCTTGATGATGTAGATCTTTAGACAGATTCAACCAACCTCCATCAACCCTTCAGATGAATTTTTATTTGCAATTCTCACCCTACTCAGTTCTTCCCACAATGAGAATGCCCCCTCCATTGATGTCGACACTGACCAACTTTCTACATCCCATCCCGACTTGGTAAACACCCTCCTAGCTCGCTAAGTTCATCAAATTCTTGACTCGACCGAGTCACCCATCTCGGGACCGTCGAGTTCCTGAACCATCTTTCCCCTAGAGCTATTCTAACTTGGTCTTCATCTCACTACAAATCTCATTGATTAGCCAGTCGAGATGCCTATCCTTTAGACCCCAGGACTCCCTTTTCACCTTTATTTTTGATATATTTTGAATTTTTTCCACTTTTTACATAGTGTATAAGCATTATAAGGGGAAAAATAATAAAATTCATTTCTATAGGGGGGATTATTTTTTCCCGGTTGCTTGTATAGGGTTATTGGGATTTTCTAAGCCACTTTTCTAGTTTGTTCATTATATTGCTCTTCTTCGTCTACGGATAGTGAAGGTGTCCTTCCACAACCTTATAACAAGAGAGCCTTATTTTTTACACTGTAAGATGCCATTTCTCTCACCCTGAGTAGTTTACCCTTCTTATTTCTTTCACCTTTTGTGTTTGATTATGTGTTGTTCCTTTTCTTTCGACTAGGAATTCATTGTTGGTTCCACTCTCTTGTGACTTATTGACTACTACGATGTGAGTGGTAAAACAATCCAATGTTTCATGAATGTAACCTATTATAATCACACATTACTGATAAAGTTCTGCATTAAGGGGGGTTATCATTGTTCTTTATAGGTATTTTGTTTCTTGTAGAAAGCATTATCAACTAAGTTTGACATCTTTCATTCTTAGACCCTTCTTCTTGTACACATTCCACTTCTTACTTCCACATAATGGAGGATTCTATTTCCTGACTTGAGAATTGTAGGTTTTTTTTTACATTATGTGCTACTTCTTCTTGGAAGAGAGAACTACACATCATGGCATGCTTCTATGGAATACTACTTCACTTACGAGGGTCGTACACACTTCTTACTTGGTCCAGATCATGCACCAAATAATTATAATTGTCTTGAGGAATTTCTTGACACATGTGACCATGTCATTAGTCACTTGATGCTATTAATCACAAGACCTCTCTATATTCACGTGGTAGAAATAGATCCTCCCCACCACATTTGGATAATCTTTCAATATTTATTTGGATACCCTTCACATATTTTCGTTGTTTTTTTTGTTGTTGAATTAGCTATCTCCTCTTCTTCTTCATGTGATGGCAATTCTGCTAACACAGAATAATTTTATTCTTCTATTGATGATGAGGATTTTTCTCCAAGTTATGCTATCGAGAGTACTATATAGGGCCCCTCTCCTCCTCTTTACATTCCAAAGAGTGTTAAAATTTCCCTCATGTCATCATACATAGATAATTCTCCTTCTCAGCCTCGTATAGTCATTACACTAGCCTCATTTCCACTTCCATTGTGTGAAACCCTTTCCACTCCTCTATATTCATGTGATGAATTACACCTTTTTGATATCACTCTTTTGATTATCCAGCCCCCTCATTGCCATAATTATCTTCCCAACCTTTTTTGTCTTTTCATAGAGTCCACTTCTGATGCAATTGAGGTTCTTCAACCCTCTACAAGTGTTTTAGAGGATTCCAACATCTCCTTTATTATTATTTCCCCTTCTAGAGCTCTTATCACTTCCACTTTTTAGGAGACCTTAATTAATCCACCCTTGCTTATGGATCCATTTTCTGTTATGGGGGTTTTCATGTTGCCTTCACATCACTTATACATATTTTCTACAAGTGTTCCTCTTTATCACTATGACAATTCTATGTACATGGCATTACCTGCAGTTCCTTGGAGGTCATTTTATAGACCCGTGTCACACACTCTGTGGACCAAATTCAAATTTCTTCATGTTACTACCTTCGGTTTCCTTCACGGAGTAGGCAGACTTCTAACACTTTATTTCAATCCTTCCCAATGACAGGCATTAAATTCAAGGTGGATGGCTCTTCTTTAGTCGAGAGGTAGATGACCACATCTTGGACTCTCTTCTGGGATACTTCCTAGAGTTACAGAGTTCAAATCTATCCATAACATCTTTTTTGTTCCTCTTGTCTCCCTCTTCTTCTTTCTTCTTTTTATTTCTGAGATATTTCCATTTTCTACATGGGTACCTTACGAAGATCCTCATTGGCTGGGACCCATCCTTGGTATCTTTCTTATATTAGAGACTGTGTTTTTCTGTTGTGGTGGATGTTTTTCCCATAGGGTTTTCCTCCATTTCTTGGGACCCTTTTTGTTCATAAGAACCTCATAAGGATTTAGTTCCTGGACCCATTTATCATTTTTTACTTGCGTCCTCATCCTAACTTACAATGAAGGAGTGGTTTTTTAGTGATTCATTTTCCAAATCACTAGGAAGGTCGTCTCAGGTAGGTGAGATCATAGGTTTAAGTGTCATTTTAGGGTCATTACGATATTCCCTTACAGGTCACTGCATCATACGTGTCATTGGGAGTTACTTCCTATTTAGAGAATGTAACTCCCCTTCTCCACTTTAGAAGTCATGATTATAGTACCAAGGGTTACACAACACCCTTCATATGTACACTTCACTTTGAATTTTTGATATTGAGTAGATATTTTGAGCTTTACGAGGTTCTTCCCTTTTCTGATGCTTTGAATGCACCTATTATTGATGCTCACTCTTCAAGAGAGCTCATCACGTTGTCAGTTTGCACCAAGATCAATGTTCACGTCATCCCGCGTGATCCGTGTGCTTCGTGTTTTCACATTCTCCCTCAAAAAAGGGTGGTCAACTTGTTGAGAAATATTTGGGATAGAGTGATGAAACTTGGATGGTAAGAAACATAAGCCATGATTAAATATGATAGGAAAGAATGTTAAAGGTGAATCAATATGGGTAGGTATTTCAATATAAATTCTTAGTGGAATAATGTATAATATTTTAACATTATGTTGTAACAAATTGATTCGATGATTATTAATGGGAATTATAGCACCATTGTTCCAATACTAGATGAATTGGGCTTGAGATAGTTATTTATAAGGTTGATGGAGGTAAATAAAGCATGAATCATATACTCGTATTTATCAAAATATTTTAAGTTGAGCGTAAGTTATCATGATAAATTTCATTGGGATTAATGTTACTATCAATAGACTAATGAGGCAAATCAGGTTGTTGAGCAAGGGTCATTAAAAAGGTTGAAAATAGTTTTCATTAGAGATATAGTAGATGAATAAGGTTCCAATGTAGAGATATCTTGAAGTGGTTAAACAAGTGGGGAGGAAAAGGACCCAAAGTGATGGCTTTTTTCATAAATAACATATCTCTAATTTTTCAAAAGAAATTGGTTGTGATTAGGGAAATACATAAGGAATTTTTTTTGTTAGACATATCTATATGAGAATATTGGAAGGGCTCAAGTTCAGTAGGAAAATTATGTTCATGGTATAATATAAGAACATGAAAAAAGAGTGGAAAGTATATGGAGAAGCTTACATATGATGAACCCAAAGATATCCTAAAATAATATTGTAATAAATGATAGTATCCATGATGTGAAAGGTGGTAGGAAACAACTTCAGACCTATAAATATGTATAAGGTAATAGTGTCTGCAGTAGATGTTATAAAAACCCACATGTACAATAGTAGTAGTATTAATTACGGATGGGAAAATTCCTCATTACATGAGTATGGTCTTAGGACATATGTAATGGCCACAAAAAATTATCAATCAAAAACTGATTTGAGACGAAAATTTCATGTACTTTGCACTAATGAAAAGAGGAAAGAATGTTTCGTAATTAGATATCATCAAGATGTCATTAGAAATGAAATTAATAGTGTGATTAAGTTTTAAAATGTATTCATAAGGGAATAACAATAAATAGGTTGAGTGTAAATAACAATAGTTAAAGAGTAAAAGTATATTGTAAAATATCCTTATAAACAGGGGATTTACAGAGTAACATGAAGAGAGATATTACAGCATGGGTATTACTAAGATATCTTAAGAGATCATATTATTTACAAGGTGTAGTAGTATTGGTCATAGATTATGTTGGTTAAGGGGGAAAAGGTGGATTACAGCTAAGTGGTTGTTTGGTAAATATTTTGGTAACAATGTTAACAATTGATCTATTGGTGTACTATGAAATCATGGTTAGGAAATTTTTACACATCGGGAAGACTTCAAATTATATATCTAGATAGGTAGGGTTGCATCAATCATATGACATGTCAAACTAGAATAAAGGAGACTACTCATATGTGGAGCAGAGAAATGAACCTTGTCAAATGGGTAATAACATGTCCTAGTATAAGGGTGTGAATATTTATGCTTAAGTTAAATTTCATACAAGGTAGAAGGAAAAATATTGGTAAGAATATAAAATATATGAATACAGTACCAAAATTTGAGAGAGAGAGAGAGAGAGAGAGAGAGAGAGAGAGAGAGAGAGAGATAATAAATATTCCCTAAAGTGGATGATAAGATCGAATCATGAGATCAATTCCCAAAATTGATTACATTATAATTAGATTCAACATTAAACCCATTTTTATTTTAGTGAATTAGTACCATAAATAATGTAAGGGAAAGCCATACGTGGATGCTCTAATTAATAAAATTCCAATATTATAAATTAAAAATTAGAATAATTCTTTTATACTAGTAAGTGATATCTGTCACAAGATATGAACTTGAAAATGCAAAGTAATGAGTTCACTTAGTAGATTACATATTATTCTGAAAGGTTTTAGGAAGATTCATTGTAGGAATAGTGAGATATGAACTTGAGTAATATTCATACTAGATACTATCTTTGGATTTTAACTAGAGAAGGACTGTATAACTGTTTGAGGGTCATCCTTTATGGTATTGACCCTTTTATATGGTCCTTGGAATTTTCCAAGATTTTATCTCCATAAATTTATGTCACTGTAAATTAGATATCCAGATAGGTAGGGTTGCATCAATCATATGGCATGTTAAACTAGAATAATGGAGACTAATTATATGTTGAGCAGAGGAATGAACCTTGTCAAATGGGTAATAACATGTCCTAGTATAAGGGTGTGAATCATTATGCTTAAGTTAAATTTTATACAATTTAGAAGGAAAAATCTTGGTAAGAAGATAAAATGTATAAATGTAGTACCAAAAGTGAAGAGAGAGATACTAAATAATCCCTAAATTGGATGATAAGATCGAATCATAAGATCAATTCCAAAAAAAAATTAAACTATAATTAGATTTAACATTAAACACATTTTTAGTTTATTGAATTAGTACACTAAAAAATGTAAGGGAAAGCCATAGGTGGATGTTCTAATTAATAAAATTCCAATATTATAAACTAAAATTAGAATAAATATTTTATAGTAGTAAGTGATATCCTACAGAAGATATGGACTTGATAATGCCAAAGTAGTAGGTTACCTATTATTTTGAAAGTTTTTAGGACGATTCATTGTAGGAATAGTGAGATATGAACTTGATTAATATTCATTCTAGATACTCTCATTGGATTTTAACTAGAGAAGGGACTGTATAACTTTTTGAGGGTCATACTTTATAGTATTGACCTTTTTATGTGGTCTTGAAATTTTCCAAGATTTTAGCTCTATAAATTTTTGTCATTGTAAATTAGATATCTAGATATGCAAGGTTGCATCAATTATATAACATGTGAAACTAGAATAAGGGAGACTACTCATATGTGGAGCAAAGGAATGAACCTTGTCAAATGGGTAATAACATGTCCTAGTATAAGGGTGTGAATCTTTATGCTTAAGTAAAATTTCATACAAGGTAGAAGGAAAACTCTTGGTAAGAAGATAAAATATATAAACATAGTACCAAAATCGAAGAGAGAGATAATAAATAGTCCCTAAAGTGGATGATAAGATCGAATCATGAGATCAATTCTTGAAATTTGTTACACTAGGATTAGATTTAACATTAAACCCATTTTTATTTTAGTGAATTAGTACACTAAACAATGTAAGGGAAAGCCATAGGTGGATGTCCTAATTAATAAAATTCCAATATTATATACTAAAATTAGAATAATTCTTTTATACTAGTAAGTGATATCCTACACAAGATATGAACTTAACAATGCAAAGGAATAATGAGATATGAACTTGAATAATATTTAGTCTCGATACTATCATTGGATTTTAACTAGAGAAGGACTGTATAACATTTCAAGGGTCGTAATTTATGGTATTGACCCTTCTATATGGTCTTGGAATTTTCCAAGATTTTAGCTCTATAAATTGCTATCACTCTATTGGTCGTCTAAAACTATTTGTCTCATTTAAACCATAATTTAAGATCCTTTTGCAAATCTCTCTTACTACTTTAATCATCATCCAAAAATCTACTCCTCGATAAAAAAAAGTCATAGAAAATTAACATTATTTGGGTTTTGGGAACCACCATGCACCATTGATATTTGGACTACATGAAAGAGTCCTCAAAACACACATCATTCTCTACCTATCATGTGATATCTATATGAATGTAAATAGATTCGACAAACATCTTTGATTATGCTTAGATTAAGTATTTCTCTTGCTAACATACTCAGGAAAGGAATCTTTGAGTTCTTGTAGATGAGAGATTTTACTATCTTAACCTGGTAAGAAGCTTAAAACTTGTATACATTTCTTCCCTAACAAACGTAGATGTGTTATTATTAGATTTCAGGAGTCTTCATTACCTTTTTCAGCTGTAGGAAGTCATTGTATCAACATAGTTCCATGAGATATCTAGGTTAGTAAATGAGGTAGTGTTTACTTGCTTATATAATATTTTCTAGATGATTTATCGATGAAAAATATGACCTAGAGAGATTCTAAGACCGAACAAAGAATATCAATTTGAAATAAAAATTATAGCAAATGTTGTTCGCATACCATATAAGTTATAACTAGGTTGGGACTAGATATACTATCTTCATCATATTATATGACCTTGAGAAAAAAGACATGCAACATTAAGTTTGGAATTTATTTCTTGATGCATATCTATGGATTTCATGCATTGTGCTCTCAAATTTTAATGACATGCCATTATGAAAGGATAAACATGAGACCTGTGAATATACTCAATGGGAATGGGAAATTTATATTATTCTAAACCAAAATCAATTATTAAAAATAGTAACATCCAAGTGTGAAATACCAAATTTGAGTGTCTACACACGAAACGGATTTTTGTATATGTGGAGGAAAGGTGGGTTTTATATTAAATATTATGCGGGAAGGATGAAAATATGGATGTTGAATCACATGAATATGACCAAATGGTAGAGAGGGAAAATTTTCAATGATTGTTCTTGAGTTCTATGTTTTCTTGCAATTACTCAAGCTTAAAACAAAAAAAAAATCGAGGCTAAAATGTTCCACAAAAAGAAAGCATTGTGATTTGGTTTTGAACATGGATCCTATTTAATTTTCTTCATATCTTATTATTTCCCCTTTATAATTAACTTGCACTCACATGAATAATCTGATGGATTTGGAGACATTTAAGTGGAACGTGTATATAATATATTTTTTTGGATAAAAATAATCTAAGTCATGTAATATGTGTGGGATATGCAGACATTTAATTACTATTCTCTTATCACCAATATTCCATTCATGAACTAGTATTATCTAACTAATTAAATACATTTTCCAATCAAAAACCTCAACTTAATAAAATATAACAAATCCTCGGTATTCTAAACAAATAAAATGAGGAGGTGGATGGGAATGGGATGTCACAAAATTTCATTGTACTATTATACAAGTTACATTTATGATTCCATCCTTCTCCTCTTCATTTCTTACAAAATCTTGATGTATTTCTTTTCCCTACATTTTTTATTGTACATATTTAATTAGAGAACTCTAACATTACAAGGTATAGGATTGTAAATATGGTCAATATAGAGGGGATGCTTTGCATGAATCACAAGAGAGTCAAAAACTAGGCATCTTTATCTATACCACCCATTAATTGTTCACATATATGAAATATCCTCTATAGAGTAAACATACTCTTCTTCCACTCAAATGGATGCTCATGCCTATAGTCAAGTAGACTTTGGTGGGGAATCTAAGTCATGTGAACTTTTCTTCTATAATAAAGTGCAATTGGGCCACAGTTACACAAAATTGTACATGTAGTTCATTTGATAATTTATATTTACCTTGACCACATCCAATTTCATGAGATTGATGATTTTTAAAATGGGGGTGTGAGAGCTAAGGAAAATGCCATCATAGTTGTTTCCTCCATTATACACATAGATCTATAGTGTCAATGCATGGTATTATTTCCCACAAATTGTTCAAAAAATATGGGTGGGAAATGTGACAGGGTGGGAAATTAGGGGGGTTCACCCAAACACCCCCTTCAGGAAAAACCCTTTCATGTGAAGTGTCATGTATGGCATGGAAATGGGTTCACCCGAAGAGGGTGTTTGGGAAAAATACCCTTCGGACAAACCACCTTTGCTCGAACCCCCAGGTTTATATATTGGAGGTGGCACAGAGGATCTCACTATTCATCTGCTCGCCTCCTTCATGCGAAGACTCCACAGAGCTGACCAACAAGCCCATGCCCACAACGAGTTGGAGCCCACAAAGAGCCACAACAAGTTTGAGCCTGAGCATCCTCAGCCCCCAGGTATGTATAATTTGTTCTTGTTTGTAAAAATTGTGTGAAAAAAAACTTAAAACCTAGTTGAATAGCCAACTGAAAAAAAAAAATCCCTTGAATGTTAGCAAGCGAACAAATTTACCTCAATAAATCTCTTATATCATGATTAGGCTTCAAAAAATTTGTTGTTCATTGGGAATCATGAGTATTTTGTGGTCTTCTTTCAAATAAAATTAGAGTAGTCCTACCTTTTATAGTTAAACAGAGTGTTCATTTTGCATTAAAATAAATGCATTTAAGCAACCAATTGCCAACTATAACCTGGAACAGAACAATCTTTATTCAAATTAATAAGTATCTAACAACTATTTTTCTATTTTTCTTATGGAACCTTATACAATTAGAGCAAGAAACAATATAAGAGTGTACTAGTAGTTTTATAAAATTCCCAAAAGCCAGTTTTTCCCCTTGAAAAATAAATTTGAGAAGACTTTTATCTGTTTTAAGGGTTCCTAGTGGACTCAATTAATATGAAAAAATATATTAAAGGGAACATTGGTCATTAAATGTTGGAAATAGAACTAACTATGTAGTACTTACCCCTTTACTTAAATCTCTTGTATCATAACCCGACTTCACAAATTTCGTATTTTATTATGCATCACGAGTATGTTGTCGTCTTCTTTCAATGGGCTTATTAAGATGGAAATTTTCTATTTTTAGGAACCTAGCAGAGCAGTCTTATCTATTATGGTTTAACAGAGTCTTCATTTTTCATTGAATGTTGGCAACAGAACTACCTACGTAGTACTTACCGCTTTATTTGAATCTCCTATATCCTGACCAGGATTCACAAATTTTATCTGGAGAACACATTTTTTGAATCGTGATGCATGTTTATCCATTTATTTTTAAATTTCAATCAACTCATTTCATTTACAGATCACCCTACACTAATTATGAACATTTACAAAACTTCATCTCAAAGGATGATTTGATCTCATCTCACTTTATGCCCTAGCATCACTTTGTAAGATTGTAATAGGTCTTCATTTGTAAATATCCCTTAAAAATAAATTTTATAGTTCAAAATAGGTCTGTTAAGCCAAAAAGATGGAGAAAATTTCATACCTTATTTGAAAATTTGAATGGTGTAAGGCCTGAGAACCATAAAAATTCTTTCATTACCTTCCTTAGATGTCATGCAAAGGGTTAAGAGCTTCATCCTTCCATCTAATTCACCACTTCATTCTTACTTCTTCCTGAATTTCTATGTGTCTTGTTTTCTATAGTCAACTATGAACATTGTCACAGTTTGTAATAAATTTCAAGGATTTTAAAGGACAAGGTTTGTAAATTATCTTTCCTTACTATAACTTATTGCTAGATAAACCATTAAAAATGTTTCTTAAAATTTTTCAAATTAATAATTTCAAAAGAGTTTGTAGATGAATTCATTTTAATCGAATTTGTTTCATTTGAATTATTTGATAAATAAATGGGAAGAGAATTTGAATTATTTGATAAATAAATAAGTGCTTCTCAATAAAAACTACGAAAGTGAATCTCAGGAACAATATTATCCCAATTTGTATACTTTATTCCATACTTATCCATCATTAATTGTTAGTATTTGTTCTAATTAGCTCTATTGTTATTATTTTTTCATGTAACATCTTTTGTTGGTTTTATCAATTTAAATTCTTAGTTAGTTTTAGTAAAGAAACATTTACTTTTATAAACTCATCTATTAATAATGAAATTTTTTATATAGGAAAAGTATATGTTTGTTATTGTTAGTATTTGACCTAGAAATTTAAATTGATGTCAAATTTTTATTTATGTGTAATCTAAATTGAATTTTACTTTCATTTTTTTACAGTCATGGCTTCTTCATCTGCTAATTTGTTTGAGAGGATTGATTTAGAGATATAAAAATTGCAATCTATTCTATAGGATCCAACTACATTTTGGCACTATAAAACCCATTATGAAAAAACATTGGTTGATCTTCAAAGAATCGAAACAAAATTGATAACATATAACCATTTTGATCCTAAGTCACTAAAAAATTTTATGGATTCATTAAAATCAAGTGTGTCAGGTGATTTAGGAAATAATGAGACTACATTATGACTTATTGATAAGGAAGTCGTTAGGAGGTCATGTTGGAGTAGTTATGTAGGCCAAAAGAAAATAAGGGGATGTTCTGTAAGAAAGTGTACATGTCCCCTTTTTGCATGCTTGATTTATTCTAGATTTGTGGCCTCTAAAGGCCAATTTCAAAATAATGACCAACTACCATTATATTTCATAATGATGCTACATGTTGAGGTTCAAGAAAACCAAAAGGTGAACTATTTGGACATCCCTAATTATTACAGGTAGGGGCGTGGCCGTATTAGCTATAGAATGTAAATTTGACAGGAGGGAGATGCTCCAATTGTTGACATGTGACATCTTGTAGTGAGGCCATGACCATTCTAAGAAGGATTTTAGGATGTCGCAGTGCCTTTCATTATGAGTACCCATGAGGGTGTTATAGAGGGTCTTGCAAAAAAATTTCGTGAGAACCAATTTGTCTCTTTTGACCGTGTGAGTTAGTACCTTCAAAGACATGGTACTAGCATTTTAGGAGATAGTAGTAGTGGTGGTGCACGTAGGGCGTTATACACTTGTGCACATTGGCTGGGATGCATACTCAGTGCTAACGAGTTTGAGGTAGTTACAAATCCCACTCAGTCACGTTGGTTGGGATGCATACTGGCTACTGACTTGTTATGTGCATATGATGTGATTGCATGGCACTACAACATACCACTATCAGGTGTTTTATATTTTATAGAGTAGAGTGACATTGTATCTTTTATTTAGGGTACTACTGTAGCTACTACATTCAGACCTCTTGTTCTTAGGAACGTCACTTCTAATTTTCAACACATTTTTGTTCAAACATGTGTGAAAATTAAACTTTAATTTAGCTACAATTTAATTTATTTCATCGTTACTTTAAACAATTTATTAATATTAATTATAATATTGAGTTCGTTTTTAGGCTACTGCTCCAACGTGTGGTGCTTCATAGCCCACACAATTTCCCCAGATGACATATACACAACTCTTTAATGAGCCTAGCATGGATTTTGATGTTTAGTGCCTGATTCATCTTGGCTCACTTGACTCTTTTTTGCTAGTCTTTAGGTCATGGGTCAGCATCAGACAATTGTTAGTGGCGGTCCCATAGATTTGGAGACACATTACACAGAGGTATATACATGTAGAGATATATCTAATTTAATTGTGTTTTAGAATTAATATTTTGAATCTAAATTGAAATCTATGAAATCAATGAAATTTATTCAAAAAACTTGTTTATCAACTTCTTACATTTAATTTATGTTGTTTCATAGGGATCTATGGGACATATATCTACACATAGTGTAGATACTACCAACATCCTCCTGGAGATAGATACTGAGGTAATCAATTGTAAATATATATTATATGATTTATTAAATTAATCAAGAATTTTTTGTATAATTTTGTTTATAAATTTTAATATATAAATGTTATATATAGTTTCTAACATGTGTATGTTTTGTTTTATTAACATGCAGGGTGCAACACAGCTTAGTGAGGGGTCTGGTACTCAGCCTACTACATAGCGGAGACTTCAATGATACATGTTGTACTCATGTTTTAATCATGTACATGTATATCTATGTGTTTACAGAAGATTTTAGACATGTATATATACTCATTAGACAAGATTTTTGTATTTTAATATCTGACTTAGAAACACATATGTATATATATTCATTAGACATGATTTTTATATTTTTGTATATATTCATTGGACATGATTTTTATATTTTGATATGTAATGTAGCATAAAATTACAGAAGAAGAATTGTTTAGTTTACAATATAAGTAGCAAATGATAGAATTTCCTTTAAATGCGTTAATTCATTTTTTTGGCCCACATTGATCCTCACAAAAATTGGTCTATCATGGGGAACTTAAATTTTGTAATACTTTGTTGCATAATTGAATTTACATTATTCCTATATGAATTATTCTCTATAATCATTGCTCTTGTAAACAGCTACAATTGGCTTTCATTATCAATCTATAAACTATAATAGCTTAAGGAATTTGTTATATTTACCACTACTATTTGGGTTGTATTACTTACTAAAGGTATTAAGGATGATTTTTTTGATTGGATATGATTTTCAAGGATCCATGGTTTTTTATATTACTTGTGTTATTGAATTTTCTCATTAGGATATGAAATGTGTTGATTTTTCCTATAATTCTACGTTAACTATTGTAGTATTTTTCATCTTGTAATTGTACTAAATAGAGCTATACCCTCAAGTGATAGGATGATTATGAATATTATGTATGGAAGATTATTTAGTATTCTAATTATAAAATTAGAGGTTTCTCTACATCTAACAACAAAATTTAATATATCGTTGCTCATTTTCATGGATGATGTTGGAATTTAAATAGTTTAGAATTATCTTTGAAACCAGGTAGACTATTTATTTTCATAAAAGTAGTGTGGTCGCTTCTTCCTTGAGGTGTCATAATATGACCTGAGAAATTAGGTAGGTCATTTATGTTGAAGTGAGTCACATGGAATTAATCATGGAGATTGATATTAGAGGGTATTCTAGCATTTATTAGTTGTTGAACTTGCACTAAAAGATAAGGGTTGGGATGCTTATATACATTGTACTATATTTTTGATTACATAGAGTGTTGATTTTGATTTTATTTAGGAATGAGGGACTTGATAATAAAGTATGGGTAACACATGTTTCCATTAATATCCCTTGTTTGTAATGGGTCTTGCAAGCTATCAAGTTTTGATTAGCATTTTGAAAAAAATGGATGACTATTTAGTGATATGCAAAAAAACTTTAAAAAAAAGTTATTTTTTATATGACCAGAATGGGTGATCATGTTTATATATATTCAATATTGTAATTAACAAAGAAAATTATATCCTTACCCATTTCGGAAGTGGTTGACCACTTGTTTACTCATTTCAAAAATGGTTACTATGACCATCTTGTTTCCATCTTCTAAGGTAGACCTATTTGGATAATTTTATAGACCTATATATTGTCATATATCTTGAATTTTATAATTTTATATGTAAAATAATAAATCATAGAATAAGAATCTTAAATATAATAAATTGGAACATATTTTAACTACTAAAATTTGAGCATATGAAGACAAAAATGTGAGGCTAAGAGAGATGTTATAATTGTGGGTTTTACTTGTATGATTCTTATTCACTTTTCATGCATCTTTCATATTTTGTTTATCATTAATCACATGCTTATTTACATTGTTTGTTTGTCCATGGTTGGTTAGAAGAGGTTCTACAAAAATATTAAAATATCTATTTGGAGGAGTCAGTGATTGATTGAAATTGTTTCTGTCAGTGTGTACTCCTTTTATTTGGATTTATTTTCTCTCAATGAGATATTGATGAATGTTGAAGGATTTAATTATCTGACTTGAATAAAGCAATCATGTCATTATCAATCAATGTCTCAAAAAAATGTTACATATTCTCTTTTATCATATTGGATTGTATCATTTCTCTTTATTAAAAAAATAACATTAAAAAATGGTTGTTTTATATCAATTACCATGTTCATATTTTTATTCTTAGCTGGAAAAAGATTATAATATTCTTAAATTACATAGAAATTTGGAAGAATAAAAAATATTGGTTACATACTTAACAACATTTTTGTAAGCTTAGTTTCAAGTTCTCTTTAGTAACATTGCAAGTTACCTCCTGTGGAGACATATAGGAATGTAGTAAAAAAAATTAATAATTAAAATAAAATATCAACAAAAGACTTTTGATCTCACTATTTGATGGCTCAAAAGTTAATTTTAATAATTGAAAGTAAATATCAACAAAATAACATTCTAAAAGGGTTGTTCTATTTGATGGATCACAAGTTATTTTTAATAACCATTGTCTTGAATCTAAACATATAAGACCAATAATATGTTATTTTGTACTTTGCATAGTTTCAAATCATTTAGAAAATTCGACCTTCATTCCAATGTTAATTTTAAAATGAGATTTAAGAAATAATTAACTCAAATTTTGTTAGAAAATTAATAAATTCATGTGGAAGATTATAAAACCAATCAATAACATACTCCTTACTTGGCTTCCAGGGAGATTATTAAACAATAGGTTATTATGTATACCTTAAATACAATTCCTTTATGTCCACAATTACTTTATAACTATTATGGACTGAACAAATATTTCTCAAAAATATGGCACATCCTCCATACTAGAGTAAATATTATTCTCTTACGATAATAATGATGGTTTCATCTTTGAACCTTCCATATGTGAACCTTAAATTCATGTAAAATCATGTGTAATAGGAGTGTAAGTTTAGTAATAACAATCATCACATACATATACATAATCATAAACCCATCTAGTATGAGCTTAAATTCATAGCAAGAAATTTTTATCCATAACATATATATAGGACTAGAGGTTAAAAAATTTAATTCATAGCAATAAAGTTGTCAAATATATATGCCAAAGTGGAAAATAAAATAGAGAAAATGTTCCGTTAAGAATAGAACAATATATAATATTATAGGTCCTTCTATATAATACCAAGTTTCTTAGCTCGTTCAATGACCTGTAATTTTTTTCACAACCTTCTACATTAGTCTCCATTTTTTGCGTTGACCAATTTTAGTATTCACCTGATGTAATTATAACCCTATAGAAATTATGTGATGGGTGTAATGACACTCCTTTTTTCCATGTTATAATCAACAAAGTGAATCCCACTTTGGAGGGCTTTCACTTTTTGTAAATATGTTCCCCCACACTATAACCGAGCCAGTATAAAATGTTGTGTCCTCACTTGTTATTTCACATGTTAGCATTGTTCTCTCTTATGTGCAACACAACAAGTAGTACTTCACTTTCTCAATATTGTCTTCTTCTACAATGACTGCAAATACAACACCTACAACAAAATGCAAATAAATATTCAATGATCAAATTATAAAATCCTTTTAAATAAAAAATAAGTTGTTTAACCAGTCCAGATATGTGGTCATAATCAGGTGAAATACATGGCACATCTTCAAAACTATCATCATAATCTAATACATATGCATCATCCAAAACTAAAGGAACTTGGTTCCAGTCATCTACATACCCATTTTTTTTACTATTGCACTACAAATATGATTTTTTCATGCATTCATAGCCAAAAAATAATAATATCTTATACAGATTCTTTAGTTATTACTAGCCATAGTCATCATAGAGTGCAAAGACCTATAAGTAGGAATCCTTTCATATCCATGCTTTGTCCTTTGATCAATATCTGATTAGTCATGTACAAAATCAATAAAGATTAAAACAAACATCAAAATTAAGAATAAAAAATTGTAACTTATAACTTTTAATCAATTTCACATCAAGATACATATTTATTAAGTGCACATATATGTTATCACCCAAAACACTCTGTGTGAGGTTGAAGCATGAACTAAAAAATGTTTCTTATACCATTCAACAATGGTGTGGGCATCAATCAATCAATATCCCTCATAATCAAAAAAAAAATTAGAGCATGTTTGATGCATGCACCCGCACCATCGTGTTCTCCCTTCCAGGACCACTCTAAAAAAACTCCATAAATGAGGTATTTTGTGATGACAATGATAGAGAATGAGTGGAAAGAAAGGGTGAGAGGATTTAAATTGTGATGTGCAACCATCCTCCTTTTTGGTATCCAAATTTTGTTCTCCCTTTCAAGCCGAGTAGCAACACAGATTGGGACATGGATCTTGGAGACAGATAGATCATAATGTGTGTCATTTTGTAGCTACGGATAGGATCTCATTGGCCCTTTATTACTCATATTTATGGAGAAATGGATAACACATTTAAGAGGATTTGACATGTCCTCACTACTTTAGGTCATGCATGCTTCTTTGACTAGGGTGAGAGGAATCTTAGTGTAACCTCTGTTTGATGAAGGAGTTGGAGATATCCTTCTTTTGCACAAATTCTATGAAGAGATCCTTGGGAAAATATGGTTAATACTCCATGATTTAACTCTTAACGAGTGTTCACTTCTAAACGATGGAGATAATTTCAATAGAAGGCTAAGGTTACTGAAGACATTAAGAAATCCCAATCGTTCTACATATTTTTACAAGTAGATTTTGTTCCTTTGTCAATATACAGGGCAAACAAGGGTAGTTCAGGATGGATCAATGGTTTTTAAATGATTTTTGTGGGAGATGTTATTGGTATTGAATTGTGTAGCCTTCCACCTTACATAGTGAGAATGGTTTGATGTACAGACTAATTAAACTTTGGAAACTTTGCAAGAATGTATCAATGGGGATTTCCTCTTGTACCAAATCGAACTTGGTTGCATTCTTTCCAACTCATGTTGAATATTTTATGTATTTAAACCTATAAAATCAATACATATTGGACAACTTGTTATATTCATTTGCAATAAATATAAAAATCAAAATTAAAATATGTACATCCAAATTTTAAAATAATTATATATTTTATTTATTTATTAATCACCTCTTGTAAGCCACCATTTGAACTATGTTTGAATCTTCATTTGTTTCTGGAAATAATTTCAAGTCCCCACACTTGTCATAAAAACCTTTAATTCTAACCATACGATCATCGACATGATCATCAGATATTGTGGAAAGAATAAAATCTATTAATTCACTCACACATGTAGGGGCCATTTTTAGGACCATTCGATGCTTCTCATAACTTTCTATACACCTAAAAAATATATAATTTGAATTACATAAATTAAATCACATCTGAAAAAAAATTCAAATTTCTAATATAGATATAAATGAAAACACACCTCAATATATATGTAATATTTTTTTGTGCACCTGAAAGTGATAATAAAACTCAATGTGATAGCGACAACAACATGTTTCAAACAATTTATCAACTCGCATATACCAAGGCTCCAAATTCTCAAACATTCATTGTCTAATCTTAACATCTGCAGGTTCTTTTGTAAAATTTATGTACATCTCATGTTGAGTTATTTCGATTCAATGTTATATATGTTCATCATAGTTATTGCCAGATATCCTATTTTTTAAAACATCCCTCACATTTGGAGAAGGATGAGTCTTCTCAGTTCAAAAATAAGAAACTATTTTCACAATATTATTCTCAATTTTATCAGAACTTAGATTTCGACACATTAGTGCCCAATTTTGTTCCACAATAGAATTATCCAATGTCTTCCTCCTTTTTGCATACCTGATGACCGTATTTTGGTTACACCAAATACTTTGGCAGTAGTGGTAACATGACAATTCTTTTTCGTATCTTCACTTACAATAGAAATTAATATTTCTCTATGAGAAATAATCTTATCATTAGACCTAGTTTTTGTACCCAAAGAACTTATTCATTCACACACATTCACAAAAAATTCTTCTTCCATACATTTTTAATTTTCCCATCCAAAATCCACACCCAAATATTCTTATTTTTCCTTCATATCAACATGATTAAGGAATGACCATGATGACCATGACTCCTTAAAACCCTAATCACAGTTTCCTATCCGTGAATCCTTCCAGCGAATACTCCACATTTGGTGGGAGGAATGCATCTGCTCAATGCGATAGTGTTGGATCTGCTAAGGGAGGCAATCACATTTCAATACATGGGAACTCCGGATCTGTGGAATCTAAAGGCCTTAATATGATCCAAGGTGGTGGTGGAAATGATAAATCATTTTCTGCAAACCATAAAAAATTTCATTGGACTTCCTTTGGGCTTGACAGTGGCAAAAATAGAGATGAGGACACAGAACCTGAAGATCTTCACACATAGCTGGGTAAAAAGGGGAGGAATAGATCAAAGCAAAACTCTATTTCTCCTGTGAGTGGCGCCCAGGGTTTAAGTGACCCAAAAAACAAATTTGTACCTCCTGCATGTGGCAGAAAGATGAATGAATCTTTCCAACAACCTTCCTTTGTTGATGTTTTCTACAAGTAGAAAAAATGTATATAAGGAATTTTTATATGTTCTTGAAAACCTCTCAGGAGACCCCGACGTTGAAACTTGATGATGATTCACCTTTAAAGGTGCTCATGGAGGAAGAAAATATTTCCCAACTAGGTCTGATATGTACGTTTCTGAAAAAAAATTACCAAAATTGTTTTCCAGCTCCATGACTGGATTGCTAAGAGATGGAGATAAAATATACAAGGTAAGATTGAACTTTATCCTTTTTCCACAGCACATTTCATTGTTGTTTTTCAACACCTTGAATATGGGGATTTAATTATTATATAACACTGGGTTTGGGGTGAACACGGACTCGTGGTTAAGCCATGGTATCCATCTTTTTATCCATCAAAAGACTCTTTTGACACCTACCTGGTTTTGGTTCATTTACATAGACTCCCCACTCCATCTTTGGAACATATCTTGTTTCCTTGATATAGGGGATAGTCTAGGCTCATTGACATCTGTTGATGAGAAAAAATCCATTCCAAGCCCACACTAATTATGCATGGATCCTTTTATATCTTGATACCTCTCAAGCCTTACCAGTAGAATTTAATCTACAGATTGGTGAAAGGCTCAGGATACAAAGGTTAGACTATGAAGGACTTGCTCTCATATGTCAATGCTGTTCAAAAAATGGTCATATTACAAAATATTGTGAACATTCCCAATGAAAGATAAAACCTACATGGTGGAAATATTTTCTACCAGAGCATCTAACAATCCATCCCCAGACATATCGATCTACGAAATCTACCGCCCCCATGCAAATTGACTTTCCCGTCATGGAAGTCTCTTCGAATAATTTAGACAAGTTACCCCAAGATTCTTCTTTTCAGGACACTAATTCAGTAATAAAATCTTATTTGACTCCCCTTCTTGAGGATCAAATTCCTATTACATTGATTAAAGTGGTTCTTCCAATCTCAGTGGAAGAAGGAAACGAAGAATGGAAGGTGATGGATAGGAAAAAGAAGGGATAGGTTAAACCCAAATCCCCCATCATCTTAGACAAGGAATGAATCTTGTTCGTTGTTAGCTCTTATTATCATATCTAGGTTGTTGGCCTGTTATGCAGCTACTACGAAGCTTTTCTTACGTTAAGTTTTTTTTTGGCTATTTTTTTGCTGTGGGATTGCTATTTGCAGGTTTTATTCTTGGAAAGTTGTTTTTTTGTCATTGGGCTTATTGATCTTATCTGGATTTGTATCCCTTTTCGTTATGATGATATAGTTTTATCTAGATTTTGAGCCTTATTGTACAAGGGTATATAGTCCCTTTCGAAAAACTATTTACCTTTAATAAACAAAACATGATTCAAGAATGTAACAAAAAAATGTGTTCTAGTAACTATAGTCAAATTAAAAAATTCACCATATATTATCTCTACAATTTTACTGTTTTCTTTCATGATAGTGGTTCTTGTTGGGATGATTCATTTAATTTTTTGAAATCCATCTTCACCAAGTGTTTCACATTTTTCTTGAGAATTAATTCCATAACTTTTGTTAACACTTTAACATACTAGTGCGCATCATGATCTGTGTCCATAAACAAAATTTCTAAAGAAAATAACATAACACATGATTACACCAGTCATGAATGATTTAAAATATATATAAGAGCTTGTTTACGAACATGAACATGAAATATTTTAAGTTGATAAATAGCACTATCTAGAAGATAAACTAACTCTTCTAATTCATCAATTCCCCCTGGATATGAGTACAAAAAGGATTTTAATACTCTTTTTTTACCTAACCGTGATAGGATTTACTAAAAGAAAATAAGTTCTAGATTAATTACATGCATTTAAAAATAATTTTGAAGTAAAATACATACACTTTGAGGAATATGAATAAATTTCCATTTACTGCATACACATCTCCTAACAAGCCTACCACACCTTTAGGCCATATAATAATTGGTAATAATCAACCTCCTTTTAATATAAATTCACCACAACAAAATACTTCCATTCACCCAACTCATATTCTGATTCGCCAATTATATATATATATATATATATATATATATATATAAATATATATTATAAATGCAACCAAACCAATTTATCAGAAAAAACAATTTAAAAAGAAGAAAAATAAAAAAAATCAAACATGATAGCCATTGAATGAAATATATTGATGTAAATTCCATGTATTTGTGACATGTTGGAGAACACATAGAATATAGTGAAGAGCATACCCAAATATCATTAAGAAGTAGTGAGATTAGAAAGAAAACATGTGTTCATAGAATCAAGTTTTGACTATTTTAGCCAATTAAAAGTATCTAAGTTATTGAAGGAACGATGCCTATCTATTTGTATATTCCATATGAGTTAGAAATCTAAGCTAGGATAAATCTTAGGATTGAAATTATATTATAATATATTTACATAGAAACTCGTATCATAAGACTTCACCAACTGAGAGGACATAAGACTTTGAACAATCTTGTTTATAGGGTGAGAGGGGTAAGTATTATTTTTGATAGCACATGTCTTTGCTTCCACAATGGAAGTAGGAGGAGGATTATTCTTAAGATTTCTAAACAAGATTGTTTTAATAGAGCTCAAAATTCACTTATCAATCTAGTTTTCTTAGACCCCAGATGTTGTATCGATGTTTGTAGGGAATGGGTCACTTTAAAATGCAAATCTAAAGGCCGCGTATAAATTGTAGATGGAAAAGGGGAATTTATACTATCCTTTTCTAAAATGGAGGATTATGTGAGCGCTCTAGAAATTGGGAGGTCCCTTATTTATGGAAAAAAATAAGGATTATATCTTAAAGAAATATAGATATGGTTTTAACCCCATTCACACAATCATAAAGGAAATACATAGTTAGGTTAGGCTTCTAGGTCGACCCCTTTGTTTGGAGAGTTTGGTAACATGGAAAAAAAAGATTGGAAACAACACTAGTGAGGTGAATCTATAGAGCAGGAGGAAGACCCTATTATAAATATTGAGTTGTACAGAAAGTATATTTATGTATAAGTTGATCTTTATTTTAGCATGTATTTAACATAAACTTATTTTAGTCCCAAGAATTGTACCTGGACTATATTCCTTAGATATAAAAGATCATCTTTGTGTTAATTTATCTATAGAAAATATATCTTAAATGTTTCATTAAAATTCATTTTGAAAAATTCTGCATGATTAAGAATCATCAAAAAGACCTAGGTATGAACTTTCTTTGATCGATAGTATGAATCTAGTGATAGGTATTATAGCCATAACAAGATCACAGAAGATTGACATTGTAAAATTGGTCCATGAATAAAGGATGAATGAGTGATCTACAAGACAAGGCATAGGACGGTATTTTGAATGATTATACATTAAAAACGTATCCAAACATGATACAAGCATTAATAAAATTGAAATTTCTGCTAAATTATGTACACAGTTGGTAAACACAAATAATAGAATTATATTAATATTTTATATTGATTTGAAAAGTTTATTGGTTTAGTTTGTGGAATCCTTGTTCCACCTATGTATTACATATTTGAAGAGGCATCAAACTCACATAGTTCATTACCTATTCGCGATGCAATTTCTGGGATGTAACTACATAAATGTAAGGAGAAGTTTGATACTTAAAACTTGATACTTCATTATGCTTTCTCTAGTTTGTCATGATATGCTCTTCACTTGTATTGGAAAATTTAATCTTGATTAAGTGTGCTTCATACTTTATAGGTGATTTTATTAATTCTATATCTTATTATAATTAACGAAATTTTTTACTTTTTATTAATCTCGATGAAGACAATTTAATTTCTTATATTTCTATCACATTTCCAATTAGTTGACAAGTTACCTATGAAGTGAATGAATAAATTAATTTTTAAATTATAGATCAAAAACATAGAAGATCAAGATCAAGATAAGAAGTACAAAGGAGAGGAAAACAATGATCCTAGATAGAGTGACATTATATAGTTCGAGAAAAAATTAAATTCAAACCCTGACTATAGAGATACAAAGGTTTTTGTTTTTTGGGAATGACCCAATTATGAGGATTAAGTTAGAAAGGTGTTGGTGGGTATTGAAATAGACCCTCTCTAAGAGGTGAGAGATGATGTTTAAGAATGAAAGTTGATGTTAAATAGAAACCCTATTTAACTAAGAGACCATGTGCTAGAATAACAAGTAATACAAAAACAAAGTAGATGGCTAGATCTAAATCCAAATACTATTGAGTGGTTATAATATTTTTTACCATGTTTTATATTCAGGGAGATTTGCTGATGTATAGTTCATATTTCAACAATTAGTGTTTTGTCGAATGATGTTTCTATGTGGAGCCTTTTTTGGTATGGTTGGTTCTTAGGTTATTTTTGTTATAACCTTTTATTTGCACATATTTTTTCCATTGTTTTAGGTTATGGGATCCTATCAAAACCCTTACTTTACACAATCTAAATAAACATATTTCATATTTACCTTAGAAAGAAAAATATAATTACGGTATGTCTGCAAGTGTTTCAAGTATGTATGTTCCAATTTTTACAGCCTTCTCTTTCTCTATTAGTATCTTTTCTCTTTGTTTTTGCTTTCCTACGAACTGGTCTTCTAGCATTCTTCTCTGCTTTCTCTTCCTTGGTATATTTTCATTTCTCATTCTTATCATTTCCCATGATTCCTCCACTTCAATAATTTTTACCTACACACACAAATTGAGCTACATCTGAATCTAAGAGTAAATTCACTACAAAACTGTACACTTGCAACTCTTATTATATAGAAATTAGGTTATTTTTAATTTAACTTTTTTATAACTTTAAAACAAGTTTTCTAATTTTAAAATGATTTAAATCTAATATACAATTATTTAATTACGTAATATATTTTTAAATAAAATAACTATATGCTATAAACTTAATTGTATTATATATAAATAATAATAAAATTATTATTAATTTTTAAAAATATTCTATATTTTTTATCAAAAAAAATAAATAATTATAGTTTTAAAAATAGAACTTGTAAAACTAAATTTAAAACAAAAAAATTGTTTTAAAACTATAGTTTTAAATATAGTTTTTCTGAAAGAAAATTTAAAACACCGAATTTGGAAGGAAAATGTATGGGTGGCGCTGACGTGGCAGGTTGGCGGTTAAAGGGGGTTCGCCCATATCCCCTTTAGGAAAACCCCCTATGTGGCACCTATATAGCACATTTTAGCGGAAAATCCATTTGGATGATGATTGTTTGCCAAAATGTGCCACTTAGGTGCCACGTAATTAGGGTTAAATAATTTGTAAAATTACAAAAATTTAACACAAAATATAATTTTTTTAGCTTTCTAAAAATATAATTTTCATTTTTTAAAAAATTGTTTTATTATTTATTTTTTATTTTTTGCTAACATATGGTATTTTACAACAATCCATAGTACACAGTCAACCCAATTTGAAAAATTGCAAAATATATGATTTTTTTTTGAAAAAATAAACTTACTATTTGTTGAAGTCTTCTTCGTAGCTTTGAAAAAAACTTCAATTTCGATATAAATCTTAAAATTTATTGGCATAGACATATGCACGCCATTTATTTGAAAATATTTTCACTAAATAATTGATTAAAAAATATAAATTAAAAACATGAATTTTTTTTACAAGACCTCGATATTCGAGTATAGAACATATATCTAAAATTTCATGTTGAAAAAATAAGTTTTCATTTAAAAACACCACCGGAGGACAGTCGTTCCTCTTTTATAAAATAAGAAACAACATATGAATAAAATTAAGAAAAAGACCATATTTTTTTCAAAAAATAAAAAATATACATGTATTCTACATTCTAAACACAACATTTCGTTAGTTCATGGAATTTCATGAACGTGTACGGTTTTGTGGCTATTACCTTTAGGAAATCAACGAAACTGAAAAATTCTTGTTTATAAAGGTACAAAAAATAAAAAAAAGTGGGACATTTTATTGTGCTTTGACCCCCCTCCCATACACCACTCCTATTATAAAATACCTCATTGTATTACCAAATATTAAACATATAGTTGTTTTTATTATGACATTTTAATACCCCTTATTATATATATATCTATTTTTCATGTTGAATGTGTTAAACATGTGTGCACGGGCTGAAACATGATGAAAACCTAAAATAATTGTTGGTTTTTGGAGGAGAAATGACTTTAAAATTCCCACTTGATAGCCAACTCTTCATTTTCTTATTTCAATCAAAGGATGTAAAATTTAACATCTTAATGAATCAAACTATATGGCTGGATTGTTGTTTCTATTGATTCATTACAAGTGTCAACCATTGGTGTTGCGAGAAGTATTGGGCTAGTGTTAAAAGTATGAAAAGCATGAAACAATACAAGAGTACCTATGAAAGCCACACGTATCTTCCATCGAAACTTTCATGGAGAGGTTGATAGACCCAAAGTTTAAAACCCTTGTAGTTATCGAGTAAAGGTCAATTTATGCCACATGTCACAAATCGATGAAGCAAGAGTTATGGAGACCAAATTATTAAGGTTTGCAACATGTGATGACACTGATGGGTGACAAGTGTCCATGATCAATGGCCCCAAAGAGTTACATGAAATCAAAATCTAAAACAACGTAGATAGTGGTTTCACCGATACGAGATGTGTGTTCAAAATCGATGGAGAAGAGAGTTACAGAGCCCAAGGTCTACAAAACCTTACCATGTCATAATAACACTCGATTTCATTCCATGTATTAGACATCAGTGGCCCAAGGAGTCAGTATTTGGAAAGGTCAACGGTGAATGCAGCTACACTGACTATCTCCACGTAACATGTTGGAGATCAGTTGAAAGAAGATACAAAACATAAAAGAGTTTGGAAGGTCAACGTTGCATGAGTTCCCCGATCAATGATAAACATTTCATTGATATGGTGGCCCAAGAGTACGACATAGGAGCTCAAATTTTCAAAAAAATCAAACTATGTGACAAACAAGTAAGTCAATAAAGGCCACATGGCAGAGATCAAGTAGAGGTGAAAGTATTCAAGGAGCAAATTCAAGGTCAAGAAAAAACACATGCATGGAGTATTAAAGTTATATCAAATGTCACCTCCATGTCACTTACTAGTTCAATCCTCCTCCTACCTTCTCTCCCTCACACGCACACTGCCCCCTTTATTTTTATAAAACACATTATATTTAAATCCCCCTCAACCCCTTATTACATGTCATTCTAGATTAGCTTAACCATCTCCAATAATCCGATTTTTAGTTAATCAGAAAGGAAAATTTAGAAGTTAGTTAGGGTTTAAAAATTAACACCATTTTGGTTGAACTAACCTAGGAAGGTATCCACCTTAGTTAAGGTTAATTAGGCATATTATTAGATGAAGAGTATGTTCTATGACTCACTTACACCCTTGAATGACTCTATACCAACACTTAACTTAAGAATTACAACTAGACAAATTTGAAAATTCAAATATGAGGTTTTAGAGGGAAACCTCTCAAAGCCTACTTATTACAAACAAAGGGTCTAAATGGACTATCATCATCACACAAAGATTCAAATGGACTCTAAACAAAACTAACCTAACCTAGACAAACCAAAATTGTTTATACACAATGATGCTCTTGCATCATACTCCTCGAGAGGAGAGTTTTGAGCCCAATTTTTTTCTCTATTCTTCTAATTCTTTTGTTTGAATTTATTCCTCTTCTTCTACTCTTGAGATCATCTTCACCTCATTTGAATCTGTTTGGTCATCTCTTTTCTTTCTTGGTTCCTCCCTTGCTTGCCTTGCCACTTTCTTGCTTCATTCTTCCTCTTTCTTCATCTTGGTCTTCTTCTTCTTCATGGTTCACTTTCTTTTCCTCATCAATGTCATGATTTTTTTCATCTTCCTCATTCATGTATTGGTCTATACCTATATATACATAGCTAAAAGCTGCCTTAGATTGAAAAAATAGGGGACAACTAATCCATTTCTTGTCTTCTCTCTTCACCAGCTTATCTTCTTCATAATTTTACTAATCATTCCTTGTTAAAGGCACTATATTTTTTTACAACTCATCATGTTCTTGACTTGTTTCTACCTCTTGAATCTTCATCACACTTTCATCTTCATTGTCTTATTCATTTTCCAACGTCTCTCTAGAAGTTTTTCCTTCACTTTGACCTCATCTTCTCCACTTAACCAGATCCACATTCTTGTGAGGCCTCTCCATGATCCTCTCATCACACTAACTACCGCTCTTTTACTCTTGACTGATCCATAGTGAGCTTACACTTTCTCAAAAACTTCTCTTTGATTTTCTTCATTCTTGTTCTCTATCTCTTCAGTCAAGGCATTATTTCTTGAATTTTATTCTTATCTTTGTGTACCTGCATTCACACAATCAAATACACTATCATATTTGAAACTTGGAGGCCTTTGAGCATCTTGAGAAGCTCCAACAATGAGCTCTTTGACTTGTTGACTTCGTTGCTCCTCTCTTTCACTTTCTTGAAGAAGCTTGCAAGTATATATTATTCATTGAATTCCTAAAATTCCTCATAGCATCACATATTTAACATCTTCTTCCTCTTTTTTTCTCATTTTCTTCTTTATTTTCTTCATCTCTCTCTTCTCCTTTCTTATTATCTTTCTCACCTGTTCCGTTTTCCTTTTCCTCAGAAGTATCTCTATTGGCCACTTAACACCTCTTTTCATCTCAAAAACAACTAAACTTCTTCCTCTCTCCATGCTTGTAGCTTCCATAAGTTCTCTTAACTTCTCCACATCTCTCATAAGGTCCTTGAGCTCTTGTTCAACCCATAACTCTTGTTTCATTGTCATCTCTCTCTTCTTTTATTATTCTCTCATATTTTTCATTAATTTCTATATTTATTTCATTTTAAGCACTGCTATGATACTAAATGATGCATAGGATTATGAAAAACAACAAAAATCACAAGTTAGAACAAGCATTTGCAAATAATCACTAAAAATCCATCCAATATTTCTCTTTTTATCAAAGCCAAAATATTGCATTTCATCATCAATATATATATATATACAATTGCTTCAAAGATTGAAAAATCTTTACACCTACTTGATGACACCTATCAAGAATGTTCATAAGCTTGAACAAGTTTCCACACTTATTTTTCACTTCAACTCGCTCTAGACCACCATACTTGCTACTAGCCCTGGAAAAATGCATATTTGGGCATAAAATACACATTCCTATGAATCAAGCATTGTTGGTAAAATTTTTGGGGACCCATTTATCCCAATATCCATCCTACAAAGTTTCATCAAGTAAATCCTTACCCATTTTCTTTTATACCCTATTTATTGTTTTTGCTCATTCCTCTCAATTAACCCTAGTTTAATGCAAAGCTCATGTCCAGAGAAAACTATAAAACCTCATGAAAAATTAAAATATATTTGGGACACCCATTTGGGTCTTCTAGCTTTTAAGGGAATTTTAAGTCCCATCTCCAACTATAACTCTCCCAGCTCCAAGTGTCCTGCTTTAAGCCTTGTTCAACTAGGCCTACTAGGGTTTAAGGGCTCAATGAGGTTTTAACAATTTACCATCAACTTCAACCTTTAGAAAACCTTTTCCCACTTATTTACAAGTTGTTCACATCCTTAACAATGTATATACATTCCCTTAATGTTATCTTGTTAAGTTTTCCAAGTTTTAGCTTTTCAAGGTCTTATCCTTTTTTGCATCATCTACAATTCCCTCTAAGACTCTGTTTTCTATTTCACAGGTACTCTGATTTCCTTAAAATTATCCTCATTTTAATGTTACTCATGTAGCTTGAAAATACCTTCTAACTACTCCAATCACTCATTCATTCCAACTCAATTTACCCTTGACTAACTCTTGTATCTCTCACAAAAATTGCTCAAATATGTATTATTCAAGACAGTTACAAGGTTCTTATTTCTTGATGGCTTAATGACTAATTTTCAGATATTATATCACCTCTCCTTACTCTCATTATTAAAAATTTCACTTTGTTCAATCACTCTTTCTCATTAATCTCCCTTGACCTTGTTTTAGTTTATCTGGTTTATTTACACATTAGATTGCTCTATGGCTCTTGAGATGACTGACACAGTACAGTTGGGATCCCTTATTGGTAGATGGTTATAAAAACATCTCTCTCTTTACTCAAACTTTCCTTACAAAAAATCACCCCCCCTTCGTCACTAAGCTAACAATTTCTTGATGTGTTTGTTTTTCATGTACCTATTTACTCAAGTCTGTCACAATTTTAGAGTTTAAAACTATGTTAGCTTGAATGAGTTTTGCTTTAAAAAATCTAATTTAAACCTCAAATTTTTGATACTCTTCCCACCTTAATCTCTTCATCCCCTTATCATGGATCTCACAATTCACAATCATCATGCAATGGTATTAAACTCAAGACCATCTAAACCTCTTAAACAAGTAATAACATAGCCAAACAAGAACTTGCAAACTTGGTTAAACTATCACCTCAATCCTTATGAATCTCTTTGCTCATTTTAAAAATAATAGATCCTCATTGATCATCTAATTGCAAGTTACAAGTTACAATAGTCCACCCTTTACACTGAACCATGCTTCTATCTCATAATGTCCTTTAACCCCAAATAGGGTATGTTTGAGTCAGATTAGACTGGTAAGGATTTAGTATGCTTACTTACTCAAATCTCCATAAAATTTCTCCTATAGCTCTTCCCAAGGTTCATTATCATTTGTACAAAATTTCAAGACATTTCACCAGTGGTTTTGCAAATTAGAATTTTTTTTCATATATCCTAAACCCTAAGCAAGGTTTTAACTGGAGAAGGAAGGTTTTAAGTATTTTGAGCATTAATATTATTTTCAAATGATTTAATTAGAATTGTAAGCTCTGATACACCTTATCTCTCTCCTAGAACATATATTAGTTCACAATACACTTGAACTATTCATTAAAATAATTCTTTATCAGTCAAGAAACCTTCACAGTTTTACATGCATTGTAAGCCCTATACCAGGGTATCTACAATCACTTAAGAGATATTATTGTCTTTCCTTATCTGCTATCTAGGTTCTACAATGATAAATATGTCTTTGACTTCAAATTGACTTCTAAAATCATGAAATGGGTTTAGAATTTACAAACTAGAGGTCCATACCTTATTACTCACTCTTAGCTTCTAAACTATCCTTCTACCCTGCACATATCCTTTCACATATGAAGAATCATTTATACAAAATGAAAAGTAAGAAATACTCAAAAATTTATGCAGTACATTCAAGGATTTTAATCACAAATCCACTAATATTCCTCACATGAAGTAACACAACATAATTATTCACAAATTATATAGTTTGAAGAAGCTTTGCAAATATAAAGCTCCAAGATCCATCAGGGCTCTGAATTAGATAAATTCACCTTTATTTTCCTCCTTGCACACACCTCTTCCTCATCCATTCAAATACATTTCAAAAGAAGAGAAAATTTAGAAGTTAGGGTTTAAAACACTAACCCCACTTTGGTTGAACTAACCTGGGAAGGTCTCCACCTTAGTTAAGGTTAATTAGGAATCTTATTAGATAAGAAGCATGCTCTATGACTCACTTACACCCCTTAATGATTCTATACCAACACTTAACTTAAGAAATACAACTAAACAAATTTGAAAATTCAAATATGAGGTTTTGGAGGGAAACCTCTCAAAACCTACTTATTACAAAAAAGGGTCCAAATGGACTATCACCATCACACAAACCTCAAAATGGACTCTAAACACAACTAACCTAACCTAGAGAAACCAAAATTATGTATACAGAATGATGCTCCTACATCAATAAATGTGTATAAATTCAAAAAATAGCTATAAAAAGACACAGTTAGAAAATAATTAGTATGTAAACTTTATACTAGTCATTTTTTTTTTGAAAAATTGTATATTTATAAAGAAGAAAGTTTACTTGACCTCATAGTCATATTTTTAATAAATGTTTTGATCATTTTTGTTGGATTTATTAAGGAGGAAGAATCATTTTACCATTTACTTCAAAAACATGTTTTTTGCTGTGTTTTAGCAAGTCCATACTTTAGGCTTGGGGATCTAAGCCAAGAGGTTTTCCTTGGACAATGGGAAAAATAAAAAAGCATATGCGTTTTTATTTTTTATACATTTCATGCCCTCCAACATCCTTTTCCACCTCTTTCATGTGATTTCTGTCAGCACTATGTCTTCTCTACACATTCCTGTACATTCCTGCACAAATTTTGAGTAGTTGAGGTTGTCCCATACCCCACTATCTATATTTTTCTAATCATTGGGGATAAACAAAATGTAAAGACATGAAGAAGGTCAAGAACAAAACTCCAGAACAATTTGAAGAGATTAAAATAAAGAAAGTGAAGTGGATTCAAAAACTTAATGGAGGGAAAGGTACATCTACTATATCAAATGTACCTACTATTTTAGAAAATGATGATGAAATACATAATTAAATGAAGAGAATAATGATTTTGCAATGAATATTGATAATGAATTGAATGATAATGCTGTTATGGATAAAAAATTTGGTATGAACCCAAATGTTGAACCTTTACCTAAGAATCCAAATGTTAATCCTAAAATTTGCATGGAAAAATTGAATGAAGAAAGCAACCTTGAGTAGGAGCAACAATGAATCTTTACATCTAAGAACACCTCTTTCCATTTTGCATAGAAAACCCATTCACTTAATTGAAATTTATGAAAACATTATAAAACCAATGCCTAACAAAATGTCTGAAAGATTTAAGAAATGTGAGAAGAAAAGCTATGACAATTCGGGATAATCACTTTGAGAAATTAAATGATACACAAAGATGTCAATTATTTGTTATATTGATGAAATTAATTAAGATGATACCTAAAATGGAGACCCTGGGGTTAAGAACATTTAATGTTGATGATCGAAATGCGGTAATTGTTGAAAATATACATAAAACATACCATACTATAGGTGTTAAAGAATGCACAAAAGATAGTAATCCTACATGGTGTGCACTTACTGATTGTATAGTTAGTGATAAAATAGTCAATAAACACTTGATTAAAAAAACAAGTAGAGTTTTGAAGCTAAATAGAAAAATACTAATGAAAGTAATAGGGAGATGAAAAATTATTGAGTTAGCCAATAACACTGACTATTGGGTATTCTCTAGTATATTCCCATGGAAATAAAAGGATACATATGATATTATAAATGAATTACTTGTAAATTTTTGGAATGAAAACACAAGGGTGTCACCGAATAGAAGAGATACAGTAAAAATAAGAATAGGCTCTCGTAATTGTGAAGTGCATGCAAAACATTTCTTGGATATGACTCAAACACAATTGTTATCTAAGTTTAAGAATAAAAATCTAGAAATTAACATTAGCCAAATATATTTTTAAATCCTTTTATGTGACGATAAATCACTCACATACCACTTGTTGTTGTAGGCATCATGTTGAATTTTTAATGCATTATGATGTTTTTTGTCAAGTACATTGTATTTTGCATACTGACATCATGTTGCAGGAGTGTGGAATAAATGTCCCACAAAAATATTCAAGAGAATTTATTCCTAACAATATTTTATGAAAAATCAACAAAATAATTTTTTTATAATAAAGCATGTTTGGATGGAACGTGCAATGTATGCAGTGGCTTGCCAAATATGAAAAGTGTATCCACGAGGAGAGTACATATTCAATAGAAAAATAATTGGTTGATTTCACCAAATATAAATCGGTGACATATCAATTAAAAGATGGAAAAGAACCTAAGAGGTGTGAGCTTGTTATAAAACAATTACCTGTATCAGAATATATGGTCAAATTCACAGAGGAAATTTATTATGAGTATTTGAGGCACACACATAGAGCTCGATGGTTAGATAAACAATTCAAATGTTAAGCAAGGACACATTCCCACTTGGTATCATTATTTCAATAGTTGAATTCACAGAGAATTACACATTGCAACTACAAATGGAGGTTCAGTCTTAATATTATAACTCAGTGTAAGTTTCTATTTTCATACATATAACATTTATGCACTCTCCTGAAAAAAATGAGCAAGATCAAAAAATATTAAGAGAGTATTATTTCTACATCAGTGATGATCGAACACATTCTACAGAATATGTACAAGGATGTTTCCAGGTGTTTTATGTGAACTTGAATGAGAGGAATATTATTTTTAATCAACATTACATTTGGTTAGATAATTGTAGATCACAATTCAAGAATGCACAGATATTTTATTGGCTAAGAAAGATGCAAAAATAAAAAAATCTACAACATATATGGAATTTTACTGAGGCAAGGCATGGAAAAGGAGAGCATGATGGTGTAGGAGCATGCGTAAAAAGAGTAATTGCAAGAGAAGAGTTAAAGTTTAAGGATGGCACTAAATTTACAGATGAAAAAAATTGTTGATTGGTGTGTTAAGAATATGGGCCATGAATCTCAAAAGAGATCAATGATTCGTAGATATTTTTGGTTGATAGAGCAACAACTAACAAACTTTGAAAATTGTATGGCAGTTACATGATCAAGTGATATGCACTCATTCCGTAGTTCAGATGCAAATGATTGGACTATTTATATTAGGTGTATGACATTTTTTTGTATATCATGTATTCATTTTACGTGGAATGAATGTGAGTCACAACAGTGGGTGAATGAATAGACTTGTAGTAATTCCACTCGACACACATCAAGTTCCACGAGCATTACAACTTGCAGGGTCTTCAGATCAAATGACAAAATCACTTGACTTTGACCAAGTCTCTGATTTATTGCAACAAAGTATATACATATATGTACATTCCATGTTTTAGATTTATAAATTATTAAAGGGTCAACTCTTAATGTATTTATAAATTGACTGAACAGTTTTACTTTGTGATACATAGAGCACATTTTTGCAATTATTGCGATGGAAATTAATGAAGAGGGAATAGACTACTTCTTATCTCATTGTGTAGAGAAGAAAAAAATTTGACTTCTATAATCATTGATGGTGAAGACCTTGAGTATCCCACTGGATCAATGGTAGTCACTGGAACTTTGCTTTGACGATATCTTATCAAAAACTCAAACATTTGGTTGTTTGAAGACTATGAAGTACATTGGAAGATACTTCACTATTCACATTTGATCTTTGCAAAAAATATTAAATTGATCAAATATCGAGGTCGGCCATCAAACAAACATCTGTGGAAGGTTCGTGAATCAGATCATGAAGCAATTCTTGCTACTGTCAAGAATAGAGTTGATCCTTGTTGTTCATTAGATTGAATTTACAAAAGTATGTTCTTCATGAATTTAATTTTAATATTTACTTAAATGATTTTTTAAAAATTTTGTATGATTTAAAATTCTATTTTACTAACATGTTTATGTAGGTTAGTGGTGCCAAAAAAGCTTCAACCTTCATGTGGTTGGCACTGTCAGTAGAGAATTTATTATTCTCAAAGCCAAGTGAAGCTAAGAGAAATTAAATATTACAAGGAAAAACAAGCAAAAATTCTTATTTCACCATCTATATTGTAAAAATATCTTATTAAAATTCTTATTTCACCACCTATATTGTATAAACCACCTATATTATTCAGGTGATTAACAATGGACAACCTTATACTGACTCAGTCTGAATGGAGATGGATAAAACTGCGAGAGGCTTTCGTAGAAGGACCTGAGGTGGAGGTCTCGGATCTAACGAGATGTCTCTAGGTACCACGGAGTATGAGAAATCACCCATGAAGATATGGCATGTTTGGGCCTCAGTGCTCTTAAGCTACTATGCCCGGACAGGGTAGTCCGAAAGCACGAGGAGCGTAAGGAACCAAAAAGAATACTTCGCTAGCATTCACCTGGCCACCTTGACGTGTTGGCATAGTTGGTTCGGTCCGACGAGCTTCTGTTTGCAAACTACAGCCTCTGGAAGCCCTAAACTAACTCAGACTACACTATTTTGCACGTTTACAAATAATAGCACAACGAGAGAACCAGATAGAGACAGATAAAACCGCGAGATAATTTTGTAGAGGTCCCAAATGTGAAGGTCTCGGATCTAACAAGACATCTCTAAGTGCCACGGAGTTCAAGAAATCAACTGTCAAAGATATGGCGTGTTTGGGCCTTAGGACTTTTAAGAGACTATGCTCGGACGGGGTAGCCCGAAAGCACGTGAAGTGTAGGGAACCAAAAATAAGCTTCCATTAGCATTCACCAGGCCACCCTGACATGTTTTCATAGTTGGTTCGGTCCCACGAGTTTCCGTTTGCAAACTACAGTCTCTGATAGCCCTACACTGACTCAGACTGCACTATTTCTCGCGTTTGCAAACAATATAATAGCGAGAGAACCTGATGGAGAAGAAAAAAACCACGAGAGGATTTAAAAGAGGTCCCCAACATGGAGGTCTCAGATTTGATGAGACATTTCTAGGTGCCACGGAGTCCGAGAAATCACCCGTCGAATATATGGCGTGTTTGGGTCTCAGGACTCTTAAGTGACTACGCCCAGACGAGGTATTCCGAAAGCATGGGGAGTGTAGGAAACCAAAAATAGTGATCACCTTACCACCCTAATGTGTTTGTGTATTTGGTTTGTTTACATTAGCTTCCGTTTGTAAACTACAACGTTCGGTAGCCCTACACTGACTCAGGAAACACTATTTTGTGCGTTTGCAAACAATATCATAGCAACATAACCAGATAGAGACGGAGAAAACCAAGAGATAATTTTTAATAGATCCCTAACATGGAGGTCTCAAATCTGACGAGACGTCTCTAGGTGCCATGGATTCCGAGAAATCACCCGTCGAAGATATGACGTGTTTGGGCCTTAGGGCTCTTAAGAAACTACGCTCGGACGGGATAGCCTGAAAATACGAGGAGCGTAGAGAACGAAAATGAAGCCTCCACTAACATTAACCTAGCCACCCAAATGTGTTGGCGTAGTTGGTTCAGTCTCACAAGCTTCTGTTTGCAAACTACAACCTCTGGAAGCCCTACACTGACTCAGACTGCACTATTTCGCACGTTTGCAAACAATAGCACAACGAGAGAATCGGATGGAGAAAGAGAAATCCATGAGAGATTTTCATAGAGGGCCCCGACATGGAAGTTTTAGATATGACGAGATGTCTCTAGGTGCCGCGGAGTCTGAGAAATCACCCGTTGAAGATATGGCGTGCTTGGGCCTCCACGCTCTTAAGCGACTACGCTCGGACGGGGTAGCCCGAAAGCACGGGGAGCATAGGGACCCAAAACGAAGCCTCCACTAGCATTTACCAGGCCTCCCAAATGTGTTGGAATAATTGGTTTAGTCCGACGAGCTTCCGTTTGTAAACTACAGCCTCTGACAACCCTACACTGACTCGGACTACACTATTTCTCGTGTTTCCAAACAATATAACAGTGAGAGAACTTGATGGAGACAAGAAAAATGATAAGAGTATTTAAAAGAAGTCCCCAATGTGGAAGTATCGGATCTTATGAGACATTTCTAGGTGCCATGGAGTCTGAGAAATCACCCGTTAAATATATGGCGTGTTTGGGCCTCAGGGCTCTTAAATGACTACGCCTGGATGGGGTAGCCCGATAGCACAGGGATCGTAGGGAACCAAAATGAAGCCTCCATTATCATTCACCTGGCCATCCCAATGTGTTGGCATATCTGGTTTGGTCGCATGAGCTTTCATTTGCAAACTACAACATCTGACAGCCCTACACTGACTCAAACTGCATATTTTTGCGTGTTTACAAACAATAGCATAGCGAGAGAACTGAATCGAGATAGAGAAAACCATGAGATGATTTCGTAGATGGCACCAACATGGAGGTCTCGGATGTGATGAGATGTCTCTAGGTGCCATGGAGTCTGAGAAATCACTCGTTGAAGATATGGCGTGCTTGGGCCTCATGGCTGTTAAGTGACTACGCCCAGACGGGGTAGCCCGAAAGCACGAGGAGCAAAGGGAACAAAAATGAAGCCTCCACTAGTGTTCACTAGGCCACCTCAACATGATAGTGTAGGGAACAAAAACTAGCGGTCACCTAGCCACCCCAATGTGTTAGTGTAGTTGGTTTGGTCCCATTAGCTTCCGTTTGCAAACTACAACGTTTGGTAGCCCTACACTGACTCAGGCAGCACTATTTCGCGCATTTACAAACAATATCATAGCAAGAGAACCAGATGGAGATGGATAAAACCATGAGATTATTTTTAAGAGGTCCCTAACATGGAGGTCTTAGATCTAACGAGATGTCTCTAGGTGCCATGGAGTCTGAGAAATCACCCGTTGAAGATGTGTTTGGGCCTTAGGGCTCTTAAGAAACTATGCCTGGACAGGATAGCTCGAAAGCACGGGGAGCATAGGGAACTAAAATGAAGTCTCCATTAGAATTCACCTAGCCACTTTTATGTGTTGGCATAGGTTGTTCGGTCCCATGAGCCATCATTTACAAACTACAGCGTCTTGCAACCCTACACTGACTCAAAATGCACTATTTCACATGTTTCCAAAAAGTACCACAGCAAGAGAACTGGATGGATACAGAGAAAACTATGAGAGAATTTCATAGAGGTTCCCTATGTGGAGTTATTGGATCTAACGAGACATGTCTAGGTTCCGTGGAGTTTGAGAAATGACCCGTCAAAGATATGGCGTGTTTGGGCCTCAGTGCTCTTAAGGGACTACGCCTAGATGGGGTAGCATGAAAGCACGAGGAGTGTAGGGAACCAAAATGAAGCCTCCAATATAATTCACTAGGCCACTCCGATGTGTTGGCATAGTTGGTTCAGTCCCACGAACTTCCATTTGCAAACTATAGCCTTTGGTAGCCCTATACTGACTCAGACTACACTATTTGCGCATTTGTAAGCTATATCACAGCGAGAGAACCATATTGAGATAGAGAAAACCATGAGAGGATTTCAAATAGGCCCCAAACTTGGAGGTCTTAGATCTAACGAGACATATCTAGGTGCCACGGAGTCTGAGAAATCACCCGTCGAAGATATGGCGTGTTTGTGCCTAAGGGCTCTTAAGCGACTACGCCGGACGGGCTAGCTCGAAAGCACGAGGAGTGTAGGGAACCAAAATGAAGCCTCCATTATCATTCACCTATCCACTCCAATGTGTTGGTGTAGCTGGTTTAGTCCCACGAGCTTTCGTTTGCAAAATTTAACGTCTAGCAGCCCTATACTGACTCAAACTACATTTTTTCACGTGTTTACAAACAATAGCACAACGAGAGAACCGAATAGATATAGAGAAAACCGTTAGAGGATTTCATATATGGCCCTAACATGGAGGTCTTGGATGTGATTAGATGTCTCTAGGTGCCATGGAGTCTGAGAAATCACTCGTTGAAGATATGGTGTGCTTGGGCCTCATGGCTCTTAAGCGACTACGCCCAGACGGGGTAGCCCGAAAACACGGGGAGCATAAGGAATAAAAAAAGCCTCCACTAGTGTTCACTAGGCCACCTCAACATGATAGCGTAGTTTATTTGGTCCCACAAACTTCCGTTTGCAAACTATAGTCTCTGATAACCCTACACTGACTCAAACTGTACTATTTCACGCGTTTGCAAACAATAGCATATCGACAGAACTGTATGGATATGGAGAAAACCATGAGAGCCTTTCAAAGAGTTCCCCAACATGGGGATCTTGTATCTAATGAGACATCTCTAGGTGCCACAGAGTCTTAAAAATCACTCGTCGAAAATATGGCGTGTTTGGGCCTTAGGGATCTTAACCGACTTCTCCCGGATGGGGTAGCCCAAAAGCATGGGGAGCATAGAGAACCAGAACGAAGCCTCCACTAGCATTCATCTGGCCACCCCAATGTGTTGGCGTAGTTGGTTTGGTCCCATGAGCTTCCGTTTGCACACTACAGCCTCTGGCAGCCCTACACTGATTCAAACTGCACTATTTCGTGTGTTTGCAAAAAATAACACAGCGATAGAAACGGATGGAGATAGAGAAAACAATGAGTGGATTTTGTAAAGGGCCCCAACATGGAGGTCTCAGATCTAACGAGACATCTCTAGGTTCCACGGAGTCTGAGAAATCACCCGTCAAAGATATGGCGTGTTTGGGCCTCATGGCTCTTAAGCGACTACGCCTAGACGCGGTAGCCCGAAAGCACGGGGAGCGTAGGGAACCAAAACAAATCCTCCACTATCATTCACCGAGCCACCCATACATGTTAGCATAGTGAGTTTGGTCCCACGAACGTTTGTTTGCAAACTACAGCCTCTGGCAGCGCTATACTGACTCAAACTGCACTATTTCACACGTTTGCAAACAGTAACACATTGAGAGAACCAGATGGAGGTGAAGAAAACTACAAGAGGCTTTTCTAGACTATATAAATCTAACCTAAATAGTTAGAGCAATAGACTAAATTAGCATTCTATTTCTGACATATAAATGAATTTCTACCTTCAAAAAAGAAACTATGGGTGAATGCTCAATCAAAAAATAAATTACAATTCTAAATGACTTTCAGGTTCAATTATCAATACTTCATTGCATTTTTTTTTGCCAGTATGCTGCTTTTGGAACTACCTGGTTTGATTTGTGAAGTCAAAGCAGCTGGGATTAATAAAAATAATCAACTTGGCATGTTGTCCTTACGATTATCCATGATTCTATCGACAACATCACATAGATCTTCCATTCCTTATTAAGTTGTGATCCTTCCACACTTCCCATTTTTCCTTTTCTTCCACTCTTATCTTCTCTTTATGTTCTTCCAAATGTTTTTCGGTAAATAAATTTACTCTTTATGACTTTCACGAGGCATTTCTTCTTGAATCATAGTGACATCTTCACCTAATTGTTTTTCTTCACGATGTTTATTGTCATCTAAAGTTGAAGACTGACTATTTATATGGCCTTCAGCTTATTTTTGGGCACAAACAACCTTTTGTAATATCCAAAAAAAATTAGGCTCTTCATTCTCTGTTTGATTGAAGATATTCATTCTTTCAAAATGAACAGTTGGAACATTAATGGTCTCCCTAATAAAAATAAGTTCATAGTCTAAATAGTTGCATCCAGTGGCAAAATCATTGAACATTGGTGGTTTCCTCCACCCGTGATTTTAGGCTACCACATCCGGGAGTAGTCCCTTAAGAGCCCTGAGGCCCAATAAAGCCATATATTTGACAAGTGATTTCTTAGACTCAGTGGCACCTAGAGATGTCTCGTCAGATTCAAGACCTCCACGTTGGGGACCTCTACGAAAACCTCTCGCTGTTTTCTCCGTTTCTATCAGGTTCTCTTGATGTGCTATTGTTTACAAATGTACGAAATAGTGCAGTTTAAGTCAATGTAGGGCTGTCAGATGATGTAGTTTACAAACGGAAGCTTATGGGACCAAACAAACTATGCCAACACGTCAGGGTGGCCAGGTGAACAATAGTGGAGGCTTCATTTTGGTTCCCTACGCTCCTCGTGCTTTCAAGCTACCTCGTCCGGGCATAGTGGCTTAAGAGCCCTAAAGCCAAAACACGCCATATCTTTGATGGGTGATATCTGAGACTCTGTTACAGCTAGACACATCTCATCAAATCCAAGAGCTCCATGTTGGGGACCTCCATTAAATCCTCTCGCGGTTTTCTTCGTCTTCATCCGATTCAGTGTAGGGCTATCAGAGACTGTAGTTTGCAAACGAAAGCTCGTGGGACTAAACCAACTATGCCAACACATCAAAGTGTCCTAGTGAATGCTAGTGGAGGATTTATTTTGGTTCCCTACACTCCCCGCGCTTTCAAGCTACCTCTTCCAGGCGTAGTACCTTAAGAGCCCTAAGGCCCAAACATGCCATATCTTCGACAGGTGATTTCTCAAATTATGTGGCATCTAGAGATGTCTCGTCAGACCTGAGACCTCCACATTGGTGACCTCTACAAAATACTCTCACATTTTTCTCCGTCTCCATCCGGTTCTCTCATTGTGTTATTGTTTGCAAACTCTCGAAATTATGCAGTCTAAGTCAGTGTAGGGCTACCAGATGCTCTAATTTGTAAATGGAAGCCGTGGGACCGAACCAACTACGAAAACACGTCACAGTGGCCAGTTGAACTCTAGTGGAGGATTCGTTTTGGTTCCCTATGCTCCCCTTGCTTTCGGGCTACCCTGTCTGGGCGTAGTCGTTTAAGAGCCCTGAGGCTCAAACACGCCATATATTCGACGGGTGATTTCTCGGACTCCGTGGCACCTAGAGACATATCATTAGATATAAGACCTCTATGTCAAAGCTCTCTACATAATCCTCTTGCAGATTTCTCCATCTCCATCTGATTCTCTCGATGTACTATTGTTTGCAGACGTGCGTAATAGTGCAGTTTGAGTCAGTGTAGGGCTACCAGACATTGTAGTTTGGAAATGAAAGCTCATGGGACCAAACCAACTACGCCAACACATCAGGGTGGACTAGTGAATGCTAGGGGAGGCTTCTTTTTGGTTCCCTATGCTCCCCGTGCTTTCGGGCTACCGCGTCCGGGCGTAGTGGCTTAAGAGACATGAGGCCTAAACATGTTATATCTTCGACGGGTGATTTCTTGGACTCCATGGCACATAGAGATGTCTTGTCAGATTTGAGAGCTCCATGTTGGGGAAATATAAAATAAATCTCATGGTTTTCTCTATCTCCATCTGGTTCTCTCACTGTGATATTGTTTCCAAACGTGCAAAATAGTGCATTCTGAGTCAGTGTAGGGGTGTCAGAGGATATAGTTTGCAAACGAAATCTCATGGGACCGAACCAACTATGCCAACACATCAGGGTGGCCTAGTGAATGCTAGTGGAGGCTTAATTTTTGTTCCCTATTCTCCCTGTGCTTTTGGGCTGCCTCGTCTGGGCGTACTCCCTTAAGAGCCATGAGGCCCAAACACGCCATATCTTCGACAGGTGATTTATCAGACTCTGTGGCACCTAGAGATGTCTCCTCAGATCCAAGACCTCCAAATTAGGGACCTCTATGAAATTATCTCGGGGTTTTCTCCATCTCCTTCCGGTTCTCTCTTTGTGCTATTGTTTAAAATTGCATGAAATAATGCAGTCTCAGTCAGTGTACGGCTGTTAGACGCTGTAGTTTATAAAATAAGGCTTGTGGGATCAAACCAACTACAACAACACATTGCGGTGGGTAGGTGAACACTAGTGGAGGATTATTTTTGGTTCCCTATGCTCCCCATGCTTTCGAGCTACCCCGTCTAGGCGTAGTCGCTTAAGAGTCTAGAGGCCCAATCACACCGTATCTTCAACAGGTGATTTCTCAGACTCCATGGCACCTAGAGACATCTCATCAAATTAGAGACCTCCATATTGGGGCCCTCTATGAAATTATCTCACTGTTTTATCCGTCTCCATATGATTCTCTCGCTGTGCTATTGTTTACAAACACACGTAATAGTGCAGTCTGAGTTAGTGTAGGGTTGCCAGACGTTGTAGTTTGCAAACAAAATCTTGTGGGACTGAACCAAGTACACCAACATGTTGGGATGGCTTTCTGAATGCTAGTGGAGGCTTAGTTTTTGTTCCCTATGCTCCACATGCTTTCGTGTTACCCCGTGCGGGCGTAGTCACTTAAGAGCCTTGAGGCCCAAACATGACATATCTTCAACGGGTGATTTCGCAGACTCCATGGCACCTAGAGACGTCTCATCAAATCCAAGAATTTCATTTTAGGGTTCTCAATGAAATCCTCTCACAATTTTTCTCCATCTCCATCCAGTTCTCTCGTTGTGCTATTGTTTGCAAACGCACATAATATTGCAGTCTAAGTCAGTGTAGGTTTACTAGACGTTGTAGTTTATAAACGGAAGCTCATGGGACTGAACCAACTACGCCAACATGTCGGGGTGGTGTGGTGAATGCTAGTGGAGGATTATTTTTAGTTCCCTACACTCCCCATGCTTTTGATCTACCTTGTCTGGGCGTAGTGCCTTAAGAGCCCTGAGGCCCAAACATGCCATATCTTCGATGAGTGATTTATCAGACTTCGTGGCACTTAGAGATGTCTCGTCAGATCAAAGACCTCCATGTTGGGTCCCTCTACAAAATCCTCTATCAGTTTTCTCTGTCTCCATCCGGTTCTCTCGTTGTGCTATTATTTGCAAATGCACGAAATAGTGGAGTCTGAGTTAGTGTAGGGCTGTCAGACGCTGTAGTTTGCAAATGGAAGCTCATGGGACCTAACCAACTATGCCAACATGTCTGGGTGGAAAGGTTACCACTAGTGGAGCATTCGTTTTGGTTCCCTATGCTCCTCATGCTTTCAAGCTAACTCATTCGGGCGTATTCGCTTAAGAGCCCTGAATGACTAGATTGGCTTAAGAAAGAATTTGATAGGGGTATGTCTAAGAACACGCGGGTGTTATCAATCGTCTAGTAAATATTTATTGTTTAGTTATGGATGGGATTAAGCTAGCCTATGACTTAGTGACATTCCATTAATTGATAATTTATGTTATGATAAACCCATGGATGCTTTCAAAAGTGCTTTAAAAAGGATACGGGTAGTCATCAAGCCTAGTGAAGGGTGTGATGTGATTTCCAAATAACTTGAAATGCCTAAATATTTAAAGGTAATAACATGAATTGGACAGGATTAGACAATCAAGAATGATTAACTGTCTGAATCAAAATGTCATTGCATCTGGAGACATTCTCAAGCATTGGAGTAATTTATATGGAGAGACATTCTCAAAATATCAACATATGAAAGGCATCAAATTGTGACGATTGTCTTGTGTTTTAACAAGGGAAAATAGTACGAAGCATAAAATAATGTAGTGATTGCATGATAAGATAGGTACCAGTACAAATAGACCATGAGCAAGAAGAAGTACAAGTAAGGTAAATACACATATACACATTGATAAATTGAATGAATAATTACTCAGATTAGGTAACTCTTTATATACATACATTATATAAATATTGATTTCCAAAGTTTGATACATATTATACATTGAAAATTCTAGTAAATGTACATCACCAATAAATGAAAAAATAATCCATAATGTCTTAAATATTGTCAAGTGCACATCATATTAGATTCAAGTGAAAATAATCTCAGAAATGTAAGGTCTCATACAAAATTATCAAGTTCCAAATATTATTTTAATGTGCATAATAAATACAAAAATTCCCAAATAGGTCATATACCATCAAGTTCAAATGCCATACATGTGTAAATACAATGCAATGCACATAGGCATACATAAACAATGTTATGTAAGACATATATATTTCCTACTCATCAAAATATATCCCTCTCTTGGCCTTGCTCGAAGAAGGCCCTCCCTTAGATGAAGATGGAGGTCCATGAGATGCCTTTGGATCATCTGAGCCCATGCTTTGAGTCCTCTTCCTTTGAATACTTGCCTGTAGATGAGCCTGTAAATGCAACCAATGTTTTTTTTGTCAAAACTTAATTTATATATGTTTTCAAAATGTATTTAAGACCATGCTAGAATGAAAGTATTTACATAAATACACAAACTTACTGCAAGTTTTTGATCATGCCGAATTTGCATCTCACGCTCAGATGAGTCATCGGGAGTTCCTACAGTATGAACGGGGGTATGAAGATGATGAGATGGAGGAGTTCGTGCCCTCAAAGTCAAAATGGAGGGGGTTGAAGTTCCCTACATACACATAAGATCAGAAAATCTAACATCATAATTAGACAAAAATAGAGCTAAGTACATGTATCTACATAATGACAATATTTTAACTAATCTTATCAATATAGAACTATTTTATTTACCCTACCATGCCTGTGAATCAAATGAACATGGCTACAACCTATCGTAGGTAACTCCTGCATATACACAATGAAGGACATTATTAACATAATTTATTAATTCTATAATGAAAGACATCACTAACATGTAATTTAACATAATATGAATTACACGAGAAATTTAACAAAATTTATGTGTTGTTTGAATACCTCAGTGAGTTGCTGCATAGATGAAATTGCAGCGGCAACACCTTTATCTACTTGTCGCAGAGATGGTGGGGTGTCTATTGAATCAACATATATATATATATATATATATATATATATATACACATGTATGTGAAAATTTTACATAATTACCATTCTAAATTACCTCTATGAATGTATGTGTATGCATGGTACTCGCCGCCTGTGGTCGGAATGAAGATGCACCTCCTACGCACTGTAATATCAATGCATGTACATGTATAAATACAATTATTTCAAAAATTTAACATATATAAGTAAATAAGGTAATACAAGCTTTTTGTAACACACATAACAAAACATAACAAATTTACCTGTGAAGGTGACGTCGATGAATGTAATCCAAATGTCTCACTCAAAAGGACATTTGACATAGTGACATTATCATGTTCACCCCTAGCACCAGGTGCACATAAATCAGTACGCATGAAAGTATCATCCTCCTCGGGCCCCAAACATATGCTACCACATGACGAGAAAATATGTGGCCTCATGCTAATGCTCCCTGAGGGAATACTCTGTGTACCTCCACGAGGATCTGGCTCAGAAATCTCCCTCATATGTCAAACAAGGGTTGCAAATAGCCTCTAAAGCACATGGAGTGTATCAATATCTACTATCTCCTTCACTGCTTGAGGGACATTCTTAGGGTGAGGGGGCTTCTGTGTGGGGAATCTACCCTACTAAATAGGTGCATGTTGTACACCTGGTTGATCATGTGTAGATCCTTTTCCTCGGCCCTGGAAATATCAGAAATCAAAATAATTTAGGATCTCATTGAGGATAAACTCGCAATAGAGTTTCCTCAGAAAGTATATTGGCACCTCGTTGTTATTACAAGGTGGAAAATCAAACACCATCCACCATCGGTCCCAAAAATTATTTTTAATCAAATTATTATTGCACCAATAGATGGGAAATCATTTACATGTCAACGAAAAATGAATATTAGTGCGGGGGTCTGTGAATAAGGTGCACATGAGTTATTTTGAAATTTATTTTTTCTTTACATCCACATATGACAATTTGTTGGAATAATAAACCCTACATCCTTCTTTGTAAGTTGTCCAATGCAATCAATTTTACTCGTTGCCGCATCAATTTGAACAAGTAAATGCCTCCAATTTGTTTGCAAGAGAGGCACGAAGGGGGTTTGTAGATTGTGCATCCCTCATTGTTTTAATTAAATCCTCAATTTCAATTTTGTTTTCAACTATGTGGGCTGCTAAATCTTCTTGACTACCCGAGGGATGTTGAGCAATTATGGGAGTGTCAAGAGGGATGACAAGAATAACAGGGTTTGGTTGTGGTTGATTCCCTCGACCTCTAACTGTAACAATAAAAAATATGTATTCAATTCAAATTTTAATCTATAATTATCATATTTCAATGCAATTTTGAGAAAAGAATTGTGCTTACCTCTTCTCCATGGCACCATCGTCGATTCAGATCTTCCCGACGATCTGGAAACGATCCTTTGAGCTTGAGATCCAGCTGAATGAGAAAACATGCAAGGGCACAGTTAAGCTCTGAAACTCTCATTTGAGGGAGATAAAATTATAGAGGCTCGGGTATCTTTTTTGTATTGATAGTAGGCATAACGTGTACGCGTTATGCTTCACGTAAATGCCCAAACCTGACAATTCGAAAATGTGATTCCTAAGCGTTAGAAATTAGAACATGTGAGTGCATTTTTCTGTTTTTTTAGATTCTTGTCCATTTTTTGGCCCCTTAACTTTGTGCACTTACCCATAGACCTAATTTATTATTTTAGAATATTTATAGGTCGGGTCCTCTTGGTCATGAAATATAGGTATCTGACAAAAATAATACAGATACAAATTTATTTATCTATGTTCTTGATATAGATAAAACATTCCTTGACTTTAGCTAAGGAAACTGTCACATTATATTGTTTCTTTAATACCCATAGAGACTACACCTGATCTAAAATGAAAGAAAGATTTGGAACTCACTCTTCCCATTATCAACAATTCATGGAAACACCACTGTCAATATATCCATACATTGGGCAAACAAGTCTGCAAGATGCCATGAGGGCAAAGTTCAACGAGCCATTTATGTTACTTTCTTTAGATATACAAACAGAATTCTATGCTTTAGAGCATGGAAAGATATGTTGTTACCAAGCCCCTCTTTCTATCATCTTAAAATCAACCATAAATCTAGGTTGTTATCACCTAATTTTCTTATATATAAATACCTTGGCTCAAATTGCATAATTTAGTTGACAACATTCACAATAAGCATTACCTTGAATAAATATTTGTGCATTTATAGGTACATAATCATTATATTGCCCAGAGATAATCTAACGGTTTCAAATTTGAATTAAAGTGCTTACAAATTGTTTGATTTGAGTATTTTCGATTCATTTTCAATTACTCATCTTCCCATGTGGGAACAGATCCTCGAATCCCAAAAGAGATGAATGCATGAACTAGTGGTGTGAGATAATTAATTCAGATCCAATTCATCTCAAATGGACAATATATATAGTTGAAAAGACATATTCCAACGTATAGTAACAGTATAGTTTAGTTAGTCATAGCTTTTGATATGATGTTACCCGAGTTGGTCTAAGGCGCCAAATTAAGGATTCAACTCCGAAAGGGTCATGGGTTATGAGAGAATCAGGAGTTGATATATTTAAGCTAACTAGCTGAAAATAGTCTTAACGAACAAGTGAGGTTTATAGAAATATAATCTTCAAGCACATGAGAAAAGACCTAAGAATTTCAAGTACCATTAGAAGAGCAGGCACCCTAGACATTACAAAGTGTTGACTAGCAGTATGGTCTCAACATGATGAGATCCCTGATCCAGCACCATTTTACAAGCGTAAAAAATTTATGTGTGACGATAAAATCTTTAAACATTGGTGAGTACAAAGCCATATTATATTTTTAAAAAGCTATCTTGGCCTAGAGTAGTAACTCTCAAACCTACAAGTCCAGTTCCATCATATATCGAATGCCTCCTAATGTTGTTAGACCTGACTGGGTGTATACGTAAATGGGCCCAGAGCTCATGTGGTTACATATCGGATCCATAATTATGAGGGGTGTTGGCATAGTAGTTGGTCTAGCCCCTGATTTAAGATGCACCTACCTCCAGTCACTTAATTTATTCATGGTGTGACTCAATTAAATGCATCCCACACTAAATCCCTCTCATCATTACGACTTGAAAACAAACAGGTTCACAAAGTCCAACAATTGACATGCAGGTTGTCATCGAGGGGATACGGTAGAATCGTACATAGAATAAGCCCTCTCATTTTATACAGAAAACAAGCATGGTTCAGCCTAAATCCAAAATTGATGTGTAGGATGCCCTGATCAGAAGGATATACGTACTGCATAATTCCCTACCTAATTTTCATACTACATTCAGAGTAAACTGTCTAGGTATGGTTGAAACATGATTTTCAAATCCTAAAATAATTTCCCATATTACTATCGTCTCTTAATGTGCCAGGCCAACATGCTTTCTTACCATCCTACAAAATATAAAAGTTATCCTCTGATGCATATTCAAGATTGAAAAAATCAGTGCAGAAATAATTAACCCATCCATATCTATTGTGTTTCGTAAATGGATATGACTATATGTTAGACAACCTTTAAAATCCAATTACTTAAAAGAACAATGTAAAATGTTAGAAAGGAAGTACATGACAAATTTACGACTACAATTTTAATTTAAGTCTCTTCATTCTTACTTCAAACAACACAAGGAGAATACTTGAAGACTTGTAGCATATATGTAAGGGTAACGGATCATATATTTTAGACATATCATCCATCCAAACTATAAATCTCAAATAGAAAAACCTTCTTCATTCTCTCAATTGAAACAAAAAAGTGTACTTTATATGTTAGAATAAAACATATAATGGAAATGCTAGGGATCAAGGGTGATTTATAATGGACATGTCTTCCACAACACATACAAAAGTCTATCGCAATTATAAGAATGCCAACCATCATTTTAGACAATACTGCCATCACCCACATTGCAAAAGAAATGAACTATATTTCAGATCACAAACTTTTCTTTTTGAATTGTATAGTAAAAATTATTTATTAAGAAGTCATTGATCTCCGCATCATTCCAACAAGCTCGTACATAACCTAAAACGAACTATCAGCTTAATGAACTAGAAGACACTTCCATGTGTTGATTCTAAACTGAGAGAATGATCGTATTAGAACAAGAGACACATGACCAGTTAAACAAACATAGTTTATGATGTAGGCTTAATGACTATGCAGTGAAAAAATAGTACATGCTGCATTGAAAATACTAGAGATTCTTTCAAAATTTAGAGTTGCATTCAAAAACAAGAGATGTCCTAGTACAAGTTCTCATTTTTGTTGGGGCCTAGTAGGAGATACATTGAAATAAAATGACATAAATATATATAAAATGTAGGAACATGTGAGAATGGTTTATTGTATCTCATTACCACACATTTAATGAATAAATAAAAATCTCATTCCTGTCGAAAATAGATAATTTCTCCCACTCTGTATGCTTTCATTATTATTAATAAAAGAAAAAAGTAACTTTCTTTTTTATGTATAGTTTTGTTTTAACTAGATGTTCCTATTATTATGATAAAAGCAAATAAAACAAATAGCTTTATTTGCATGAACAAAAGCAAGTGTTATTTGTAGATGATAGTGCTATTTTTAAGATACTCTATTTAGAGTTGTGTGTAGTTATTTTTAAGAGAAGCTCTTTTATATATAGTAAAACAATCATATTTACTAGATACACACTGATTGTATTGAGTTGAAAATATGACAAGGAAGAAGATATTTATGCATAGAAGTGTTGGTTTTAGTTTTAAATAATCGGTTTTATTTTCAACATATTTTTTATTTTATTTCTTTTGTTTATTGTTTTATTTGTCTAATTTCTATAAATTGGTATCAAAGCATGAATTTTTTTAGCAGGTGTATAAATTGACAACAATCTATGGTTTCTACATGTAGTCTGAAGACACAAAAATTTACAGGAAATAATTATGAGTATTGATATTTAACCATGGAAGCACTATTCACATCCCAGGATGTGTGGGAAATCATAGAGAATGGGTACACAAAATCTGTAGATGCATAAATGTACAATGCACTCTCACGGGTAGAGAAATATACTTTGTAGGAATTAAGAAAGAAAGACAGAAAAGATATTTTCTTTATTCATCAATCTATACACGAAAGTATCCTACCTAGAGTGGAAGCCTCCAGTAAAGCATGAATAACATGGGATAATCTCCAAGTTGTGTATCAAGGTAACGACTAAGTAAAAACCAAAAAGCTACAAGTACTTCAAAGAGATTTTGAAAAAATTTCAATGAAAGATTTAGATTCCATAGAAACATTATTTACTTTTTTAGTCAGTTTAGATAGTCAAATTAAATCCCATGGTGAAACTATTGAAGATATAAGGATTATTGGAAAGTTTCTTAGAATTTTGCTTGCAAAATTTGATCGTTTGGTAGTTACTATTGAAGAAACTAAGGATCTAAGTCAGTTTTAAATTGATGACTTGCATGCATCACTAATAACTCATAAAGAGAGGTTGAATAGATCACATGTAGTTGTAGATCAAGTTTTTTCATCATATGTATCAAGAATTCATAGAAGAGGAAGAGGAAGGTTCAGCCCTAAAGGGAGAGGAAGAAGTTCATCTAGAGGATGCAATAGGAGTTCATAAAACTCAAGTGAAAGAGGACATATTCAACAACACAATCATATTCTTTTTTTTCTCAGAGACAAGATAAATCGCATGTGTAGTGTCAGTATTACAAGAGATATGGGCACTATGCTTATGATTGTAGGAAAATAAAGTATAATAAGAAAAGATAAATGAAAATAAGGTTGGGATATGTACTGCGCCAAGATCCATATTTATTGCATTATCAAATATTGCTAAAGAAAATCCTTATGAATGGTATTTGGATTTTGGTTGGAGTAATCAAATGTCAGGTATCTTAGATTTATTTTCCAATTTAAATGCATTGGTAAAGAAAGATGTTACCCTTGGGAGTAATAATACAATGTCTATAAAAGGTAAAGGATCAATCAACATTATAACTAAAAAGGTGGAGCAAAATATTATACATGGTGTTTATTATGTTGCATGTTTGAAGCACAATCTTATGATCATTGGTCAATTGGTACTAAAGGGATAAATAGTTTATATTGAAGAAAATGAATGTGTGATCATGGATAAAGCTCCAAGTACTCAAATGATTGTTAAAGTGAAGATAACAAGAGATAGAATATTTCCTTTAAATATTAGACTAACCACATCTGGAGCTCATACTACAGATCAGTCTGGAGGTAAATAAATTGAATCAAGTGTAGACACCTAAAATCGGTATCTATGCTCTCATTCGCCGCGACACACATATTTTATTTCAATCATCCCCCTTGTTCAAGCAAATGCCCATCCAACCCTTTTTATTTAATTATGCTACGTTAATTAATTAATCATTTTACATGCCAAATTATCCTATCCATGTTCTTATTAATTAATTAATTCCTATTAATTAATTAGTATCTTTTATCTTGCTCCAACCAGCCTTCTATTTAGGATGTTTTTATCCTAAACCCATCCCCTTCATTTTCTATCTTTCATCCCATCTATTTTTATGCAATAACTACTTTTAATTCATCCCCAAGTCACTTAATCCTGCCTATATATTCTTTAAAGCATTTGGCCACCCCTTTAAAATCATCTAATCCCACCTAAAATCAAAAAGCAAGCTAGGAAGGAAATATTTCCCTGCAATTTGTGGCAACCCATCCTAGTCCCCATCGACCCTCTAAGAATTTTGATTTATTTCCATTCCATGAGGAAATCACAGGTAATGACTCGGACATCAATCAATTAGAAAACAACCAAAGCTTCTTTGTGATTTATAAAGCCTCCTGTAATAGTCGCAAACATCACATCCATCATCAAACATGTTTTACATCACTCATGGTCTCCCTTCATGAAATTTATTACTTTTATAGTGATTTTATCAGCTTATGTATTATATTATCTTTTTTCTTGCAAATTAAACTTTTGTAGGTCCAAAGAAACATCCATCCATAACCTAGTAACCTTAAGTTCCAGTCCTAGAGCTTGCAGGTTACCATATCCAACTACTTCTTATCAGCCTTATCCCAATCCTTTTACATTCACCATTGATCCAACCTGCTCTCCATTGATCAGGGCCATGTCCATATAATAACCTATATCAATCCTCCTTTCTCTCATCTATCATATCTCCCACTCCTTGATTCTCTTCTGCAGATCCTCCTACAGTAGCTATAGATCCTCATCAACTTCCATATTACTTCTAGATCTTGTAGGTTTGCATATTTCATCTACAACTCCAGATTCATCCTCCGACATCATTTTCAACCTGCTTGTGTAGATTCTGGGTCACCGCCGACCTAGACCAGGCAACCTTTATTTTGTACTTATTGTCATCTAACTAGTGTTATATCCATTTTTGTCATTTCCATATTCAGTGATAATTCTGTTTATGCATGATTTTTCTTTCACATCCTTTTATGTAGCAGATGGGGGTTGATATTTGCCAATGAATTCAATAAATTCTTGGAACCACTCAATCAAGAAACCCCCACATTTATCTATCTAATCCAATCTACTTCAGTTTTGTAGATCTTGCAGCAATAATCCATCATTCAACGCTCGTATCAAGTATCAAGTATTTAAGGTAACATAAACCCTCTATCTTTCTGAGTTGACTACTTTTTTTAGTAGCTAGTGCAATCATTTACATTTAGAACAAGAAATTTTTACAACATTCCTGGAATACTTGGTGGGACCACCCTTTTGGTGATCTCTTTCTTATCTATCTATAGTTTTACTTTTTCTTGTCATCTACTAACATTGCAGTGCGAGCATTTTCTTTATTTCTTTCTCATGTTGGGTTTGTTGCTTGGATCGCTCATTTCTCCGAGAAGAGCAAACAAATAGGAAAATCATTATCTAGGTATTCCTCAATTTCTCCTTATTTGTTCCTTTTTGTATAGTAATTTCTCATTCTTGTTTGTGTCCTCATCGAATATCACACTTTGTTTAGGGTTTAAAAAGAATTTTCTTTTTTGCATATTGCTTGCTCATATAGCTTAAGTAGGAGTTCAATTTACTATATATCACATATTATCACACATGACCTAGAAATTGCAAATCAGTTAACACATCAAAATACTTCTTTTTCGTAGTAGACTGATTAGGATTTGATCACCCAATAGGAAGCCTCCCGAGACTTCCCTAACCATAACATCCCAGAACCAAACATACATTTCCTTATCTTAGGTATCTTGTTAACCATCCCTTTTTCTTCCTCACACTTTCTTAATTAAGAACATTAAAATAACTATTGTACAGACTTGATTCATCACCATACATGTCCAACACATTGAAATTTCTTTTACTCATACATAAAATCTTCCCATCCAATCCAAACCATCTTATCATGTTTCTCCTTCCCGATATCATACACCCTCTTAACCAATACTATCTTTACCACTACCTAGAATTTTCAAACAACCATTTCCTAACTCACCACCAAAAAAATTGTTCTCACGAATATAACCCATTTTAAACTAATACCATACCTCAAACACCTCTACCTCTTACTCCTTTAGAGGCCTCTAAGCCTCCGCCTAGCCCCATCTATGACTTTATACTTCGTAGACCTAATAAATTATATCAAACCTATTAACCTACTCAATCGGAGAATTCTATTCCCTCTACATATTCTCCCATAAATATTATCCCTACTTCCATCGGTTTTACCAATGGAATAGTTGTCAAATCATCACAATCTACCAACATTCACACTTCTTGTGTGCTCCAACAATCAAAATTTTTATTCCAACCTCAAAAATCTCATGAGACATCTACTCCAGCCTTAACACACAAAGCTTCCTTATATCCTCATACATCCACTCCTTCTATTGTGCACCTAAGGCTATACAATACTTATCATATACCTACACCAACCATAGGTGAAACCCCGATGCCTATCACATCAATTATCACCAATCCTCAAACATCTAGCACAATAGATATCCCATGTTTTTCTCCTTCTAACCCCATCTATGAATACTTTTATTATAACTCTGGTTCTCAATCATGTCAACAACAGAGTCCTGCTCTATCTCGATCACCTTATGCCATTGCCATCCCTGCTTCATCTACCACACTTTATGTACCTCAACAATCTAAGTCATTCTACTATGGCCCTAATTCCAAATATTACACAATCCCCCAACCAATTCAATATCCACTTTTGGATATCTTCGAAAAAACTGTCATCCAAAATTCACGCCAAGGTAATTTTAATAACTTACACAATTTCTTCAGGATTGAGGAAGAATAAATGGTTTGAGGCCCAAAATTAGGTTTTGAGGGGTCCCTTGGATTTTCTGTAACTTCCCTGTCTAAAGAAAAATCCATGGAGTTAGCGAAAATTTGAAAAAATTATGTCAAGGGCCTATTTTAGTACAAATCAGGTATGACGGGCTGTAGATGGAACCAATGCGGATCGTACCAGGGTTCGACATACCAAGTTTTGGATCAAAATAATAAATATGTAGTGGAATGCAAAAAAGGTGGAAAAATTTGTTTTGTGAGGTCCGTGGAACAGTTGGGACAAAAGTCCACGCGAGACCTAAAAATTCAAAATCCTCATGCTCAAAGCATTGTGGATTTGATGAGAGTCAATGGCCCACCTAAACCAGTCAATGAATGATACGCAGGGAAAAAAAATCCTAAGTCAGGTGACGTGGAGAAAATAGCCCCACACGGTCCAAGTTCCATAGGGACATGAGTTCTCTGAAAACCCACAATACCTGCAATCCAAATGGAAACTCAACCCCTGACCCCCAAACTTCAAACAGTCATAAATTTTGACCCAAAACTCTGAATTTCACAAAATTTGACTTTTCGGAAAAGAAATAAACATCTCTAGCTCGAGAAAAGTTAAATGCCCAATCTTGTCAAATGCAAGAAATCCTTGGCAAACCCAAAATAGCTTGTCATAATTATAAGACCATAAATTTTGTAATTCTCAATGAATTTTCACAAAATTGTTGTCGTTGGAATTTTGATTCCAATCCCAATACACAAGACTCAAGAAGTTTAGAAATTGATGAAGTTTTGATGCTGATTTTTCTGAAAACGTGTCCAGGTTTAGAACACTAGTTTCATTAGTTGTTCTGAGAACATTTAATGAAGCATGATCATACATTTTTCAATGTTGCAAGTTATCAAACAATATGGGGATCCGTTTGCAATAAAAATACCATAATCTCACTTGATTGATTACCTCTTGTAACTCTTGGGAAGTAAAATTTTGGTATTTTCATTTCACCCTCTCTCTCTCCTCTTAGAATTCTATAAATTAGAGTGTTGGGATCATTGTAAGAGGATAGTTTTTGAGTAGAAAAACTCTGTCAAATTGTTTTTGTGAAGCTAGTGTGATGTAATCCCTTATAGTGGAATCCTTGCATGGTGATCTAGGACCTTATTTTATAACAGATTGAACTGTGAATATCATGAAGCAATAGATGCAAGTTTGTGGATGTATCTTCCCCTATTTTGTTTGTTTTCATTCTTCTTTTCCTTTAAACCTCATTGCAAATATATTGTGTCTATTTTATGCTCTTGCAGGGATTCATTACCATTATGTGTGTATGAAATAATGTTGTGAATACAATTGTTAGACTATGGAGAACTGTTATCACCCTCTCTAGTATGTACTTTGCTTCCATCTTTCACACATTGAAAAGATGTTCTCTTTCCCTCCTTTTCTGGTGTATCACCATTGTTAGTGTAGGATTTAATTTCATGCACTCTCTCTCCCTAGTCCCTTGGAAATTTAGATTCGGCTAAGATAGTTTTTCCTACATTTGAGTATATTTTGGTAGGTATTTTAGGAGAAATAACCAACTTTCTTTGGATGTCTATCTCAAGTAGCAAGTCCCACAACTTGGAGATAACACCCATGTTACCCAATCAAACCATGAGATCAAGCACACACATTTGTATGAATCTAAGGGTGTTGTGATTCGGAAATATCACAAAACTTCCCAAGTTCACCATTGAAAGATACATTTCCACCTTCCACACCATACGATTTTGATCCTTATTCAATTAATATTATACGTGAAACACCTCTTTCTGTACCCACACCCACATCCATCATGGATTCCACACCTATATCCACCTCATCCCCTCCATTATCCATATCTATTATGTCCTTACCCATAATACCATCCATAGATCCAATCTGAATCCCTACACCTACCACATAAATAATTGAGACCACACCCACATCATCCTCCCCTCCTACATCATTCGAAGAACATTTGAAAGTACTTCAACTTACGACATCTTCAAATGATCCTTTTATCTCATCAGAAAAATTGAATCAATCTTCACTTTCCTTATATTCCATCAAACAAATACTGCTTCCTACGCCTATACCAACACCACCTTAGGATCCTCTAGTGGAAACTATTTTCATTCTTCCTAAGGACGTGATCTCACAAATAAAATATACAACCATTAATGCATTACCTCAAAAATTCCTTATGCATTCCTATAAGGAAGTTGACATTCCTTCCTCTAAATAATCGAATATGAAAACCTTTTCATCAAGATTATTTCATCAACCAAAACCATTGAACTCTAAGGAATTTACTAATACCAAAACTAAATTCAAGCCATCAAGGCATCAACATGCTTGAACTTTATCCTCAACATCTGGATCATCTCAAACATCTAATTCTTTGAATACCAAGATATTCTGTAAATACAAAGCACCTCCTAACCATTTGGTTGAATCATGTATGGAGATTTTCCAACACTTGTTACAAATTTCTGTAATCATGCTTCCACCTGTTAGGGCCTTTTACCCAAACAACACGATGCCATCATGATTTGATTCCAACCTTGTCTTCACATATCATCATACCCTTGGACATGATTTTGAACATTGTAGAGTACATCAAGCCATTTTTAATAACTTCATTAAGGAAGGATGCCTCCTTCCTAATCCGAACCAAATTATTCCTTCCAGTTCAACATCCACACCTTTGACTTCATCTATCCAAATAAAAAAGTACCCTCATCCTTCACAAACATTTTCAACAATTTCTCCCCCAAATGATGATTATTCTAAAGAGGATCCTTCATTTTCCATCAAAGATGTTTGAGTAACCACTTGGTCCGGTCTACTTGACCTTGAATCATCAACCAACACTAACACTGAAAACAAAACACCAAAACCTCAAAGTAATCCACCCACATCCTCAGCATTCAAATCAGCTAATACATCAACATGAAAAACATCCACGTGTAAAACCAAGTCTAAGATTTCCAAAAAAAGGACATCTCACAATGATAAATCCAAATCCAAACAATCCATTCCTCTAACCAAATTTGATTTGTCTTCCAAGACACCTAATCTACCCATCCAATCTACATCCACACCTAAATCCCAATTCAAAAAATCTAAAAGTGATATGTCTTCCAAGACACTTAGTTTACCCATCCAATATACATCCGTACCTAAATATAATCCAAAACATTATGTTAAAACCCATTAGAGTTATTTTCCTTTTGACACTTAGATTGGGTCCTACACAGATATCCTTCGACATCTAACTCGAATATTTTCCATCACATTTCCCTCTGTTAAATATTTTAATCTCAATAGTACCAAACCTTTATGGTTCAATCTCAATCATGTTTTCACTTATCATCATACTTTGGGTCATGACATTAAGCATTATAAGGTCTTTTAGGCTATAGTTCAAAATGTTATTGAGAAAGATGATTTCCTCATCCATGAGAACCATTCGTCTCCATCGACCACAACTAATCCAAATCCAATTCCTCTATCAACATCCACCCAAATTAATAAATCTCATCCTCCATCCACATCATCCCATACCATTCCTCTTAAAGAGGGTCCTCCCTTTTTATTTTATATTGTTGATTTTGTTAATCATTTTTGTGATCCTCGACCATCTATCCAATCCAAGTTCAAGATGATGTCATTTAAAATTTTTTGACATCCATTAACTCATCCACATATAATTTTCCCAATGTGACATGGTCTCTTCCACTAGGGGAGTACCTTCCCTTCATTATTGATCCTCATATCCATGCATCCTTTCTACATCAATGCATCTTCATATCAATCCAGCACTTCCATTGACGTTGAGGGAATTCATTCTAGAATTGGTGTCTTTGCAAATTAGTTCCTTTTTGGCATTGTTTTATTTACCACATCCAAATCCATCTCATCATCACATCTTGTTTCAAAAATCACCGTTGCGGCCATATTTTTTCCTTATTTAAGGGGACCTTTGATCTTTATTTTCATTGAAGTCCACATTCTTGGCCATAATCATGCTCTTTTTTTAAGCACCATATTTTCATATTTTCCATCAAAGTCCACTGTTGTGGCCATATTTTTTACTCCTTTGAGGGACCAGTCATTTTTATTCTTAAGTCCACCATTGTGACCATATGTGTCCTTCTTTTGACAGACCACTCATCTCATCAAAGTCCACCTTTGTGGCAATATTCATGCCTCTCTTGGGGAATCATCTTCATCAAATTCCACCTTTATGGCCATATTCGTGCCTCTCTTGGGGCACCATCTTCATCGAAGTCCACCATTGTGGCCATATTTGTGCCTCTCTTGGGGCACCATTTATCATCATCAAAATCCACTGTTGTGGTCATATTTGTCTCTCTCTTTAGGGATCATATCTTTATCTCATTAGGGATGCATATTTTCTCTTCCTTAAACACATAGGTTTTATTTCTTACTCGTTTATCACATCTAATCCATTGTAAGCTATCATCTCATCCTGTTGCAACTGTAAATGTCTTCCCTCCCTTGGTGGCAAACTGGAAGTGGAACCACTTATTGCATCACACATGCGACCATTTTAATGTTAACATGTCTACGTTTTTCCTACCAATTCTCTTAGTAATATCTTTACATGATTCCTCAATCTCAACCCCTTTCCGCATCTCATCGTGATGCTTTCAAACTATGTGGTCTTCTATCACTTCCTAGACATGGCCTTAAATATGGACATTATGGTTCTACCCATATAGATTTCCTTATGGATAGATTCTCCCTTTTGTGAGAACTCCACGATCATCACATTTTTCACCTTCTTATTCACCTGTTGGAACCATGCAAAGGATCCAGAGGTGTCTCTTGTACACTCTTTATCCCATCCTAAGTGGTCTACTTAGCTAGTCCCAGCTCTCACCCATGTAAAAATCAACAATCATGGATGCTCAGATAAAAAATCAAATTCATCAAAAATAAAATGATCCTTTCAAGGATAGTTATTCATTTAAAAAAAAGAAAAAAATGATTAAAATCAAATAACTAGACCGATCCCTCAAAGGATTGCTATCATTATTATTTCCATCTATATATTGTATAAATTAGACCATACCCTCAAAGGATGGCTACTCATAGAATTTGAAGGCTTCCTGAATTGATCAACCTTCCATTTTATCACCATACTAAGAAATCTTCCTGCATTGATCAACATTCTCTTTCCTTTTCCTAGAGTTGGGGCATAGTTTTCATGAGCACCACTTTTGGAGAACACTCTTTCCTCCGTAGAAGTTACATCTCAAACCCCTTTGTCATGTCAAAATTAGTTTTATGAGATCATCTCATCCATCGTTTCCTTATTATATTTGAAATGACTAACTATCATTGGTTATTTGTTAGTATTATTCTCGGTCACATGTGCCTTGCATTACCATAATTTCCTTCTTATTTACCACCAATATGATTCGAGGAATATTTTTCTCATGCATTCATTAATACGATGTCTTTTTGTTCATACCCATAGACTTCCATCGTTAAGTTGCATCTAACTCTTATCTCATCCAAATCCATTCTAACAATTTGTCTAATATTATCTATCTATCTAATCTTGTCCATCTATTTCATCAAAACTTATCCAATTTATCTCATGTTAAGTACACTTTTGTGGCCATCTTTGTGTTCCATCTTGGCACACCATATCTCACATTTTGTTATCTCACCTTTTGGGCCATATTTGTGACCTTTTTTGGGGCACCATTACTTTAATCTATCTACCCTTTTTTCCTCTCAAAGTCCACCTTTGTGGCCATATCCATTCCTGATTAGGGAATTTTAATTCGAAGTCCATCCTTGTGACCATCTCTTTTACCCCTTTAGGGAATTTTATCTCATTATTTCGCATCATCCCCTTATCATCTCAAAGTCCACATTTGTGTCCATATTTATCTTCCCTTCGAGCATTTTAATTCTACATCCAAACAATTCCTTTATACTCTCAAAGTCCATCTTATCACCATATTTACTCCTCTTTCAAAAAAATTATTTCCTAATTTTATCCAATCCACGCACGAAGTCCTTTTTTGAGTCCATATTTATTCTCCCCTTGGGGCATTCTATTTCAACATTCACTCTATCCATTTCTACTCTCGAAGTCCTTCTTTGAGGCCATACCTTTCCCCACTTGGGGAATATTTTAATTTTTTCCTTTTTCTCCTTTACAGCCATACTTCCCCGCTTGGGGAATATTATCTCACCATCCACTCTTTTGAATCCATTACCTTCTTGACCTGTTTTTTGTGTCCCATTGGGAACCATGCCTTTTTATCCTCCTCCCTTATGGACGCATACATATTTGCTCGATTCCTCATGTATGAAGGATTTCACTTACTTTTCACATATAGTTGCACATATTTTGATGAATTTTACATGACCCATTGGTCATCCTGACCTGCATCCATATTGCAGTGATCCTCAGCCACCCATTGGTCTATAGAACCTTGTTGTCCATCTCCGTTGAGATTTCAATTGTCCCTTACCGATGTGATATTGGAGTCACCACCATAATTTTCCATCATTATTGCAACCTTTTTTTCCTAGAGAATATTGCCTTGGTTATGCTTTTACCGATATTTTAATCACCCACCCACCCTTTGTCATCTACCTTTTTTCAAACGCATCATCGATATTCCTTGACGCCGTCAATTCCCCATTTGAGGGCGAGGTAATCATCAATCCATTATTCTCATCCAACCCTTTTTTTTGTATCGTGGCTTGCTACTGCAAACCACAAAAAAATGTGAAAAATATAGACACCTTAAATCAGTATCTATGTGCTCATTCACCCGCGCACACATATTTTAATTCAATCATATCCCTTGTTCAAGAAAATGCCCATCCAACCCTTATTAATTAACTAAGCTACATTAATTAATAAATAATTTTACATGCTCGATTATCCTATCCACATTCCTATTAATTAATTAATATCCTTTATCTTGCCCCAGAAAACCTTATATTTAGGATTATTTTATCCTAAAGCCATCCCCTTGCTTTTCTAGCTTTCATCCCATCTATTTTTATGCTCTAACTACCTTGGATTCATCCCCAAGTCACCTAATCCCTCCAATATTCTTTAAACCATTTGGCCACCCCTTTAAAATCATCAAATCCCAGCTTAAATAAAAAGCAAGCATATAAGGGAAACTTTTTTGGTAATCGGCATTGACCCATCCTGGTCGTCATTGACCCTATATGTATCTTCATTTATTTCCATTCCATAAGGCAGTAACGGGTAATTATTTTGAAATCAATCAATCAGATAGAAACCAATTTTTTTTTTTGACTTCCAGAGCCTCCTACAATAGTCATATACATCACATCCATCATCAAATGTGTTTTACATCACTCATGGTCTCCCTTTGCGAGCTTTATTTCTTTTATTGTCCTTTTATCAACTTATCTATTAGATTATCTTTACTTTCTTATAGATTAAACTTTTACAGGTCTAGATAAAAGTCCAGCCATCACCCAGCGACCTATAGTTCCAGTCCTAGAGCTTGCAGGTTTCCATATCCAACTACTTCTTCTCGGCCTTATCCCAATCCTACTACAGTCATCGCCAATCCTCCCTGGTCAACCAGGACCATGTCCATCCAATAATCTATCTAAATCCTCCTTTCTCTCATCTATCTTATATTCCAATCCTTAATTCTCTTATGTAGATCTTACTAAAGTAGCTACAGATCTTAATCATCTTCTAGATTACTCCTAGATCTTGCAGGTATGAATATTTCATCTACAACTCCAAATTCATCCTCCTAGGTCATCGTCAATCTACCTGTGAAGAGTTCAGGTTGCTACTGACCCAACCTAGGTAGCGTTTATTTTTCAATTATTTTCATCTAACTAGATTTATATTAGTTTCTACCATTTCTAGATTCATTGATAGTTCTGTTTCTGCAAAATAATTCTTTCACAAAGTTTTATCTATCAAATGGGGGATGACATCCACCAAGGAAGTCAAAAGATTTTGGAACCTCTCAGTCATGCAACCCTAACATTATCTTTCTAATCCAATTTTTTTGAGTTTTGTAGATATCGGAACAACAATTCATCATTCAATGCATGTATCAAGTATCAAGTATTTGAGGTAAAATAAACCCTCTATTTTTCTGATTTGACTAGTTTCTTTAGTAGCTATTGCATTCATTTACATTAAGAACGAGAAATTTGGACAACATCAAGTTTTTCAGATAGTTGAATAATATGAATCATGGCTATGACATCTCAGGTTTGGACATTTACATTTTTGAGGTTTGAATTTGTTATAGATTAAAATTATGGTAAAATGTTTGACTTTAATTAAGAAACCAGAGAGATTTTTTGAAGGTTGTATTTTGGGGAAGCAACATAGAGAGTCCTTCCTAGTTGGAAAAATAATAAGATAAAGTGCACCACTTGAAAATGTTCATTCATAGTTATGTGGACCTATGCAAACAAATTCTATTAGAGTTTTTCATATTTTGTGGCATTCATTGATGACTATACAAGGAAGAAATGGGTGTAGTTTTTGAGACGTAAATCATATGTTTTTGACATATTTTAGTTGCTAAATGCCTTAGTGGAGAAGAAAAGTAGATACTAGATCAAATTTATGAGGACACACAGAGGAGGTGAGTATGTTTCCAATGTTTATCTATTTTTTTGCAAATATCGTGGTATCCACAAGCAGTTTACTACTAGGTATACACCATAGCATAAAAATGTGGTAAAGAGGAAGAATATAACCATAATTGAGATAGAGAGAAGTATGGTGAAGGTAAAGAATATTTTAAATGATTAATGGGAATAATAAATAGAAACTATTGTTTATATTTTAAATAGGTGTCCAACAAAAATTGTTTGAAACATGGTTCCTCAACAAGATGGTACTCGCAAGAAACACAATGTTTCTAATTTTAGAATTTTTGGTTGTGTGGCATATGCATATGTGCCTGATGAGCTAAGGAAGAAGTTAGTTAACAAAGGAGAAAAGTTAATATTTATTTGATATTCATAGAATACAGAATATCAAAAGTTGTTTAATCCACTCAATAGAAAATCCATAGTCAGCAGAGATGTACAATATGTTGAAAATGATGCATGGGATGGAAGTATTGAGAGAACAATCAATGTAGCAAAAAAAATTCCTCATGATGATATGAAAGATGAAACTATTGAGAAGAAAGGTATTAGATCTTCTTAAAATCTTGGACATGCACCACAAGCTACACCTCCATCTATAACTAGTCGGTCTCCAAGAATTCAGACATCTTCAACTATGTAAGAAACACCACAAAGAACACCAGAAGAAAATCCTTCATTACAAATAGTCCATCATTAGATAACCCTTTGTAGTGGAAAGTAAGGAGTCTTAGTGAGAATTATGATGTGTGTGACGCCCACATTTTATGCCACATCATCCCACACCAAACTAGTACACTTAACTATAAAATCATGACCAAATTTATTTATTTATTTTGAAAAAAAAATACGTTAATTAAATATCAATTACATTAATTGCAATTTTGAAGAAACATGATCTCATTTAAATAAATCATCCACCTATCCTACGAATTAAGGGTTAATATTTAGCCTCAAATCATGAAATTTTGATGGAAAAGAGGAAACTATTTCCCTCATATTCTTGATCCTCTAAATTCAATTTTGATTATGCAAAAGGGAGATCGTGTGAAAATTTGGTAATGCCATATCATCACCTACCTCTTTATGGTGCTTTGGGTTTTGTGTTGAGTTTGCGAGGTGGATGGAAGGAAGATGAGGTAGCAAACACCTTGAGTTGATGGAGGCACCTTTCCATGACTACATTAGTGGGTACATATTTGAGGACCAGGATCTTGCAATAGCTTCCTTAGGAAAAGTTCTATCTTTCAGCCATAGCAATGATTGAGTCACATAGAACCCTTAATTGTAATTTTGAGGGGCTATCATTGTAGTCAGATGGGATTCTTTGATAGAGGGGTCAGATTTATGTACCAAGAGATGGAGGGTTGTGATAATATATTTTAGGAGAGGCTCATCATGCACCTTATTCAGCCCATCCATGGGTGAAGAAGATGCACGCTACACAGAGGAAATTATTTCATTGGAGTGTTATTTAGAGGGATATAGCCTAGTTTGTATCTCAGTGTGTGGAGTGTTAGAAATTAAAGGCTAAGCATCGACATCCAACCGGCCTTCTTTGTCCTCATGTTATACGGAAGTGGAAATGGGACACCATTTCCATGGATTTCATTGTTGGGCTACCTACGTTGAGATATCACAATGATGTGATCATCGTCACAGTGTATAAATTGAATAAAGTGGATCACTTTTCTCCAATTAAGACTACTTACACAGCCAATACAGTTAAATGAGTTTATTTGGTTGAGATAGTGATACTTCATGGGATTCCATGGAATATTATTTGTGACCATGATCCTTTGTACACATCACATTTTTGGACCACCATCTAGTTTTCTCTTGGGACAAAGATCAATTTCAGTACAACTTATCACCCAGAGATAGATGGCTAGACTGAGTGGGTGAACCAGATACTATAGGATATGCTTCACATGTATGTTATGGATCAGAAGTCATGTTGGGAGGAGTATCTATATCTGGTAGAGTTTGCATACAAATTTTTTTTTAGAATTCCATCGACATGAAACCATTTTTAGATTTGTACGACAGAGAGCACATGACTCGTTTGAGCTAGGAGAAATTATAGGACATGGTTTCCATTGGTCCATCCATGGTATATGATATGGAGAAGCAGGTCACCTTGATCAGGAAGAGATTACAGGAGGCATAGGATATGCAGAAGAGGTATGCATTCTAAATGAGGGTAGACCGCGGTTATGAGGTGGGATCGAAGGTATTCCTGAGATTCAGACCTCATAAGAGATACATAAACTATAGAAAAGGCTTTAAGCTAGCTCTGAGATTTTTTGATCTACTTGAGATCTCAGAGCAGATCAGTTCCATAGCCTACCACTTATCCTTGCCACCCAAATTGTCTCACATCTATGATGTTTTCCATATTTCTATTCTTAAGAGATATATACCGGATCCTTCTCATGTCTTGGATTGGATTTATTTGTAGGTGCAGGAGAAGGGATAGGTGACTGTGGAGCCCATACACGTTTTAAAATGTATAACCTTGGGCCTTTAAGGGAATGAGATTGATCAAGCGCATGTCAAATGGGATTGGTATGATGAGTCATCATCTACTTTGGAGAACGCCACTTTTATACAAGCCTTGTTTCTACACTTGTTCTAGTGAGTTATAGGAGGAAGTAAAGTCTTAGGGGATGGGGATGTAGTGCTCACTCCTCTTCGACACCTATTTCTGCTTTTATCATGTTTATTATCTTCTTAGAGACATGGATATTGATATAATATTCTTGATGGAATGTTGTTAGACTATATGGACATTTGATTATTATTTTGATTTGACTCTTATCATGGATTGTATGGATGAATAGCTGACATTGGTAGATGTTGTTTAGTGTTTCTTTACTTATATATTGACATATTGGATTCATGGTAGTTGTGATTACATTTAGAAGATTAAAATAACTTTGTGTGTATACATTGATGCTACATGGTTTATTAATCATGTGATGATATTAGATGATCAATATGAGAATTGCATGATTTTCATAAAATGTGAATTCTGATTATGAATAATTATAAATGTTTGATTTAGAATAGAATTGTGTACCATGATGCATGATGATGATTATATGATGGTGATATATTTGTTTTGTCTCTATGACGTATTGACGTGGCCTTGAGGCCGAAGGTGGTATTATTTTGTGGTTACAGGAAATGAAATCACACAAAATAAGGAGGGACTAGGAAGACCAAGCATGAAGTAATGTCACATGTTCACAACATGGTCTCCTTGGTAGCCTTTTTTCTTGTGTTTGTATCATATTTTTGCTTTTTGTCTATTGTAAGGTCTCCATGGGGGGGGCACCTAACATATGACCTTGGGTAGGTATGTGTTTATATTTCTATTTTATTATCTTGTTGATTTTGTAATTTTTATTAAGTGCTAATGTTCCCCTTATGTGTCTTATGTTTATTATGTACTTTAGTTTAATTATGTTAATTAAATGGTTTAATGTTAATATGATGATGTAATTAATTGGGGGGGAATATTCCTTGGTATATACCTTTTACCTTTTAACTCTTTTATTTGAATTTTAAAATTGACATTAGTTTGTGTAGCATTCCTAATCCCAATCTCGGTTTTGGGATTTGATCCCAATTTTGAAGGCTTGTGGAACAAGTTTTAATTGTCCCACACTATTTAGACTTCCCTCCCAACCTATCCTCTAACTTAAGGGGTCATATTTAGCCTCTAATCATGAAAATTTGATGGAAAAGTGGCAATTATTGCCCTGATATTCTTGATCCTCTAAATTCAATTTTGATTGTGCAAAAGGGATATTTTGTGCAAATTTGGTAATGTCATATCCTCACCTACCTCTTTATGGTGCTTTGGGTTTTGTGTGTATTTTTTGAGGTGGATGGAAGGAAGATGAGGTGGCATCCTACATGGAGCCACATCAAGTTCCCTCCACTAAATTCTATTTAAGTGTCATTTTTTGATGTTTTGGGGGTTACTTAGCATTGGATTTGGGAGATTTCTTGCTGGGGAGTTACTTGCTTTTAGTGGAAGGAGTTGAATTTGGATTTCATGAAGGAAGGGGGAGAAAACAATAGAAAGGTGGGGTCTAAAACTTATTTTTTATGTTTCTTGGTTATGTATGATGTTGTATATGTATTATTAATGTTTTGAGTGCATGCGTGTTTGTTTTGGGTTGGGTTGTGTTGACCTTAAGTAAGGTGTAGGGAGAAATAAAATGGGGGCCATGGTGGAGGAATAAGATAGTATGTGAGGTGCATGGAGGGATTTTGGGCAGGTTGCTCCCCCCTTGTGGAGGTATAAGGGAAATTTGTTGCTTTATCTTTGTATATTTTACATGAGGGAGTGATAAGAGATTTGTGTGTGTGGATGGAGAATTCGGAGGTTTAAAGGTATACCCTTAACCCACTTGGGAGGTATAAGGGGTTGCCCCATATTTATTTTCTCCGTTGGCTTTAGAATTGAACCTATATGTTTGTTTTGAAGTTGCAGATTTTTCTACTCTTGTTGTTCTATGTGTTGCAACAATTACTTGTGTGTGGGTAGTAATTGTTGAAGCCTTTTGTAGGCTTCTATGGGTTGTGAAGATATTATATTATTTCTTGGTTGAGGGTTGGGGGTTGGGGGCCAATGAGGGAGTTGGCTTCACCCCTTATTGGATTTATGCTTGGGAGGAAAGCATTGCCTAACTCCCTGTCTTTGTTTGTGTGTCGAAGATAGAAGGGGAAAGAGTTGAAGGTTTATATGGAGAAATAAAGATACATGAAATAAGTGACAATTGGACATGTTGTCTCCACCTTTGGCTGGAGGGCTTGTAGACTTGATTTAAGATTTCACTCTTCTTGTAAAGTAGATTAATTAATCTTGATGTGTAATTTTGCAATAAGAAATAGGAGGTTGACATGAGATTGTATACTATTGTATTTTAAATTTTAAATCTTCCTTGCAATAAGTTTTAAATGAGTCTAAATGTATTTGAATTCTGAAAATAGAAAGGATTGTTCTTATATTATTGAAAAATCTGTTATGAACAAGTCTGTAAATCATTTGGTGACTTTAAAGTCATGGTAAATCTGCATTATTGTTAGTTTGAAATCTGATATTTTCCATCCTTAAGGTTCTAATTGAAATTTGGAAAACTTGACATTAATTGTTAGTATGAGTAATTGTATACATTGTAATAAAATTATAGTTATTTCTTGCAAATTTTAGTACATGTTAAGGGAAATAATGGCACTCCATGTTGGTATTGAAATGAAATAATTCATGTGCATTGAATAGAATTTTGCTTAATACCTCTATATCTTTTATGGAAATTGGACCAAATTCTATGTATACTTATACTTATATTGTAAACCAGATCATACCTATAAAACATTGTAAAAATATAAACCAAAAACATTTATTTAGTCATATCAATTAGGTTAATTACCTATGAGATATGTTATGAAAACCAGATCAGGATATAGTGTAACTTCTTCTAAAAATTTTCCTTATAAGCACCTAAAGCTATATATGTGTGTGTGTGTGGTATATTTATATATGTACATATATATTATATTCATCCAATTAAAAACACCTGTGAAGCTAATATATATTGATATGTTAAAATAAATCATATTTACTTATGATAAAAAGTAATATGTATTATATTATTTATTGAAAATTGGAATCGTTATTTCCTTTTGAAAAAACGTCTAAATATTATTAAGAAAAATATTTTGGGAAGGGGGTTACGCAGCACACCCCCCATTGCCATTTAAAAATAATGGAGTGGGCGGCATGGACGACCCACCCCACCTTATCTAAAGCGGGGGATGGGTCGGCCATGCCACCCACCCCATAATCAAAACAAAGCTTAAGGGGAGGGGCTTCCAAACCGACCCCCCCCTCTCACAAAATGTTTTTAATGCAGCCAAGTCGTTGTTGTAATACCATGTGCACATGGTTTATCCAATCACCAAAGCATGTAACAAACAACAAAAAAAATACAATGTACTTATACACACATCTGTGTATACACACAATATTTGCCAAATAATCGTATCTCTGTCCCTGTGAATGATGGCAATAAGGGTAAATAAGAGCCAATAACCAGAAGAAGATCTGGTAAATTTATAAAATAAAGCATAGGAGAAATTTGCAAAGTATATTCAAACCCTAGTATTTAATAAAACTTGGTTAATAGAAGAGTAAGGGAGAAGAAATTCTCCCCATTGCAGACCTTACACAAATAAAAATACTACATAATTCTTTTACATGCCTCATTTGCCCTCCATTGTCTTCTTCCTGCAAGTTTACCTACACAAATGGAGGCACATTAGGGTAAACTGGGAATAAAAAGGAAACATAAGCAAAATTAGGGCAAAAAAGGGAAACCTAAAATCAATGGTGAGGATTACATCAATCCTAGAACTTTGATTTAATTGTCATCCGTTTAAGTAATGGGTGAATAAAATTTATTATGCATGGGTAAAATAAATTATTAGAGCCCTAGGAAGTAATTCATAGGTATTGAGGAATTAAGGTTATATGGAAGGAAATAATTAATGTTAAATAATTAAAAGTGGTGCATGGGTATGTGAATAATTTTACTTAATGGGAAATCAATGGATTACAGGGTAAATGTGTATGGGTAATTTAATAAAGGGGGGGTACCATGAGATTAATGTTATCCTAGTAAATTAAGTAAATGTAACTTTGAAGGCATTGCTTATTTAATGTAAATAAATCCTAGTAGGTGAAACTCACTAATTGAGCGAGGAAATATTTTAATAAAAGTTGGATAAAATATTTATAAGCCTAAGGAAGAAAGATCGAAGGGATTTAAGCAGGGATAAATTAATTAAATAAATAAAATTAATTTAAGGGTAACTTAAACTGTAATAGTATGGGAAATAAATTAATGATGATTAATGAAGGGGGATGGATAAAATATTTCAGCTTATGTTTTCCTTACAACTGAAATTAAATTAATTGAGATTTAAATAACATATTTAATTTAATAAAAAAAATTGGTCACAATCTTATAGTTAAGTGTAGTGGTTTGGTGTGGGATGATGTGGCATAAAATGCAGGCATCACAATATTGATACAACTAACTCTTTTTTAGTTTTTACATTCTGTTCTGAAGTTGTAGATCCAATATACTTTGAAGAGGCTATAAACTATGAAGTTTGGACTCAATCCATGAACGATGAGATAAATGCAATAGATAATAAGTAAACATGGGAATTGGTAGTTTTACAAGAAGGGAAGGAAGTGATAGTAGTGAAGTGGGTCTACAAGACCAAATATAATTCTGATAGTAAATTACAGAAACATGAATGAAGGCTGGTTACAAGAGGGTTTTCACAGCAATACGGGGTTGATTATAACTCACCATTTGTAGGTCCTGTAACACATTTGGACATGGTAATATTGGTTTGAGAAATTGCAGCTCAAAAAATGGCGTATTTATCATATGGATGTGAAATCAATATTATTGAATGGTTTACTTGAAGAGTAAATTTATGTAAATTGGCTAGACGGTTATGAGATTGAAGGTCATTATTGAAAGTATTTTCCTTACTTTTCGCATATAGTTATTCTTGGAATAACATATTGTTCTATGTGAATGATGTGTCTTACTTTCCTACATGTAGTTGTGGTGTTCATTAACTTTAAGGTTATTCTGAGAATAAGCAATTGTTCTTTGTGACATGGAAAATTCCATAACCAATCGTTTATAAAATTGCTTGTTGAATATGTTTTGCATTTTGCATTTTATGCCTTTTACATTTTCATAAATTCTTTATTTTGTAGGTGATATTGACTATCTAATAATATCTTATTATTGAATATGTTGCATAAAGAAAACTATTTTCTGCATTCGGTCTTCAACCATGACATAAAGGGGTAAGTGCCTTCGACAATGACAAGATTCAGTGTGTGCTGAGGGATTTTTATCCCTAGGATGCTACATCAAAATGCTCTTGGTTGGGCGTTATACTACCCATTGGCAAGGATTTTAAAGCTTCCTGCAAAAACAAATGACACCCGCATATTTGTTTTTGATTCCTTGTTTATGATCTATAACAAAAAATAATGTATTTAACTTCTGTTTCCAGCATAGAAATTATCGAGGTTGATATAGAAAATAAAAATGTGCTTATTATACATTTTAAGTGTTTTGGCTACTTGTGAGCGTGCAGAAATGAAGACTCGGAATAAAAAATTTCTTCCTCCACACGGTGTGACAATCACCAATCTGCACTTGGAGCAAGAAGATGCTTTCAGCTAGAAAAATTTTGTTGTCAATGTGCTTGCCTGCAGGAAACCAAATCTGGAAAAACTTGTGCTCATTGATTTGGTTAGAGAATCCCTCTGCTTGCATCCTTCCTGTCCTCTTTATCTTTTCAAATTTGATTCAAATGGTTCCAACTCAAGGGGATTTGGACTAGTATATGATCACCCCAAAGAAGCTATGAAATACAAACCTAACCATAAAATGAAAAATATGGGGATACCTGGAAAAAAAATACATGCTGGAGGGACAAAAAACATGGTCGAAAAGAAATTGCTAATGTGACCAAGGGAAAAAATAGAGATGGCAAGAAAAAATGAAAACATTTAAGTTCATGCTTCGTTACACTTATGTACATAAAAGTAGTTTAGATATCTATATGGGATAGACATCTACTATGTGCTCTTAGATTTGCTTGATCGAATTAATAGGATGTTATGTTTTTTATAGCTCTTACTTCCTAAAGTTTGAGACTTGCTTTATTGTACATTTTTCGCCATGTTAAACTTATTAATGTGAAAAAAATTTTGAATCGACATATTTCATACTTTGCTTAATTTTGCATTTAACTAGCTTTTTTATTATGATATTATCTTTCTAGTGGCCGTATCTTATAAACTTCAAGTACTGCTCTTATAGGTGATCTTTAGTTATTTGGAAGAGTTATTACAAATGGTTTTCGAATTAATTTTTTTGAAAGAGTTTCCTCATATGTTTCTCCCTTGAAATTGTTCATTTTATACATACAAAACAAAAAATATTGCAAAATGGTGTTTGTTTACTATGTACACTTCTTGAAGAAACTGTTCAAACTAAATTCTTAATCGTATCTCAAAGATTTTGAGTCTAAATTTTCAGATAAGTGAAATAAATATTTTTATTGACTATAGAGAAAGAAAAAAGTGAGTTTTCCATAAAAAAAACAAATTCTACAATGCTTACAATCATGCTACCCAATCTTACAAGTTAATATTAGTCACCAACATCAAATTCCAATATCTGTTATAAACCCTTCTCTTTGATTTGAAAATTGTTCTGTCATATGTGTTATGAAGATGTAATTTTCATTGCCTCTAAGCCTCTTATCTATGTTTGAAATGTTTCTAGGTATTTGATTAGGTTTTCTATCTCCCCTTGTTTCTCTTTCTAGATTTTCTGAAAGGCCATCCAGATCATCCAATACTTCTAAGGAGGCCTTTCAAGGTAAATACTCTCTCTCTCTCTTTCTCTCTCTCTCTCTCTCCTCTCTCTCTCTCTCTCTCTCTCTCTCTCTCCTATGAAACATCTCTAGACGTGGATAGTATTGGAGACTTGGGTTTTCCATTGGAAATGTCTTGGTTTTATGCTTGCTAATACAAACAAACTCGATATAGGTCACATTTAACACACCATCGTGAAGATAAATACTAGTTCTAGGAAATGTAGATAAATTTGGTGGACTAAAAGAATGTGTAATGCCCCACCTTAGGACACTAGAAAACCACACCAAAATGCAACTAAAAAATTTGGGTAATGTTTATTTTTAAAATTGAACAAATAATACTAATAATTTGCTTAACTGACTCCCATGAATAATTATTTTATATTAATTTGATTTACCCAATTTATTAATCCCCTATCCAATTCCAAAGTTTAAATATTTATTTCTACTGTAGATTTACTAGGGTCACAAATAAAAGTCTATATCCCTTTTAAATTAATTAGTTTTCCCCTTTCTAATTAATTTTCCCACACACCTTTAAAATTTACTTCCCATTCCCATAAAAATACCCATGACTTAAAGTGTGTAGGGTTTATTTTGAGTCCTATGATAAATCTAATCTTGACCCTAGATTTCAAACTCACCCTAAAGTTGCCCTAAACAACTTTATGCTTTTTTTCATCTTCTCATTTTGTCATTTGCATGTGCAAGTTGTTTGGAGAGCTATGGAGCTTGGTTTCATGGATGTTTTTATGACAAGTCTCATTATTATGTCATATTTGTTCTTTATAAAATTTCATTACCAGGGTTCTCCTCTAGTTAGGAGGACTTTTTAAATGCCTTTCCGTTTTTAAAAAAAATATTTATTTAAGGCAATATGCCTAAGTGCTTATATATATGTATGTATGTATGTATGTATGTATGTATGTATGTATGTATGTATGAGCACTGAGGCATATTGCCTTAAATAATTTTTTTTTTAAAAGGGAAAGGCCTATACAGAATACTCCTTATACACATACATATAAGGAGTATACATGTATGTGTATAAGGAGTATTCTGTATACGCCTTTCCCTTTTTTAACAAATATTTATTTAAGGCAATATGCCTCAGTGCTCATATATATACATATACATACATACATATATATGTATGTGTGTGTGTGTGTGTGTGTGTGTGTGTGTGTGTGTGTGTGTGTGTGTGTGTGTGTGTGTGTGTGTGTGTGTGTGTGTGTATTAGTGATTGTATTATTTAAATTTTTTGAATTTTTTTTTTTTTTGAAAAAACAAAAGTCAGATGTACAAAAAAAACGTAGATTTTTTATTTTGCTTGGGATTGAAGTGGTGAAGCATGTGAGGGGAGAGGGAGGAAGGTAGTGGGTTACATGCGGAAGGAAGGGGGGCATTGGATTTTTATGGTTGGTGAGGTGGTCAAAGCCATTTCCTTTTTTATTGATTTTTCTTTAAAACTTCCTTCACCGCATTTTTTTTAAACTATTGTTTATTTTCTTTTTATTTATTTATTCATTTATTTTAATTTAGATTTATATTTATTATTATATAATATATTATATTATGATATATTAATTTATATAATAATATATTAATTAATGTTTATTGTTGCTTTATATATATATATATATAACAATATTTATAAAATTAATGAATAACTTTGTAAGAACATTTTATAGTTACATATTAAAATATAACTATATGAAATATATTCTAATATTTATATATCATATGCGTTGAGGAGGAAATTGCTACAAGTTGTGAGATAATACAATTTGGCTTGTTACCTACGTGAACTATGCAACTTAATAAAAAAATATATGAACAAAACATAGATTAAAATGATTTACTTCTTTATGTGCAAAGAAATAATGTAGAAGGTATTTCAAATAAGAAAAGGGATTTGGAAACAATATTAGAATTTAGTGAAGGAGGGAGGTATAATCTAACTTGTTTCACTAATAAATCCATTTTGTTATGTTAGCCAGGAAGAGAGTAAAAACTGATTTTATTCCATTCACTAAAGTCACAAAAGTTTACAAGAAATAGATATAATACAAGAAGAATAATATTTCTAAACAATGAATACAAAAAGCTCCAAGATCGTCTAACTTTCTTTTCAAATGCAATGCTATTTTAAAGTTTCAGAATTTTAAACAAGAAGGATATCCAACAAACAATATTACATTTTATTTTTGTGTTCTTTACATCACATTTTAGTATTTTTTTTTGTGTAAGAACATATTTGCAATAACAATATTTCCTTTGACAATGGATTTCCAAATAATCATATTATAGAAATATAACTATCTTGCAAGATTTATTTTCCAAGGAGCCTAAGCTCTCAAATACAACATGTTTTCTAACTACTTAAAATACGTAAGAAATCAATGTACAATGTATCTTCTTTCCAAGTTTCAAGGTAGGTTACTCAAAAAATGTGACAGAAGTTTTAAAATGGTCCCTGTTATCCCAAATTTACCCACTGGAAAAAAAAAAATTCATACACGACCCCCGCACAGAAGGAAATCAATGACACGATTCAGACCTGTGAGCTCACATTTTAGATCCAATGATCAAGTGGCAGGAAAGGCTTGATTCAAGTGGAAGAGTAGGGTTAAAATATGAGCCCGAACAACGTCAAATGAGTCCAAAACAGATAGGTTTAAAATTAGAGAAAGAGCTCAAAGTTTTCAGACTTCGATGCATACGGGTTGACTCAGGGGCCGAACAAATAGACTTACGAGAGGGATCCATGAGTCAGCTTGGAACAATTCCAAAAGACACACCCAAAGCAGAGAATCAAATGAGTGTCAATTCTCCATGTGGTCAAAGTCTTAAAGGAAGCACTAGCCATTGAAGACTCTAAGTACAACAGGGCCGACAGAAGCCTCCACGTATCTAGGGTCGAACAAAATCCAAATGGCCAATGGGCCCAAATTGGCTAAGTATAAGAGGACCGGTGGAAGCCTCCATGTGTTTAAACGGTGCACCTTCAACTGTCGAAGAAAAAAGAGGTCCCCCAGACAAGTGCGGAGCTTCCACATGTCCTAGGATTGAAAAGGTTTGCACCAACTGTTGAAAATTCTTAATAGGAGACAGAGCCACGGAAGCCCCCACGTGTCGTCCAGGCATAACTTCAAAGGTAGAATACAAAGGCAAGTTCTAAACAAGCGCCAGCCCTCCACATGTCTAGATCTCGAAAGGGTAGAACTGGCCTTTGAAAAGTCTAAACAAGGTAGAGCCAGTAGAAGGTGTCACGTGTTGACTTGACGCAGCTTCAAAGATCAAATCTAGGGTCATTTTCCAAATGAGCGTGAAGCCTCCACATGTCTCAGGTTAGGGAAAGTGCCTCCACCAGTAGAAAAGACTCAAGTAGAATAAAAAGGAAATAGGGGAGCCCGTGAAAGCTACCATGTGTCAGTCCGACGCAATTACAAAAGCAATAAGCAGGGGGTAGGATCTTCAACAAGTGCGGGGATACCATGTGGCCTCCGTTACAGACATACCCTTTCATATTGTGGTCCACATTAAGCACCTGACCCGAAGACCTTCAGACAACCATATATTTCGACAAGGAGCTCTTATTTTAGCAAGAGAAGACAATTTGGAAATGTCTCAAAATCCTCTATGCCATAGAGGCCTAAAATTTTAATTTTGACAAGGTTGGGTGGGTGAAAAATAAGAAAACATCTTTCAATCCATTAATATGTAATCCGATTGCTTCAACTACCTAGATCTGATCTGATTTGCCATCTTTCCTTCTCCAACATGAAAAATAGACACGGGGAACCAAAATTGATAGATTATATGTGAATTTACAGGGCATTAATGGTTGTTGGTTGAGATTTCATATCATAGTCTGAGTTTTGTTCTTTCTCTCTCACCTCGACATTCTATACATTGTAAACATTTCTCATTTGAGAAGGGGAAGACATTTTAGGTTTGGGGAAACTCCGCAAAAAATATTTCTCGACTCCATCTGAGCTTTAAGCCTTCTCCTACGCTTGGAAAGTAGATTTTATGCTTTTTGGACATCTGTTTAATGGTCCATGCATGTCATAGAGCAATAAAATTGTGTTTTTGTAGTGTTCTTCAAACCTTTCTTATGTTTTTTTGTTTCTCTGTGCCTCTTCATTTCATGTTTTTCTTATTGTGTGTGTATTTCACATTTGTAGGTTTAAGATGTCATGTATCACGGAGTTTTGATGGTGGATTAGGATCTAGGTCTATGCCACTTTGTTCTAACCTCCCTCGTCTCCTTTTCCCCTGTTTCATCCTCCACCAACATAGTATCTTGCGTATTTCATTTTCTGGTGTGTCACCACTTTAGTGTAGGATCTCTTTCACTCTCTCTTTCTCTCTAGTTCCTTGGAATGGTTAGATTAGTTTTCCTACACTGGGAGTAGCATTTGGCAGGTAGTTTAGGAAGTAAGATTCAACTTTCTCAAGAGGGCCATCTCAAGTCCGTGAGTCCCACAGCTTGAGAGATGGTCCAATGTTGTGCAATCACACTGAATGCCCCACTCACACATGAGTCCATTTGGGGGGTGCTATGATTATGCATCAATTTTTTTTGCACATCCAATGGGACACTGAGGTTAGATTTTTTTCATCTTTCCAAGGTGTCTCATTATCAACAACAAATCTTAAGCCACCGTGCGACCGAATCGATAGCTTTGGCAAGCCTGGTGGGACACTGAGGTTATATTTTCTCATCTTTTCAATGTGTCTCATTATCAAGAGAAAATCTTGAGCTAGCACACAACCACACTAAAAGTTTTTCCACACCCGATGGGACAGGTATGAAGCACCTTACCACTTCATCTCCTCAAGTTTATGTGTTTCTTGGTGAGATTTAGCCTTTTGAGGGCACATGTTTCAACACATTTGGCAAACTCCATTTTGTCAACAACCCAAATCTTTGAAGTTACAGACCTTCCCCATCCATTTTCTTCCATTACATGAAGTTGTGCAATCATGACTTCATTTCCATCTTAGAATTCACACTTGCAGCAGAAGTGCTATTCAGATCCATCTCCAGGTTCTTTTAAACACACCTTGAAAAAGGTTTCACAATGAAAATCAACACTATGGATATCCACGTGAGCCAGATTCAAGTCAGTTTGGTCATTTACCAAATTATACATTTGTTATATATGATGGATATATAGATTTTAGAGGTATTTCCACACCTGAAGAGGCTAATTTGTACATGGAAACTCTGAGAATGGAGGATTTCTTGGTATAATCAAGGGCCAAAGGTCATATTCAAGTGTTTATAATTAGCTATAGGGCACCTTGTCCATGGGTTAGCCCTATGCCAAGACATTACAACCCTCAGGAGAAGATTGACTTCATGGTTGAAATTCTATGTCAACTTGCACAGTGGATTGAGGATATTGAGGCATATGAGCAAACTGCAAGACAACCTTTTCAATGGGTGAGTCCACCATCTCATATATTTTCTTTTCCTCTTTCTCAATCAATATCATTTCAGCAGTGTCAAGATTCAAGTCCATTGTATGCTGCCCCAAATGTTTATTTCCATTCTCCATCTCCTAACCTTCCATCTCATCTTAATTCTTCTTCCCTTTTCCCTTCCAAGTAGTCATTCCCTCAAAACAAACAAGAAGTTCCACTTCCCTCTCCACCACAAATAATAGTAAAACTAGTTGAACCCCAACCTACCACTCCTCCTACTTTCCCAAGTCCATGTTGGGAAGATAATCAAGAATCTAGTCAAAGAGAACAACAAAGAAAAGAGGAACCCAACAGAGAAGAAATTATATATAAAATATTAAGATTTGGGTTGCTAGATTTGGGATTACAAATATCCCCTTGATGGATAAGTTAACAAAGGAGGTCAAGGTTGAAGAGCCAGTGGTGGCTAAGGCCGAGTTTGCAGTAGAAGCAGAACATGAAGAAGAAGGAGAAGTTTAGCAGTCTCTTTGCTTTGAATGCAATGTCCATAATGGCACTTTTTCTGAAGTAGATGTTGATCTAATCCAAGCTGCACAATCAGTCATCAAGGAAGAAGAAAAATCAAATCCAAGTCCCATTGAAGTGGAGCAACTGGAAGAATCCAGTCAGAGTTGAAGCCAGTTGATGAAGAAAGCATTAGCGAAGATTTTTTTCTTTCATTTGAAGGTCATGATTTGATTCATGAATCCATGATGCAGGAGAGCTATCAAGAAGACCTTGCTGCCCCAAATAGTCCTCTAGAGAAACAAATTGAAGATTCTGATTTGAAAAATTTCATGCTAGAAGAATAGCCTACCTAAGAGCAAGTTGGTCTTCAAGAAGTGACGAAGGAACTCGAGAGCCAAGAATGTGTTGCAAAAAAACTATAATGATGTAAGAGCAACTTCACAGGATTTTACAATCAATAACAACAAGCTGAAGATTGTAAAGGAGTTCCATACTGCTTTAGAGGAAGGAAAAGAGAAAGAGGATGTAATCATTCCTCTCACACCATCCATCCAGGAAGATCCGCAGGAAGACTCCATTTTTGGACTTGAAGTTCAGAATAATGGACACATTCAAAGGACCAGACCATGCCCAATCAGGTACTTGGCTTCATTGGAGCCAAGGGAGAAGACAAAACCAGTCATCCCCACTTTAGGGGATGAGGATGAGTATCAAAGTACCAAGGATTAGCTGCAATGCCTCTTCAATCCAAATATTGAGAAACTAAAAGTGGTAATTTTCTTGTTTCCAGTTTACACATTGGTGATTTGGGTGGAGGATCGGCTTATAGTCTGGTTTTCACTCATACAAGAAGCCATATTCAGTGTCAAAAAGTTTGCATGGATGAATCTTTTGAGAAAAGGGAAGTTATTTCTCCCTACCTATAGCAAGGTTTGTTTATCTTTTCTTCATTAGGGTTAGTGTAGGAGTAGGAGTAGGTTTGATTTCAGCAGAACAAGTGTTGTTGTAACTTCTGCATGTATTTTTTGAGGCATGTATGATTTGATCTCTTTACGTAACTTGTTTTTCATATTTCTCCATAGGTATAAAATGTGCCATGCCCTTCAGTATTCATGGCAGAGAGGACCCATAGTTTCATGTAACAGTTGCTAATTTCAAATGAAATAAATACATAGCAACTAAAATTAGGCTTTGAGACAGTCCATTTTTAGGGACAAGGATAGTACCAGGCTATTATTTGTGACTCCATGCCCAATGGATTCAACAAGGCCACTAGTCTCTTCATTTAGCAGGCAGATGTCCCTATGAGTTGTTAAACTTTTATCCCAAATTTTCCCCCGGAAAAATTGGTCAAACACGACCCCGTAAAAAAGGAAATGGATGGCATGGTCTAGACCTTCGAGCTCACATTTCAGATCCAATGATCAAGGGGAAGGTGAGGCTCGACTCAAGAGAAACAACAAGGTCAAATATGAGGCCGAACAATGTCAAATGAGTCTAGAATGCACAACTAAAAATTAGAGAAAGAGCTCAAAGTTTTTGGACTTCGCCGCATACGGGTCGACTTGGGGCTGAACAAATAGACTTGTGGGAGGGAGCCACATGTCATCTCGGCACAATTCAAAAAGACACACCCAAAGCGGAGACTCAAATGAGAACCATCCATTTACGTGGTTAGAGTTCTAAAGGCAACATGGCCATTAAAGAGTCTAAGTACAACAGGGCCGGAAGAAGCCTCCACATATCTAGGGTCCAACAGAAGTCAAATGAGCAGCGGAAGCCTCCACATTTCTCAAAGATGTACCTTCAAGGGTCAAAGAAAAAGGTGGTCCCCCACATAAAGCATGGAGATTCCATGTTTCTGAGGTCTGAAAAGGTTGCATCGGATGTTGAAAAGCCTTAACAAGAGACAAAGTTACGGAAGCCTCCACGCGTCGGCCTGGCACAAATTTAAAGGCAAAATATGGAGCTAAGTTACAAACAAGCGCTAGCCCTCCACATGTCCAGAGCCTAAAAGGTTAGAACCGACCATTGAAAAGTCTAAACAAGGTAGAGCCAGCAGAAGGTGCCACATGTCAACATGGCACAACTTTAAATATCAAATCTGGGGGGCAGTTTCCAAATGAGCACGAAGCCTCCACTTGTCTTAGGTAATGCACGGTGCCTCCACTAGCAAAAAAAAACTCAGGTAGAATACAAAGGAAATAGGGGATCCCGTGGAAACCACCACATGCCATTCCAGCACAATTACAATAGTAAAATGAAGGGGGTAGGATATTCAACAAGCATCGACCTTCCATGTGGCCTTTGTACAGACAAACCTTACATATTTCAGGCTGCATTAAGCTCCCAACCTGAGGATCTTAAGATGGCCCATATCATTTTATTGGGAGCTCCTATTTGAGAAAGATAAGACTTTTTGGAAAGGTCTCGACATCCTCTATGCCATAGAGGCTTGAAATTTTAATTTTGGAAAGGTTAGATGGGTGGAAAATAGGAAAATGTCTGTTAATCCATTAATACATAATCCGATTGCTACAACTACCTAGATCTGTTCCGATTTGTCATCTTTCCTTTTCTAACATGCCAAACACACATGGGGAACCAAAATTGATAGATTATAGGTGGATTTTGTAGGGCATTAATGGTTAGTGGTTGAGATTTGAGAGAAGATTCTGAGTTCTCTTCTTTCTCTCTCGCCTCGACGTTCTATATATTGTAAACACTTCCCATTGGAGAAGGGGGAGACATTCTGGGTGCGGGGAAACTCTGGAATATTTGTTTCCAGACTCCGTCTTAAATGTAAGCCTTCTCTTATGCTTGGCAAGTATAATTTATGCTTCTAGACATCCATGTAAAGGTCTGTGCGCCTCATAGAGTAATAAAATTGTGTTTTTGTGGTGTGTCTTCAACCCTTTCTCATTTTTTTTGTTGTTTCTCTATGCCTCTCTATTTCGTGTTTGCTTCATGTGCATGTTTTTTTCACATTTGTAGGTGTAAGATGTCATGTTTCATGGATTTTTGATGGTGGACTAGGATTTGGGTCTCTGTCACTTTTGGCTGACCTCCCTTGTCTCCTTTTTCCCTGTTTCATCCTCCCTCAATAGAGTATTTCCCCTCTTTCCTTTTCTAGTGTATCAACACTTTAGCATAGGATCTCTTTCACTCTCTCTTTCTCTCTTGTTCCTTGGAATGGTTAGATTAGGATAGGTTAGTTTGACTATATTGGAGTAGCTTGTGGTAGGTAGTTTACGAAGTAAGAGCCCAATTTTCTCCGGAGGGCCATCTCAAGTCTGCAAGTCCCACAACATGAGAGATGGTCCAATGTTTTGCAATCACATCGAATGCCCCACTCACACATGAGTTCATTTGGGAGCGATTTGATTATGTATCAACATTTTTGGCATGTGCGATGGGACACTGATGTTAAATTTTTTCATTTTTCTGAGGTATCTCATTATCAATAGTAAATCTTAAGGCACCGTGCAACCGCATCAATAGTTTTTGCATGCCCGGTGGGAAACTGAGGTTAGATTTTCTCATCTTTCAAAGGTTTCTCATTATCAACAAAAAATCTTAAGCCACCGTGTGACAACGCTAACAGTTTTTGCATGCCCGGTGGGACAGGTCTGAAGCACCTTAACACTTCATGTCATCAAGTTGATGTGTTCTTGGTGAGATTCAGCCTTTTGAGGCACATGTGTCAACACATCTGACAACTCCATCTAGTCAACAACCCACATCTCTGAATTTGTAGACCTTACCCATCCATTTTCTTCCATTCCATGAAGTTGTAAAATCATGATTTCATTTCTATCTTAGCATTCACACTTACAGCAATAGTGCTATTCATATCCATCTTTGGGTTACTTTAAAACACCTCCAGAAAGGTTTCACAATGAAAATCAACACTATGGATATCCAGGTGAGCTAGATTCAAGTCAGTTTGGTCATTTTCCAAACTATACACCTAAAGAAGGTAATTTGAACATGGAAACTCTAAGACTGGAGGCTCACCTAGTACAATCAAGGGCCACAGGGCATATGAAAGTGTTCAGAATTGGCTATAGGGCACCTTGTCCATGGGCCAACCCTATGCCAAGACATTACAAACCTCAGGAGAAGATTGACTTCATGGTTGAAATGTTGCCTCAACTTGCACAGTAGATTGAGGATATTGAGGCATATGAGCAAAGTGCAAGATAACCTTGTCAATGGGTAAGTCCACCACCTCATAGATTTTCTTTTCCTCTTTCTCAATCAATATAATTTTATCAGTGTCAAGATTCAATCCCATTGTATGTTACCTAAAATGTTGATTTCCCTTCTCCATCTCCTAACCTTCCATCTCATCTTAATTCTTTATCTCTTTTCCCTTCCAAGCAGTCATTCCCTTAAAACAAACAAGAAGTTCCACTTCCCTCTCCAGCACAAACAATAGCAAAACTGTTTGATACCCAACCTACCACTCCTCCTACTTTCCAAAGTCCATGTTGGGAATATACTCAAGAATCCAGTCATAGAGAACAACAAAGAAAAGAGGAACCCAAAAGAGAAGAAATGATAGAAAATCTGAATATTTGGGCTGCCAAATTTGGGATTACAAAGATCCCCTTGATGGTTAAGCCAACAAAGTAGGTCAAGGTTGAAGAGTTAGTGGTGGCTAAGGCTGAGTTTGTAGCAGAAGTAGAACTTGAACAAGAAGTAGAAGGTCAGCAATCTCTTTGCTCTGGATGCAGTGTCCATAATGAAACTTTATCTAAAGAATATGTTGATCTAATCCAAGTTACACAATTAGTCCTCAAGGAAGAAGAAAAAATCAACTCTAAGTCCCATTGAAGAGGATCAATTAGAAGAGATCGAGTCAGAGTTGAAGCCACATGATGAAGAAAGCATTATTGAATATTTTTTGCTTTCATTAGAAGGGCTTGATTTGATTGATGAATCCATGATGAAGGAGAGATATCAGGAAGACCTTTCTCCCGCAAATAGTCCTCTAGAGTAGAAAATTGAATATTTTGATTTGAAAAATTTCATGCTAGAGGAAGAGGCTAACCAAGAACAAGTTGGTATTCAAGAAGTGACGAAGAAACTCTAGAGCCAACAATGTGCTACAGTAGCTATAATGATGCAAAAGCAACTTCACTAGATGTTACAATCAATAACAAATGAGTTACAGATTGCAAAGGAATTCCATACTGCTACAGAAGAAGGAAAAGAGCAAGATGATGTAATCATTCCTCTCGCACCATCCATCTAGGAAGATCTACATGAAGAGTCCATTTTTGAACTTGAAGTTCAGAATAATAGACACATTAGAAGGACCAAACCATTTCCAATCAGGTACTTGGATTCATTGGAGCCTAGGGAGAAGCCAAAAATAGTCATGCCCACTTCAAGGGATGAGGATGAGTATCAAATTACCAAGGATCAGCTCCAATGCCTCTTCAATCCAAATAGTGAGAAACTAAAAGAGGTAATTTTTATTGTTTCCAGTTTACACATTGATGATATGGGTGGAGGATCGGCCTATAGTCTATTTTTCACTCATACAAGATGCCATATTCAGTGTCAAATCATTTGAATGGATGCCTATTTTGAGAAAGGGAAGTTATTTCTCCTTTCCTGTAGCAAGATTTGTTTATCTTTTCTTCATTAGGGTTAGTCTAGGAGTAGGAGTAGGTTTGTTTTCAGCAGAACAAGTGTTGTTGCAACTTCTGCATGTCTTTTTTGAGGCATGTATGATTTGATCTTTGGACGTAAGTTTTGTTCATATTTCTCCAGAGGTATAAATGTGCCATGCCCTTCAGTATTCATGGTAGAGAGACCCATAGTTACTTGTAACATTTGCTAATTTCAAATGAAACAAATATAGAGCAACTAAAATTGGGTGTTGAGACAATACATTTTAAGGGATAGGGTCAATACAAAGCTATTTTTTTTTAATCCATGCCCAATGGATGATAAAGTGACTGGTCTCTTCATCTAGAAGGTAGATGTCCCCGTTAGTTGCCAAACTATTATCCCAAAGTTTCCCCCCATAAAAATTGGTTAAACATGACCCCGCACAGATTGAAATCGATGGCATGATTCAGACCTCTGAGCTCACATTTTAGATCCAATGATCAATGGGAAGGAATGGATCAAATCAATCGAAAGAGCAAGGTCAAATATGAGGCTGAACAATGTCAAAGGAGTCCAGAATGCACAAGTAAAAATCAGAGAAAGAGCTTGAAGTTTTCGAACTTTGCCGCATACGGGTCGACTCAGGGCTGAAAAAACATACTTGCGGGAGAGAGCCATGCGTCAGATTCACATAATTCCAAAAGACGCACCTAAATAAGAGACTCAAATGAGTGCCAATTCTAAACATCCTCAGAGTTCTAAAGGAAACACTGGTTGTTGAAGAGTGTAAGTACAATAGGGACGGTGAAAGCTTCCATATATCTAGGGTCCAACAGAAGTAAAATGGGTAGCAGGCCCAAATCAGCTATGTATAAAAGGACCAGAGGAAGCGTCCACATTTATCAACTGTGCACCTTCAAGCATTGAAGCAAAAGTGGGTCCCCCAGAAAATAGTAGAGATTCCATGTGTCGCAGGTCCAAAAAGGTTGCCTTGGCTGTTGAAAAGTATTAACAAGAGACAAAGCCGCAAAAGCCTCCACGCATCAGCCTGGCATAACTTCAAAGGTAGAATCCATAAGAAAGTTCCAAACAAGTGCCAACCCTCCACTTGTCCAAAGCCAGAAAGGGTAGAACCGACCATTGAAAAGTCTAAACAGGGAAGAGCTAGCAGAAGGTACCACGTGTCAACTTGGCACAGATTCAAAGATCAAATTCAGGGGTAGCTTCCAGATGAGTGAAAATTCTCCACATATCTCAGGTCTCACATAGTGCCTCCACTAGTAGAAAAGACCTAAGTAGAATACAAAGGAAATAGGGGAGCCCACGAAAGCTGGCAACTGTCAGTCCACTGTAATTACAAGAGCAACAAGTAGGGGGCAGGAACTTCAACAAGTTCGGGGCTGCCATGTGGCCTCTGTATAGACATATTCTTGCATATTGTGGGCCACATTAAGCACCAGACCTGAGGACATTCAGACGATCATATATTTAGACAAGGAGCTAATATTTTAGCAAGAGAAGAATTTTTGGAAAGGTCTCAACATCCTCTATGCCATAGAGGCTTGAAATTTTAATTTTGGTGAGGTTATGTTGGTGAAAAATATGAAAATATCTTTCAAGCCATTAATACAGAATCTGATTGCTTCAACTACCTAGATCTGATCTGATTTGCCATCTTTCATTCTCCAACACGCCAAAAAGACATGGGGAACAAGAATTGACAGATTATAGGTGGATTTACAGCACATTAATGGTTGGTGATTGAGCTTTTAGATCAGATTCTGAGTTTTCTTCTCTCTCTCGCCTTGATGTTCTATATATTGTAAACATTTCTTATTTGAGAAGGTGGAGACATTATGGGTGTGGGGAAACTCTGTAAAATTTATTTCCTGACTCCATCTGAGATGTAAGCCTTCTCCTAAGCTTGGAAAATGTATTTTATCGTTTTGGACATCGATGTAATGGTCCATGCACCTCATAGAGCATTAAAATCATGTTTTTGTGGTGTTGTTCAACCCTTTCTCATGTTTTGTTGTTTCTTTCTGCCTCTCCATTTTGTGTTTTCTTCTTGTGTATGTATTTCACATTTGCAAGTGTAAGATGTCATGTTTCATTGATTTTTGATGGTGGATTAGGATCTGGGTCTGTGTCACTTCGGTCTGGTCTTCCTCATTTCCTTTTTCCCTGTTTCATCCTCCCTCAGCAAAGTATCTCACCTCTTTCCTTTTGTGGTGTATCACCGCTTTAGTGTAGCCTCTCTTTCACTCTCTCTTTCTCTCTGGTTCCTTGGAATGGTTATATTAGGATAGATTATTTTTCCTGCACTGGAGTATCTTGTGGTAAGTAGTTTAGGTAGCAAGAGTCGACTTTCTCCAAAGGTCCATTTCAAGTCTGCAAGTCCCACAGCTTGAGAGATGGTCCAATGTTGTGCAAATCACACCAAATGCCCCCACTCACACATGATTCCATTCAGGGGTGTTGTGATTCTGCATCAATAGTCCCATACACAAAGAGGCAACTTTACAAGCCAAAGAACTTCCCATATAACCATATCCATGATATTAGAATGAGGTTAGTGTCCACATAAAGGATGAAGAAAACAATGAAAAGCCAAGATAACAAGAGACTCCAACTATCCTTCACACTTGACCTCTAACTTCAAATTATTTACAAGAACTAACACCAAGAGAAAGACTTATTTAGCAACCCAATGTATATGAATCATTACTTGTCTTTATAAAGGTTTGTAAGACATGCTAACCTCCCCCCAAGCCCATAGGAGAGAGAGATAGCTTCCAAAAATGTGCACTAGATGTAGGGAGACATACAAACCAAAACATTCACATGCAAGATAATTCTATTTACTAAAGAAAACACCAAATTTAGTAAACAAAAGAAAGGTGGAGAAAACCATATTCATCCCGAAAAATGGGGAAGGGGAAGATGAGAATCCTGAAAGTGCAAAATGTGTAGTCCAATCACAAGATAATACACTAACCATTTCTTCACAACCTCTTTATTCAATCCAATACAAAAAACCATCCTTATTTCTCCACCCATTCACCTAAATCCTTCTTGGGAGGATTTTCAAACCCATTGGGTTTCCTCTCCAAGAATGGGGAATAGGTTCAAAACCATGTGAACCACTTCCCCACCTCAAACCATATAAGGGGAGTGAAAAGAACCTACATGGCTTACCCATCAAGCCATGAGGGTTTAAGATGGAAAATTCCTCTCTTCCCCCATAAAAATCTAAAATCTATCAAGCCATATGATGGATGGAGAAAATGAAAATAAACATTCCCAAAACAACATGCAAAAAACATGCAATAAAGAACAATTTTCAACTTATAAGAAAATCTAAGATCTAACATGACATAAAAACATAGAAAATCCAACAAGTTTTCTCACCAATGAGGAGGTGACATGTGTCACACCTCTCTTCCCTCCAAGTCAAATATTTCCAAAATAAAAAGAAGAAAAGATAAATTCATGTTAAAACACTCTTCTCTCCCAAATTGCCCAAAAAATAAAATAAAACAAGTTTGTGTAAATTTTTAAAAAACACACATACCAATCCATATTACATGGATGGTGAAAAAAAGAGGGGGGAAATGGGAGGGAAAATCCCTCTATGCCTTGAAATTAAGCCCCCCTACCTATTAGGAAAGGGTCCAAGGGCTTATCTTCATGCTAAGTGAACTTCCAAAACTAAAAGGGGTCACTTAAAATGCGAATAAATATCCCAATTTCGGGGTTTGGCACATTTGGGCACAAGTGTAGAGGATGTGGGGCTCACTCAAGGGTTCACATCTAACCCTAATCCTCTCTAATTAGCCAACAGTTACCCAAATAAAAATCTTAATGCAAGTGGGGACCATTTAGTCCCCAAACTTAAATTACTTAACAAAATAAACAACATAAACATAAATAATTTTACATGACATACTACATTACAAATTAGGGTCACTCATGGTGCATAAAATAATGAAATAAAATACAAAGGCCTCATACAACTAACATGGTTAGGACTTAGCCCCATGGGCTGCTTGTGCACAATTTACGTAGCCACCATCGAAACCCACTTTCTCTTGTTTCCTGTCACCTACACACTTAATGCACATATTAAACACATCTTTCCAATACTAGTGTAACTCGAACTACTAAATAAATGATCAATTCCAAACATGAAATCTATGACATCACAACATAAACATGGAATTATAAATTAAAAACATGCATATATTCACACAATTCACCTTGAGTTAGTCACTGAAATAAATATAAATGACAAATATCCATGCAATCATGTGTTCTCATCAATAAATCGAATAATTCATATCATCAAAAACATGTGACTAAATTATGTATCCATCATATATAAATTAGGCCCAACTAACATAACAATATGTTAATATCCAAAACATAAAATGAAATGTGCCAACATAAAAAATCCAAGCTAAATTGCCACTAGGTGCCCAAATCACCATACATGTCCATGAAGATCCAACAACATAATATAATGTCTAAAATATGTCTAATCCCTGTCAAATCATATATGAGGCTAGAAAATGTGGGCACTACATCCCCCTCTCCCTAAAAATAGACTTCCTCTAGGAAGTCACTAGAAGAGATAGGGATATAACCTCACGAGATATTGTGTCGTATCATGCAGTTGTTGGTCACGATAAGTATTTTCTTGCCAGTTCAAACTTGGTCGAGTACTAAGTGTTTCTCTTACTTAGATTAATTTAATTAAAGGAAGTTAAAATCTTCCAAGGAAATTTTTATCAAGGAAATTTTTATCAAGATCATTGTCTAAAGTCTCTAAATGGTCACATATAGTGTTTTTCCAATGTCAAGGACACTGTAAGGAAATTGTATTATTATTAGTATATTTTACAAACATGTCTTATCAAATATAGCATGGATCAAGGTAAATTATATTTTTCAACTAGGAGAATATTATTCAAGTTATAGCTTCCAAACCAATTTATCGCCTCATTTTCTAACCTTCGTATAAGGGTCCAAATAAGAGGATGTACAACATAAGGTCTATATTTAAAGGAAAATAAATATGGGTGGTCCAAGAGAACATAAATTCTGTTTTAAGAGGGGTTAACCATTTTTGCATACTAGTTTCGTACGAGCCCACTCAAGGAAACTTATCTAAGGTGACAAAAAATACCACACAATAAGAGAGAAAAGGTTTCCAAGTTCTATGTGGTTTCATCTTTTAGCTCATCATTACTTTAAATTTTGAAAGAAAAGGTTCACGAGTCTCTCCAAAAGTGAAACTAACATCTACATTATTCATTAAGGGAAAAGATGAAAATTCACATGATACCAAGCATAGATAAAGGTGTTAAACTTACTTTTACCATTATTTGTATGTTCATATAATGATAGTACCAATACATTATGGTTAGAATATATATATCTAATTACTGTGTTAGGGTTGGTTGTCTAGTTTGGTTTTCAGGTTCTATAACATGTACCATTTTCTAGAACATCTCAATTGTAGTTCAAGGTTTGCTCTAAAATCTGATAAATGATAATTTAATTTATTATTTTTCATAATTTTTATATAAGTCTCACTATGAAAAAACAATTTTCCAAACTCCCTACAACCCAATAAAGCCACATTTAACTTAATGAAAACAACAAACTTTCAATTCCATAAGACATGAATAATTTTACTTAAATTTTATTGTTTCTTAAATACTCTAATCAAGGGAAACATGAATGAGTTAGGAAAAACAAGATCCATTGAAAGTGAATCTTTTCCAAACCTATTAAAAATATCAGGCAATTATAATTTGGATAGAATACACTTGTCTATGCATACCTTCCTCAAAAGTACAAGAGATCAACACACACATTTTCCTTTAAGGAAAGATATAGTCTAATGTTCCTCAAGATATGGAACTTATGTTAACTATTACTTAACAATTATTTAGTCATAATTGGTCCAATGGGTTACTATATATATATATATATATATATAGATATATATATTATTATATATAGATATATATATATATATATATATATATAGTATATATATATATATATATCTATATATCTATATATCTATCTATATTATATATATATATTATATATATAATATACTCATTAAGTAGAGGGTGAATCCATTTTTACACAAAAAACTTTAAAATTTTTCCACCCTATTGAGTGGAAACAGAAAATGGGGCCATGTTTTAAAAAGTACCCAAAAAAAATTCCAAATTTACATTTCTTAACTAATGTTTATACAGGTTATAAAGAAAGCCTTCACCCAAAGTAGGTGGAAAGATTACTTAATCATTATTCTTACTCATTACAATAAGGTTTTACATCACTTATCTTTATAATAAGTTACTAAGAGTTTTTCAATGTAAAGGAATTATTACACATGAGTCTCCTAAGATTTGAGTAGCAAAATTAGGCATATTAAAGTTATGAGACCATAGAAACCTTCGATTATTCGTATTTATTTCTCACTTAGAGCTTAGGAAAGACAACACAATGCCTAAATTACTTACATAAGATAACCATTTAGCGTGTATTCCATATTATATGAATATCACACAACTAAGATTAATAACCATAACTTACAATTACCTCAATTTTAGATTTGAAGGAGTAACAATGATAACGTTGTTTCCTAGTCAAGGATGTTTAATTACATAAATTGGTAATTTTTTTCCATTTGCACATTAAATTTCATGATTTTATTGTTGTTTACAAGGTAGGAGTACTTAGATGTAGTTAAAGATATATAAATATTTTTGGTGGCTACGAAATATTTGCATTATTAAATATTTCACCATATTACTTGAAATTCCATGGTCACCATTAACGTTGGTACACCATAACACCCAACCAAGGGAGCAATCAGAACTAATTTATTTTATCTTATTTATGGAGAGAGAGAGAGAGAGAGAGAGAGAGAGAGAGAGAGATTGTTACTATTTTTGCACAATCAAAATTCTTCTATATCCACGTGTTAAGGTTAGAAAGAGGATTATTCCATGATTTCTACCCATAAGTATTAGTGTTATAAACATGATTAACTTAGAACATTTTAATCAACTTGAGGAGGTTTAAAATCACACATGTACTTACTAAGGTAAAAAGAATTTAACCAAGTTACGTAATTAGGTTTACTGAGCTCAAGAAGGATTAAGATAATTAGATCATTTACGAAACTAACTCTAAATGTTATACCGAGAGCTTTGATGAGAATTTGAAGTTGTGAAACTAGATTTGTTTTATAATAGCACAATGTTCTCTTACATTACATGAAGAGAATAGATTAGCTATGAAATATTACTTCGAGCAACACCATCATATAACAAGAGACACTAACGTTCCTTTCCCCTTATCATTTATTGTTTAGATACAAGTTAGAGGATATTACGTTAGCAAATATTTTCATCCAATTATACTTAATTTTAAAATTACAATTTTGAAAAGGTAACAAAAAGATCATAAGCTCATTTGGTAAATTCCTTATAGAAAGGGTTATAAAATAAATAATAATACATAAACAAGAGGAGTAGAATTTATTCCAATTTCATTATCATGAAATTTCAAGATGTGGAAGACTATTTTATCATATTGGGTGGTTCTATACAAGATACAATTATTTATTTTATGCTAATACAAAAAGGGTTTTGTTAGGTTTAAAAGTGGTGCCTCTAACATGACTGTTGAGATTCCCAAGAAACAATGGATCACTAAAAAATAAACCAACCAAACACCTTAAACCTATACCTAAGACCAAGGTAACAATTCTAATTTCTTATATTGATCTATTGCTTATTTCCGAATAACAACAACGAGACCTTTTTTTGATGTCCAAAATGACCAACCTAAACCAAGGCTGTTAGCTTTCAAAAATGTCTTGGAGCACAAATTTTGTCAAGGTTGTAATATTCAACCACATAAGATAACAACATAATCATATTAAAACAAACTGGCACCCTCCAAAGGTGCCATAAGAATTCTAAACAATTTAACTAAACCTAGTTCTCTTGTTTTACGATCTAGCGAAAATGGAAAACAAAAGGGGCCTACCAAACAAGTACCCAGTACCCAAATGGTAAAAAAAAAATGCTTCCATTAAATTTTCTATTATATAAAGAGTCAACTAAGATATACAACTCTCAAAACTAGTGAATAAAATATCGAACTAGAAGCACCTTCTCGGAGCAAACTTTTAAAGTTTCACTATTGAATTTTAGCATATTTTTAGTGAAATTGGCTACAAAAGGGGTCTTGAAAGAAAGAGATCCCAACTCAAAAATGAGTTCTATCAACTCGCATCTAATCTCCTATATATATAAAATCTGATGCAACTTAAAAAATAATAAACTATTATCCAAAACTGTACTTATGACCCAATTTTCGGAGCTAATTAATGTTATTGTCAAGTTTTTGTTTTGTACCAAAATGACTAAAGGCCTTCTAAACATTCTTGGAAAACTAATCCCCCCAATCCTTTTTCTCAATTATAATTGGGGCAACCAATGGACATGTAGAAATAGTAAATGTTAGAAGTCATAGATTTTAATTTCCTACTAAAGCTCCCTAAACTACAAATCCAATCAAAACAAATTTGCTTAAATTTAAGTTGTCGAAAACAACAATGCGATCAACTGAGCCCAAAAATGATTTTAACTACATGATCAAATGATCTTAAAAATTTGGGTTTAAATGTTGTTGTGACTTCCCATGTCACTAGAGAGCATGATCAGTCGAATCGATCACCACTATGGGAGACAAGGAGCCATTTTTCATGCTATTTATTAATGACCTTTTCTTAAATTTTACCAATTGTTTCAGAAAAATTAAGTGATCAAAATTTGTGTACCATCTATTGTGTTAGAAAACATATTTCTCCCATGCGGTTAATCTAGAGATGTTTTGACCCAAGGAACGGTTTTAGCGAAAATATATTAATTACTTTTCGTTTAATGTTATTAAAACATTATTTACTAATTAATTATTTTACTCAGAGCATGTGCGTTTGTGAAGTATTGCTCTGATACCAAATGTAATACCCTGTCTCAGGACACCAAAAAAACCACACCAAAATGTAACTAAAAATTTGGGTAATTTGTTTTTAAAGTGAACAAATAATACTAATACTTTGCTTAACCGATTCCCGTTAATAATTATTTTATATTAATTTCAATTTACCCAAATTAATTAATCAAACTTCCAATTCCAACTTTAAATATTTATTTCTACTATAAGTTTACTAGGGTCACAAATCAGGAAGTCTTACACACCCTTTTAAATTAATTAGTTTTCCCCCCTTTTAATTAATTTGCCCACACACCCTCCTTTAATTTATTTTCCATTCCCATAAAAATACCCATGACTTAAAAGTATGTAGGGTTTAATGTGAGCCCTATGATCAATCTAATCTTGGCCCTAGATTTCAAACTTGCCCTAAAGTTGCCCTAAACAAATTTATGTTTTCTTTTTCTTTTCATCTTCTCATTTTGTCATTTGCCATGTGTAGGTTGTTTGGAGGAGCTATGGAGCTTGGTTTCATGGATTTTTTATGAGAAAGTCTCATTATTATGTCATTTTTATTTTTTTGTAAATTTTCATTACCACAAATCTCCTCTAGTTGAGGTATGTTTGAATACCCACAAATTTTTTTTTGTAAAAACGGAAAATATTTAAGGCAACCTACCTAAGTGCTTATATATATATGTATATATATATATAATTGATTGTATTATTTAAAACAAATTGATTTTAATAAAAACCAACTTGCCATGTACAAAAAAAACGCAGGTTTCCAATTTTTTCACGCATTCGAGGAAGGGGTTTGAGAGTGGGAGGAGGCTGGGTGTGAGGGAAGGGAGGAAGGAGTGGGGAGGTGGTAGGTGATGGGGAAGGGAGTGGCAGTGGATTTGGTGGACTGTAGGGTGGGTGTGTGATTTGGGGATGGGGTTCAACCCTCCCCAGTAATTTCCTTTTCTTTTGCTTTCGGTTTAAAACTTCATTTCACGACCTTTTATTTAAAACTAATGTTTATTTTCTTTTTATTTATTTTTAATTTTTACATTTATATTTATTAGTATATATTATATTATATAATGATATATTAATTAATATTACTTAATATATATATTATGTAATAATATATTAATTATATTATATATATGTTATATATATATATATATATATATATATAATATATATATATATATAAGTGTGGGGTTTTAGAATATTACAATTAAAATATTATACTATAATAATATATATAAAATAATGAATAACTTTGTAAGAATATTTTATAGTTATAAATTAAAATATAACTATATATAAATATATTTTAATATTTATATATCATATGTTACATGAGGAGGAAATTGCTACAAGTTGTGAGATAATAAAATTTGGGTTGTTACCTACGTGAACTATGCAACTTAATAATTATTTTTAAAAATAAATCTTAGATTAAAAAGATTATTAATTCTTTATGTAAAAAGAAAGAATGTAGAAGGTATTTCAAATAAGAAAAGATTCTTGGAAACAATATTAAAATTTAGTGAAGGGGGAGGTCAATCTCTACAACTTGTTTCTAATAATTTAAATCATTAAGTTTGCATGCTAAAAGAAACAAAACTAATTTCATTCCATTCAGGATAAATTTAAAAAAAAAATTTACAAGAAAGAGATATATTACAAGAAGGATAATCGTTTCCATACAATGTTAATCTGAAAGGCTCCATCTTCGACTAACTTTCTTTTCAAATGGAATGCTAATGAATAGCATTTTATATATGATTTCAAACAAGAAGGATATCCAGCAAGACAATGGGACATTTCTATTTGCAAAGGGAAAACTCCACATTTAAGGTCAGTTCCTATTCCTTGTGAAGTATGATGTAACATACTTCCAATTGTAGATACTATTGCATTTCAAAATGGAGTCTCTGAACAATTTCATCATTACAAGAAACCTCTAGTTTAGGAGATTTATTTTCCAAGGAGATTAAACTCAAAAATAAAACATAATTCCTAAAATATGTTAAACCTAATTAGAAACCACATTACAAAGTATCTTTCTAAGATTGACAAGGAAGGATGCACCATAACAAATGTGACACTGAGTTTACAAGCAGATCCCAAATGAACACAAATGAGAACTTTTACATGACAAAGAAAACTTCCCAAATAGACATATCCATGAGATTTGAATGAGAGTAATGTTCACAAAAATTGGAGAAAACAATGAGGAACCATGATTTCAAGAAACTCTACACCATCTCCATACTTGAGCTCCAACATTGAGTGGCTTTTCCAAGGAAATTCAACACAAGGAGAGAAAGATTGTTTTACCACCCAACCTATAGTGCATGATTACATGTCTTTCCAAATGTTGGAAGATGTGCTATCCTCCCCCAAGCCCATAGGAGATAAGAGCTAACTTCCAAAAATGTGCACAAGATTAGAAGGAGACATAAACAACAACACATTCACATACAAGACCAAATCTATGCACTTGAACATAACATTGTACAAACAAAACAAAAGGTTCCACAGAAAACCGAAATTCATCAGTGTACAAAGGGGCAGAGAAGATGAGATGGCCAAAAAGTGCATAAAGAGTGTAGCCCAACCATAGGATGCACACTTATAGAATTTTTTCACAACCTCCTTATTCCTCAAGAAATGAAAAGTCCTGAAATTATTTCTTTTGGACAACCACCTGTAAGCCTTCACTGGAGATTGTGTAGAAACCACATTGGGCACTCTAAGAAAGTTAATCTTGTTCTTATTGAAACTCTGACTATTGTTAAACTTCCCCACCTCAATCCCATTAATGAGGGGTTTTAAAGTTCTTAATTTACCAAAGTCTGAAAAAAGGGAGCGTCAAATGTTCCGAAACCTGAAATCTATGGTTCTGAAATTTCAGACATTTCCATGGGTTTAGAGTTACATTAGATAATCTGTTCACTGCCAATTCTACTTTTTATTTCCAAAACTCTGAAACTGAAACCCAAATTTTAATTTAATTCAAAAGTTAAAATCTAACATGGACTTGAAAACATTGTGTTTCAGAGTTTCAAAGCCTACCTCCAAAAGCTTCCGAATCACTCTAATCTTGAAACACTGAAGATTATCCAAAGCAAACTTAAGCTTTCCTAAAAGTGACACAAACATATGTTCCAAAAACCCTTCCAAAGAAAAAGTTTTGTTTTATAATCCCAAAAGGGAGAATTTTTGGAAGCCATCAAGAGGTTTTCAACTGGATGTTGATGACATGTGTCGGCCCTTCTTCCCCCCTATTCATTTATGTTTTGAAACTTTGGGTTTTGAAAGGTTTTAAACTACTCTCCTTCTAAATTTGGGCGATGAATATTAGAAAATTTCAAATCAATCTTTGTAGATTTTGTGTCAATGTTCAATACCAATCCAAGAGTTTCCAAAAATTTTGACAAAAGAAGGCTAAATTTGCCTGAGTTTTGGAACTCTCCTATATGCCCCAAAATGAAATTAATCTGTACCTATTTTGGAAATCCTAATAATTCATCCTCCAAAGTCTTAAATTTTCATGCTAGAGTGAACTCCCAAAACTACATTACGTTTCAGTGAACTGTAATAAATAGTCCAGCCTTTCAGGGTAACATGCACATTTTTCCGCAAAGTGTAGAGGATGTGGGCTCCCATGCCTGAAGGGTGGCACATAACTCTTGTTGGGATGCTTGATCAATATTGGGGAAGATGGTGAAATTTTTGGAAATATTTCGGCAGTGGTACTACGACTAATTTATCTTAACAAGTAGGAGATCTAAGTTATTCTGGAAATGAATCACATATAGTCTTCTTAAACATTTACCATTACTAACATAGGGTATAAGACTTGTCACCTCAATGTTATATGAGGTATGGGCTTAAAAAAGCTTTCTCACCCATCAAGGAACGTTTTATTTTGGTTTTGCAATACAAAACTTCAACCTTAAAACAATGATTTAACAGTCAGTCAATCATTTTTTGTTTCTTGTTTTATTAGGATATTTATAAATATCTTATATCTCCTTACAACATTCTTATATATCTGTAAGGAGGGATCCAAGTTTTTCTAAAAATGGACATTCTTAAGCCTTACAAATCCCTTCTTCCCTGTATTATGCAAGTCTACCCTTGATAGTTCACAACATCCCATCTAAACTATTATGCAAGTCTTTCCTTTGAAGATTGTAATGGAATGTATACAAATGTAATGCTATGTTTACAGAAAGCAATTTTAAATATATGTGCATTGATATTTGGGACCTTTTCAAGAAAATAGAAGCTTTCCAAAGTAGTAATATCCACATATTATGTTTTGATAAGACATGATGTCATACTCCATTTTGGTCTTCATTTATACTTGAGCTCCAACTTTGAGTGCTTTTGCAATGAACCTTCATTTTAAGAGAAACTTGGTTTTTATTTAATGAGAACAAAGTGTTCATTCACATAGGCGATTTTGCATCACCTTTTCAAGAAGGTTCCTAAGACATTAAAACTTCTTATCCCAATCTCCTTGGAAAGTTAGCTAGTTTAGAGTAGATCCTCTACAATTTGTATGGATGCATATGAACAATCCAAATAGCAAACTGAACTATATCCAGACAGCTTTCCATGGAAAAGAAAGGAAAAATCCATGTTATGCAAACACATTTGATGAGGGGCTAAAACCATCGAGTTTATCACAAGGGTGATAGAGTGATTCACCATCAACAGGTATGCATACAAGACAATATTACTTAACAGAAAACTCCCATTGCTCCACTGATTTGCCTAAATCCTTCTTTGGAGGATTTTAAAACCCATTAGGTTTCCTCTCCAAGAATGGGGAAGGGGTTCAAACCATATGAACCACTTCCCCATCTCAAACCATATGAGGGTAGTGGAAAGAACCTTCATGACACGCCCATGTCAAGCAACAAGGTTTAAGACAGAAAATACGTCTCTCTTCCCCAATAAAAATTCCAAAATTCATAAGCCATATGATGGATGGAGAAAATGAAACATAAACATACCCAAAACAATATGCTACAAACATGCAACAAACACACATTTCAACTATAAGAAAAGATAAGATCTAACATGACATAAAACATAGAATGAGATCAAAATCCTACCTCCAAAAACTCTCCAACACTCTAAGCTTTTTCCCACTTCCTTATCCAAGCAAACTCTCTACTCCAAAAGTCTCTCAGCCCTCAACCCAAAAACTCCAAAAAAAAAGTTTCTTTCTCTCCCATGAGGGAGAATTTGAAGAAAAGCCAATAAATTTCCTCACCAATGAGGGGGTGACATGTGTCACCCCTCTCTTCCCTCCAAGTCAAAGATTTCCAAAATAAAAAGAAGAAAAGATAAATTCACTTTAAACACTCTTCTCCCAAATTGCCCAAAAAGAAAATAAAACAAGTTTGTGCAACTTTTTACAAAACACACATACCAATCCATCTTACATGGATGGTGACAAAGAGAGGGAAAATGGGAGGGAAACTCCTCTCTATGCCTTGAAATTAATCCCCCCTACCTAATAGGTAGGGTCCAAGAGCTTATTTTCATGCTAAGTGAACTCCCAAAACTAAAAGGGGTCACTTAAAATGCCATAAATAGCTCAATTTCAGGTTTGGCACATTTGGGCACAAGTGTAGAGGATGTGGGGCCCACTCAAGGGTTCACATGTGACCCTAATCCTCTCTAATTAACCCACACTTACCCAAATACAAAACTTAATGCAAGTGGGACCATTAAGTCCCCAAACCTAGTTTACTTAACAAAATAAACAACCTAAACATAATTAATTTTACATGACATACTACATTACAAATAAGGGTCACTCATGGTGCCCAAATAATGACAATAAAACAATAATGCCTCATACAACTAACATGGTTAGGACTTAGCCCTGTGGGCCGCTTGTGCACAATTTGCGTAGCAGCCCTGAAACCCACGTCCTCCTGTGACCTATGTCACCTGCACACTCAATGCACACATTAAACGCATATGTCTAATACAAGTGTAACTCAAACTACTCAATAAACGATCAATTCTAAACATGCAAATCTATGATATTACAACATCAACATGGAATCATAAATGAAAAAACATGCATAATTTCACACAATTCACCATATGTTAGCCATCTGAAATAAATATAAATGACATATATCCATGTTATCTTGTGTTCTCATCAATAATCAAATAATTCATATAATCAAAACGTGCCACTAAACTATGTATCCATCATATATAAATTAGGCCCAACTAACATAACAATATGTTGATATCCAAAAAATCAAATGAATTGTGCCAACATACAAATCCAAGATAAATTGGTGCTACGCGCCCAAATCACCATACATGTCTATGAAGATCAGACAACATAATATAATGTCTAAAATATGTCAAATCTCTTTCAAATCATAACTATGGATTAAGAAGTCAATAGATAAATGAGGCTAGAAAATTTTGGCACTATAGAATGTGTTTCTATCCATGCATTTCTAATCTATCAAAATTGTAGAGTTGTGCCTTAACATGATACAAATAAATACAGTAAAATTATGTAATATAATTTGAAAACTAGACACTTTTCTAATCAAGCTTGCATGTGGCTTTTGTATGTTTTTCATTATTTTTTTGATGTGTACATGTAAAAAATGAGTTGAGATGAATACTTCATATCAACATTTTTCCAATTAATAAAAAAACATTAATAGATTTACTCAACGGCCGACATTATGTTGTCAAGGAGTTTTTTGACATCTTATGTATAATTGGTTTCCGTAACATATTTAGGGACAAGAAAATTATTGTCACGTTTCTTGCATGTTGGTTTAATGGTGTTTCTTAAAAAGCACTTCTTTGGAACTTTGGTATATGCTTAACTAATGATTAAAACTGCTTCCATTCCATGATTATAAATTTTTCTTTACATATTTTTCCAATACAGCTGTAAGGGTGCCACAATATATACATTAAGCAGGATTTAAAGTCATAAGAATATATAACTAGAAACTTGAATGTGAAATGTTTAGATATATCATGGAAGTGCTCAGGAAGCTCACATTATCTTTGTTTTTTAGTAGTTCTGTTTAACCTAGTTTTTTTGCATATCCTTCAAGCTTGGGATTTCATGACTCCGTATCTCTTTTAAGGACAATTTGTTTGTGGTTTGGTGTGTAAGTCACTTATCTATGAATGGAATTATGGCACCAAAAACATTTATCATTAGTACAAAATCAATATAGTTTAGTCTTTAAAACTTTTCTTTAGGTTTTTAGATCAAAATTGAACCGTCAATAAAATAAAAAAAATTTCCTTGATTTGATTTGGGAATGTAGACATCCTCTATGAATTTGGATTATATATAAGTACATGTAGATGTCTATTCTTCCTGGGACTTTCACTTTTCCCCGCTCTTGATTTATGTGGGGCAGACCTCATCCACATAGAAATTTCAAAGGGTTGTATAAAAATCTTCCAATCTCTCTGGTGAACCAAATATATGACCTCTTATTCATATTTAAGTAAATTTAACATGTTTAACATTTTTTAAAAACTTGTGACGTTAGCTAGACCTGTGATAAGTTCAATTAGTATATAACTCCTGGAATTGGCCTCTTGATTTTCCATCCTAATCATTTCCAACTTATGCCTAGGAGCCAAATATGTATGGTTTCCTTTCTACAAGCAATCTAAATTTTAACTTTGGATATTCAATTTATTAGTTTCAATTTTCTGATGTTTTGTTGTTTGTATATTCGATACTCCTGTTAATGGTCGTGCTTTTAAACATCACTTCATACAACATTCTTTGCTCTGCTTTCTCAACCAAAATTCCTTCTAAACACAAAGTTTCATTACATGCAATACAATACATACAATGTAAACTCGAAGTAATCCTCTATTCTGCCATTGGTGAAGCCCAAATATTTAATGACATTCTATTGCTAGGGAATCTTGAGTGCTTCATTATCTCCAGGAGTATAAGAGGAACTTATTCATTATAAAGCCTTGCATGTTCTACTACCATTGCGATCCATAAGAACACTAAGAAAAATATCCCATTTTAAAAAAAAATAGATTGATGCCAAAATAATGCAATATGTGCAACAAATTACAAAAATATATTTAATTTTTTTTTGCATTATATCACTTGTATAAATATTGATCTGTATATACATTGTTGATCTCATTGCACGCAACCTAACAATGAAAATTTTTCATTCCCTAACATAAATCTAAACGTTGACGTTTTTGTTAAGTTTTATTTTCCAAAAAGATTAGAAATATTATATTATGATTTAGCTCATTGTGTAGAAGTGCATTCTATATTGAAAACAATATTCTTCATGGCCACACCTTTGACACATGGTGCAATCCCTTTTTTGATTGAGGGTTGTACAGATGTCAAGCTGATTTTCCAACTTCTCAACATTTCCCCCTTCGATTTGTGTTGAAAACTAAGCTCCAACATCGCATGGATCTCTAAACGATGGTGTGCACTTTAAAACAACTATGCTTCCCTCGAAATTTGCAAGCCAAGTTTCAGATGGATATTTAAAAGAGGGCAACATTGTTTGTTTGCACAAAACCCTTTCTAGAATGATAAAACATGAATTACATGCATCCATTTTCTTTTATACATAGATGCTTGGCTTTCATTTCTTTTATATTCATTACAGTTTTTTATTTTTCATTTTTATCCTTTGCAGGATTGTTCTTGTCTCAGAACTGGATATTGTGATAGAAACACATCCAAAAACTAGTGATCCCACTCTGCTTCCTATCTATGTCATTTGCGGAAAGCAATAAAATCCTGATACAAATCATGGAAGTGACACAACATTTTTTTCCCACATCAACACCTCCCCAAAAGAAAATTGACCTTCATGACAGTTCAAGGTTTCATCAAAAAATAAGTGTGCTAAGTACAACCATGTGTACATGGTCTGTTGAGGGTCGTACCCTCAGGAAAACTACCCTAAGGGAATATGTAAATATAAATGGTAGTGGCTCATATTTCGGATTTGATTTTGTGGATAGTGAAGGTAGAGAAATACCCATTACCTGCTTCAATGAAATTGCATAAATGTTTTTTAGATATATTGAGGCTGGAAAGGTACACACCATCAAATACAGAAGGGTAGGGAATGTAAAACTAGGTTATAACCATCTTAACAATGAATTTGAGATATTTGTGCAAAAATCTTCCATTGTTTTTCCACTGCTTGTTAATAACACTAAAATACCTTTGCATTACTTTCATTTCAAAGAAATAAAAGATATATCTCCAAAACATGTTGGTTCCTTCATTGATGTTATTGGCATTGTTTAGATATCTCTCCTTACTCCACTATCCTCAGGCGTAATTACAGTGAAACTAAATGAATAATATTGTAGTTAAAGGACAATGTTACTATAACTTTATGGGGCCAACAATTATAGGATCTTGGTCAAGTACTGGAGGAACTCCTTTCTATTCCACAACTCCCAGTATTAGTAGTAAAATTCATGCGCGTGTCTCAAATTCCAACGGCAACTCCCATAGACATTGTATCCAACACAAAATAGTCTATAAATCCTTAGATTCAATAAAAACTAAAAACACTGTAAGACTGGGTTTCCTCCGAAAATTACACTGTTATAACTCCCTCTGTTATGAACAAATTTCTAGGTCCTCCTGAGAGCTTAAAACTAGTGGCAACAATTACATCAATACTTCAAATGGAAAATACAGATAGAAATGAATGGGCTATGATTAAATCTATAATTGCAGACATCAGAATGGATAATTTCTACTACATGGTTTGCCCCCTTGCATACAGTGAGAAACAATACTAAAATAAAGTGAAACCAATAGAAAATGGCTTGTGGTTTTTGAAAAGAGTTTGTGAGAATCGAATAAAAAACAAGGCACCACAAAGTTGTTGCACTCCAATGGAATCATGATAGCTCCAGTGTAATTGCAAGAAAGAATTTATCAGTAATGCAAGAACTTGATTAACAGAAACACAACTTGCATATGACGAAAGACAATGGAGTGTCTTAGCATGCTCATAAATGAATAATAAATGGGTACATATAGTGGTACTGAGTAACCCTAGTGCATGACACACATGAAACCCTAAACCTAACCCTAAGTAACCCATGTGATATGACCCTCCAATATGAGAGGATGACACATAGGGTAACTCACACTAACACCCCCCTTCATCGAAGGTGGGGTGTAGCGGCTATGATGAGTCGGAGGGAAGAGGAAGACACTCCTAAACAACTAAGAAAGATGTGTTAATGAGGGCCCCAGAAACTAAAGTCCTGATAAGGTGTCCATATACAAACACAATCATCCTAGAAGAAGAAGAAAAAAGAAATACATAGCCCAAAGAAGATGAGTAGTTACAAAAGACCTCACCCCAAGAAGAGACTGTAAGTGAAGAAAATTCATCTCAGTGAAGGGCTTAGTGAATAAATCTACAATCTAATCAGCTGCCTGAATGTACTGAATGTTTATGATACCATCATGAATAAGCTCCCGTATGAAGTGCATATGGATCTCAATGTGCTTTGTCCACTGATGCTGAACTAGATTTCTACAAATAAAGATTGTGCATTTTGTTATCACAGTACATAATGGTAGGCCACCGAAACTGGATGTCAAACTCTGTCAAAATACCCTGTAGCCAAATAGCTTGTGTGGCAGTGTTAACTGCTCCTCTATATTCTACCTCTGTAGATGATCATCTCAATTACATTTTGCTTCTTACTAGACCAACTAATGGGACCTGAACCAAGAGAGAAACGGTAGCCAGAAGTAGATTTCTGATGATCTAAGTCACCAGCCCAATTAGAATCTGTGAACCCAATCAAGTCAATATCTACCCCTCCATGATAGTGAATGCCATTAGCACAGGTGCCACAAACATAATGAAGGATCCATTTAGCTGTTTTCCAATGCAGCTCATGTGGCTCATGCATGAATTTGGAGATGATACCAATAGCATGTGATAAATCTGATCAAGTGTGAGTCAAGTAAATCAAGCTCCCTACCAACTATCGATAAAGAGTACCATCAACCAAGGGAGTAGAGAAATCTAAAACCAAAATTAACCCCCAAAAAGAAAAGGAGTAGGAGAAGACTTACAATTGAACATCTGAAAATGAGCTAAAAAATCAAGAGCATACTTAGGTTGCGAAATAAATATTCCCGAGTCAGATTGTGAAATCTAGATCCCAAGGAAGTAATGAAGCAGACCTCAGTCATTCATTGAAATTTTTTTGGCCAAGGTGATCTTCACAGAATCAATAATAGAGGAAGAGCTACCTGTGATCAACAAGTCATCAACATATAGAACAATAATGAGTATGGAGTCATCTTGCTGTAGAATATAAACATTTGGATCAGAGTGACACATAGTAAACCCTAATGTAAGTAAAAATGAGTCCATATTGGCATACCAAGCCCGAGGGGCTTGTTTAAGGACATAAAGAGACTTTTTTAACTTACAGATGAGGGAGTGATCTTGGACATAACCCAGAGGTTTTTCCATATAGATCTCTTCCTCTAGCTCACCATGAAGGAAGGAACTCTTAACGTCCATTTGATAGAATTTCCATTTGTTCGTTGCGGCAATGGCTAAGGTCAGTTGAATAGAAGTCATCTTTGTAACTGGAGAAAAGGTTTCAGTATATTCAACCCTATCTATCTGAGAGAAACCCTTAGCTACTAACCATGCTTTAAACGTTTCCACGTCTCCATCTGCTCCATACTTTGTTCGGAACACCCACTTACACTGAATGATTTTTCTTCCTTTGTGAAGAGTGGTGAGATCCCAAGTATCATTCTTCATGAGAGAGGAATACTCCTCATCCATGGCAAAATCCCACTTAGAAATACTAGAAGCCTCCCTCGAAAGACTGTGGATCAGAAGCATAGGTGAAGAAAGAGTGGGGTCCAACAAAATCTGAGTGAGCACGTCTCATATCCGAAGTATCTCCAACTAAATCTCTAGCACTTTGCAAAGTTTTCCTGGCCCAAAGGGGACCAGGAGGACCAGGATCAGAGTCAGAAGATTCTTCACTTCAATGAGAAGGGACATATTCCTCATCATCACTACTGTTAGAATTAGAAGACTTAAAGGTCTGATGGTTAGGAGGATGAGGAAGAGGAGCACGCTCAACATCATCATCGTCTGATGAGTCATAATCTGAATCAGCGAGCTAAAAAACCTCAATAGGTGGAGAAGTAGATTTCAAAGAAGACTCATCGAACTTAACACTTCTCTCAATATAAAACTCATGAGAAGTAGGATTCATCAATTGATATGCCTTCACACCATCAGGATACCCTACAAAGATACAAGGTTTGGATTGTGATTCCAAGGCCTTGTATTTCTTCTTGTGAATCCGAGCCATAGCCTTGGATCTGAAGACTTGAAAGTGCTTAACATTAGGATTACATCCAAACTAGGCTTTAAAGGGTGTAATCCCTCTTATTGCCTTGTGTGGAACACGGTTCTGAATGTAATTTGCACAATTCACTCCTTCGGCCCAATACTGCAGAGGAAGAGACTTCAACTGAATCATACAAGTGGCCATCTCCTTAAGAGTATGGTTCTTTCTTTCTGTGAATCCATTCTGTGAAGGGATATAAGCAACTGTATGTTGCAAAGAGATCCCTTTAGAAGTATAGAAATCCACGAACCTATTGTTTACATATTCACCACCATTGTCAGTTTGAAAAACCTTGATAGACCATTTTACCTGTTTCTCAGCAAGAGCCTTAAAGTCCTGAAAATATTCAAAGACTTCAAACTTAAGCTTAAGAAAATATACCCAAGTATATCACGAATAGTCATCAATGAAGGTTAGCACATAAAGAGCTCTAGTAAATGAAGGAGAAGGAAATGGACTAGAAACATCGCTGTGAACAAGATCCAAAAGATGAGTGGCTCTCTAGGATTTTCCTTTATCAAAGTTGTTTTCAGGATGATTTCCAAGGGTACAACCCTCACAAAGACCCTTAGAAAATTTTACGAGAGGCAACCCGTTGACCATTTCATTTTGGCTCAATTATTCAAGGTAGCGATAATTTAGATGTCCAAAATGCTCATGCCATAGCTTACTAACCTCATTTGCATGAGTGAGAAAGGTAGTGGGCATTTAATCAGAAGTAAAGTGGGAGAAGGTGTACAACCATGAACTGTGATCTGCCTTTCCCTTAGCCACTATAGTGTCATTGTTCAGCTCACGAATAATCACCGAGTTAGGACCAAATTCCACTCACATTCCTTCACCAAGGTGAGTAATTTGGTAAACCGATAGGAGATTGGTAGAGAGATCAGAAACACTCAACACTTGGTTAAATGTTCCCCTATCCATCTCTACCGATCCACTACAAGAAACTGAAACTTTCATGTCATTACCGAATGTGATTTGGGACATTCCATAAGGTTCGATGTTGGAAAACTCAACATGCGAAGAACCCATGTTGTTTGAGGCACCATAATCTATAATCCTTGTCGATGAAGGAGTAATTCTGGCTACAAGGGCCTTTCCTTTCTTCTTATCATTTTTAGCACCTTTTCCAATAGAAGACTCAGCCTTCGGAGAACTTTGTTTTATGGATTCAAGAACACTTATTTTATTCTTCTCAAGTAAATGAGATAAGTGATCAATTTATTTCCGAAAACAGTGTTGCTTGTTGTGACAAGACTTCTTGCAATAGGAACACAAATTCTTGATTTTTTGTGTGTTAGGCTCAGAAGTCGAAGTGTTTGTGTCATTTTAAGGTTTGGTCTTGGTTTCTTTCTTAGGTTGATCCTTTGTTTCTTTCTTCTTTTCAATCTTCTTTCCCTTGCTAGTACTTGCTACAAGGGCATATGACTTGGATTAGAGAGACCCCATTTGAATGAGTTTGTCTTGTTCTTGAATAAGTTGGGACAAAAATAGTCAAAGGAGGGCATAGTCCAAGTATCGCCCAAAGCAGCTTTTGTAGCGTAGAACGTTGACACGAAGACAAAAATATTCGGGACCTAGCTTAGAGAAATCAACAAGATCAGTTGAGAATCTTTCTTTTCTACTTGAAATCCATTTAACAACAATCTAATGTGGACAAATTTCAAGAAGAAAGCTTGTAGGTTTTCAAAGTCACTAGGACTTTACCCTAGTAGTTCATTTTCCAACTCATGTGCTCTCATGTCATCTAGTTATCCAAACAAGTCATCCAGCATTTTCCACGTAGATTTTGGTGTTTCAGACGCCTCAATGTGGAAGAGCAAGTTAGGAGAAACAAACATGCATAGAAGACCTAAAGGTTCATAACTATGGTTTAACCACTTAGATTTTTCAGGTTCATCGTATGGTGATGCGGAATAACCCTTCACCCCTTAGTTTCATTATTATTTTTGATCTCCATTTGAAAAAGTTGAATGATATAAGCAAATAAATTGAAAGAGCATCCATAGTGAGAGAGAGAGAGAAAGAAATGCAGAAAAGAAACACAACCACCCAGGACAATAACAACCCCCCTTCTTTTGACAGTTTATAGTTTAGTGTGTTGATTACAATCAGGTCCGTACGTGCAGTTGGAAACATTTGGTAACTCGTCTTGCAATCAGTGTAATAACGCATAAGAGAGGAGACCACAACAGTGTTTCATGGAGTGCAACAAATAGGACACCGTAAACAAGCACAGGCAAAAAATAAGAAAGGAGGAGAAAGCCAATCCTGGTGGTGAGAAAAAATATCTCGCGCCATAAAAGGAAACCCCCTTGCTGCAGACTATGGTGGATGCACTCACTAGTCGTAAGTAATAATAAGGGTGAAATGCAAGGTTTTTTTTTAAGAAAAAGGAACCCTGATGATCTTCAGTAGGGGAAAACACTCCTGGAAGACAAAAGAAGGCCCAGAATGGCGCTACACACTTGAACGCACAATTAGAGAAAAAAAATCGATAATAACGTTAAAAATACCGTTTAGAAATGCCCAGTTTAGCTAAATTGAGGGCTTTTGGAGTTAAAAAATGATATTGACGTTAATTTAAAAGATGATTTTTAAAAAAAAAATTAGTTACTAAACGTAAATGAGATAGGATTTTAAAAAAATGTAAGTAAATTACAATTAATTTAATTTAGATCTAAAGAAGCAAAAAACACTAATAAAAGATACTTTCCCTTTTAAAAGGGCGATTTTAAATTAAATAAAACTAATTTAAAAAATTATAAAAAAGCTTCTTTTAGATAGAAAGAAATTTTTAAAAGATATTTACTAAAAAACTGAATATGTAAAGAAAGTATATAAGGAAAGTATTTTAAATTACTTACCAAAAAAACCCCACGTTTTTTGTTTAAAGAAATTTAAAAATCTTAACTTATTTTACAAGTGGAAAGTATTTTTAAAAACTTACCAAAATACGTGAGAAAGGGTAATAATTACTAACAAACGCAGACCAGAAAGGCGCATGCCATGAGGAAGAAGATGTGGGTATTTTTATTTTTTTGAGTTTGCAGTGCGTGGTCACGGCATGGTTTGGAAGGGCCGTGCGTGGTTGTGGCATGGTTTGGAAGGGCCGTGCGTGGGAGGCAGCAACGTGGAGGCCATGGTAGGAGGCGGCTGGAGCAAAGGTGTCCACTAGCCGTGGGAGGGGCAGTCGTGGCACAACACAGTAGCAGCAAAAAAAATGCCACAGCTCCTTCCACACAAAAAAATGAGCTCCTTCCACAAAGCAAACAACAAAAAAATTACCTTAGGCTCCTTCCAAAAAGGCATGGCAGGCACAGCAGGCTCCAAACATGCATGCAGAGAATGGTTTAGTTAAGAGCTGAATGAGTAGAAACCAGGCTAGGGAGCTCAGTGGGGAGATGGAAAAACCTTTCAAATGAACTCCAAGCCACAAAAAAACCTATACTCAGCAAAATACTAGGAAAATAGAGAGCCAAAAAACAAAAAGATCTAAAAAAAATTATTAAAAAAATGAAATAATCTCTATTTTGGCTTAAAAGCTAGATTTAGCTGTAGATAGCTAAATGTAGTTATAAATACCCTAAAACCTCTAGGAATACTTGCATAAGTACAGAAAACAGGCACAAAAAACAACACAACTTTCTAAGAAAGCTTGTTAGAGAGATTAGCTAAATAATTCCAAAAAAAAGTGATCAAAAAACTTGCATGTAGAGTAAAAGAACGAAACCAAGAAAGAGTAATCGCAACTAAAAAATAATGAGTGCATGTTTACCTGATCTTATCTTTGATACCATGAAAAGAGTTTGTGAGAATCAAATCAGAAATGAGGCACCACGAATTAGTTTCACTCCAATGGAATCATGATAACTCTAGTGTAATTGCAAGAAAGAACTGATCAGTAATGGAAGAACTTGCTCAACAAAAACAAAGCTTGTATATAGAGGAAATACAACGGAGTGTCTTGGCATGCTCATAAATGAATAGTAAAGGGGTGCATATAGGGTGCTGAGTAACCCTAGTGCATGACACACATGAAACCCTAAACCTAACCCTAAACCTAACCCATGTGAGATGACCCTCCAATATGAGAGGAGGACACATAGGGTAGCTCACACTAACAATTTTATGGAAGTTGTAAGTCTTATGTGTATCAATACAACTATAGGTATGCTCTCTGCATAAACTTGAAATATGACTCATAATAGATGTAATCAGTTACAACATTTGACACAGGTCATGAAGTAATCATGGGAGTCGCAGCCGTAGACCTCTAACTATTATACATAGATGACGAGGCTACAACGGAAATTTTAGACTAGATAATTATCCATGACTACAAATTCACTATCTCTGTGAGAAAGAAAACATTTTGTGGAAAGAAATATATAAAATGTTTCATACTTGACTCCTTTAAATTGAATGATTTCAAAGTGCTTTCTTGTCTCTACCTTTCCAGAGCACCATAGCACTTTCATTTATTTCAGTTTCTCCATTGTTTGCTCATATTTTGTTTGTTCCCTGATACATATGTAATATGGTTTTATCCGCATGTTTTAATGGACTATAAATCTCAAAGTATTCCATTTAATGGTTGTTAATATTGGCTCACATGTGCATCTATATCGGAGAGGCACCTTTTTTGTAATTGAAAAAAAATGTATGGTCCAATATATATATATATATATATATATATATAATATTTATACGAACATTATGGAATGCTTTATTTATTTTTTGAAGGTTTATCTATGCTTCACATGAAGTTTTTTCTTCTTTCTATCTTGTTCCTTCTTAATACCTATGTAGAAAAAAAATGCATATCTCTATGTTTTTTCCTAATCAATAAATCAATACACACCCTTGTATTTCTTCGTTTACTTCCTTTAAAATGTATGCAACGTTAGATCTGTTTCATTTTGTTTTAATGCCTTTAGCTACCAAAATAGAAAAAAATTAGAACACGATAAACATTTACAAATGGTTTTTGCAATTATTTCCCCTTATCTACATACAGAATTCATTGCTCTTTGAATCTTCTCTTATGCCACCTTATTTTTGGTGGTTTACACAGGTTATTGTCTTCTCCACAATGCCTACCCCAGAGTAGCGACAACAAAGATGATAATTTTACGACTTGTGTAAAAATGAAATCAATGCTTCCTAGCATGAATGCTATCATTAGCTCCAATAGATGCAGCCAAGTTCTTCCCGTAACCAAACTATTGCTTGTCCCCCTTTCACTTTTGCCCCTACTACTTTCCCTTCCACACCTGAAAATTCTCCTTTCACTCTTGGCATTAACCACACTTCTTGTGCCGAATTTATGTTCATCATGTCCACAACATCAAAATGTGGCTCACACAATCACTACAGTACCATCCATCTTATTTAGGCCAATACGTTGCACCTTATAATCATTCACCCTTCACATTTCATCAAGGATGTCAACTAGTAATGGGTTCGATTGCTTCTCCTTCTCTTGAAATACCAACTTTTTCACATTTTACCAAAAAAATTTCCCCTTCCTCCCAAACTAATCGCATACATCACATCCAAGATTCTGCCCACCCATGCCACTTCATAAAGCTTTCTGTGCGGTCCCTTCCTAGGTGGATGCCCAATGTAGATTCTACTAAAGACTGGATCTTTTATCAAACATCCACACCTGTTCAATTTGTCTTGAAAACTACCCTCACATAAGTGCTACCTTTGATGAAGGGAAATACACATGCATCATATGCAAGTTTGAAAAAATGCACACCGCTTCTCCTCTTGGAACAATATGGATCTCGTCCCTAAGCCTGTCGTTCTCAAATCTTTTACCCAAGTCAAAGAAATTTTGATTTCCCACATTAATCATGTTTTTCAAGTTATACAAATGCACGGGGAACAATATAAATATTCAGGTCACACAATAAGTTTCCCGCAAAACATTACTTCCATTACCAAATAACTTCCCTGCTGGTTGGGAGATTTGGATCTCCTCTTGGTTCAAAAGACTAGAATGTAACAAACAAAGTATGACTTCTATGTAAGTAGGTCCCATGTTTGGGAGGCACTTTAATATAAAATTATCCATAACCCCTACTATAAGGATGCTATTATTGACAGTGAGGCTCTTTCCTCTCTCTTTCTAGAACCGAGGAGCATATTCTCCTCCCTTAACGCTATTCCAATAGATGTGCCAATGTCTCATTTCATCAAGCCACAAGATGATGAGAACCCTCATTCCAACCCCATTGAGTATCCTCAGGAGAGATCCTCCTTTGTTCCTTCTGACCCAAACACTAAAAAAAATAGGAGTTAATCGAGAAATGCCTATTTTCAAATAGTTGGGCTCCGCCCTGCGCCTTTCCCTAGCCTGAAGTCGAGGTTTTACTAATTAAATAATACACCATAGAGGGCCCTTTCTCAATGTCTTTTCCAAGTTTGTTTCTAACTGGTGCAACAATGTTTAAACAAGCGTGCATGATAGAATCTGAAATGCATGAATATTCCCTCCACCTGATGCACTACCATAATGATTGCTTTGGCTCAGACCCTCAGTTTTGATAATAATTTCTTAACCTTTTTATGAGACATAAGAGCTAATATACAGATACAATATTCATGAGGTTGAACCTTGAACATGACATCCCCACAACTACAGGCCAAATTTAGAAACACCTGCAAGAGTTCCCTGATGACTACCTTCCACAGATCTTAATGATGTTCAGGATCAGCTTGTGAGGGATACAAACATTTTGGTTGAAGAGTAGAGGGGAGGTCTCAAACATGATTGAGAAATTGGGGGAACCTACAGTCTTCTTCATTCTATGTGCAGCAGACAAAAAATGGCCAAAATTGCATAACATCATGCCTAGTACTTCTCAAGGGGAGGTCCATTTGGCACAACACTGGAAAACCATGAACATTGTTAGCCACCCTCATTATGTCATTGCTTACTTACATCAGAGATTCACCATATTTCGTGAAGAAGTGTTACAAATACACCTTAGTGCCAAAGACTATTGGTACAGATAAAATTCCTCAATTCCCTTTACTTTTGATTTACTTAAATATAAAATGATTAACCTTCCTTTACCATAGGTATGAATGGAAAAAATAGAGGTTCAACTCATGTTCATGGTTTTCTATGGCTTGAATATGCTCCAGATGTTGATGGCATTGACTGGCCAAATATTGAATTTGTAAACAAAGCATGAAAATACTTTGATATGTACATATCTGCATGGAATATGTGCCCTCTTTCCATTCACTTGGAATTTTTTCACATGAATATCCAAGATGACCCTTTCCTGTTAGATTCATCTCAAGTGCTTGCATTTTCCCCGTTACAAGATTTAGATGATCTAATAAATCATGTTCAACAACACACGAAATGTTCCAAGTGTTGGCACTCAAAATAGTCTCGCCCCATTTTGCTATTGAAATCTATCCATTCACGGCCTCTGTTATATTTTATCCCCCCCATGTTGTGCCTGAGAAGTCTCTGCCATCATTTTGTTTCCATAATCAATCCTTCCTTGGGCCGATGATCACATATGGATCGATATTTGTTTCCTTATTTCTCTGTTCCTCTAAAAGGTCTGTATTTAGGTGTAAAAACTCAGGCTTTCCCGTTATTTCAATTTTCCACAGTCAGGATTTACTATTTTTGTCACTTTTTCCCTAAATACTTGAATAAAAATGAATGGATTTAGCTCGGAGGAATGTATTTGAGTCATGTAAAATTTCTAAATACTATATCCTTGGAGAATTTTTCATCCCCAGGCTCAAATGGTCATTTTTTTGCATTTTATAGTTTGATGAGATTTTCTCCCAATCAAATTTACATCCTTGCATAAATAAGAAATGTGCTCTCTTTTGGTTGGATGTGGCTCGATAGGGTACTTCAAAAATTTCATGAATCGTCTCAACTTAAAAACCTGTCTACGTGGAGGAACGATGCTCATTTGAAGATTTGATTTTTGTTCTAGCCTTAGAGTAACATTAGGGGGACACGTGGAGAGACCACACATGTTTGATTTCTGGCCCTTGAAGTCTATTTTAAAGAAGCAGCAGTAGGACACTTGGAGGCCTCTGCTCACTTTGCATTTTTCTTAGAATTTTCAAACAACCAAAGGAGACTACCTCAGACCTTGACACATGGCACCTTCTGCTGAGCTTTGAGCCTTCAAACAATTTTTTCTAGGCCAGGACATGTGGTGAGCCCACACTGATTCAAGGTCTCAACTTTTGGGGACCATCCCAAGATGTGCCATTGCGACGCATGGAAATTTGAAAATTTATAAGGGCGGGGAAGCGGACCATCGGGGGCAACTTTGATTTTTCACCTCTTGCCACTAAAAGGGTTAAAACATCAAAATGGCACACAAGCCTGAAAAAAAATTAGCCAATTTTTTCTCAAACTCAATGGTGGAGGTGTGGACTCTCAAGGGAAATTTGGAAAATTTTGTTTTGGGAGAAGGAAGTTAAAAGTGAAAAAGGAAGTGTGGTTCCATTGGGACCCACATCAGAGATTAGAAGCAAAAGGGCGGAGCTGTGGGGGACACTTGGAAAAATTTCCTTTTTCCAAAAAAGAGGTGAAATAGAAGAATTTGGATGCAATTCCTTCGGGACCAACATTTAGACACCTGTCAAACCCATTTTTTAAAGGCAGAGGTGCGGAGTAAAATGTAATTTTTTTCCATTTTTTTTCAAAAGATTGTAAAAATTGAAAAGGAACCCCCGGGCCCATTTTAAATTGAATCTTCAATGTGGATGACCCCAAATTCAAAGTGAAGATCAACAATAGTTGTGTATCTGTATCTGATTTTTCCATCATTTTCACTCCAGAGCTCATGGAGATGTGTGTCTTCATGATTTCTTGACATTTCTTGCATGCCAAATATGGAAGGGGAGTTAATTTGATATCTAAGTTTAGTGAGGAAGATCTGGGGATGTCTTTTACCATTAAGATGAGATCTGACCTTTGGGATCGATTTTATTTTCCATTTTTTCTTCCCAGGCATGAAAAGAACCAGATTCAACAGATTAGGGGCCGAAGTGGTTAGTGAGTTTAAGGAGGAATGATCTACCAGATGAAAGAGTTGAATGTGGGAGATATTTGAAGAGGTTTGCCTCCATGAGAGCCTGACAACTTTTTACAAATCTAATTCTTGAAATCGTGATCCAAATAATGATGAGCACTGGTACATTGAATGTTTTCTACCTTTTTGGGGAAGAGCTCTACTGTAAAATGTTATAATTTGCATGAGTTTATCATGTAAATGGTTGGAGTGTTAGGGGTCAAACCTGATTTTTCTAAGAGAAAAGATTAATAGAGTCCATATTTTTTTGGAACTATTTGAAGAAATCTGTTTAATATCTGTTGTGTTAAATTTGATCAATTCAAGGTGGTTGTGAGTGTTACAGCCATTAAAAAGCTCTGAGATTGTTCTAGAAACTTTCCCTTGCTGACAAATTTAATCAAATTTGAGTTATTTTGTGTTATTTTTGGACAAAATTGTGTCTGCTTCATTTATGAATGTCTACAAATGGTTTTTCTTGTTCCTGTTGCAATCTTGCATCAAAATCCCTCTCAATCAGACATATTTCAATCCTTATGCTAGTTTAGTGGCATCTACAATTTCATTTTTAGAAGAGCTTTCATCTGGGAATTAAATAAATGGTTTCAAATCACTTTTCTTTCATCTGTTGACAGAGATTGTTTGTAGGCCTCTGGGTGTACCTCAGATGTGATTGATCTTAGATTTTGATGTTTTATTTAGTTATTTTGAAGAATTCTGTTGTGTAAGCTTTCCATTTTGTAAAAAAATTTCAAAGATCTAGAAAATCATGTTCATTCTGCCTCACCTCCAACCAAGAAATTCATTTAAAACAAAAAATCCTACCCGTACTAGACCTGTTTGTTCTATGTGTGTACGAATGCATAATTTCTACTACCAAAACATGTAAAATAGTCAATATTCCAAATGTCTTTAGTACCCTGAACCTTGCCTAGAAAATATCTCCACTATCTAGAGTGACAACTCGTGAGAGTTAGATTATGTTGCACTGATAACGTTTTCTTTAAGGTCTCCTTAACAAATTCATAAGGAAGGATATCTCCACCTCCTCCATAAACAACAGGCTACAAAAGGGTTCTCTAACCTTGGTTGAAAGGAAAAACCTAAAATAGCGAGGATAGATCAAATCCTCTTGAGGGTGCTATCCATTTCTTCACATTTCAGTGACAGAGGGCCAGTTAGATATCATCTCCAGTTACAAAATGACTCATCCATGATTTATCTATCTCTAATCTTCCTATCAAATCAGTGATGCTACTCATTCTTTGAGGGAGAATCAATTTGGGTACCAACACCTTACTGGCGCCGTTTCCATGGAAGAAAGTAATTACAGTTCATGTTTAGACCCTGGTAAAGACTTCCTATATGATCTAAGTGCTAATATATTGTTTCAAGCTTCATCATGTGTTCAATCCTGTAAGAAGTTTCAAAATTATAAGTGTTTTATGAAATTCTTTCAGTTTCTATACCTAATGCACTAGCTTTCATTGATAAATCTGGGTAAAGAAAAATCAGATCATCCCATTTCCAGTTTCTAGTGTTGACAGACATTTGACAGATCATATTTTTTAGTGCATTTGCACAACTAAGGTGGAATTCCTTAGTGGCGACTTCCATGTTGATATGATTTTTTTTATAAATACCAGTGTCTTAACCTCTGTCAAGTGAGAATTTTTACTAGTCTTTGCAAAGCTGGAAGGAAGAAGATCTTGCTTCACTAGGGATCCTATCTAGAACATTATTTCCAGATCTAGGAAAAGACAAATTCAAAAGGAAGAAGATCCTAGAGAGTTGTTGGAGATCAGACAGTTAAGAAAAAAGACCTCCATTGATGAAAGCGATCAACCTATCATTGAAGACTTGGCATTTAGGTGATTCTGAATTAAGTACTATTTTTGTGGAATTAAATTCTCCATCTGGAGAGAGGCCTTCATTTTAATTGTGAAAAGTTTTCTTCTCTGTTAATGCCCCCCTGTCTTTTTAAAAGTTGATAGGGTTTTCAAAGAAACATAGGCCTTTAGGGGATATTCATTTTTGAAATTTATACTCCTGTGTTTCAAAGACGCCCTTATCCCTTATTAGTTTGATTCTCCTCCAAGGTCACCTCCTCAAAACAAAATGGCCCATCCCCCACCCATACCTCCATTTTATTGTAAATACCTTTCGAGCCTATAAATTTTAGTGGGAATGGCTGGTCATCCAAATGTAGTTCCCCAAGATGTAAGGGACATAGAATACCAAAGTTCCAAGGAAATAATTCTATAACTGCTGATCAGCATGTAAATCTCTTTAGCAACATGATGGAAGACTTTGAGATTGAATTTGAGGATGTATATATCAAACTGTTTATCCATACTTTGGAAGAAGATGAAAGGGATTGGTATAAAGCTTTGCCAGATAATATCCATTGATTGTTAGACCGAAATGAATAATGCATTTAGGTTGCAGTATGGTGATAAGACACTGATCATAGGTTTCTTTTGTCAGAATTTGAGAATATTAAAAATAATCCCAATGAATCAGTGCATGACTTCAACACTAGATTTAATAAGACATTGAGGATATTTCCTATGGGTCTTAAGGCCATGTGAGGAGTCGTGTCTTGATCAAAGTATTTAGATGCATTTGATAAGAATAGTTGCTTACTACTTAAGGGACAAAAACCCTACCAATTTAAGGTAGGCATTTACCATGGCTCTGCAAATTGAGAATAACATTAAAGCAATTGGAAAATATCCTAAGAGGGAAGGTGTGAAGCTGGTTAACCCAGAGAGATCCTCAAACAAGTAAGGCTACTAATTTGGAGGAATTTGTGAAAACTTTGGTAGGTGTTGTCAAAGAAATATCATACAAATTAACCCAGGTAGAGAAAGGGAATTCAGATAGAGTTCACAAGGTCAACATAAGTAAAAAGGCTAAGACAAATTTACTAATCATCTTAGAAATGAGTAGAGATTTGATGATAGATGAAAAGGACCCGATGGGATCTGCAAATAGACAGTCACCAAGGCAGGGAAAACAGGATTGGGGTTTGATCCTTTGGCTACCAGAGTTGTTGTTGTTGAAGAAACAGATGTAATTGATTGGTGCGATAGGTGTTTCATGCCCCATGCTCCATGTGAAGGTAGATCAGCAAGAAGAAGAAGAAGTTGATGACGATAATACTGATGATGATGCATGCATGATGGAGTTCTCTATAAGCTCACAACAGAGAAGCAACTTAAACTAAGGTGATAAGTGCTAGAAATGCTACTGATTTTTGGGGGATTACATTCATTAGGTACCTCATCTGTCCCTCCCTCTCATACTTTAGAAGAAGATACTGTACAAGAGTTTTGAATTTCCTAGTAATGAATTTGAATATTTAAGAGCTTTAATGATAAAGAAGTATCATGGAGGAATCCCATCTGAGGAAGATAGGTAGTTACTGATGAATGTTGTTGTTGCTCAAGAATAGGATTATACATACATAAGGAGCAGAGTTGTCAAAGCAGTACAGGGCCTCAAGCCAAACCTAAAGCCCCATTACTTTCAAATATTCCTAAAGAAGCTCCTAAGAAAGATACATCTTCTAAAGGCCTTACTGTCCCAAACAAAATTCATACTTCTCCTCATGCCCAAGCTTGTTAAAAATCTTGTGTCATTTGATGAATGTGTCAATCTTCCTTCCAAGGCTACCTTGCCAAAGTGTGTTCCCCTTATGCCATATTGCCCAATTTTTGAGTCAAATAAAAGTCTCAGTGTTCCAATTATTGAGCTGCTTAGGGTTCTTAAGCATAAGAAGAGGGCATTTTGAGTATTTGGGGATTCAAAGAAGAGACAGACTACTGCCATGGCTAGAAATGTAAACATTGTGGAGAGCTCCTCTAATAACTGAATACTTAGAAATGCCACCAGCATTGGAAGAAATAGGTGAACCAGCTTGAGTTTTATTTAGGGACATATCCTTAGTAGATTCTCAGCTAAATATAGATCCATTCTTCACCACTCTGATCATTAAGGACAGATTGCTACACAAATGTGTGTTTGATTCGGGGGCATCATGTAATGTTATGCCTCTGGAACTCATGAATGAACTAAATATCAAAGTAAGAACTAGCATCTAGGAAGTGCACTGCCATGGATTCCAGAGAGGCTCCACTGGTGGGATGTGTGAAAGGTTTGGTGGTACAACTTGTAGCCTATCGCAGGTAGGAACATTAAAAACTCGATGTCGTTATTATTGATTGCCCAGCCAAGTGGGGCTATGTTGTTATCCAGAAAGTGGGCTAGTAAGTGTTGGTGGGAGCATGTGAAAATGGATATTTATTATGCCACCATATCACCATTTAGGGAAGAATTGGTCAAGTTGTATGGGGAAAAGAAGATGTTGCACCTCATTGAAGATCCCAAGCAATGTAATCTTATGAAGTGTTGTACACAAGATGTTGATGATGAACACTTTATGTGAGTTTGCTGATGGGATTTCAAGAGAACATGAAATGTGATCAATATAACAAATCTTGAACTAAGTAGGCTATTTCTCCATGGGACTTTGGTCTATTTGATGGAGCCTTGAAAAATGTTCCAGAATTTGACCTAAACACACTGGAGGTGCTTAAGTGAAAGTCCTGATGGTTCTACCAACTGAACTTGGAAGAAAAAGAGGTTTTTTTCTAATTCAAGCTTAACTTTACCAGATCCTACTTGGCATGGTCATATCTATGCAGTATGAAGAACTATTTGGTTAGGTCCCTTGATAATTGTCTTGGAAATCAATAGTGAGCATTACCTAGACAATGTATATGTTAAGTTGGATGATTCATAACTTAATTGTTTTTACTTGTTCAAATCCTTGGAGACCTGTTTTTGTTGGTTTCTCTGTACTTTTTTGGGAGATGGCTCAGTTTATCTACTCTAAAGAGCTGAGATCCTTTTAACAATGGATATGTAGTATGGGACTTGATCTGACCTTGTTTGATCTGGCATTAACAGGGAGGGCCCATCCATGACTAGGAAGTTGAATGTTATGGAAAACAAAATAGTGTCTCCCCATTTTGCTATTGAAATCTATCCATTCACGTCCACTGTGATAGTTCTGCAATGCCCCATATTATGAATATGATGTTCAAGTGTTAACACGGCCATCTGTTTCCCTGATCAATCCTTACCTGGGCTGATGATCACGTATGGATCCAAATTTGTTGATGATGATTGCTCAGTTCCTCTGAAAAGTCTGTATTTAGGTGCAAAACAAAGGGGAGTTTTCTAATTCTTTCCGTTTTCCACAGTTGGGATTTTCTGTAATGGTGATTGTGTAGCTAGATACTTGAATAAACAATGACTGGATGTAGTTTGGAGGAAAGACATCATCCAAGCCTTATACCATTTCTATATACTCATATCCTTAGAGGACTGGTTTCAACCTTGAACTCCAATGGTCCTTTTTTTGCATTTTATGATGTTGACGAGCATTATCTCCCAGGCAAATATAGTAGCCTTGCATAAACAGGAAATGTTCCCTCTTGAGGTTGCATGCACCTAGGTACAAAGGAGAAACCGAGGAAGATAAATTTGGGAATCACCTCAATCTTAAAAACCCATCTATGTGGATGAACAACACTCATTTGAATATTTTCTTTATGGTTTAGCCTTGGAGTAGCAACAAGGAGACACGTGGAGGGACCGCGCATGCTTGAGGACTAGCCCTTGAAGTCTTATTCTAAATTGAAGTTCATAGTAGGAAACTTGGAGGGCTCACTTTGCATTTTGTTTGGACTTCATGAAACAGCCTTCGGAGACTGCCTCAGATGCAAGACACATGGTTCAGATAGACTGATCTTTGAGCCAATTCAATACACTCCTCTCTTCGAAGATGCAAGAAGACACTTGGTTAGCCCACACTCACTCAAGGGATGGACTTTTGGGGATCATTCGACCAATAAGTGCCATTCTGACTTGGGTCATGTAAACTTCGTGAACAGTTAAAAGGGTAGGGAAGAAGACCATTGGTGGTAACTTGGATTTTCAGGCTCTTGCCACCAATAGGATTAAAACATTAGAAATGGCTTGAACAGAGCATCAATGAAGGATCAATTATCCTTTTCTCAGAGTCAACGATGGAGGTGCAAACTCTCGTGGGCAATTTGGTCACTAGTTCCTTTGGGAGATTTGATTTAAATCTGACTTTGGAAGCGTGGCTTCTCATTGGGACCCACATAACCAGACTGGTTGTGAAAGGGCGAAGCTCAGAGAGAAACTTGGAAAACTGCTTTCACTTACTCCAAAAATGGGGTACCTGTTAGTGTAAAATCACAACACCCTCAGATGTTGATCATATTTCTAGGTTGATCATACTAGCATCCAGTGTGATTGCACAACATGGAATCCTTTCTCCAAGTGTGGGACTTGCAAAAATGAGAAAGGAATCTCCAGAGAAGGCTGGTTCCTATTCCTCTGTTCAGATGCACACGAAAAATGCAGAGGGTTTACTCAAAACCTAATCTAATCTTGCCAAGGAGACAGGGTAAGAAGATGCATAAAAATAAACCTAAGCTAACAGAGGTGATGCACCGAGGAATGAAGAACACCTATCTTGCCAATAAACACAAACCATTCAAATGTGATGCAAGATCATGCACAGATAACAAAATTTGCAGTGAAAGATCAGGAGGATGCAAATGAACACAGAGAGGGTTGAGAATCATCCACAGAGACATGCATTACTTGCTCCAAAGATCGATACAATACACTACAAAATGCCAAGAGGCAAAGTTGCATTACAGTTTTAAATGGGAGGTTTGAACTCCACAAATTCACCTGCCAAAGAGAAGAAGGGAGGGGCAAAACAAGAATGTTCCACACTTAGAAAGAAGCCCCTCCTTACAATTTATAGGAAGAATGAGAGAGGGAAGAGAGAGGAAATCTAGATCTACCCCAACCACTTCTAGGTTGCATTTAATTCATCTCATTATGGTGGTAGGTGAGAACCCTAGCAAAAGCGGCGAACTGTATTTTGCATTTAAGCTGGTTGTTGAAACGTCATTTCTGGCCATTATCACGTGCCAGAGGCGTTTTTTGATTTTATCTCTCCAAACTGAACCAAAATGCAAGATTTACCTTGGAATCATGTAGAGAATTTCACCAGCTTTCCATTGATATAAAGAACGTCGAAAATCCGAGCTCTGGATCGAAAGTTATGGCGATCTGAAGATTTAGGGCAAAAACAGGCCAAAACGGATCGGCGGGAAAATATTTGAATTTTTTCCGCGCTCTGCCACTTGGATGACACGTGTCAGGCTCTGATTCATCCGCGGGCTCATCCTTTGAAAATTTCTTTTGGGCCCTTCCTTAATTTCTTGCCACTTGGACATGTGGCACTATTTTATTGGCTCGGGCCTGAGGGGCGCACTTTGTCCTTCGAAAATTTGGTATTTTTCACTTTGGGAAAATTTTCCCATTTCTCCCCCACGCTCCGCCACTCAAGTGCCACATGGCATGATTTCATTGGACGCGGGCCCTTCCTGACCATTTCCCTTTTGTTTTTGCCTTTGGAAAATTTTTTAAAATTTTCCCGCCGGGCCGATGAGGTGAAGACACGTGGCGAGATTTGATTCGTTGGCGGCTCTTTCGGCTTTTCGTCCCACGCATCCCTCGCGTACCTTTGGCCCGAGCTGTCCCAAACTACCTGGGACAAATATCTCTGAACCACCCTGATTCAGGCTTCCTTGTTCCTGTTTGAGGTGAAGACACGTGGCGAGATTCCATTCGTTGGCGGCTCTTTCGGCTTTTCGCGTCCCACGTGTCCCTTTGGCCCGGATGTCCCAAACTGTCCCGGACGAAAGTCTCCTGTTTCGGCCGAATCGGCCGGTTCGCGTCCTCCGCGTACTTTGTCCCAACTATCCCATGGACTGCCTGGGACAAATATCTCTGAACCACCTGAAATGGACTGACTTGCGCCAAATCGGCCGAATCCGCGTCCCGCGCGTACTTTTGTCCCAGATGTCCCAAACTGCGCGAAACGAAGACTTAGACATTTTTCCCTTGCTTTCGGCCATTTCGGCTTTTCGCGTCCCACGCGTCCTGATGTCCCAACTGTCCCGCAAACTACCTAGACTAGGACTTAGCCGATTTTCTTGTTTTTCGGCCCCAAGCTTGGTACGACGAACCTCAGTTCAACCCGAACTGGTACAACCCGAGCCCTTCAGACCCGAAATGCCTCAAAACAGTCCTGCAACCTTATTTTTGCATTTTTTCCATTCTTTCTAACTCGTTGGGATTTCTTCTTGGATGGGAGAGTTAGAAAAAGGCCGAGGGGACCTCGAAAAACATGATTTTGGGCCTTGAATCAATCTACTTGCTCGGGACTAAATAATCTGATGCGTGTTATCAAAATTACCTTAAGGGGTGAATTTTGGATAACAATTTTGGCGACTCAGTCGGGGTCATCTACCTGCTAGATGAAGAACGGCCAGCTGCTTGTAGCAATCCATTGGGCATGGAGTCTATTTGATAACCTCTCAGCTGATCTGAAATTTGAAACCTGTGTCCTTGAGCTATTGAAACATTTGTTGAGCTGGTTCTCCCGTGGCTGCAATTCTTCTCCAGGAGCTTGATGAACTGCAAACATGCACATACTAGAAGCAATAGGACATGTGCACAAGCACTTAGGGAAATAAAAACTACTCTAACAGCAGTACAATGTGCATAAGCACTTAGAGGAATGGAAATTCTAAATTAATATTTACAAGGGTGAGAAGCTTTCTTTCTAGTAGCAACGTTTGAGATAGATCCCATTGACCGGAATCTGCAATTCTTCACCATCCAACTTAGTCAGTCGGAAGGCATTGCTACCTTTGCATCCAATGATCATGTAAGGGCCACTCCAGATGGCATCAAATTTGGAATGCTTTCCCGGCTTTGCACGATCTGCATCCCATTTCAACACTAGATCTCCAATTTGGAAGGTTCTAGCCTTGGCTTTCCTATCAAAAGTCTTCTTGATCAAGGCTTGATCCTTCTCTATTGCCTGAGCTGCATGCTCTCTAGTTTCTTGGAGCTCCATTAATTCTACATATCTAACCTCCATGGGTTCAAACTCAGCTAGTTCCAATTGTTTCATGAGTTCCAATGCTGGCAACTCGAGTGATATAGGTAGAACTGCTTCTTTCCCGTACACAAGCTTGTATGGAGAGCTTCCTGTAGACCTCTTGGGTGTGATCCTATCAGCCCATAGGGCTGATTTGAGCTTTGCGTGCCAAGTCCTTTGATTTTCATCCAGATTCCTTCTGATGATTCTTAGTAGGTTCTTGTTCGTAGACTCGGCTTGGCCATTACCCTGAGGGTAATAGTTCGATGAAGTGCTGAGATACACACAATTCTTGACAGCCCATTCAGTGATCTTTGTGCCAAGGAATGCCAATGCATTGTCTGATATGATAGTGGCAGGGGCACCAAACCTCGTGACTATCCCTTCATAGAAATCTAAGATATTAGATTCATTTGCCTCCTTGAGTGCCACTGCCTCAGTCCACTTGGTGAAATAGTCTGTCGCTGTAAGTATCCACTTGTGGCCTTGACTTGAATTGGGATTGATAACCCCAATGAAGTCCAATCCCCATTGCATGAATGGCTGATTTACTGAAATTGGACGAAGGGGCAGCACTGCTAACCTTTCTTTCCCTGTGAAGAATGCACATTTCTTGCATTTTTTAACCCATGAGTAGCAATCATTGAACATAGTAGGCCAATAATAACCAGCTTTCATGATTTTGAGAGCTGTCACTCATGGAGCAAAGTGGCCTCCTGCTTCCCCGTCATGGAACTCGTGTAAGATCTTCTCAATTTGACCTGTTCCAATGCATCTTAATAGAATACCATGGATGTCTTTCTTGAACAAGATACCATTAATGAGTACATACGGGATAGCTTGTAATCTAAAGTATCTCCTCTTCACCTTGCTCACTTCTGGAGGGCACAAGCCTGTTTGGAGGTAATGCACCAAGTCTTGAGTCCAACATGGGATGAGTGCATCATCAGCTGGTTGTTCTTGATCATTCTGTAGTAGTAGGACAGCATCTTCTTCACCTTTTGAGTTGTCTGGTTGTTTGGAAGCGAGCTGCTCACACAAGCCTTTGCCACGAACTAGCTTGGTCACTTTGATTTCAATATCATATTCCATCACCCGAGTGATCCAACCTGCTCTCTTCTCGTTTAAATCCTTGTTTAGGAGGAAGTCCTTGACACCAGCATGAGACACCAGCAGTTGAATCTTATTGTTCGAGACCAAGTGTCTGAACTTCTTCAAGCTCCTGATGACGGCAAGGACATGCTTTTCGATGAAAGAATACTTTATTTCGTAATCTTCCAAGGTTTGACTGAAGAATGCTATGGGCTGTTCTGAACCTTCTCTATTCAGCTGTGTCAAGATAGCTGAGATTGTATCTGATCCTCCAAATGCATACAACATGAAGTCCTTTGAAAAGTCTGGGTTGATAAGAGTTGGAGCTTGTGATATTGCATGCTTGATGTTTTCAAAACTCTCTTTTCCTTCTGCTGTCCATTTGAATGCCAGACTCTTCTTCAACATCATTGTTAAAGGCTTCACAAGAAAAAATTAGGCACAAACCTGCAGACAAAGTTTATCCTTCCTAAGAAGCTTTGAAGAGATTTCTTGTGGTGTGGCAATGGGAGTGTTCGGATGGCTTCAACCCTTTCAGGATCAATTGTTAGCCCTTCCCTAGAGACAATGTGACCCAACAATTTTCCCTCGTGTGCCAAGAATATACACTTCTTTGGATTCAATGACACTCCGAACCTTCTACACCTCTGAAACACTTGCCTGAGGTGAAAGAGATGGTCTGCTGCATTCTTTGAGAAGACAATGATATCATCTAGGTATACAGCACTATATTGTTGATCAAGCCTTTGAACGCCATATCCATAGCTCGCTGGAATGTTGCTCCGGCATTTGACAGTCCAAATGGCATCTTCTTGTAAGCATACGTGCCCCATTTTGTAGTGAAGGCCGTCTTGAATTGATCTTCTTCCTTCACCATTATCTGATTATAGCCTGAATATCCATCTAGCAATGAAAACCTTTCTGAACCAGCTACAACCTGCAATATTTGTTCCATTGATGGAAGCGGATAATGATCCTTGAGTGATGCTCTATTTAGATCGCGAAAGTCCACACACAATCTTATTTCTCCATTTCTTTTCCTTACCGGCACCAAGTTTGCAACCCAACTTGAGTGTTTGATGGGGAAGATGATATTGGCCTCAATGAGCTTGCTTAACTCTTTTCTCATGAGAGGTTCGATATGAGGATTTACTGGCCTTTGCTTTTGCCTGACAGGCTTGGATTCCGGATCCAACTCAATAGTATGTTGTGCCAACTTTGGGTTAAAACCTCTTAAATCTTTGTAAGTCCAAGTGAAGACATCTGGGAACTCTTGACAAAGCTGAACAAAATCAGATTTCTCTTATGGAGTACTTACTTTGCCGATTTGCAATGTCTTGCCTTCATCTACTAAAATAGGTTTTGAATCTTCACCCTTTACTTGAATGTTTGCTTTCTCCTTCCAGAACTGATCATTCGGGTTGAAGATTGACTCCAAGGTTATGAGGCCTTTTGGTAATTTGTTAGTTCTTAGCTGCACCACTTGGTCACCATACTGCTGCTCCAACTTGTCTTGATTCCTCGCAGAGAACTCAGCTTCTTCTTATAGGAAATTAACAATCTGCTGATCATTCTCGAAGACTTGCCAACTTGTGTTATTATCCGGAACAGCTGGTCTCACAACCACTTTGATATGAGGCTAAGATTTTTCACTTTTGATATTCTCTACAACGTCAAATGCAGCCCCAATTGCTGCCAGTCTGTCCTACTGCTTCATTCCTTTTTCTTGGGATGGAATTGATGCTAAAAGCTCCAAAATCTTCCATAAGATCCCATACCCGATTTTTGTAGCACTTGACAAGATTATTCTTGACAGCATGCTGCCCCTTAACTTGGTTTACGATCAGCTCACTATCACCAAATACTTGCAAATTCTTGATGCCTTTCTTCTTTGCCCAGTGCAGTCCATGAATTAAGGCTTCATACTCAGCTGTATTGTTTGAGCAAGAAAACTAAAAACGGAAGGCTGAGTAATACTTTGTACCTTGTGGATAAATGAGCATAGCTCCTCCTCCTACACCTTGTCTACTCCTTGACCCATCAAAGAAAAATTACCATACTTCATTCTTGTCTTTATGATCTGGCTTGGTGATGTTGGGGAGAGGTTGATTCTCTTCATGTAAACAATAAAATCCTAGCTCAGATTCTTCTATTTCTTGATAAGGATCAAAAGCATGCACCTTGCTTGCCCATTCATCAAGAGTCAAATCTGGAATGCTTCCAACCTTGGTGTCAGCTTCATCAGTGCTTGGATAATCTTCTTGATCAAACGCCGAACAGTTGGTATTGATTTGGCTTGGAGTGTAAGGCTCAATGTAAAAGTTTGCGATAGGTTCAGATCTGATTGTGGCCTTAGTTCCATACCTTGTTCTAAACAACATGTGTGACCAATCCGCTGAAAGATAGCCTCTGATTTTAGCAGTGAAGTCTCTTGACAAGCACAATGCAAAGAGTGGTGGCAGGTCTATGACTGACACATCTTGTAATACTATTACGTTGGGACATGCGTGCAGTGTGAGCCTCAAACCTTTGATTACTCCAACTGTTGTCACTGCTATCCCATTTAATTGCACTACACCCTTGGAGATGACTTCATATTGGAGCCCTAATTGATCAGCTATATGTTTTGGCATGACTGAGCTGCTTGCTCCAGAGTCGATCATGTAATTATGTACCAATTGGTTTCCAATGATTAATGAGACATAAAAAGGAGGGGGCTTCAACGTTTTACCTTGCTGTCCTCCATGATTCCCTTCAGGCTGGGCAGCACTTGTGAGTACCTTCTCTTGCATTTGGACCTATTGATTTGAAGTTAACCAGTCCTTCATGGCAGCTTGTAGCAAATCTCTTTGTCCTGGGATAGATAGTGATTCCCACATTGATATGTTTACATTTGTCTTCTTCATCTGATCAATGATACTGAATGGAGATGAATTATCCCTCTATTGTCCCTTGGCCTGCACATTCATTCCTTGCACATGGGCAGTAGCAACTGGCATTTGAGTTGGTTTAGGAGCTGGTTTGGGTGCCCCTTGAGTGTTTAGAACTACATTTTGTTTGCTAGCGTCTTGTGGAGTGGTAGAAGGTTGTGGATTATTTGGAGCTAATGGTTGTCCTTCACCCAAATTTCTCCCTTTTGACCTTGTGTTGGATGCAACACTTTGAGAGGGTATTTGATTCATACCACAGAAATCTTCATCCTGCCAATTGACAAGAGTAGTTTCGTTCAGAGATGTTCCTTGCTGAGGTGCTTCTTGTTGCTGATCCTCTTCATGGCTGGACTCTTGTGACCCACCAATGGTTTGCACCATAAGAGCCTAATTTAATGCACCATTAAAGCACATTGATTGGTTATGTGGCTAACTACATGGGAAACACCAATCATATTCTTGGGCCATGTTATTTTGAACTGGCACCAATGCTTTAGAAGAAGATATGACATTGGGGTTATAGGGCTGAAATGGTCTATTAGCGGGAGGCCTTACTTGGCTTTGATTTGATTTACAACCTGAGTTGGTGACCTATTTTGTTGGTATGGGGGCCTAGCTTGGTACTGTTCTTGAGGTTGATATGGTCTAGCACTTTGAGCTTGCTGTCTTTTGATAGTAACCAGCTCATTTCCCAAATTTTGTAATTGTTTCATGACCTCTTGGAGTTCATTTAGAGCACTAGAGGATGAAGTAGAAGTCTCATTTGAACTTTGATTTCTAGGAGTGGGAATAGGAGCCAAAGTGGGTGCTTGACTAGTGCTTGGATTTTCTAAGTTTGGATACAAGGGCATGGGAGGCCTAGGAGCCAGTTTACCAGCTTGAATAAGACATTTTTCAGCTCAAATGACAATGCTATAAGCAGCAGGTAAGGTTGTGCCTCCCATAGATTGAATTAACATAGAAATATCAAAATTCAAAGCCTTAAGATAGTATAGAAAGCACCTTCTGCTGCTGGCCTTACTACCACTGGAATCCTCTCCCAAGACCTTTGAAATCTGAAGTTGAAGTCAGTCAGCTGCTCGTTGGGAGCTCTCTTGATAGTTGTCAATTGTTCTAGTAGAGACAAATTGTCTCCCTTTTCCCCAAACTACTCATGGAGAACTATGCATAACTGATTCCAATTTGTGATAGAACCAGCTCCAAGGCTCCTGAACCATTACAATGCCTTCCCTTTTAACGAAGATGCCAGCAATTTGATAGCCACATCCATTTCATTTATCTCATGGATTGCACAGACATTAGCAATGTCTTTGACATGATCACCAGGAGTGGTGTGATTTTCTCCAGTGAAAAATGGAATGTTCTTCAACGGTGCAATTGGAACTAGATTCTGTGCATTGAGGGTAAGTGGGCTATTGCCAGTGAAGTTGGCAAAGGGATTCGGTGGTTACGCCATTCTGATTGGCCTGAGAACTCTTGTTGATATGAGAAAAGGTCTACCAGGTGGAGGTGTAGACAAAGTCCAGTTAGGTGGAGATGGTGATCTTTGAGCTCTTCTTCCCCTTCTTTCTCTGCCTGGAGATAGGTGTAGATAAACAAACAATCCTTCCTCCCTAGTTCTTGACCTGGTTTGTATTCTTCTCATAAATTTGCTAGGCTTGGACTGCTGAAACCAGTGGATTATGTCTCTTTTGGAGTCACCAAATGTGTAATTTCAAAGCTCCTTCAAAGCTGGAATGTGGAACAAGTGCACATCGATCTTGTTGTAATGAAGGTGAAGACCTCTAATGTCCCACCAGGCATGCCATAACTGTTAGTGCAAAATCACAGCACCCCCAGATGTTGATCAGATTTCTAGGTTGATCATACTAGCATCTAGTGTGATTGCACAACATGGAATCCTTTCTCCAAGTGTGGGACTTGCAAAAATGAGAAAGGAATCTCCAAAGAAGGCTGGTTCCTATTCCTTTGTTTAGATGCACACGAAAATGCAGAGGGTTTACTCAAAACCTAATCTAATCTTGCCAAGGAGACAGGGTAAGAAGATGCATAAAAATAAACCTAAGCTAACAGAGGTGATGCACCAAGGAATGAAGAACACCTATCTTGCCAATAAACACAAACCATTCAAATGTGATGCAAGATCATGCACAGATAACAAAATTTGCAGCAAAAGATCAGGAGGATGCAAATGAACACAGAGAGGGTTGAGAATCATCCACAGACATGCATTACTTGCTCCAAAGATTGATACAATACACTAAAAAATTCCAAGAGGAAAATTTGCATTAAATTTTTAAATGGGAGGTTTGAACTCCACAAATTCGTCTGCCAAAGAGAAGAAGGGAGGGGCAAAACAAGAATGTTCAACCCTTAGAAAGAAGCCCCTCCTTACAATTTATAGGAAGAATGAGAGAGAGAAGAGAGAGGAAATCCAGATCTACCCCAACCACTTCTAGGTTACATTTAATTCATCTCATTATGGTGGTAGGTGAGAACCCTAGAAAAAGTGACGAAATGTATTTTGCATTTAAGCTGGTTATTGAAACGTCATTTCTGGCCATTATCAAGTGTCAGAGGTGTTTTTTGATTTTCTCTCTCCAAACTGAACCAAAATGCAATATTGACCCCAGAATCATGTAGAGAATTTCACCATCTTTCCATTGATATAAAGAACGTGGAAATCTGAGCTCTGGATCGAAAGTTATGGTGATATGAAGATTAGGGCAAAAACATGCCAAAACGGATCAGCGGGAAAATATTTGAATTTTTTCCGCGCTCTGCCACTTGGATGACATGTGTCAAGCTCTGATTCATCCATGGGTTCATCCTTTGAAAATTTCTTTCGGGCCCTTCCTTAATTTCTTGCCACTTGGACACGTGGCACTATTTTATTGGCTTGGGCCTAAGGGGCGCACTTTGTCTTTCGAAAATTTGGTATTTTTCACTTTGGGAAAATTTTCCCATTTCTCCCCCGCGCTCTGCCACTCAAGTGCCACATGGCACGATTTCATTCGACGCGGGCCCTTCCTGACCATTTTCGTTTTGTTTTTTCCTTTGGAAAAATTTTCAAAATTTTCTCGCCGGGCCAATGAGGTGAAGACACATGGCAAGATTTGATTCGTTGGAGGCTCTTTCGGCTTTTCACGTCCCACGCGTCCCTCGCGTACCTTTGGCCCGGCTGTCCCAAACTACCTGGAACAAATATCTCCAAACAGCCTGATTCAGGCTTCCTTGTTCCTGTTTGAGGTGAAGACACGTGGCGAGATTCCATTCGTTGGTGGCTCTTTCGGCTTTTCACGTCCCACGCATCCCTTTGGCCCTGATGTCCCAAACTGTTTCGGACGAAAGACTCCTGTTTTAGCAGAATCATCCAGTTCGCATCGTACACGTACCTTTGTCGCAATTGTCCCGCGGACCACGTGGGACAAATATCTCTAAACCGTCCAAAATGGACTGTTTGTCGGCAAATCGGCCGAATCGCGTCCCGCGCGTACTTTTGTCCCAGATGTCCCAAACTGTGCGAAACGAAGACTTAGACATTTTTCCCTTGCTTTCGGCCATTTCAACTTTTCACGTCCCATGCGTCCCGACGTCCCAATTGTCCTGCAGACCGCCTGGCCTAGGACTTAGCTGATTTTCTTGTTTTTTGGCCCCAAGCTTGGTACGACGAACCTCAGTTCTACCCGAACTGGTACAACCTGAGCCCTTCAGACCTGAAATGCCTCAAAACAGTTCTGCAACCTTATTTTTGCATTTTTTCCATTCTTTCTAACTCGTTGGGATTTGTTCTTGGTTGGGAGAGTTAGAAAAAGGCCGAGGGGACCTCGAAAAACATGATTTTGGGCCTTGAATCAATCTACTTGCTCGGGACTGAATAATCTGATGCTTGTTATCAAAATTACCTTAAGGGGTGAATTTTGGATAACAGAGGTTAAATAGGACAATTTGGCTGTAGTTCCTTTGGGACGCACATTTGGACACCTATGAGGCCAATTTTTTGAAGGCGGAGGTGCAGAGCAAAATGGATTTTTTTTTCCATTTTTTCAAAGGATTGAAAAAAGTTGAAAGGAACCCTCGGGCCTGTTTTAAATTGAATCTTCCACATGGATGGCCAAAATTCAAAATTCAAACCTATGTACATGGATGAATGACACTCATTTGAATATTTTATTTTTGGTCTGGCCTTGGAGTAGCGTTGGGGGGACACGTGGAGGGACCACGCATGTTTGAGGACTCTCCCTTGAAGTTTATTTTAAAGAAGCGCCAGTAGGAAACTTGGAGGCCTCTGATTAGTTTACATTTTTCTTGGACTTCTCAAATGACCAAAGAAGACTACCTCGGACCCTAACAGATGGCACCTTTTGCTAAGCTTTGAGCCTTCAAACAATTTTTTTCAAGCCAGGACACTTGGTGAGCCCGCAATCATTCAAGATCTCAACTTTTGGGGACCATCCTAAGTAACACCATTGTGACGCGTGGCAATTTGAAAAGTTAGAATGGTGGGGAAGTGGACCATTGGAGGTAACTTGGATTTTTTGCCTCTTGCCACTAAAAGGGTTAAAACATCAAAATGGCCCACAAGCCTCACAAAGGATCAATCAAATTTTTCTCAAAGTCAATGGTGGAGGTGTGGACTCTCGAGGGAAATTTGGAAAAAAATTATTTGGGAGAAGGGAGTTAAAAGTGAAAAAGGAAGTGTGGTTCCATTGGGACCCACATCAGAGACTAGAAGTAGAAGGGAAGATATGTGGGGGAAACTTGTAAAAAAAATCTTTTTCCAAAAAAGAGGTGAAATAGTAGAATTCAGTCGTGGTTCCTTTGGGACCGACATTTGGACACCTGTCAAGCCCATTTTTTGAAGGTGGAGGTGCGGAGTAAAATGGAAATTTTTTCCTTTTTTTTCAAAAGATTGTAAAAATTCAAAAGGAACCCCCGAGCCCATTTTAAATTGAATCTTCAACGTGGACAACCCAAATTCAAAGTGAAGATCAATGGCAGTTGTACATCTGTATCTAATTTTTCTACCATTTTCACTCCAAATCTCCTAGAGATACGAGTCTTCATGATTTATTAACATTTCTTGCATGCCAAACAAGGAAGGGGAGTTAATTTGATATCTAAGTTTGGTGATGGAGATCTGGGGACATCTTTTTCCATTAAGATGAAATCTGACCTCTAGGCTCAATCTAATTTTCTGTTTTTTATTCCCAGGTAAGAAAGAACCAGATTTGACATATTAGGGGTAGAAGTGGTTGGTGAGTTGAAGGAAGAATGATCTACCAGATGAAAGAGTTGAATGTGGGAGATATTCAAAGAGGTTTGACTCCCTGAGACCCTGACAACTTTTTACAGATTTGATTCTGGAAATCGTGAATTAGATCATGATGAGCACTTGTACATTGAATGTTTTGTACCTTTTTGGGGAAGAGATCTGTTGTAAAATGTTATAAATTGCATGAGTTTATTGTGCAAATGGTTGGAGTGTTATGGGTTAGAACTTATTTTTCTAAGAGAAAAGCTTGATAGAGTCCATCTTTCTAATGAACCATCTGAAGAAACCCGTTTAATCTCAGTTGTGTTAAATTTGATCAAGTCAATGTGGTTGTGAGTGTACAGCCATTGACAAGCTATGAGATTGTTCCAGAATCTTTCCCCTGCTAATAAAATTAATCAAACTTGTGTTATTCTGTGTTATTTTTGGACAAAATTGTGTCTGTTTTCTTTTTGAATGTCTACAAATGGTTTTTCTTTTTCCTGTTACAATTTTGCATCAAAATCCCTCTTAATCACACATATTTCAATCCTTGTGCTAGTTTAGTGGCATCTATAATTTCATTTTTAGAAGATCTTTCATCTGGGAATTAAATAAATGGTTTAAAATCACTTTTCTTTCATCTGTTTACAGAGATTTTTTGTAAGCCTCTGGGTGTATCTCAGGCATGATTGATCTTATATTTTGATGTTTTATTGAGTCAAGATCAAACTTGAGCCTTCGTGCTAGAATGTGATAGTTTGTGTGAAAACGTGCTGATTTGGGCCTCCATTAAAGCACACCTTCTGGTTAAAGGAACATTTTAGCTATTTTGAAGCATTCTGTTGTGTAAGCTTTCCATTTTGTAAAGAAATTTCAAAGATCTATAAAATCAAGTTCATTCTACCTCACCTCCCACCAAAAAATTCATTTAAAACAACCAATCCTACCCGTACTACCCTTGTTTTTTATGTGTGTGTACGAATGCATAATTTCTACTACTGAAACATGTAAAACAATCAGGATTCTAAATGTCTTTAGTAGCCTGAACCTTGCCTAGAAAATATCTCCACTATCTAGAGTGACAACTCGTGAGAGTTAGATTATGTTGCATTGATCACGTTTTCTTTAAGGTCTCCTTAACAACTTAATAATGAAGGATATCTCCACCTCCTCCATAAACAACAGGCTATAAAAGGGTTCTCTAACCTTGGTTGAAAGGAAAAACCTAAAATAGCGAGGATAGATCAAATCCTCTTGAGGGTGTTATCCATTTCTTCACATTTCAGTGACAGAGGGCCAGTTAGATCTCATCTCCAGCTACAAAATGAATCATCCATGATTTATCTATCTCTTATCTTCCTATCGAATTAGTGATGCTGCTCAGACTTTGAGGAAGAATCAATTTGGGTACCAACACTGAGCATACATGCCTTCAAAAAAATTAACCTCCTCCAATGTCGAGACAACACACCTTGGGAGAATAGAGCCACTTCTATGTTGTTCGTTAATGAGAATTCTTCTGTTAAATACCTCCCTTCAAGGAATGATGATAGATTGAACACACACAATCCAACATTTTTAACCATATGGTGAGCCAACATTGATTGTCAACCTATGTTATCTTGCCATGTTCTCCTCAAGTACATTGCTAAGTATGCTTCCGAAATCGAACAAAGGTCAGAAACATACCACCAAATGATTTCCAAATTTTTGAGATGTTTAGATCCTGATCTACCTCCACATTTAGCCATAAAAAATGTTAATTGAGAGTGTATTTGAACATGAAATTAACGCACAAGAAACATGCCACATGATCCTCAAATTGCCACTTGTAATGTGTAGTCATACTTTTGTGACGCTAAATATAGGAAGAAAAATCTTGAGAAGATTTTTTGAATTAGAGTATGAAGATGTAGATACATTCCTCCTTTTAGATGCATATAAGCTCTAACCTTCAAACAAGAAAATCCTTCCACTTATTGAACTTACAGGGGACTGAGTTACAATAAATATCATAAGGGAAATAAGTTAAAGATTCATACCTATCCTACAATTGTTTCGGTATTCCCCAAATTTCAATGCATTCCTTATAAGGATTCACCCTCTTTTGATCTTTTCTGTTGGTCATAACTCCTTTTATACAAACCTTTCTGCAACATTTCTACAAGTATTGGTTCAATGCCTCAGGAAACCATTTCTAACTAGAGCTTGTTCAGATACAATTATTGACCCTGAAATACTATACGATTTGCATCAAGTCCATCCCACACCTCTGACAATGACAGTGAGTCCAAGGCTGAGCCCTCCCTACCTATTGAAAAACTATATGATTGGCATGTTTTGTCTCAATTTTTCCCTATGAGCACGTCATGGCTTAACAACTTACAAATGTTAGGCCTTCATGAATTTTACACCCTTCACAATTGAAGTGTGCATCATGGTCCTATTGGTTTGTAGGCTCTTATAGCCACTTTCATCTAAGACAATAAGGCACAAAATTTTTCATCTTGTATCCAAAACAGTTTTGACCCTCCTACTTCAGCTTTATCTCAAGAATAACAACAAGCTTTTGACATAGTTATTCAACACTTCATGCACAAATCCAACCTTCCTCCACTAAGAATTATTATACAAGGGACTACAGCTATTGGAAAGTCATACCTCATTAACATTTTAAAGTATTCATTTGCCTCTATATCTAGCCAAGGACTTTCATCTCTCCTTCTACTCTCCCCAATAGAAGTTACTACTTTCAACATTTCAGCTTTGGCTATACACGCAAGCCTCTGAATTCCCGTAAAAGAACTAAAACCCTTAGAGGGAAAAGCTTTATCATCTCTCCAAGAGTCACTCAAGCACATCGAATACATTTTAATTGATGAAATGAGTTTTGTTGGACCAAAGTTTCTTGCTTTAATCGAATACCGGCTTAGGGAGGCTTTGCCACACTTCAAAACTTCTACATTTGGTGGCAGATCTATGATCCTTGTTGGATACCTCAATTAACTTCCTCATGTTATGGACATTCCTCTATATGCTAGAAAATCTTACAGAGCTACCCTTTTATGGGAATTCAACACATCCATCTCCCTTAATTCTATCTTTTGGCAACAAGCCTTTGATCTAGCATAGACATCATTCTAGAATTTACTGCTTAACATTCGTAACTCGGTCCCTCTGATTTAGGACTGGAAAGATCTTATTACAAGATCTGATTCCTCCCTTTCCGAAGATAAAATAATTTAGTTTATAGATGTCACTCATCTTTTCGCTCAAAATGACCTTATAGACATCCATAACCTTATGATGTTGGAATTACTTAACTCTCCTATAGCCAGATAAATTGTTGAGAATACCAAACGTTTTGTATTTGGTGAGGCTGATGATGATTAGTTGAATCCTAAGGTTCTTCTCAGCATCAACTAGAAAGTAACTCTTTCTGTAAACGTTTAGGTTGACAAATGTCTTGTCAATGGTACTACTACATCGACATAGTCTATGAGGGATCCTCATGTCCTCCAGTTCTACCTCTTTTTGTCATCGTCAAGTTAGATCCTTAAGTAGGACCTCCCTAGGATTGCAGAAACTCCTTGCATGTTCCTATTCCTCCCATTTCCAGAGTGAACCACAGACAACTACCACTAGAAATGGCTTGGGATTTTTCTATCTATAAATCTCAAGGACTTACTCTTCATCAGGCTATAATTGACATTGGTGGAATAGAAAGACAAGGCCTGACATTCACTGCTATGTCAAGAGTTCCATATCTATCTTCACTTCATATTTCTCCTAATTTATCTTTCACCACCTACTCTCACATGTCTCCCACTCCCCTACTATAGTCCAGACTACAAGAGGAATTTCATATTCACTCCCTTCCCTCTTCACTCCCTCTTGTGGACTCGACCTAGGCTTAACTCCCTATATTTTCCTCTTCCTCCTTTTTCTATCCAGTACTACCACTATGTTAAAGCCTACTTTATAACAATGAAACATGTATATAACATTTGTATCTTGTGGTGATAACCCCATTTAGTTCAGGTTACTATTATCTATAACTATAATAGAAGCCATAATAGATCTATGTTTTTTTGTAGACATGTACACAAAATTTTACACCACACTTATTTTTTCATTACTTTTTTCAATACTATCTAATTCATTCTATTTTTCTATTTCCTTCTCCACTTTCCATTCCCTCTCTTTCAGCATTAACATCGTATAACTCACATGCAATTACCAGTTATGCCAAAAAACATTTTCATTGCCAACAATAAATTTCTTGGCAACGCAGCAATAAAATGGAACTTGCACCATACATGAAGGATGGGAGGGAGAGACATGTGCTAGTTAAATATGGACAAGTTCAGGAGTCCTGCATGCAGGTGGTCATACCTCCTCCATTACCATAAATAGGTAGGTATGGTGGCGAATATTTTTCTAGTACGTATGAGCCAAAAATAGAAAATAAATTCTTACGTGGGGCTTCAAATTTTTTGTTTGTATGTGGATGTGTATCATTCTAGCAAAGAACTACCCACTTTTCCTTGGATGATACTTTGAGTAGGAAGGAGGAGCCTACTCCTACTCTTCCAGAACTGTGTCATATGTGCACCAAATCTCTACCGTAACTATTATAATAAAAATATATGTGTATGCGAGTCTAGTGTGTTCTTGTTTTCTTTCCTTGAATTTCAGCATGGAGAATACCAATTTGCATCATTTTCCTCTCTATCAGGAAGGGTTGACACCAATCAATTTGTATGTTGAAACAAAGCACCTTTGTGCCACTCCTGGAGGAAGTGGAGGCATTAAACCATAGGAAAATATGCACAAGTAAGAAAAAACATTATATACAATAGTTATTCATATCATTAACATGATTAGCACAAATAATGTATTTAGAAACATACATGAAAAACTATAAAGTAAGATTATTTATACTTTTCATGTCACAATTTTTTATGGATATTGGAAGGGTTAAGACTCCATAATGTATAAGAGAATTGGAATTCTATTAGCATATATGAAACACATTAGAATCATAGAAGTACTAAGGAAACATGAGAGTGATGATCATAAGTAGAGTATCTACTAGAAAAATAAAACCATGCAAGAGACACTGAAGGAAGAAGATATTATAGATCAGGATAAAAGACTAGTTAAAAAAGGAAGCAACTTTAGGTAACTATGCTAGCATATAAAAGAATCTTTACGTAAAATTATTACGTATAATACTTGTAATACATATTTGAAGACTTGAAATACTTAGTTGAAGAATTATTAGAGATTTAATGACAATAAAGAAAACATATATTGTAGCTTTAATAGCTAGGGAAAGTAAATTGAATGTTGTTATGGTTTTATGGATATTGATAGATGTATAACTGTAGTGTAAGTATTAAATACTAGTGGTTGATCCCAGAGGAGCAAGATTATGTCATTGATGTGGCATTAGGAATTGGAGTATAATGTAAGGTACCAATTTAATGTTTTTAATTTTGTAGAGTTGCTTAAAGTGTAGTGTGGAAGATGATGATGGTTGCGGGTGGATTGTATTAGCATTCCAGGTGAAGGGTAAAGAGTAATTGGGGTGGTGGGTGTTTGTGGGGTTTTTGTAGGGATTGGGGTTTCATATTTTGTTAATAGCGGTGTGGTGATGTTTATATCATGAGTGTGGGTATTGATCCTTTGCGGAAGGGTTGTTAAATGGGTGTCAATTTTAAGGCTTAAATTTATGAATGTGAAATTTAGATGTTATATTTAGGCCGAGGAATTGAAGTTTAGAGAGGTCAGTCTATTCAGTTCCACGGAGGTGGTGTTGTGGACCACTTGTTGGCGATATATGACTAAAACTAATAGTTTCTAAGAGTAAAATAAATACATATCAAGGACCTTGTAAGTTATAAGAAATATATGTGCATATCAAATAAGGTTTCGGGTGGCTTACGTAAATAAAGATATTAGAGAGAGGGTGTAAATGAAATCAAAAATGTTTTCTACACTGGGGAGAAAATGTTTTCGGCATGTTCTGTAATGCAATGAAAAAAGGGTAGGTAACCATTAGGGTGTGTGTTTTTTCAAACAATTTAGGTGACCAGCGATAATTAAATAGGTATAGTGTTTTTTTCGAAAAGCCATCAACGTAAGTGTTTGAAATAATTTGAAGTTTGCATTTGTTAGGTAAAATTGTTTCAATTTTTATTATGTTTTCTATTATAACCAGTATAGGATGAACATTTTTCATGTTACTATATTATTCACAAATATATTTATTTTATGCATGGGTTGTGAACAAAGTCGTATGAGTGATGTGTAAAAAAGGAACTTTATTACACATCAATTGTTACTATGTGTTTGCACTGTAGTATTTGGGTATAGACTCATTGCCTGAGGGTTTGTATGGTGTTTTGGCTTGCAATGGGTGCTTGTTGCAATGCCTGTTGTGCATTTTCTATTTTTTCATGTGTGAGTAGCATTCTTTAAATTGTATGTTTTATAGTGGTCTTCTACACAATTTGATAACAACTATTGGGTGCAGCTACAGTTAGTGGTAATATGTGGTTCTATGTTGTCAAAAATTTTCACCATCTTTAGAGTACCTACGTGAAGGTTGGAAAAAAATTGTATAAATAATGATATATAAAAATAGGTGTGTTATATGTATGGTATATAACTAAAACAACTAGGAAAGGAACTCATCTACGCAAACGACACGTAGCAGGTAGTAGATGTATATTCCTAATTTTTTGATGGGTTTATAAACTGTGTTAGGAGAAAAATAAGATGGTAATTGGTGTAATATTTACTTGAATAACCATGTATAAGCTTTAGAAAACATAAATTGTACATGAACAGGATGTGAATAGGTAGGGGAATGTTAATAGCAAAGGAAACTACCCAAAAGAGTACCTATTTATGTTAAAAACATGTAGTGTGTAGTAAATTTATATTCATTGAATGGAAGAAATGGTAAATGTGGCTACTGTTATTACGGGCCAATGTATAAAATGTGGTTACTTCGACCAAACCTGAAAACCACATGGAAGGCAATGTTGAGTTATTCTCTAGTGGTTTTTCCTGACCAAGTTCTGAAAGTGTTAACTATTGGTCCAAGAATACAAATGAAAGCTTTGAATGATGATTAGGATTTTGTTTTGTATTTGAAATTTTTTCCCCTATACTCTAGCAAACAAGTGTGCTTCCAACCAATAAGGTTTAGATTTCCTATCATCTTATAGTAGTAAAGCTAGATAGTAAATTTAGATTGATTACAAACTTTCGTTTCTACAAGTAAATTGATGGATTTTCTAAATTTGTATTGGGAGAAATGTTAATTGTGAAATTAAATGAATTAATTTAAGAAAGTTTTCTATATTAAAATAATAAGGGTAAGATGTGGAAAGTATTTACTACTCAACAAGAGGTAGTTATAACTGATTATTACCAAGGGATCTAATAGCCTTTGTATGCAACGCCCAATTTGGGTCACATTCCTTGTTTCCTTGTAGAATTAAAACATGGGTGACCTCTATCAAGTTCATGTGTAATTTTAAAAACATGAAACAAATTTCTCCTTAATTATAGGTTTTTACAGATGTTATACTATGGTATGGTACTCTATATGGTCCTTGTAGATTTTTAATGGTATTCACATAAAGTGTTCAATTTGGTGGATGATGATATAACCAACATGTATATTGTAACCAAAATGTATACTATAACTAGCTTAGTCTCTGTCATTGTCTACGACCAGCTGATTAACTCTAACCTATGAAGAACTAGTGATAAGGTGGAATGTAACACATTAATGCTGAGTAGGAAAGGTACTTGAACAAAAAAATAAAACTGAAAAAATAAAACATATCAAATTGAAAACAAGTGAGAGACATTCAAAAACTAATGAAGATGGGAAAAATTTCTCACGAAAGCCTCAAATAAAAAATTACACTAAATGATTAATAAGGTTAGGGAGGGAAACAAATAATATTTACAAGGTTAGTGATACATCCTCCCAATGAAAGAGCAAACTATTTAAAGCTATTGTTAACTCTCTAGAATGGTAACAATTGTCCAAAGATTGACATGTTTCTTAGTGGTGAATAATTAAATGCTAACATTCAAATATTGTCAAATGAGGGGAGTTCGGGGTTATTCAATTATTCACCCATGCTTAAGAGTGGAAGAATTGACAAAGACCACATTCATTAAATGTTCTTTTTCCACTCAGATCTGACAATAGTGTAGACACCTGAAATATGCTTACACTTAGCATTTCCTCCCATTCAACCGATTAACGACACTTCGTTAATTCCTTATTCTTTTCCTCACTCTCGGATGCCCATTTATGACACCTTATCGGTCGTATTCTTCCCATATTCAACTTATTTGGCTAATATCTTTCTTATTAGCTAAACATTCCTCCTTTCGATAATTTAGAACCTCCCTTGTTATCTCTACACCACTTCTATTGGCTTCGTAGGATATTTATCAGTCACAATTGGTTATTCAGACCCCTCCCAACTCTCAATGAGTCTTTAATCACTTGCTAAGTGAGTTTAACTAGCTTAAACCAATTTTAACTAAGCCTAAAGCATGTTTACCCTAATCTAATATAAAATTGATTTTTGAGCTCTAGTCCCACATGCACCCAAATTTCAACATTGTCTCGTTTGGAAATCTATAAATAGAAGGGCCACCCCTCCCTTTCAAACTTACAACTTCACTCACAAGGTCCTTCTCTCTCTCATTTAGAGATATTGGCATTAGACCTCATTTGCATTAGCCAAGCTAATAGGCATTTGATCTTGGCTATTCTCCATTCTTGAAGCTCTTCCATCTTACATCCATAAATTCATAGTAGGTTAGTAGGAGTCTATCTAACTTGGTCTTGTAGCCATTTTAGAGAGACCTCTTCACCTCCATTGAAGGAAACAACACATCTAATTTGACTTCTTAGAATCTAACTAGGTTCATTTTTATTAAATCTTTCACAGAGTAGAGAGTAGTATACATGCTAGGGTTTGAATGTTTGTTTCAAAGTTATATATACATATATAGTTTCTTGTTTAACTCTAATCTTATGGTTTATGGTTAAGTTTAGTCAACCTTAAGGTTCTTTAACTTCATACCATAACTTTGCAAACCTTTCAATTGCATACATTTTACACCTTGTTTTCATAACAACAAATCTCTCATGTTTGGAGATATTGGCATTAGAAACCATTTGTGATAGCTTTAAGCTATAGAACATTTGGATCTTGGCCATAATCCATTGTGAAGAGATCCCCCACCTTGCATCCCTCCATAACTTCATAGTAGGTTAGTAGGAGGGTATCTAACTTGGCCTTGTAGCCATTTTAGAGAGAACTATTCACCTCCATTGAAGTAAACAAAACATAATTTGATTTCTTAGAATCTATATAGGTTCATTTTCATCAAGCTTTCATGGAGTAGAGAGTAGTATATATGCTAGGGTTTGAATATTAGTTTCATATTTATATATACATACATAGTTTCTTGTTTAGCTATAATCATATGGTGCATGGTTGAGTTTAGTCAAGCTTGAGGTTCTTTAAACTTATCCCATAGCCTTGCAAACCTTTCCATTGCATACAATAGATACATAAAATAATTGGAAACTACCAAAAAATTATCTCTACCTACCTCGCAATCACTCTCCCCATAACTCACTCCTTAGAAGATTGTGATTGGGATTGGGTTTCAAACGTTTTCATGGTTTCTACAATGTTGTAGCTAGGATTGTTATCCCCCACAGTTTCCATGTAAGTGCAACTCAAAAAACACAGAAGCACATAAATAAGACCAAAACAACATAATGAATGAATATACAAATGTGGGGAAGTTGGGAAGCTTCATTGTCACGTTTTTAATTAGTGGGTCTATGAGACATTCACGTAAAAGGCACCCACTTACAAGCCTAGCTTAAAAAGAATTGTAATATTTCAACCTCACCATATCCACCTCTAACATAGTAAGAAAAAAACAGGGTAAATCAACAAAATAAAGCTCCTAAACTGTAAGTGGATCGTATATTTGAAGAAATTTGAGTTTCACACAATACTAGTAATAATTATGTCAATTTCAAGTTTTTTTTGTGTGTGAATTAACTATGTTGTGAAATAAATTCACTAAATCACATTTGGATTTTGAAATTCGAGTCTGAAAATTGTACCAATTTAACGGTTCATTTTAAAAGCACAAATGCACTAATCTTTTTGTTATTTAATGAGACATTTTTTAAATGAAACTTATTACATGAAATTTATAGTTTTTGGTATGTATATAAGGAAGCTAGTAATTTCTTACATTGGTGGTTTCTCAAATTAGGGGGGGGGGGGGGGGGGGGAGGTAAGTGTGGGGCGGGCTATAGTATCCTGTGTAGAATTTTTCCCTAAGGATCTCGATGGTATCTTTGCTGGCACTGGTTGCTTGTTGCAGTGCCTTTTTTTCTTATTCTAATTTCCGTTGTGTAACCGACATTGTGTAGATTACATTGTTTTCTACAGGCGTGGAAACCATGTAGTGTTCTTGTATGCATTCAGATATTAGTTGTTGTATGTGGGTACAATTAGCTCAATATAGGCTACTATGGCCTCAAATTTGCTAGTCATCTTTGAAGTGCCTACAAGGAGGTGTATAGAAAATGTATTAGAGGCATAGCTTCATAAATTAAAATGATTTTTTTATTGAAGAGAAACAAGGATTCATTACAAATAAGAACATTGATGCATACATCATATTAGATCATATGTATTCTATTTTTTGTGTTCTTCTAGAGATACAAGAAATCAAACCTTTATATTTACTTGCATACAGTTAGCTCTTTCTACAAAAGGAGTGCAATTAATTTTATTAATGCAATTGCTTAATAGGAACTTGTGTTCAATAGTGGGTTAGCTATCTATTGAAGCCAACTATGAAAATCATTTGTTGAACAAGATGGTTGCGAAATCCTTTATTATTTACAATTTAGGTGAAAATGCAAGAAGAGAAATGAAAGTAGGCCCAAGTATTTTCGATATTCTACTATGGTTATGTAAATAATTCCATGAATAGAGGGTGCATGAATGCATATGTTATGTAGTGGTGTAGATATGGTTATTTTGGGTGGCAGGGAGTGAAGGATTTGTCAATCAATTTTTGTAGTGCATCAGTGTATTCCTTTGCCTTCATTTGTGTCTAGGCAGTTTTACATGACATTAAACATCTCATGTTGAGAGAACTATGGTTGTATAAAAAACTAAATAGATCCTTTTAAGATGTTTGGTTCAAATATAAATGTTTTCACTAATGAACTATTATTGACCCTAAATTGTAGTTGCATGACAAAAATCTAGGTCAGGTTATGTAGATAAGGTTAGACCCATGGGTATGCAAATGATTGTCGGTTGATAGAGGTCTAATACAATATTGTAAACCTAAGGAAAAATCCCACCTCTAAGTAAATCTTGGATGTAAAATGGAATATTTAGGAAATGAGGATGTTTTCATAATAATAAATGGAATCTTGACTGGAAAGTGGAATTTGTAACAAAGTTGTAGTATGAAAGTCTACTTTATAAATTAGATTAGATCTCTGACTACGTAGTTTTCAATTTAAATCTTTAATTTACCATAACCAGAGTTTTTTTTGTTTCACAAACAACTAACAATGGTCTGTATACCCACAAGTTTCATAACTACTTAAGAATTTTTTTTTACATCAACAATTGTTTATTAGTAACAATGGAACGACTTGAGTTATTGATTTCCAAAAAAAAAAATTGTGAAAAAGGAATGCAGAAATCTCTAAAATTTATAGTTATATATTAATTTAGTTTTTAAGAACTTATAAAGTAATGGAAAGATTAATTTAAACTTACATTACATTTTAGATAGTCATGAAATCAGGGTTGTAATAGTTTCCCTAGGCCTTATATTAAAATAACTGATGCTCCCATAGAGTGTTCTCTAAAATCATGCAAAGCACCTTCTTTTGGTCCCCCTTGTACACAATTTCACCCACAATTTTTGCTGATTAATTCTTTCTCCAAAAGCTTAGTTTTTCTAATATGCAGGTTCCTTTGTCATTAAGGATATTCCCTTTGATGAAGTCGAGGTTTTTTACTATGCTGTAGTAAAAAAATGCATTCTTTTTAAAGAATAACTACTTGAAGTATTTAGAATAGAAATGCAAAAAATTTCATCAATAGTCATTTCAAACATGCTCAAGAAAATATATATGGGACAATTTTTTACATTGAACTTTTTCAATTATAATATTCTTTGAAAAAATAGTAAATCAATGAGAGCAAGGGGAAAGATTGAAAATTTTCTAATCAAACATATTGGTGTAGGACCAATGCAATACATATGCACAAAAAATGCACAAAATACACGATAACATATTATGTGTGTTAAGATAAAACAATACATGACATTAATAGAAAATGTTTAAGTGGAAGAACATGGTAGTATAAAATTTTACAGACTACACTTTAGACAAAAAAAATATAATGGAGAAGTTATTTAAAAAGTAATATGTTAGAAAAAATATGTATTCATGGATAGATGGGGTATATATACAAATATTTTGTAAGTTTTTTACTACTTCCATAATGAAAAAATAATTAATAAAAATAAACTGAAATAGAAATGCGGGAGATGGGAGAAGAAAAAAGAAATTTACAACAAGGTAATATGATTTTTGTACTAGGAATATGCAGAACAAAAGGAAGTAGTGGGAATGTGAGTAGTGGAAAAGATCTGGATATGACAGGAAGTGGTGAAGAATGAAAAAGAAGGGCCAATGGAGAATATGATGGTAGTGTTAAGGATAGTGAGGTTCACTTCACCTTGTTGCTGAAGCTTATTATGAATAATCTTTATTTATGGTTGAAGACTCCCAAACTCTGAAAAATTCAAAGTATATTTTCTCCTTTTAATTTAATATTTTCATTGTAATAAATTCATAGAATATTTGTTCTAAAACTAAATTTAATTTATTGATTTATGATATGTGATGAAACCTAATTAGAGTAATATTTTCTTAAAATAATCTTTCACATTTACAATGAATCCCACAATTCAAGTTAATCAAAAAAAGCATTAACAATTATCTTAGTACCATTTCTTTACAAAAAAATTATAAATAACTATATAACATTTTTTAAACATTATAAACTATAGAGTTATATATTAAATAATAAACCATCAATATACATGGATAAGTTTGTAATGTATTGGTAAGGTATAGGCCTTTCCATACATAACACTATGGCTCAAATGAATTGATAGAAATAAAAATAATTATTTGTATGAATGAAATTTCATTGTACATGGGCAGGGTATGGTCCATACTCCAATTCTACAAAAAATAGGTTTGCAATGTTCAATTCCTGAAATAGTATGCAGTTATGTAACCTTATAGCCTATTACATCTCATAGATTTTTTCACAAAATCCATTTTGTGCATGTCCAACATCTATGCATTTGCATTATGTAATTTTTCAAACAGTTGCCGAGCCTTTTGAATGCTTCCACATTTTTCAAGCATGTGTATCAACACATTCGCAACTATAACATAAAAAAGGATTTTAATTAATTTTTCATGGATTCACATACCCTATTCCGATCCTCCTAGTTTGGCACAATCCAAAAAAAATGATGGTGAGGGTCATGTGATTGGGTTGGAATTTTATTCCTTGCATTTCCTAAAGTTATATCGAAGTCTGTTTAGAAATCCCATGTCTTCCTTATAACTGCAATTATCATATTCCATGAGAAGACATGTTTTCTGAGTCATTTTTTCAAACACTTTGTAAGCATCCAACAAACTATAATAGTTAAAATATATGGTTCAAATATTTATTAACACACTAAATACTTCAAAATTATTTTGTTATTAGTAATATTAATATATATATATATATATATATATATATATATATATATATATATATATATGTAATTAGTAATTAATATAATATATACATATATTGAATATTGTCCATAAACAATAACAATCGACAAAATATTATATAAGTAATATAATAATATTGTGTGTGTGTGTGTGTGTGTGTGTGTGTGTGTGTGTGTGTGTGTGTGTGTGTGTGTGTGTGTATACACACACACACACACATAAAATATTATTATATTACTTATATAATATTTTGTCGATTGTTATTGTTTATGGACAATATTCAATATATGTATATACTATATTAATTACTAATTACATATTTAAACGAGTTAATAGTTATAAACAATGGTTTACAAGTAGATCAGTAGTGTAAATAGTTCACAAATATTTATAGTTGTTCGAATATATAAACATAAATTATTAATATATTATATATATAATAATTTATTGATAGTTCTTAGTTACGGAAAAATAATATAGCTATAACAATATATTGTATAATAACTACTTGTTCCAAAAACCCTTTTTATTACATTTGTTTAGGGATAACATTTCTTTATGTCACTATCCTTGGGCCATATTTCTCTCTCTTACGATTGTCATGCAAAGTACACCTATGCATTGTGATTTTTATTTCATCAAATTTGTGTTCCCTTACAAGTGCCTATGTGTTTGACTAGGATTTCTTAGATTTATCACCTTCAACCATGTTCGTGCACATGAATAAATATAACTTATATCAATACATATAATTTATGTGGCTACACAATGCGATACCGAAACCATGGAATTGTTTCCTCGTACTATACAATAAAATAATAATAATTTTCCATTTTATCACTTCGATGCATATCTAATCTACATATAAATTTTTCCATGAGAAAATTCAATTTGGAAATGCTAGTTCATTTTCCTCTTACATAATTGCAAACATTACATGTATTTACAAATTCAAGTTTCAGATCACATTTGCAACATAGTTATGTGATCTAGGTTATTGTGTAGAACTATATTATGTTTCATGTGTAATTTGAATCATGATTGCAACTTTGACATCTTGGGGCATAAGTATTTTGATTTGGTCTACGAAGTATCCTCCGATCAACCTGTTTTACCTTGATTTGGAATCGTCAGATAGTATCACTACTCAATGCCTCCTTGGGATGTGAACAACCCCTTCCATGTTCCTATTCCACTAATATACAAAGGAAACTAAATAAAAATACTACTTATAATGGCTTGGGAATTTTCAATCCACAAATCTCAAGGGCTTACTCTGCAATGAGCCACTATTGACATTGGAGGAATGGAAAGAAAAGGCCTAACCTTCACGACTATATCAAGAGCTCCATTATTGTTGGCCCTTTGGATTTCTCCTCCATTTTCATTCAGTCACTACTCCAAAATGTCCTCCGCACCTCTACTATAGCCTCAAACCTCTACTACAACCCTGCTAACTAGAGGAATCTTGCCTTAGTTCCTGTCATCAAATTTTGCCCCTTGGGAAAAATTGATCCAATAAAACCTTACATAGGAGAAATGAAGAGGTTGGTTCAGCCGTGTGAGATTAGATTCGACCCCAAAACATCAGGTTACAGGAAGGCTCGAATATGGCCATGGAAGGTGGGAAAATGAGTGTCCAATGGAAATGTTGAGGAAGATCAGATCTCAAGTGAAAAAATGAAGAAAGCTAAATCAGTAAGTTAAAATCGAGCCTAGAGCGAGTTGAATTGAATTAAATAAAAAGATCTATGGAAGGTAACATGTGTCAGCTCGACACAGTTTCAAAAGGTGCAACAAAAGCGGAGACCCTAGGGATGCGCTTGACCCACATGTGGATCTCAGCACCCCTCCTCAATGTTGAAGAACTTATTTGTTCACTCGAGGCCCGAATAGTCTAAGCATGGGAAGAGCCAGCAGAAGCCTCCATGTGCCTCATCAATGCAACTTCAAAGGGAAAATTCAAAAGCAGGTCCGCAAATGAGTGCAAGCTATCCATGTGGTCACAACCCCAGAAAGTTATAGCAGCTGTTGAAAACTCTAAGCATGGGAAGAGCCAACAAAAGCCTCCACGTGCCTCTTCGGCACACTTTTGGTATGATGCTTTATAGAAAGATCCCCAAATGAATGTAATCTCTCCATATGTCTAGGGTCCAACATAGTTGCTCCTAAATAGGAGGAAAAGGAAGAACACAATAGAAACAAGAGGAAGGAAGCAGAGAAGGCTCACGGATGATGAAGTGCAAGAAGGGGGTAAAATATTAAGAATGCATGGGGATTCCATGTGGATCTTGCATTGATAGACTCAAAACCCAAAGTATTTTGGAAAAGATTGGCAGAAGGTCAATTAAATGAAAGATGAATCATGAAGCTCACCAAGAATTTTAAATTCTTAGATATTTTAAAATATTATGAGATCCCATGTGGAATGCCTAACCTTGACCTTCAGATGATCATAAATTTCGACTAGAATCTCGAGTTTGAGAAAGAGAGGACTTTTTGGACATCTTTAAATTAGAGGGGCTAACTTTTTAAAAATGAAAAATACAATCTGTCATTTTTTAGGCTATCAGGCTTCTCACCTACTACCATAATGAAGTATGGGATTCCTTTCTGGCCCAATAAGGAACAACACATGAATCCATGGGTTTTATTAGTGTGAAATCACAACACCCCCAAATGAGCTCTAAAAATATGCTTTTTGAAGGTAGACTCATTTGGTGTGATTTGCATAACATTGGATCACTCCCCAAGTTGTGGGAGTTGCAAATGGTAATGATCCTCCAGAGACGGTTGGTTCCTCTTCCTTATCCTAGCACTAAACTACTTCTAAGGAAGGAAATGCAACTATCTACTCCTAATCTAACAATTCCAGGGGACCAAGGAGAGAGAGAGAGAGAGAGAGAGAGAGAGAGAGAGAGAGAGAGAGACCATGAAAATAAATGAAACCTACACTATAGAGGTGTAGCATCGAGAAAAGGGAAATGCTGATCACAAACCCAACTTCCTGAAATGAAGAGAGGTGAGAAATGGAGAGGATGGATAGATCCATCACAAACCAAGGATAAAGTTCACACAGAAAACCATTTCAAACCCCTTAAAAAATTTTGCCAAAACCTGCAGTGGACATGAAAGATAACCATAGTATACCCTGTAATTGTGAGAGGTGAGAAGAGACAACAAAATGAGCAAAGGATGGAAAAAACACATCACGAAACAAATTTTATTGCTCTAGGAGTTCACACAGTACACCATTAACGTTAAAGAGGAAAGAAAATGTCGTTACAAAGAAAAGGGAGGAGGATTAAACTCCACATTTGACCCTAGAGAAAAAGAGAGAGGGGGCAGGAAAGGAGAATGAACAACCCTTTACAATGAATTCTTCCCCTGTATTTATAGATATGATCGGAGAGAAGAAAGAGAGATGTAAGAGGGAAAAGTGGGTTGAAGATAAACCACTACTATTAATGCTACTGATAAAATATTCCCAAAATCCATTTTTACTGCATGATTCCTTTATTCGGCACCTTAAAAGAAGAAGAAACGATGAAAATAGATCGAATCCAATCTAGTTGTTGAGACAGATGGATCCTGCATTGAAGGCCTGAAGATGATTCCTCCATTTTCCTTTACCTAACCTTCTCAAAATCAAAGTCTTAGACCTCCATGGCATAGGTGAGTCTGAGATATTTCCAATGGTGTTAGATTTGTAATATTTCGAGCCCTGAGTCGAAATAGATGCCCCTTTCTGAGAATGGACATGTGGAGGCACCACACTTACTTGAAATTCCAACTCAAAGTTTGCCTTTGGAGGAGCGTTGAGTTGACACTTTTCAGCCTCTACAAATCCTTAGAGCTTTCAACGGACCCTCTTTTTTTATTTTTGAGCTTTCTCAAGTTTGTCAAATAGATTGAAGACACAGATTTGCATGACAAAGCCATTTCTTCTCTTTCTTCTCACACAGGGTCATTTAAAATTTCGCAAGCCCCATAATTCCATTGTAGAGTCCCTCTGTAACTAGTTTACAGGATTTAAACATTTTTTCTCTGATTCTTCCATGTGGGCTCGTGGCTGATCCAATATTTTGCCCGGGGGGTAAAATATGGAAAAATAACTTGGCAATTCACGGGGACATTTGCCTGCTAGATGAAGAGACCAGTGGCCTTGAAGCATCCATTGGGCATGGATTATGTCTTATAAACATGAAACTAATCTAAACTATTGAATATCTGATCCCTGAGCCATTGTGAGCTTGACTGTATGTCTTTTCTATTTTTTGTCTGACCCTGAGTCTGCATTCTCAATATTCATAAGGAAATCTTGGAGAAGGAATTTTTGAGAGTAGAAAATTGTTTTAACTCTTGGGATTTCATCTATATTGAAAATGGATTCTTTTGAAACAAATATAGTTTCTTTACATTTGTTTTCTTTTGGAGCAAAACGAACAAAACTTATATACAAAGACCAAATCATACATGCCTCAAGTGAGACATGCAGAGTTTTCATAAGCACTTCTTTTTCTAGAAACAAATTCTACTCCTACTCCTACACTAACCAGAGAGAAAGAATGCTAAACAAAGCCTCCTACAGGAAGAGATAAGTAGCTTCCCTTTCTCAAGAGGGGCAGCCATGCAAATGATTTACCACTAAATAGAACTACCTGTATGAGTGAAAAATTAACAATAAGCTGGTCCTCCACCCAAATCATCAAGGTATCAACATTAATGGAAAATACCTCTACAAGATGACTTGCATCAAAATTTTGGAGTTTTTGTTGATGACCCTTGGTGCTTTGGTATTCATCCTCGTGTCCTGAAGTAGGCATGACTAGTTTTGTCTTCTCCCTTGGCTCCAATGAAGCCAAGTACCTGATTAGGCATGGTCTGATCCTTTGGATGTGCCCATTTCTCTAAAAATCAACTCCAAAAATGGAGTCTTCTTGTGGACCTTCCTGGGTGGATGGTGTGGGAAAGATGGGATCTTCACTGTTTCCTTCCTCCTCCTGAGAAGAACATGGATGATTAAAATCTTCCAACCTTAGTTCATGAGGGACATTATGAGATGCATGTTGTTGTGCTTGAATGTTCTCCTCTATACTCATGTTCTTAGAAGGCAGATGATGGAGGATAAAATGATGTGATATCCTTAGGCTTCTCTCCATCGAGAAAATCCTCCAAGTTAGACAGATAATCTGCCTCCTCGTTGTCCTGATGCATGTGTTCGACCTCATCCATGGTGTCCTTCAAATCTGTAATTTTCTCACCATGGTTCCCCTCATCTTCAAAAATGATGTTTGAAAGCTCAAAATCTTCTTCGACGTTAGAGTTTGAAGGGGATGAAGTGGGCGGAGGAACTGAAGGTTCTTCTGTAGCCTGCTCCACACTTGGGGCCTCTGAAACTTTATGGTCCTCCTCCTCTCCTACAAATTCAAACTTATCCACCCCTGGCTCTTCAACCTCGAACTCCTCTATTGTCTTGGATTAAAAGTATGGAAGAAATAGAATCAATTATTTTGAGTCAAGTGAAGTATGACAAGATAATTCTTGAGAAATTCAATATTATGGACTATAAACATATCTCTACACCTATAGACGAAAGGATCTAATTTTCTCAATCAGATCCATCACCACAAGTGAATGTAACTCCCTACTGATAGTTGATTGGAAATATCATTTACTTGACCTATACTATAAAACAAATATCAATTTTTTAGTGAGATACCTTTCTTGATTATGTAAGATTTAATATAAAGTCACTATAAAGTATGAAAGTGATTACTAAGATACATCAAAGGAATATTTGACTTCATCTTAGAGTTCAAAATGATGACCAATCCCTTTCAATAAGATATATGGTTTCAGACCATGTTGGAAACATTTATGACATGAAGTCAACTTATGGATATGTATTTTCATTTTTTTCTAGTCCTATATTATGGGGGATCAAGAAGTAGAATGATTTTACTCATTCTTATACTGAAGAAAAATATTATGTTATAGCAAGAGTTATCTGCAAAGTGATATGACAAAGTCACATTCTTGAAGGTTTGGGTGCTCCACGAAAATAACCTACCATCTTTCACCATGAAAATGAGAGTATGATAAAACTTATGTGTAATCTAGTATTTCATACATACACCAGGCACATTGAATTAAAATTTCATTACATAAGTGGAAATATTCAAGAACATAACATACAACTCCATTTTTTTCCAACAAAAGAACAACATGCAAATATCTTCACGGGGTGATACAAATAATAAGTTAATTTTTATTTTTCCATATTTAATTCATCAAGGTTATGATCAATAAATAACATGTGATTATCATGTTGACTAGGTTTCATTAGTAGAAACATTTCACTTACATAAGGCCAATGTCATTTAGTGTATTTTGAATATTTATTATAATTGAAAATCTTGACATTATATTTTAAGAAAAAAAAATTGGCATGTGGATGTTGAATTTTCATTGATGTAAAATGAACATTAATAAAAAATTATGATGAAGGAGATCAATAGGAATCTTGGAATGAATCTGACAAGGCAGGATAAGGCATGACATGAGAACACTTGATGGAGACTTGACTTCTTGAGGATCTAGTGGCTTGCATAGGTATGATGATGATGTGATAACATGTTAGGATTATGTACTAGATGGTTAAAAAGGTATATGATGAGGAAATACAGTTAGAATGATAAATACAAAGATGTATGAGTTGAATTAGTAAGACTAGCTTAACTCAGTATGCCTAATCCCTAGTCCTAGTCAGCTAGTTGACCTAGAATGGTGGATTGAAGGAAAGAGGCTGATAGATAAGCATTGTAGAGGCATGGAGAAACATTTTTTAGGGTCTACATGTTGAATACCAAGGTATTTTATGAACTATGAGTTGAAACTAGCACAACTAGGCCTAGTTCTAGGACCTAATACAAGCACAACTTGGGAAATGGAGAAAAACAAGCTATAACATGAAATTATAACCAAGAATTGTGTGTGGTGACACTATAGAAGACATGTGGAAGGTGTTTCAAGCCATAATTCAACTATTGGAGGCATTCTCAAGACTATTTGGAGGCATATTATTGAAGACTTGCTAGAAAAGCATGAACAAATCAAGGTGAATGATGAACTCTAGGTTGGTGCATAGATAAATGATCATTAGTATAAGTGGAGAAGGTCAATACAGCCCGTGGTCAAAGTTTCAAGTCTAAACTCCAAGGGAGATGCAAGAAAAGTGAATATAAGTCCTATAAAGCTCTCAGAATGGTTGCTCTCAACTCGAGGGTCAAGTTTTAAATTCTCAAAGGTACGTAAAACTTGTGCATGGTGTCCTTGAGATATTCATCACTAATGTATCATGGAGTTAAGAAAAATCAGTAAGTGGAATGGTGTCAAATGCTTTATGAATAATCTTTAACAAGGTAAGGTGTTACAAACCCTCCTAAAACCCTTGTTATAGAGAGATAACAAATATATGAGTTGTTTTATAATGAAATGGCATGGGTAAGCTAATTCAATGGTGTGAGCATGTAAATAAATCCTTCTAGCACATTGGTGGCATGTTCCATGTCAGTTGTGCAAGGATAGTTTGGCCCATGCTTTAAATAAAATTTGTAATACAGTCATGCATAGTAGAGGCTATGATGAAAATATATTTTGGGAGATGTAGTTGATATCCACAAAAATATATAGGTTAGTTTTGTGCAAACATTAGGTGAACCATGTCAAACAAGTAAGCCTACCACTAAAGGAGCAAACAAGACAAAACCAACCAATTGAGTTTAAGAGAACCTTGATGAAATGGATTTTTTTCAAATGAAATATCAGTACAAATATGTATTATAGTTCTAAACAACTTTTTTTAAACCAAAACATGGTGTGCTGAAGTGTTTGTGTGTACTAAGACTAATGGTCCAAAACTCTCCTTTTAAGACAATCCAGAAGGTTTTTAAAATGAGATTACAAACTTGATTTTATCCACTCAACACATTGTAAGAGATAATTTTATCATGGATTAGAAGCTCTTATTGAAGTCTCTATGCAATGGTGTTCCATTAGAATGAGTTTTAATATGTTAGATGTAATCAAATGTAAGACTAGTTTTTGGAGCTTGAGAACCAGTTTGAGTTGTCCATGATTGTTTCACCTGATTTCTAGATTTTTTCTTTGAAGTGTTGATGACACAGATAGGGTAACAAGCGTAGGAGGAATACATGTTAAAATGTTGGTCGATGGGTGGTTGCATGCGTATGACTTCTGAATCCACAGCTGATCATGAGAGCTTCCTTTTGGCTAGGAGGAAATACTTGTAATGCAAAGCAAGACCACCAGAACGAATTAAACAATATGGGCAGTGAACTGCCTAGCGTATGCTAGATCCAGGAAGTGTGATACTTCCTAGATGGTTGTTAGTCCACTGTTTTATACAATTTAATGATGTAAACAAAGTAAATCCTATTGTAGTTTGAAATGACTTAGGTATCTCACCTAAAACACAATAAGAAATAGATCTAATCTAACAGGCTAAGCTAGAATAGAATTCAAAGGTCAAATGATTGGTTTTGGGTTCTGCATGTCTAATAGAGGTCTAGGGAAGATCACAGGTGGATGAGGGTGAGATGAAATTTGGTGGGTAGGTCTCTATTCTAGGTTGTATGGGAAAATATAGAGACCGATGTCGGTTAAGGATGACTGACGGTAGTTAGGTGTAACCAGTGCCAGTTACTGTGGAAATCTCAAAATGCCACAAAACAAGCTTTTGGTCTCCTTTGTGATTGCACAAAGGAATTTGGTTGGTCAGGATGAGGTATTGGGTGACTGGGGTAGGAATTGACGAGGTTTTAATGGGTATATGGAGGTGGAAATGTTGGAGAAGGTCAATAGGTGGCTAGGTAAACAATAGATGATAAAATGATGATGAAATGAAATAAACTAGAAAAGTATGACATTTTACTTACTTGGATTCTGGTCCTGGACACCTGTGAATGAGGGATGGAGGTGTTGGTAAGAGGTTGAAGGCTGTAGATGATCACCAATCGTAGGAGAGCTTCTGCATGGGTTGTATGGGCATTCCTTTTGCTTGGTAAGATCAGATCAAAACTGGGGTGAGTGTTGGATGGTTGTGCAGAAGAAAATTCTTGATATCCTTCCTTGCATGCATGTTTACCCTGAAATTCACTCTCAGAAGATGGGATATCTCTCTGGAATGTGCTAATGTTTGCCAACTTTTTCCAATATTTTCCAACCTTGCAAATAAGGTTGTTTTGGGGGTTAAAAGGGTAACCGACTACGGTTTTGGCCTAACCGATGACGGTTCCGACCTAACCAGTGTCGATCAAGGTGGGGTTTCCTAGGTTTACTAAACTAAGAAAATCCTCTTGATCTTCTCATATTTTTTGTCATTAACTGATGGATTAAACTAGAAGCTTCTTGTAAGCATGCGGGAATGTGGTTAGAGGGAATGTAGGCATTGATTTTTAGGATTTGGGTATGTCTTAGTTAGTTATGGCAACTTGATAAGAATAGGTCTTAGGTTGAGTTGGCTTGGTGAGGTGTCTAAGTGAACTGTATGTGTGGGTATTATTTAAAATAAGATATTTAAATAATAAATATAGTGAGGATAATGCATTAATTTAATTAAATTAATATTAGTGGGGTGAAGGGGGCCATGGCTAGGTGAATGTGATGAAGGGTGTTTATTCATCGAGGGACCAAAGGTGAGTGTGACCTAATTTTAGTGTCTACATTTTGCCCCTTTTTGTTGTGTATCTTGTATTGGTAAGTGACACTAACAAAAAAATAAGATGTGGTTTCCCCATGTGTGGGTGAAGGTGATCCCCCTCAAACTAGGAGCCAATGAGGCCGAAGATAGAATCAGTGAGTGGTTTGATAAAAAGGTAAATGGGGGGAAAAGGTAAGTGGGCATGGGGAAAAAAATGTTGAAAGGTCAACTTGGGAAATTCTAGATAATGGGTCTGGGTCAAAGGTAGCAATAGTAAAATGCACACACATGTATAAACTATAGTACGCTACCAGGTTGAAGAGAAAGAAAACTCTACATCATCTAAGGTCGATAGGTTTATCCAAATAAGGTTGTAAGTGATTTCATTATCCAAGGTATAGGATATGGTCAAGAAATGCAACAAATATTAGGGGAAGAAACATTTAGGTATGTTCTAGTACACCAAAGGTAGGGTCAAGATAAACGGTCACGATAATAGGTTAGGTAAGTTCATTAGGTCAACAACATAGTTAATAGTGCCATAAGGTATAGATAACACATAAGGTCAAAGGTCACTAGTGATGGTCCAAGTCCAAATATTGAGGTCACGGCACAAGTAAGGTTAAGGTAGGTTAAAATAATGAGTCCCCAAAGGAGGAAAGAGGGAGGTAGTAAATGATGAGGTCAGGAAGGTGAGGTAAATGGTTTGGGTAAAGGTGGGGTGGGGTAAATGATCATGGTGAAGGCTGGGTGTGGAAAAAAAAGGAGGTAGGGGAGGGTAAAAGGGTAAAATTTAGGGCAATGTGCAAGTGAGGGTGAATGATGCTGGTTAAGGATAACTGATGACGGTATAGGTCAACCAATGACGGTAAGGTAGGGCATGCAACTGATGCCAGTCAAGGGTAACCGATGTCAGTTAGGTCGGGTTGGTTATAAATATAAAACAAAAAACCATGTTTTTTGTTATTCATTTGTTATTTACAAAGTGAGAAAATGACAAAAAAGGGAGAAAAGAGAGAAAAGTGTCCATAAAAATGAGACAATGAGCTAGTAGTGTGATTAGATGAGGGTTTGGTTGGGGAGCAGTGGGTCTACAAGATCAAGGTGAGAGATTTTATTGATTGGAGGTTACGGGTAGCTATTCGGTGATGGCAAAAGCCAGAGAGGGATCGGGTAGAGATCGGATAGGCTGACACATGATGTGGCCCATTTTCGGTAGTTATTGGAGGGATTTTCTGGAGTTGACATTATATGGAGGCCATATGTGGGATTCCCCTCAAATAGGAATATGCTTGAGGAGCTAGATGAGCTCCAACTAGAGAGGTGGATATAGGGTCTTCGTGTTAGGGAGGATGAGATGATCCTAGTAGATAGAGTTTGATGGCAGTTTGGGCTCTTACAGGACATTCCTCCACCCTTCCCACAGTATTGGAGAGATGGCGTGGAGAGGTCCCTACCTCTACCACTGCCTACAGTGCCCACAGGGGAGGAGGAACAGCCATTGGATCGAAAAATAGATGACGTCGGATGTACAAATAGGTACAGTAGTGGTGGGAAGCTCAGTTACATGTCATACCACCCAAACCTGGGCAACCAAACCTAGCTACCATTACAGTGTAGAGAGATTCCCTACAGGGGCAGGTAGCTACACTGATTACCTAGCTAGGTATACTGTAGACACAACTGGAGGGTTTGGAGGCAGAGGTAGCAGAGCTACATGTATAGGTGGCTAGTCTGCAGGCCTAGATGGCAGATGGAGGAGATGGAGATGGTCAAGGGGGGTGGTCAAGTGGCAACCTTACAAGCTCAGGTGGTAGGTTTACAGGGATAGTTGGGAATATCCCAAGCACATATTGAGGCAGTTTAGGCCCAGATACAGGGGCAAGGGCAGGGGGCACCACCACAGGCACCGGGAGTAGGTCCCAGTTCACAGGTAAGTATAGGGCAAGTTCCTATAGGGCAGGTACAAGGGCCAAGACCTATGGGACCACCATAGACCGTGCATGTATCCAAGTTACAGGATGCCCTAGGTAAGGTGAGATACTATCAGGACCATATTATGGTGGCTGAGATAGATTTCATCTCCTATGCCGAGTATAGGGCACAATAGATGTCCAGTGAGAGGACGATATCCCACACTCATAGTTTGGAGAGAAAATGAGGTCAGTGAGCTCCAAGGCCTGATCAGGGAGAGGCCACCAGTGAACGGTGACTAGCTCTAGGTGATGTGCTAATAGGGACACAGGAGGCCAAGGGTATAGGTGACATAGAGATGGATGACATCTGGCGAGATGCCTCATATATGGTGACTTGGTTTGTGATGTATACTTGTTATTTATTTTTGATACATATACCGGCCTACGTGTTGAAGATAGTGAGGATGTATGAGTGATTTGTATATTTTGAGCATATATCGGCCTACGTGCCAAAGAGATTTTGTATTCATTCATTCTTTAAATTGTATATATGAGACTGGCCTGCATGCCGATGACATTGTGTTCTGTATATCAGCCTGCGTGATGACATTTTGAGATGATGGACATGATGAGATAGGTATGTATATTTAGATACACATTTATTGATTTATATCATGAGATACATGGTATTTTGTGATTTTTTGATGTGTTTATGAGATATTGGTTTATGGATTGTGGTAGATGAGATATGGATTTGTTGTTTGTATTAGATGAGATATGGGTTTTTCATTTTGATATGGATGGAAATTAGGTGAGTTAGGCATGATGGAATCAGGTCATTTTAGGCATGGATTGAATCAAGTTGGTTAGGCATGGTTGAGTTAAATTTAGTTAGGCATGGATTGAGTCAGGTTATAGGCATGGATGAGTTAGGTTGGTTAGGCATGAATTGGGTTAGGTTGGTTAGGCATGGATTGAGTCAGGTTGGTCAGGCATGGATTGAGTCAAGTTATAGGCATGGATGATTTAGGTTGGTTAGGCATGGATTGAGTCGGGTTATAGGGATGGATCGTGTTGAAAGTAGGTGAAGTTGTGATTCATTATTTTTTGCAATGAATGATACTATGGGTCATATGTGACATGTGGTATAATCTATGCATAGTGATGATAGAGAAATGGTAGGCATAATAAATGTATGTTGTGATAATGTTTAAAATATGAAATAACTTGTTATGTATATGGCTTAATTTCCAATTTTGTATATAAAAGGGAAACTAAGTGAGATATGGTATAAATGGTTGGGAACATGGAAGATAAATTGTTTAGGGTACAGAAATGGCTGAGCTAACCTCCAAGTGCTCCATGCCCTTGGAGTGCTACCTACATAGTCCTGGTGAAAAGGGACCTCAGGCCGATGTAGTTCTCCCATAAGCTAGGGAAGAAAATGAGGAGGTGTGAAAATGAGTTGGTAGGTTTTTTAGCATGTTGTGGGTTTAGATCTACTAGGTGTGGGTAGATTATAGGTAAAAATGATGTAGGTGAGGGGAGATTGTGGTGAAAGAAGAAGATTACCCCAAAAGTAAGCGTCGAGGACCAAGTCCTGTATAAGGTAATCAAAGCATAAACAAAGATGGTTAAAATATAAAAGAGGGCAATAAAGCCACTTGATTGGGTAGGATCATACCGAGTAGATCATACCTTGGTGGAGGTGATGAATGTAAGACCCTAAAACCATTACATGATGGAATATTCTATGGGGAAAAGTAGTCACATGATCACCAAATGTCTAAGTTCCAAGAAGTCCCTTGAGGCAGAAGGAAATGAGAGTGGGCATGGTTCAAAGGGTGAAGAGTAGGTAATTTTTATATGGTATGAGGTAGCATGCACTTCAGGAAAGAGATCCGAGGTCACAAAGGGAAAGTCCATGACAAAAAGGTTGAGTGTTTTGACTTATAGTTAAGTTTGACTGATCAATGCGGGAAGTCTATATGGGAAAAATTGAACTCCTTGAGGTCTTCGTGAAGCTGATCAATGCGGGAAGCTTTGGTTGCTCTCATTTTTTTTTGTTGAGATTTACATAGTTGTCCTTCATGGGAGTAGTTTATTTATAGCAACAATTGGTCAAGAGGAAGATGTCCTTTTAAGGGAGTCATCTTTTTATTAGAATTTTGACTCAAGGAGTTTGGTCCCATTGTGAGGTCCTTGCAGTCATGGACAAGACCAAGGTGAAAGATAGGACTCTTGTTCAAAAGGCAAGGTGAAAGTCATCATCAGTGAGCATGTCATGGAGAGAAATGTGGAGTGAGGGGATTTGGACTTCAAGAGGTAGAATAACCTCTGTACCGTAGACCAGAGAAAATGGTGTGGCTGCAGTGGAAGTGCGAATACTAGTGCGGTATGCCCATAGAGAAAAAGGAATGTGCGTATGCCAATCCTTCCCAGCATCATCAACCACTTTCATGAGAATTTTGTTGATGGTTTTGTTAGTGGATTCGGCTTGCCCATTGGTTTCTAGGTAATAAGGTGATGAAAAACTAAGCTAAATGCCAAAGGTGTCACAAATTTTTTGTAATGTTGTGTTTTTGAATTGTTTTCCATTGTCAATGAGGAGGCGATGAGGAACACCAAAGCAACAAATGATGTGGTGGTTAATGAACTCACATATTTTCTCAGATTTCATGGAGATGAGTGGTATGGCTTCTACCCATTTTTTATAGTATTTGGTAGCAGTAATGATCCATTGATGGCGTTGGGACGAATGAGGATTGATTTCTCTGACGAGATCCCAACCCCATTTAGAGAAGGGCCAAAGGTCACGAGCGACCTGCAAGGCATGACTGGGTGTTTGATGAATATTAGAATTTTTTTGGCATTTTACACAAAATTTTACGTAGTCACAACAATCATGGTTAAGGGTCAGCCAATAATAGCCTAGGAAAAGAATACGCTTAGCAACAATAAGGCCACTGAAGTGGCCTCCACATATGCCATCATGAACTTTCTTAATGGTATAAGGAATTTCAGAACTTGTGAGGCATCGTAAGAGAATACCATCAAAGCTGTGTTTATAAAGGAGTCCCCCCAGAATGATGTAACAAGAGACTTGTTTAAGGAAGGTGCATTGTCCATTATGGGTGAGATCAGGAGGTAAGATGGAGAGAGAAAGGTAGTTCAAGTATTGTTTATACCAAATGTCACTCAAGTTAGGGGTAGCGATTTTGATTGAGTAAACATCATGAGATAAATAAGAGGGTGATTGGAGTCATTGTATGGTGACAAAGATTGTAGAATCGGCAGGTGAAGTGGGTATTTGGGAAGCTAAGCAAACCATGGTATATGTAAATTTGTTGGTTCAACATGGGATGGTTTGAAGGGTGTAACGGTCAAAGGTGGTCAAAATTATGTCTACATGATGTTTATACTTTTGAAGTATCTCATTACGACATTGGTACATACCATTGACTTGGTTTATGACCAATTGAGAATCACCAAATATTTTGATTGATTTGACATCTAAGGCATAGGCGGCTTGGAGACATAGTACGAGTGCTTTGTATTTGGTAATATTGTTGGTACATTAAAAATATAGTTTGAAAGACAAAGGCATGGGTTCTCCTTTAAGAGGAATGAGGATAATACTAGATTTACCCCCAGTCTGACACTTGGTACCATCGAAAAAGAGTGTTATTTGATAAGGAGGTTCGTCCAGGGAAAGGGTAGCAATCGAATCATCTGGAAAGTCAAAATTAGAGGGTTGATCCCTGAAAATAGGTGCCTCAGCTAGTTGGTTGGAGATATCTTGGCCCTTGATGAACTTTTGATGATTGAATTCGAGGTCAAGATCAGCTAAAATCATAAGCCATCGTGTGACACACTGATTTTGATAAGGTTTGGCATACATGAAGTGTAAGGGGTTGGTGTTGGTATACATGAAGGTTTTGTGGTTGAGTAGGTAATGACGGAGTTTGGTGGCAATAAAAACTAAGGTTAAGAAAATTTTTTTGGGATAATTGTATCAGGTTCCATAGTCTAAAAGAGTACGACCTATGTAATAAACCGCCTACTCCCTCTACTGTTCATCGTGATGAGTGAGCATGGCTCCCAAGGAAGGATCAATAGCGGATATGTATAGGTAGAAAGGTTGATAGTCTTTAGGTGGGATGAGTACGTGTGGTTGGAGAAGGTATTGTTGTAAGGCCTCAGAGGATTTTTTACAGTCATCATCCCTTTTAAAGGTGACATCCTTCTTGAGAAAATGATGAAATGGTTGACATCGATCAGATAATTGTGAAATGAAACATTGAATGGACTACAACTTACCTTGCAGGCTACGAAGTTGTCAAAGATTAGTAGGTGAAGGCATTTCAGGAATGGCCTTGAATTTAGCATGGTCAACTTCTATACAATGGAGGGAACGATAAATCCTAGGAGCTTTCTTGAAAGAACCGTGAAGATGCACTTCTTAGGTTGAAGGTGGATGCAATATTTAATGAGGCGGTCAAAGATGGTTTTACGGATGGCAAGGTGCTTAGAGTGACGTTTAGATTTGGCCAAGAGATCATCCACGTAATATTCCAATATGCGATGCATGATATCATGGAAGATGTAAGTCATAACCCACTGATATGTGGCACCAGCATTTTTAAGGCCAAAAGGAATGACTCCATAGCAAAAGGTCCCCCAAGGGGTGATGAATGAGGTCTTGTGTTGATCTTATGGGGCAAGCAAAGTTTGGTTATAATCCAAGAAGCCATCCATGAGTGATAGGATCTCATGACCAGTGGTGAGGTCAACCAGTTGATCAATATCGGGTAAGGGAAATTCATCTTTCAGGCAGGCTAGGTTGAGGTCACGGAAGTCCATGCAAATGTAGAGTCCCCCTATCGCTTTAGTGACAGGGACAATGTTAGAAATCCAACGAGGATGATAAATAGGTTAGATGAAGGGAATGGAAAGAAGTCACTGAAGTTATTCTTTGACGAGAAGAGCAATGCGAGGGTGCATTTTCCTCATCTTTTGTTTGATGGGTTTGGCATCGGGAATGGTTACATTATTGTGGACCACTATGGTGGGGTCAATACCAGGCATGTCTGCGTAAGACCAAGTGAAAGCATGGTTATGATCTCTGAGTAAAGAAGTGATGGCTTCCTGTTCAGTAACATCTAAAGATTGTCTGATCTTTAGGATGTGCGGGTCATCCTGAGTATGAATGTTGATATCGATAGTCGATTCATTCAACATGGTTTGCATCTCAGAGGGTAACGATCGATGAATATATGAGTCTTCTGAACCAAGGTTAGTGAGTATGGATTCATCATCCTGACATTGAATGATGTTCATTGTAGGTGTGTCGTCATCGATCATTTTAGGATATAAGAAGGGAAGAGTGGAAAGGGCCTTGCCTTCGTGTTGATAAGTCATAGGCCCCAAGGAAATGGTGTTTATGAAAAAAAATTTAGGAGGGATAGATTCAGGATCCATTGACTCTGTCGATGAGGATGATGATGAAGGTGGAGTGGGTGAAGAAGGTGGAGAAGAGCTAGTGTCCTGAATGAGTTCACTGCGGGCCTGTTTGGTAGGTGTTTCGGGGAAGTTGGTACCACTCTGGTTGTTATGTTTGGGGGTGGTACATGGAATAACGGTATGGCGGCCTTGCTCGTAAAATCCAAAACCAAAACCCTTCCACACACATCGGTGTACAAAGGTGTGGGAAAAATGATGATCGGTAAGTGATTAAAAGTCAGTGGAAAATGGGCTGGTTTGTGATGGTGGTTCAGGTGTGTAAGTGGTGGTATCAAGTCCCCCATAGGTGAGACTAGTATGAAGGTGAGGAGGACAATAAAGGAGATGTTCTCCTATACGGTGATCATAACGAGGGTGTTGGTGAAGGCTTCTATACTCTTTTGGAGTAAGGAATGTGTTGACACTATATAGGTGGTACTCCCCTAGAGTGAGGCATTTAAAAACACCTTCCAATGGATAAAGGGTTGGTATGGATAATGTGGTGGAGGTCGATGCAGAGGTGAAGTTAATGGATTAGGAAGATGATGGGTCAATCATGGAGGTTATGGAAATGGTAGGAATGGAGGAGGTATGTGAGGTAGAAGCAGTGGTTGTACTGGTAGGTGGAGGTGTAGGTGAAGTGGTAGTGGTCGCAGAGGTAGACATCTTGATAGGTATGAGCACATCATTGGGTTGGTAAAGCATGTTGCATGTTTTGAAACGTGAGGGGTCCACTGGAATGCTATAAGTGTGTCCTTCATGTTCAAACTTTACACAATGATGAAAAGTGGAAGGAACGCAACCCATGACACGGATATAAGGTCTGCCAAGCAATAAGTTTATATTGGAATTCCCCCTCCAAAATGTAAAATAATTCTAGAATAGTACGGGGACCCACACAAATGTGATGGATGAAAATGACTAGTGTAGAGGTGATAGCATCATTAAATGAACGTAACATGACCGAATGTTTATGCATGTAATTGTCAGGTATGCGTATTTGAGCGAATGCATGGGATGAAATGATGTTAATGCTAGTGCCCCCCATCAATAATCACATAGTCTACCCGTATGTCATCGATATAGAAAAATATGAAGAGGGCTGGGTCTGGGTCAATGTTTTGGTGTGGCGCGATCTCTTCCTCTGAAAAGCTAAGGGAGGTTATTGTTGTATATATCTCCCCTCGGTTAAATATAGACAAAGAAAAGAATATGGAAATCAAAGAAACTCAAAACCTGACATTTATTTGCACCACCAATTATGCCCCTGACGCAGATTAGAAGGCGCCGATATGGAAAACGTTGCACCCCTGGCACAGATTAGAAGGCATCAACATGAAAAAATTTACACCCCTGGAGAAAATTAGAAGGCGCCGACATGGAAAAATTTGTGCCCCTGACACAGATTAGAAGGCACCGACATGGAAAAATTTGTGCCCCTGGCGCAGATTAGAAGGCACCGATATGGAAAAAGTTACACCCCTGGCATAGATTAGAAGGCACCGACATGGAAAATGTTATGCCCTTGGCATAGATTAGAAGGTGCCGACATGGAAAAAATTGTGCCCCTGGGGAAGATTAGAAGGCACCGACATGGAAAAAAGTTGCGCCCCTGACACAGATTAGAAGGCGCCGACATGGAAAAAATTTACACCCCTGGCGTAGATTAGAAGGTGTCTGACACCACATTTTCAGCACCTATGGCATACTTAAAATTATGTTGACATGAGGATGGATGCGCCAATGGCACCTTCAGGAGGCGCAACATTTTGAGCGTTGACACCCCGAACCTGACAGGAAGCAAACCCTGACCCAGATATTCAAATGGCCATAACTTTTCACAGGGAGCTCGGATTCACACAAGGTTGGAATTTTCATAAAGCTTACAAGGTTCTTCAAAAATGCAAAATTTATAGTAAAATTGTTCACCATTTTTTGGGTTTGCTAGGGTTCTCACCTACCGCCATAATGAGATGAATTAAATACAATCTGGAGGTGGTTGGGGTAGATTTGGAATTCCTCTCTCTTCCCTCTCTCATTCTTCCTATAAATTGTAAGGAGGGGATTCTTTCTAAAGGTTGGACATTCTTGTTTTGCCCCTCCCTTCTTCTCTTTGCTAGGTGAATTTGTGGAGTTCAAACCTCCCATCTAAAACTGTAATGCAACTTTTCCTCTTGGCATTTTGTAGTGTATTGTATCAATCTTTGGAGCAATATAATGCATGTCTGTGGATGATTCTCAACCCTCTCTGTGTTCATTTGCATCCTCCTGATCTTTCACTGCAAATTTGGTTATCTGTGCATGATCTTGCATTACATTTTAATGGTTTGTGTTTATTGGCAAGACAGGTGTTCTTCATTCCTCGGTGCATCACCTTTGTTAGTTTAGGTTTATTTTTATGCATCTTCTTACCCTGTCTCCTTGGCAAGTTAGATTAGGTTTTTGAGTAAACCCTCTACATTTTTATGTGTGCATCTGAACAGAGGAATAGGAACCGGCCTTCATCCGGAGAGCTTTCCCGATTCGTAAGGTCCCACACTTGGGAAAAGCTCCATGTTATGTAATCGCACTGAGAGTCTCAACCCATCGAGTTGCAGAACATTCAGGGGTGTTGTGATTCACCATCAACAGTTTTGGCATGCCCGGTGGGACCAAGAGGTCATTCCACAAGATTTGAAGGAATTTTCAAGAAATTTGGACTTAGAAATTGCAAGTTTTACAATTTTTGATTTTTTTTCACCTTCCAGGCTGAACTCCAAAATCGATTTTCAAGGGCTTAACTTGCTCAAAACAAGTCAAAATTTCACCAGTTGATAGATGGGGGATAATCTTCAAAAGGGTATTCTTAGATTTTTGAGATTTTGACTTTCAAAATTTCATAGTTTTTAGTATTTCGGGTTTTCCCAGGTGTCGAGCATGTCCCAAGTTCTGACACGGTGTATTTCAGGTTTTGTAAGTTGCCTTGCATGACCTGAGTTTTGCCTGTACCTTTCAGGGATTAGTAGCTGCACAACAAGACCCGATAACCGAATTGAAGAACTGTATCTTCCGGGTCCTTCAAAGTTTTAAATTCTATTTTTAATATTGTCAGGTTTGGTGTGTAACTTGGCAGAATCCAGCCTTTTTGAGGCTCGTTCTCTAACACATCTGGCAACTCCGAAGGGATAGAATTTAGCGGGTGTAGCAACAAAAGTTTCCCAGGCACATGAGAAGAATTCAAACCAGGTCTGATACTCGAGAAGAGGGGCTATTTGTCTACTTGCAACTATCACCAGGTAGAGGAAGGAGAGGAAGAGGACCACAAAGATCACCATCTCCACCTAACTGGACTTTTTCTACACCTCCACCTGGTAGACCTTTTCTCACATCAACTAGAGTTCTTAGGCCAATCATAATGGCACATCTACCACCGAATCCCTTTGTCAATTTCACGGGTAGTAGTCCACTCGCCCTAAATGCTCAAAATCAGGTTCTAGTTGCAGCGCTAAAGAATATCCCCTATTTCATAGGAGAAAATCATACTACTCCTATTGACCACATCCAGGATATTGCCAATGCATGTGCAATCCATGAAATAAATGAAATGGATGTTGCAGTCAAGTTGTTGGCTTCATCTTTTAAAGGTAAAGCCTTACAGTGGTTTAGGAGCCTAACAGCAGGGTCTATTACAAATTGGAACCAACTTTGTTCAGCTCTTTGCAACCAATTCGGGGAGAGGGCAGACAATTTGTCTTTATTGGAACAACTGACGACAATCAAAAGAGCTCCTAACGAACAAATGAAGATTTCAACTTCAGATTCCAACGGACATGGGACAGGATTCCAATAGCTGTTAGACCAACCGCCGAAGGCGCATTCCTTTATTTCTTAAAGGCTATAAATTCAGACATAGCCATGATGATCCAATCAATGGGAGGGACAACGCTACTAGGGGCCTATGACACAGCTATCAGAGCAGAGAACTGTTTGATCCAAGTTGGCAAGCTTGCACCAAGGCCACCAATGCCTCTCTATCCAGATATGGGAAATCCTACAACCAGTCAAGCACCAGAGTTGAATCCCATTCCAACTCCTAGAAATCAAAGCAATAATGAGGCATCGAATTCTTCAAATACTTCAAAGGAATTGCAGGAGGTTATGAAATAGCTACAGAACCTTGGAAATGAGCTGGTGACTATCAAAAGACAGCAAGCTCAAAGTGCTAGACCGTATCAGCCTCAAGCACAGTACCAGGCTAGGCCCCCATACCAACAAAATAGACCACCAGCTCAGGCTGCAAATCAAAACCAAAACCAGGGACAACCTCAAGCTGCCAGGCCATTTTGACCGTATGATCCAAATGCAACGACATCCTCAAGAGCCTTGGTTCCAACACAAAACAACATGGCACAGGAGTACGACTGGTGTTACCCTTGCAATCTACCTCACAATCAGTCAGCATGTTTCAATGGTGCACTAAATCAAGCCTTGATGGTGTAAACCATTGGTGTGTCTCAAGAACCAAGCCAAGCAGGGAATCAGTAGCAAGAAACACAACAAGAAGCACCTCCAACAGAAACCATGTTGGCCAATTGGCAAACGGAAGACTTCTGTGGAGTTAACCAACAACCTTTTCAAGGCGTGGCTGTCAACACATGGTCAAAGAAGAGAAGCATAGAAGAGGGGAAACCGTCTAATCCAGTTGTTTCTCAGCCCACTCCTACACAACAAGGGGTTAGTAGACCAAATGCAGTTCCAAATGTGCAAAATCAGCCTAAGGTACCTGTTGTAGCAACACATGCGCCTGTTCAAGCTCCAGAAAAGGTTGCGCCAAGTAAGGGACAATCAAAAAGATAGATCATCCCCTTTCAACATCATCGATCAAATGAAGAAGACACATGTGAACATTTCCATGTGGGAATCACTGATGATCTCAGGGCAACGAGATTTATTGCAAGCTGCAATGGCTAATTGGTCTGCCTCGAATGTATCAAACCGGGGACAGGAGAAAGTTCTCACTAATGCAGTGCAACCGGGTGGGGGTCAACCAAGCAAGAATTTGAAGCCTCCACCATTCTATGTGTCATTGGTTGTTGGAAACCACTTGGTACACAACTGCATGATAGATTCAGGGGCAAGTAGTTCAGTGATGCCGAAGCAAATAGTGGATCAACTGGGTCTGAAGTATGAGCCAGTGTTGAAAGGAGTAGTACAGCTGGATGGAACAACAGTTTGAACAGTTGGGGTCATAAAAGGGTTAAGCCTAACACTACATGCCTGTCCTAATGTTACAGTTTTGTAAGATGTGTCTGTGATTGACCTTCCGCCACTCTTTGTGTTGTGTCTATCAAGAGACTTCACTACAAAAATTGGTGGATATTTATCTATAGATTGGTCACACATGATTTTCAGGACGAGGTATGGGGCCAAAGCAACAATCAGGTCAGAACCAATTGCCAATTTCCATATTGAACCTCATGTGCCAAGTCCTATCAATGCAAATTGCTCAGCCTTTGATCAGGAGGAGTGTTCAAATGATCTAGAAATAGGTACTAAGGTCGAGGGAATTCCTGATTTGACTTTGGATGAATGGGCAAACAAGAGTCATGAATTTGACCCATACAAGGAAATTGAAGAATCTAAATTGGGCATGTATTGTGTACACGAAGAAAATTCACCCATTTCCTGACATCATTCAGCCTGAACAAAAGGATGAAAATGAAGTTTGGCAACTATTTTTCGATGGTTCGAGAAGCAGACAAGGTGCTGGAGGTGGTGCAATGTTGATTTCACCACAAGACATCAAATATTTTTCATCTTTTCATTTCTAGTTTTCCTGTTCAAACAACACGGCTGAATATGAGGCATTGATTCATGGACTTCATTGGGCCAGGAAAAAGGGCATAAAGAAATTGCAGGTGTTCGGGGATAGTGAGCTAATCGTCAACCAAGTCAGGGGACAACATGCTACAAAGAATGACCTGCTGAAGAACTACAAGAACAGGGTATGGGACCTCATTGAGGATTTTGAAGCTTTCAACATCGTGTCCATACCCAGGAAGAAAAATGAAGCCGTGGATAGGCTCGCAACAGTTGGAGCAACGTTTGATGTGGTTGACAACATCAGAAGGGAAAAAACACAACCACATATCCATGTGATTGTGAGGCCAGTAGTTCCAGATAATAACACAAGCTGGCAGGTGTTTGAGAATGATCAACAGATCGTCAATTTTTTGCAAGAAGAGGCTGAATTCTTAGCTAGGAATCAGGACAGACTAGAGCATCAGTACAGGGATCAAGTAGTGCAGCTGCGGAAAAACAAGCTTCCCAAGGGTTTAGTAACATTGGAGTCTATCTTCAACCCTAACGACAGTTCCGTAAGGAAAAGGCTAACATACAGGTCAAGAGAGAAGATTCAGAGCCAATTCCGGTTGGGGAAGGCAAAACACTTCAAATTGGTAAAGTGGCCACTGAGTAGGAGAAATCAGATTTCATATAGCTTTTCCAAGAATTTACAGATGTCTTCGCTTGGAGCTATGAAGGCTTGAGAGGATTCAATCTGAAGTTGGCACAACATACCATAGAATTGGATCCAGATGCTAAGCCCATCAGGTAGAAGCAGAGACCAGTCAACCCTCACATTGAGCCTCTAATGAAGAAAGAGCTAAACAAGCTAATAGAGGCAAGCATTATATTCCCGATCAAGCACTCAAGCTGGGTTGCAAACTTGGTTCGGTCAGGAAGAAGAGCGGAGAAATCAGGTTGTGTGTGGACTTCCGAGACCTCAACAGGGCATCTCTCAAAGACCATTACCCACTTCCTTCAATGGAACAAATATTACAAGTGGTATCTGGTTCAAAGAGATTCTCTCTCCTAGATGGCTACTCAGGGTATAATCAGATAATGGTGAAAGAAGATGACCAGTTCAAGATGGATTTCACCACCAAATGGGGCACCTATGCCTACAAGAAGATGCCATTTGGGCTATCAAATGCTGGAGCCACTTTCCAAAGGGCAATGGATATGGCATTCAAGGGATTGATCAATAAAATAGTTCCTAATATATCTTGACGACATCACTGTATTCTCCAAAAATGCAGCAGATCACCTCTTTCATCTGAGGCAGGTATTTCAGAGGTGTAGAAGATTTGGGGTATCATTGAATCCCAAAAAATGCATATTCTTGGCTCACGAAGGAAAACTTCTAGGCCATATTGTTTCAAAGGAGGGGTTGACGATTGACCCAGAAAGAGTTGAAGAAATTCGAGCGTTGCCATTGCCAAGTCACAAGAAGGCTCTTCAAAGCTTCTTAGGAAGGATCAATTTTGTCCGCAGGTTTGTTCCAAACTTTGCAGCTCTTGTAAAGCCAATAACGCTGATGTTAAAGAAGAGCATGGCATTTAAGTGGACATCTGAAGGAAAGGAAAGTTTTGAGGCAATAAAAGAGGCTATATCTCAAGCTCCGACTCTTGTCAATCCAAGACTTCTCCAAGGACTTCATGCTATATGCCTTCAGTGGTGGAGACACAATTTCTACAATCCTGGTACAACAAAACAAAGAGGGATTAGAACAACCAGTTGCTTTCTTCAGTCAAGGCTTGGAGGAATACGAAACTAGGTACTCTTTCATTGAAAAGCATGTCCTTGCAGTGATCAGGAGCTTAAAGAAATTCAAGCACCTAGTCTCAAACAACAAGATCCAATTATTGGTCTCTCATGCGGGAGTCAAGGACTTCCTTCTAAACAAGGATCTGAATGAGAATTGTGCAGGATGGATCACTCATGTCATGGAATATGACATCGAAATTAAGGTCACTAAGCTGGTCCATGGAAAGGGATTATGTGAACAACTAGCCTCAAGTCAGCAAGTTGAAGCATGTGATGAAAAAGAGACTGTCTTGGTACTACAGGATGGTCAAGAATAGGAAAATGATGATGTGCCCACTCCTTGTTGGACTCAGAATATGATACACTTCCTACAGACAGGCCTATACCCTCCAGAAATGAGAAAAGAAAAGAGGAGATACTTTAGATTACAAGCCATTCCATATGTGCTTGTTGATGGTGTTTTGTTCAAGAAAGACATCAATGGAGTTCTATTGAGGTGCATTGGGACATGTCAAATTGAGAGGGTGTTACGATATTTTCATGATGGAGATTCCAGAGGAAATTTTTCCCCACGGATAACAGCTCTCAAGATAATGAAGGTAGGGTATTATTGGCCCACAGTGTTCAGCGACTGCTATACATGGATAAGAAAGTGTAAGAAATGTGCACTCTTCATAGGCAAAGAAAGACTAGCAATTCTTCCATTGCACCCAATTTTGGTTGACCAACCATTTATGCAATGGGGATTGGACTTCATCGGGGTCATCAATCCAAACTCAAGCCAAGGCCACAAGTGGATTCTCACGGCAACAGACTATTTCACCAAGTGGACCGAAGCAGTAGCGCTCAAAGAAGCAAATGAGTCTAACATACTAGACTTTTATGAAGGAATAGTGACCAGGTTTGGTGTGCCGGCCACTATCATATCAGACAATGCATTGGCATTCATAGGTTCCAAGATTATAGAATGGGCTGTCAAGAATGGAATCTATTTGAGCACCTCTTCAAATTATTACCCGCAGGGTAATGGACAGGCAGAGTCCATGAACAAGAATTTACTAAGAATCATCAGAAGGACTCTGGATGAAAACCAAAGGACATGGCATACCAAGCTAAAATCAGTGTTATGGGCTGACAGGATAACGCCAAAGAGGTCTACAGGTAATTCTCCCTACAATTTGGTCTATGGGAAAGAGGCAGTATTGCCTATATCATTAGAATTGCCAGCATTGGAGCTCATGAAGCAGTTGGAGTTGTCTGAGTTCGAACCAATGGAGGCCAGATATGCAGAGTTGATGGAATTGGAAGAAATCAGAGAGCATGCAGTTCAGATGATTGAGAAGGATCAGGCCTTAGTAAAAATATGGTTTGATAAGAAGGCAAGAGCAAGGACCTTCCAGGAAGGGGACCTAGTTCTGAAATGGGATGCAGATCGGGCAAAACCAGGAAGGCATTCCAAGTTTGATGCCATTTGGAGTGGCCCCTACATGGTCATGGGATGTAAAAGTAGTAATGCCTTCCAATTGTCTACATTGGATGGAGAAGAACTCCCGATTTTGGTTAACAGAATCTATCTTAAACATTGCTACTAAAAGGAAAAGGTTTACCCTTGTAAATATTAGCCTAGATTTCAATTCCTCTAAGTGTGGATGCACATTGTCTTGTTGTAGTTAGGTTTCAATTTCCCTAAGTGCTTCGGCACAGGTTTTTTTGCTCTCAGATTGAATTTCTATAGTTCAGCGTGCTCTCGGAGAAGGAGTTGCGGTATTAGGCTCGGGATCAGATATCAGGTTGGTTTCAGGTTATTGCTTATGACTCCATGCCCAATGGATTGCTAAAAGGCCACTGATCTTCTACCTAGCAGGCAGGTGATCCCGTTGAGTCACCAAATTGTTGTATATATCTCCCCCCGGGTAAATATAGACAAATAGAAGAATATGGAAATCAAAGAAACTCAAAACCTGACATTTATTTACGCCACCAATTACACCCCTAGTGCAGATTAGAAGGCACCGACATGGAAAAATTTACTCCCCTGGTGCAGATTAGAAGGTGCCACTGACATGGAAAAAGTTGTGCCCCTGGCACAGATTAGAAGGCGCCAACATGGAAAAAGTTGCACTCCTAGTGTAGATTAGAAGGCACCGACATGGAAAAATTTAGACTCCTAGCAAAGATTAGAAGGCACCGACATGGAAAAATTTACACCCCTAGCGCAAATTAGAAGGTTCCGACATGGAAAAAGCTACACCCCTGGCGCAGATTAGAAGGTGCCGACATGGAAAAATTTGTGCCCGTGGCGTAGATTAAAAGGCACCAACATGGAAAAAGTTGCACCCCTGGCGCAGATTAGAAGGCACTAACATGGAAAAATTTGTGCCCCTGGCGCAGATTAGAAGGTGCCGACATGGAAAAAGTCGTGCCCCTGGCGCAGATTAGAAGGCGCTGACATGGAAAAAGTTGTGCCTCTGGTGCAGATTAGAAGGAACCGACACCACATTTTTAGTGCCTATGGCACACTTAAAATTATGTTGACATGAGGATGGATGCACCAAGGCACACCTTTAGGAGGCGCAACATTTTGAGCGTTGACACCCCGAACCCGACAGGAAGCAAACCCTAACCCAGATATTCAAATGGCCATAACTTTTCACAGGGAGCTCGGATTCACGCAAGGTTGGAATTTTCAAAAATCTTACAAGGTCCTCTATTCCAACTACGACTTAAATATCTTTAATTGGGTGAGAACAAGTTCTTCAAAAATGCAAAATATAGTTTGCCATTTTTTGGGTTTGCTAGGGTTCTCACCTACCGCCATAATGAGATGAATTAAATACAATATGGAGGTGGTTGGGGTAGATTTGGAATTCCTCTCTCTTCCCTCTCTCATTCTTCCTATAAATTTTAAGGAGGGGCTTCTTTCTAAAGGTTGGACATTCTTGTTTTTCCCCTCCCTTCTTCTCTTTGGCAGGTGAATTTGTGGAGTTCAAACCTCCCATCTAAAACTGTAATGCAACTTTACCTCTTGGCATTTTGTAGTGTATTGTATCAATCTTTGGAGCAAATAATGCATGTCTATGGATGATTCTCAACCCTCTCTATGTTCATTTGCATCCTCTTGATCTTTCACTGCAAATTTGGTTATCTGTGCATGATCTTGCATTGCATTTTAATGGTTTGTGTTTATTGGCAAGACAAGTGTTCTTCATTCCTCGGTGCATCACCTTTGTTAGTCTAGGTTTATTTTTATGCATCTTCTTACCCTGTCTCCTTGGCAAGTTAGATTAGGTTTTTGAGTAAACCCTCTGCATTTTTATGTGTGCATCTGAACAGAGGAATAGGAACCGGCCTTCATCCAGAGAGCTTTCCCGATTCACAAGGTCCCACACTTGGGAAAAGCTCCATGTTATGAAATCGCACTGAGAGTCTCAACCCATCGAGTTGCAGACATTTAGGGGTGCTGTGATTCACCATCAAGTGTGATGTCATTAGAAATGGGGTACGTGGTGCCGCGGATAGTTATATTTAGATAGTGGTGTAGATGGTATGTTGGGGTATAGATTGGTTGGGTGGGTCAGTTTCCTTTTCTTTACCCTTTTGCACACGTGTAGTGACATGTATCATGTTTATTTGAGGGGAGTTGGCAAATGGAAAAAGGTGTACAATGAGTGGTATAACAACATGAAGGGAAAAAACATACTGGAGGATAAAATCCTTGTGAGGTGAGTTGGGCACAACGACATTGGGGTGGTGGCATGTTAAGTTCTCTGATGTGAACCATGTTAATTTCAAATCTTGGGTATGGCTCTAGGAGTTGTGAGGGTGCAGTTGTGGTTGTTGAGTGCGCAGTGTGGGAATGGGTGTCGGTGAAGCAGGATCCTCGTCGAGAAGTTCATTTTCGTCAAAGTTGGTTTCTGGTGGACACAATTGGATAAGGATGGTTTTCAAGGCCTTGTAGTTCTCCACATCATGCCTTGGTACATGATGGTATGCATAAATTTTAGTATCATCAAACCCTTTTGGCTTGGGTTTGAGGGGTTTGTAAGGTCTGAGTGGTGGTAATCTGATGACATAAGTCTCAAGGAGATTGCATAAAATTTTGGGCATAAGACCCTGCTAGTGGGATCACAATGGGAAGTGAACGTGGATTTGGGTGTAGGTGTGGTTGATTTTCGAGGAATGGTTTTTGAAAGGAGCAGGGGGTCGAGCTATGAGTTTGGGTGCTGGCATGGTTTTAGGGTGTCAGTCGTGTTTGTTTAGGTAGGGGTATAGTAGATGAACAGGTAGGAGGGTTTTTGGTTGTTTTGACTACCTTGTTGTGGGGTAGTGGAGTGTTGCTTTTGGGTTGCACCTTCTTGGGTAAAGGTGATGTGGGTGTACAAGTTCTATAAGGAAACGTAGATGGGAAGAAGAGGGCGAGTTACCCATGGGGATAACGGGGGTGCTATAAAGGTAGATGACGTGGGTCGTGCTTGGGGTGTGAGAGATAGTGACTAAAGTGTAGTGGGTAGTGAACCAAATAACTAAGGGTATTAGAGGTATGGGTGCTAAAGATGATGTAGGTGTGGGTGTAAGTCATGTTGGGCATCTGGGTAGGTTAGAGGTTTGTGAGGAAGGAATGGGTTATTGTGTTTTTTGTTTATTGATGGGTTGAGGTTTCTTGACCATGTGGGGAAGTTGAGATCCTAAGATGGACGTGATAGGTGCAGAGGTGTGATTGGTGCAAGCCAAGGTATGAGGTCAATGGGTTTGGTTCTTCTGTTTGGGTTTAGGAGTAGGTATGTTGTTGACTTTGGAGGATGTAGCTAAATCTAGTTTGATAGGTGGATGAGTAAGGCTGGTGATTGGGATGACCCCTAAAGTGGTAATAGGTTTAGTTGCGGAAGATGTTTTATGCGTGGATTTGGGTTTAGATGTAGGTTGGGTTATGGGTAAGGGTGTGGTTTGAGCTATAACAGGTGTTGTTGGAAGGGGTTATGATAGAGGTGGGTGTGTTTGGTTCAATTGGTCGAAATATTTTTAGGTAGACAGTAGAGGTATCAGCAAGGGATCTCTACATCTGTGTTGAGACTGGAAGCAGAAGACACCCCCATAGTAAGGCTCTATCCACATAGTCTAAGTGATCGGCCAAATGCTAGAATGGACACGTCTATAGGTGGAGTTGATGAGGACCTGATGGAAATTCTTGTAAAATGTGTCTTAGAGATAGGGAATTGGTTAGCTTCAGCTTCTGTGGAAGAGAGCCGAAAGTAGGTTTGTAGGATTTTGGGTAGCTGATGGAGAATGCTTGCTAAGAGGAAAAGGTATCTCAACTTGGTCTATGATGGGTGGAGGAGATGATGGGAGATCCTCTATAAGTGGAGGAACGGATAGGTGATCCTCTATGGGTGGAGGAGGTAATGGGTGCTCCTCTGTGGGTGGAGGAAGTAATGGGTTCTCCTCTATGGGTGGAGGAGGTAATGGGTGCTCCTCTATGGGTGGAGGAGGTACTATGGGTAAAGGTTCTTCAAGTGGTGAAGCTAGGGGTAAGATGGTCTCAATGTTAGTGGAAGACTCCTCCATAGGTGATGAAGGAGATTAAATGTGTTCCTCTATTGGTGAAGGAATAGGGGAGGTTGGTTCCAACGCGGAAGGAGGATTTTAGGCTAGGATCTCCTCTATGGAGGGAATGTGGGGTAATTGGGAGGCAATATGTACATCATTAAAGATAGTGTGAACCTCGTGGGTGTGGGTATTGTGAGTTGAGGTCTCACCGGTTTGATTAGATGAAGGGGCATGGTTGGGAAATGGTTTCTTGAAGATGTGTAGGTTTTAGTTGGCAAGTGCATTAGGATTATCCATGGTCAAATCACCTTTCTAGAGCATTTCTTGGACAATATTTTTGAAAGTGATGCATTTTTAGTCACTATGACCCTTTACTCAATGATAATTACAGAAATCATGTTCTTTATACCATGCGGGCATGGGGCGAGCAGGGTGAAAACCTTTGTGTGGTTTTACGGGTGGAAAATTGATGGCTCCAGATTTGATAAGCTTTTCTAAGACAAAAGAGTAAGGTTGCCCAATTGAGGTATATTTTCGCTGCTCTCGTCTGAATTGAAAAGTTTGGACAGGTGAGAGATTTGATAAAGGGGTAGCCTGATTTGATGGATGTGTTGGGCCGGCCTTGAGTACCACTGTGTTAGCGGTGACCTTAGATTTTGAATGATTGGTTTGTGGTTTGGAAGAAGAAGAGGTATCATTCAACTTGAATGCTGAATTCTTATTGCGTAATTGGATTTTCTTCTCTTCGATGGCCCCAATCTCTAACTTTCGTGCCATAGTGAATGCTTCATCGAATGTTCAAAAGGTTTGAACCTGCAAGGTCGGTGAGATATGTCTAGCATAAGCCTGTGTGAAGATCTCGATGAGTTTTCTTTGTGGCAGTTGGAAGGTAAGTTGGTTGATCAGGCTACGCTAGTGAATGACAAAATATGTGATAGATTCGTCTTCATACTGACGTGTGGAGTATAGATCGGTCATGGTAACCTTCTTGATGATATTGATAGAGAAATGATCCAAGAAGGCTTGGGCTACATGATTGAATGAAAAATATTGAGTGTCTAGGTAACCCACTATACCAATCTAATGCAGGTCTAATGAGGAAAATGGGAAAGGTTCTCAAGAGCAAGGCATCATCATGAGTGATTAGATAACACCTATGTTTGAATGACCACAAATTCTATTGCGGGTCTTCTTTGCTATTGAAAACATTGAATTTAGGAATTTCGCAATGCACAGGGTATGAGCGGATAGGAATGGATGGGTGGATGGGCTCGTTATAAATCTCGTCGTAGGTGAGAGTGTTGTAGAAGCCTGATACCAATGCCTCTAATGTCTGCATCTTGTCCAACATCAATTTAATTAGGTCGTTTGTGGGTTATGATGATTGGGTGCCTCCTATAGCATGAGAGAGTTGGTTTTGGGCATATAATAGGGATGGTACTCTAGTGTATAGGGCTGCCATGTAGGTTGATTGAGAAAAAGGAAGTGAAATGGGGGGTATGTACCCGGAATGTATAATGGATGAAACGAGAGGTTATTGGTAGTATGTATATGGGGGTGGAAGGGTTGTGGTAACCCTAATAGCAACAGGGGCTAGTGATTGTGGAATATAAAGGACCACGTTCTGAAATGGGGTAGGGGTCACCGAGACTGGAGGTGGTAATGTAGCTAAGGGTATGTGTGAGACATTAGGGGCGGATGACATTGTGTTCGGGGTAGTTTTCGCGGGAATGGTGGATGTAGCAGGTGACACGGAGGTAGCAGATATAGCAGGTATAGGACCTAGCTGGGAAATGACTAGGGGTAAGGTAGATGCGGGCAGCATGGAGCCAGATGGGGCCGATGCAGGAGTGGGAGCGAGAGTTGGGGCTATAGATATGGGCATGTCGTATATCAACTGACCCGAGGCATATCAAGTGGACGAATGGGAAAGGTAAAATTGCAAAGTGGCAGGGTTTTGGTCAAGGAGTCGTGCAAACTCCTCATATCTGGTAGCAATAGTAATAGGTTAGATGGGATCCATGGCTGGTGATAAAATGGAAGGTGGTGAATGACTAGGTGGGAGTGGTTGATAACTGGCGTGAAATATGAGTGTGCTTGCCTGTCTTCGGGTCAGCACTATGTGAACTAGTACTGATCAGGTAGGGATTCTTCTATGTAAATAACACAGATAACAATAGGAACAGGTGAAATCTGGTGGAAAAAATTGGATTAGGTACCAAATGGTAATTGGAATGTGAAACAGGATAACCAATGCCAGTTAGGGAAAATTGACACCGGTCTAGGGTAACCACTGCCGGTCAGTGTAGAAAATGGACAGTGAGTGAAAAACAAGGCAGAAGGTGAAATCTGACAGGTATGCCAAATCTGATGATGTTTACAATGTCAATGGGTATGATGGTAGTGATAGGGACTGTGAAAAGTGGAAGAAAATGAATAAAATTTCCTTTTGAGTAGGTTAGAAAAAGGACCTAGAACCGACGTTGGTTTGGTATAACCAATGGCGGTCAGAGGTAACCGACGATGGTTACTATGAAATTGAAACAATGATGAAATAAAGGTGGTTGTGAATGAAAATATGGTGTGGAATCAGACCTAGAATACTAAGAATGATGGTGATATGGCCCAGGCACACTCAGGTGAAGCTGGAATACACCAGCTGTGATGAGGAGCATGCAAGGATGAACAAGAAAAAAGTGAAGAACGTTATATCTCACCTCAAAACGTAAGCCAAGAAGAAACACTAATAAAAATGTGATCCTAGGACTTCCCTATCTATTATGTTTGTTTAGATTATGCTATTTAAGGACTGACACATGAATCATGAAATAGAGTTTTTGGTAAGGATGCCTTCCTACAAAGAAGGAGATCTAAAAGGTGAGGTTTCAAGTATGTTATGGTGGGGGCGGGCTTCGTTCTGAAGTATGACTCGATAGAGTAGCAAGCTGGGGTGCCCACTGTGTCATGATCGTGTGATCACCTACAACTTCTTCCAAGTAGGATGTTGTTTAAGAATGCATGTATTTTGAAATTTTGTGAGGTTTGGTAAGACTCAGAGAGATAGAAAGAGAAAGAAGTGCTTTTCTATGATTCGTTTGTCAACCATCAGTTGGGCATGACTTCTAGCATATAGGTTTCGCTCAATTAATGTGAGCTAATATGATAAATCAGAATGCAATGCACTTGTTTTTAAGCCCAAATCGAGATGTGAAATTGGATGACACAATAAGATGAAGAGGAAGAGGGATGCTCTTTCACTACATTGCAGAAAACATGAATAAATGGTTCTTTTTAATTACACCAAAATAAATATTTCCTTTAGAGCAAATAGAAAGAAGAGGTGGGTTTACCAAGGAAGAAAATTTGTGTGTATGCTTTTCAGAATGGAAACAAACACACAACTTTTCCTATAAATGAATGAAATGCAAGGAACCTAGGATGGGTCCCACCAGGCATGCCAAAATGTTTCACCTTATTCTTAGATCATTTCTTTGAAGATGTGACAAAACATATAGGGTAACAAGTGTAGGAAGAATACCTATTCAAATGTTGGTCGATGGGTTATTACATGTGTTTGAATTCCAAATCCAAAGCTGATCGTGAGAGCTTCCTTTTGGCTAGGAGGAACTACCTGTAATGTAAAGCAAGACCACCAGAAGGAAGTAAACAATATGGGCAGTGAACTTCCTAGCGTATGATAGATCCGGGAAGTGTGATACTTCCTAGATGGTTGTCAGTCCACTGTTTTAAACAATTTAATGTTGTAAACAAAGTAAATACTTTCGTAATTTGAAATGATTTAGGTATCTCACTTAAAACACAATAAGAAATATATCTAATCTAAGAGGCTAAGATAGAATAGAATCCAAAGGTCAAATGATTGGTTCTGGGTTCTACAAGTGTTACAGAGGTCTCGGGTAGATCACAGGTGGATGAGGGTGAGATGAAATTTGGTGGGTAGGTATCTGATTTGGGCTATATGGGAAAATAAGGCGAACGATGTAGGTTAAGAGTAACTGATGGCGGTTAGGTGCAACCGGTGCCAGTTACTATGGAAATCTGGAAATGCCACAGAACAAGATTTGGGTCTCCTTTGTGATTAGACAAAGGACTCTGGTTGGTCGGGATGAGGTATTGGGTGACTCAGGTAGGCTCTGGTGAGGCTTTAATGGGTATATGGAGGTGGAAATGTTGGAGAAGGTCAATAGGTGTTTAGGTAAACAATAAACGATAAAATGATGATGAAATGAAATGAACCAGAAAAGTATGACGTTATACTTACTTGGATTCTGGTCCTAAATGCCTGTGAGTGAGGGATGGAGGTGCTAATGACGGGTTTTAAAGGCTACAAGTGATCACCAATTGAAGGAAATCTTCTGCATGGGCTGCATGTACATTCCTTTTTACTTGGTTAGATCAGATCATGGCTGGGATAGCTGTGCAGGAAAAGATGCTTGATCTCCTTCCTTGCATGCAGATTATCACTGGAATTCACTCTATGAAGATGTGTTATCTCTCTGGGATGTGTTTTTTCTTGCCAACCTTCTGCCTTTTGCTTCCAACTTCCAACCTTGAGAATAAGGTTTTTTTGGGGTTAAAACGGTAACCGACAGCGGTTCCGGCTTAACCGGTGATGGTTAGGGGTAATCGGCGTCGGTTAAGGTGGGATTTCCTAGGTTTACTAAACTAGGGATATCCTCTTGATTTCCTCGGATTTTGTGTCATTAACCTGCAGATTAGACTGGGAGCTTCTTGTAAGCATGCGGGAATGTGGTTAGAGGGAATGTAGGCATTGATTTTTAGGGTTTGGGCAAGTCTTAGTTATTTATGGCAACTTACTAAGAATAGGTCTTAGGTTGAGTTGGTTTGGTTACGTGTGTAAGTGAACTCTATGTGTGGATATTATTTAAAATAAGACATTTAAATAATAGATATAGTGAGGATAATGAATTGATTTAATTAAATTAATATTAGTGGGGTGAAAGGGGCAATGGCTAGGTGAATGTGATGAAAGGTGTTTATTCGTTGAGGGACCAAAGGGGGCTGTGACCAAATTTTAGTGTCTACACCCTCCCTTCTTCTCAGTTCTGCAGGTGAATTTGTGGAGTTTCAAGCCTCCCATTTAGATTGTCATATAAATCTTTCCTCTTGGCCATTGTAGTGTATTGTATCAACTCTGGAGCAATAATGCAGGTTTGTGGATGATTTCTAACCCTCTCTATGTTCATTGCACCTCTCTGATCTCTCATTACAATCTTGGTCACCTGTGTATGGCGGTTGTATGCATTTTTATGGTTTGCATTTATTTGCAAAATAGGTGTTCAACATTCCTTTGTTGCATCAGCTCTATTAGTTAGGTTTATTTTTATGCATCTTCTTAACCTTGTTTCCTTGGAAAATTAGAGTAGATTTTACAGTAGACCCTCTATAAATTGTATGTGTGCACCTGAACAGAGAAATAGGAACCGTCCTTCATCTAGAGAGCTTTCTCAATTCACAAAGGCCTACACTTTGAGAGATGCTCCATGTTATGCAATCACACTGAGAGTCTCAACCCATCGAGTTGTAGACATTCAGGGGTGCTGTGATTAAGCTTCAATAGGTCCCTTCCTTCATCTCTCCCCTCTTGAACTACATTATAATTTTCCACTCCCTCAGCTCCTCCTCTCATCTGTTATTGTGTTAATTCATACTTGTTTTAACATGATTTTCCTTTTATAGTCCACCGACTTGCATTTATGTTACTCTTATTTTAATATATTTTAGTTTCCTTCTCCTGGCTTCCATCTGTAACTTTCAGCGTTATCATCGCACACCTCACGTGTGATTGCTATTTTATGTAGACACGTCCAACTCACATATACTAAGGCAATGAAAGTGACATGTTAGTTTAATATAAATAAACAAACTTTCTAAGTTATATTTTTCCCCATGGGCCATAAATATCTACAAAATTCTTGTTTCACATTACTTCGAGAATTAGAATCATCACTAGGAAAAATCAACATTGAAACTCTATTTGATGAGATACATGAAATCAAAAAAATCTTAACCATTACACATGATATTATTTTTATAAATTTGGGGATGTATTGCATATATATAATTTTTTAAAAATTGTTCATATAAATATTTAAATATTATCTCCTGAAATTTGGTATCAAACCATCAATTCTTTTATCCTATGAAAATTATTTTATTAAAAATTCTCTTATATTTTTTGTAAGTAAAAATAAAAAACATGCATGTAAATTGTACAGAAAGTATAGAATCAAAACACTTTATTATTAATTTGTATGTTTTTGACATGTGACAGAATTCTAGATCACTGGGCTCTACATAAATTTTCTGACTTATATCTATCCTCAAAATGAAATGTTGAGGCCACTAAGCCTTCATACCTCCTTCATCTTTACATGAAATCAATCGAATATATAACAAACCCCTATAAATATTTATCCGAAAGATGTGGGATAAATATTGATGGTCTTTCCAAGATACGCGACATTATTTTGAGACCATGGAGCTCCATTAACGGCTTGTAAAACATTGTACTGGGACACAAATATTTCAACATAATCCACAGAGCACAAATCTATCTAAATAACACAAAAATCCTAGATAACAAAATTTTAGGGACCAATAATTTACAATTTTAAACCCACTTCCAACTTTGAAAGAATACACCCAGTGCATTGCTGAATGCATGCAATACGAAATTGAAGAGGGACTAAATTTTTTAATTAAGATAAGAATAAGAACCCAACATTCTAAATAATATTTTGGGCACCTATTGACGTGGTTTGGTTAGCTTCAGCAAATGAAAGAAATAATAAGGGATTTGGTTTCCCTGGTGCTGCCTCTTATCATTCCCTTGCTACACTTGTGAAACAAAACAAATCATTTTAGGAGGTGGTTCAAAAGTGATATCTCTTTTTTAACAACGACCCCTGCTTCTAGCACTCTGTGTGTGAACTTTGGAGATGATGTGACCAAAACTGAATCTTACTTCTAGGAGCATGGTCTGGTCTATAAATTCAATGGATGGTGGCCTCTATTACCTGATATACATGAGTGGATTTCAATTTGTTGGCTCCCCCATCTGAAGGCTAGGTAGACATTTTTATTATTTTAAAGGAATTTTTATTATTGTCTTCACCAAGCTTTGTGATCAGAATGCCATAACTAAAACCATTTGGATACGAGAACCTCACTATTTGATTATGAAACCCTAGTTCCCATCTTTCAAACCACTTACTAAATATTTCTTAGCCAAACCAATTTGGATTAGCATGTTACACTCTCTCCTTAAATTTTGGGAGACAAATTGTCTCATTTCCATAGAAAACAATTTAGGAATATTCATTAATGTTGATACTGATACCATTTGTTATATCCAAACAACTTATGCTCAGATCCTTGTCAAACTATACACTTCAAATGAACTTCCAGCTAATATTGACCTTAAAGTCTAGGACAAAATATGGAATCAACACCTTGATTATGAAGGGTTTCCCTTTAGATGTAGAAGGTGTTTGGCATTGCGACATATTATCGCAAACTATCATATCGAGAGGAAAAATCATGTGAGATCTACTTGGTGAAAAGATGTCATCCCATGTCATTACTGTTATTAATGAACATTTAGAGATCACACCTGATTCTAATTTGGCGGATTGTGTACCTAAAACACATATTAGGAATCTTGTGGCGCAAATTAATGTTCCAATTACAAGTCTACAGAAAAAAAGAGTCTGAACCATCATCAGTCATTCTCCTCTAATGCACTACATCTATACCTTCCAATCAATCTTGTAAAATTTATTCTTGTAGAGGATAAAATTCCATAGAAGGGAAATGGTTCATTAGAACCTCATAGTCATTCAATAAAATCCATAGTTCCCAACTAGTTATTCAAATGCTAAAAAATGTTGCATATGCTAGCTGGAGACTACTTTTCCCAATGTAGTTATGGTTACTATCTTGGAAAATAAGCCCTCTTCTAACTAAGGATGGGTCCGGTATTCAAATGGGGAAATGGTACCCTTATCCAAAACATTTTATTAGCATCGAGAGCTGATCTACATATGTACATTTCCCAAAGTTATGAGAAATTGTGATGCTAGAAATTCCTCTTTCTCATGAGGACCTAATGCATGTACTTGTGCAAGAAGATCTATTTGTCTACAAAGCTCATGGTGAGAATGATCTTATCACTGACAATAAATTCCTAGTTTTTATGGATCATCCCTTTCAAACACATCTATGTCATGTGTAGGAACACTTCTTGAATTCATATGAACAATGCTTGCCATAGATTGAAATAAACTATCTTACCTAAGTGAGGATATGTATCAAGTTTGTCAGATTTCCTTAGTATAAACATCACCAAAAACATCTGTGAATGTATCCTTGACACTCCTATGGTATAATAGGTTGTATTTTTATAAGTGATCCTTGTGTATAGAATTGATAGATAGACTAAACATTTCTTAATATCTTGTCTTGATAAGCCAATCCATATTTTGTAGCTAGCTATAATATATATCACAGTTTAGGAGGATACATCAAGAATGATTTTGTCTTGTGCACCTGGGTGAGTTTTTGAGTTGAATTCTCACTGAATGTATATTCCCTAGTTTAAGTCAATATGTAGTCATAAAATTCACACACTTACTATTACATTTATACCACTGGGTATGATATTTTATATATAGATCTTACATAATACAATTATTCACTTATGACCCATCCATTAGTCATTGTTGTCAGTTAGTCAATCATCATTATTATTTTTATGGTACAGTCATCCAGTTATCTATACTATTTTAGTTGCATCTTTTAGGGAGTATTAGGTGTCGTTAATTTGCATGATTATCATCTCCAGTCCTATAATTATGGCACCTATGGTAGCACTTCGGGTGCCTCAAGGTGTACCCCTAGTCCATGATTTTAGGCGCCCTTGGTTTTTGTAGCTCTTGCATGGTCCTTTGTTTCTTTAGGGTCAGTCCTTTGTAATGTTACCCCATGAATTTCCCTAAGCTTTTAATCAGTTGTTTCGGGTCATTAGTATCAAAATTTGAACAAGATATCCCTATATAAACATAACATACATCACTACATTATGGATCAAACTATCATTAATATCAAGGGAAACTATCTACTAAGGCAAGAGACTGCATTTGGGCATCTTCTACATCTGTACATCACTCAAGCATAGTTGGAAAAGGGTTTGTATTCATTTCTATTCCATCCACCATTTACATTTTTACATTTAGTTATTTCCCCCTACTTATACATCATTGGCGCTAGGGAATCATAAGCACAAATCATTAAACACACATAGAGCACATAAAACTGACATGGGGTCTGGAATGTAGTGCATCATTGAGTTGTAATTCCATCATTGTGGTGGCTAAGGTCATTTGTAACCCTTCATTTGGATCTTTTTTTTTAGGAATTGATGTTTTGTAGGTAGGTCTCTTCATAGCATATTATTGGTGACATAAGCAAATATATTGTGATAATATGTGTGACAGAGACAATGACAATGTGAAGACCTAGCGACACTATCAGAACTAGATCTTGATATTTCTATAGACTAGAGTGTCTAGACTATAGACAATGGTGCCCTTAGGCACCCCAATTCTCTCCTAGGTGACCCATATCATTCATATCTCCAACTTCTGCAGTTTCCAAAACATCATCTCAACATTTAGTCCAGCCCACATATCATCCTATGCAAGTTCAGCACAAAGTTAGGTAATTTATATTCAAGTTAGTATGTTATCCCTTTTATTTAACTTATTTTATTTCATTTAATATCAAACAAAAATTATTTAGCATTAGTATTTCAATTCATTGTTGTTTTTATCTAGATTAAAATCATATAAATATCATATTTTAGTTAATCATTTTGGTGAACCTATCTTTTCAAATAGTTTTCCCTAGGATCTAATTAAACTCTAATGCCTAAAGATCATTCATCTTCTTCGCCCATCATGTCCCACTTTAGTTTTATCCTTATTTATGATGAGGTTTCCATAGCTTAGCTCAAATATCTATATAGTTTTCCACTTCATACACCCAATCACATCCAACAACTCTTATACGGCCAATAATATGTGTCTACTGGTATTGTATATTCTCCTAGAGGTATTATAATTGTTGATGATCCTATCGCATTTACTCATTTTACACCATGCCATACAGTCACTTGTTAACCTCCTTCTGACCTTTCACAAGAAACTTTCGATGATTCCCTAATTGATTACTTGTTATGTATTGACAATTATTCACAAATCCACATTGATTCTTCTATTAATTTTTCAACTGATATACTTCCTTCTCATGATTCTACCACCTCTTATATTACTTTGCATTACATTGATGATCGTATTGATAACCTCCTTAACAACGTTATCACTTATGCAGCTATATCTGATAGTACTAAGGAAGATGATAGGCACAAACTATAGCAATGGTTCTCCTTCTTTCTACACTATTGAATGTAATTCTCTTGCTCCATGGTTACCTTATCCTAACATTACATCTATTGTTGTGCATGAGTCACTGCCATCTATATTTTATTCTTTGCCTCTTATTACATCATCTGTCATTCTTATTCTATCTCCTCATCTAGATGTGTCTCCATCATTCACCTCATCTATTAAAGTTGTCTCTGATGATAGTCCTACTATAGATATCGATGTTCCTCTACCTCACCTACTATAGCTTCCTTAGCACCTACTCCTATTTTACCTTTAGCATCAGAATCTTCCTTGTCACCCCTCGACATTCCTATGATTACCTATAATGGCAACTTACAACCACTTACTACATTACTACCATCTTCTATCATTACTTCACAAGAGATCATCTCTCTCATGCATGCCATAGGTCAGCTCCAATCTGAAGTTCACTCCATCACCTTAGAAAGTATATCGCATTACGCTTCTCTTGATAACAATTCATTACAAGGTAGCCTTGTCCCTAAGAAGATTCATAACTCAGATTTCCATAAGGAGTTTATCATGCATACTTTCACATGTTTTGATGGTAGTGGTAACCCTCATACTCATATTCTCCATGACCACATGCTTATGGCCTCTCATTTTGATGATAGATTATTTCTTAATGCTTTTCTATATAGTCTTGTTGACAAGGAATTACTGTGGTATAATCATCAACCTTTTGGGTCTGTTAGTAATTTCTATGATATGGAGGACTATTTTCTCTTTCATTTCATCATCAATAATGGCCTAAAAGTCACTTATGACCACATACCTACTTTACATCAGATATCCTTTGAACCTGTTAAAGATTGTTTATTGTGATTCAATGTTTGCATACATTAAATCGTATTCCAACCTATTGACTTAGAGAAGTAATTCATATTTTGTCACGGTCTAATTTCTCGACTTAAGAAAAGATTACAATATGATACATGTGAGTCATTCATTCTCTTATATTATAAATTTATTGACCTAGACAAATATTTTCTATCATCACATATCATTGAGACTACACATGTTTCTCCAACCATTTCTTCCTCTAGCCTTCCACCCATGCCTCCAGATGAGCACCAAAATCAATCTCCACCTTTGGTGCACCTAAAAATAATAATATTGACCCAATCCACCACCTAATCATACTTCTACTATGGATGCGCAACAAGATAGTACTCGTACTAGTCCACCTAGATCGCATGAGCCTTTACATTTATCTCCTCACACTCAACAACATGATGTGTTGTGTGTTTACTTAATGAGATATTAATTCACCTAACCTTCAATCAAGACCAACCCCCGTACCTATTGCATCAGTAAGATGACCAAGATTATTCTAGTTATCATCACATAAATGGCCATAGCGACAATGATTGTCTTGCCCTACATGAAAGACTATAAAAACTAAAAGATACATGTGTTATCTACTTTCACCCTCGTGAGAGGTATTTGTCTCCTTTACCACATCAGTGTAGGCATACCCCACTTGAGTCTTCTCTATCAGGTACTCATTTTATAGGTCATTCATCTCTGTCATTTACACATTCTAAACCCCTTCTACTATAAAATCCATTAGCTTCACTACATTCATTGCATCCATGCTCTCAACTACTTCATGTTGCTAAACCACATGCACTTCCACAACTATCTGTATATCCCTCTCCTCCTCTATATGGCATTCAATTTGGCACATATTCACATGTTACTCCCATTTGACATGCTTCCATCACTTCATGCCATATAGGTCTTTGGTAGGTGATTTATATCACGTTACCCGCTGATGTCACACTTGTTTTATTACGGTTCTTACATGACTATTGAGGGATAAGTTTTAAGAACCTTTTATCATGCACTTTTTCCTTTCATCTATCACACTCAATCATTTCCCGATGATGGACTCTTGCTTATGAGAATCATACTAGACTGCTGAGGGGTATTAATTACATGAATCTATTCATTGACATATTGGGTGGCATCGTTAATATTTTACCTCCTCCTACTTTAACCATAGTAACATATTACAATTATATTCAGTTATCAAAAATTCATTATGGCATGTTCATACAATTTCTTTATCTTTTCACCTATTTTACTACCATCATTACACTAATTACATGATATATACTACACGTTCATTAAATGTAATATTTATTATCATCATTCACCATACACAATTTATCTTCCATTACCAACATTATCATGCACATCTACAATAATCACACATGAACACTATCTGAGACATTACATGTACTAGGAAAACAACCATAAAATCATACATCATCGATCACATTGTGACATCAATAGATAATAGCATTTGTTCATCATATATCAATAACCACGTGTCCATACATATACGGTGAGTATAATAATCATTACAAAAAAAAATCATCACTAGGGGGAAATGCCCCTACATCATATACAACACTATGAATATGACCGAGTCATCACAATCACTCTCAGGTACAATGAGATCCGTAGAATAATATGCCTCTTCACCAATGTGACACCACTATTTATAGCCCCTGTACCTCTCCACTTAGTGTCGTAGTAAGGTAATTTTTTTATCTTGCTCCGAGAACTGACGTTGTAAATTCACATAACATGCGAACATGTCCTAGACCAAGGGAGCACTACCTACCAATTCCCTGGCTCATCGAATCTCCTCACATGCCTCATCCACACGCCTCATCCACCTACTATTATGGCTACTTGATAAAATATATGGCAAGGCTCGCCCACTATATCATCCACATGCTCTAGTATAACTCTGTCTAGGGCATCAGTTGGTATATTCCACTTCAATGTGTGGATGGAGATGTCCACGATCAACAACCAATACATATCAGTTGCAAACATAACTTACACCGCATTAGACAATTATACAACACAATATAGGAAAAAAATAAAGTGCACAACACTATTATATAAATACTTATGTTCAGCTATGGTTCCTGTTATAGGATGAGGGGCATGTGCTTCCCCCTCTCCTGCTCCACCATGCAATAACTCAATGGGACATGCAAATAATGGGTACAACAATACCCACTGATGAGTTTCCCACCATGCACGATACTCTTCAGTATACCCTGCGTCATCTCCATCAAAAGGCTCTATTGTTGGATCTACCCCATCCAGCGGGCCTTGGTCTAGCCCTGACTCTCCTAGGTGCTCTGATAGCTCTCAACCATATTTATGGCTCTCGGGGAACATCTTGAGCCATGCCAAACTATCATGACACCCTCTCAACCTATAAAAGCACCACCACACCTGGAAAGTGGTCAGCTAGCCACATAGTCTTCCGAATACATTGCAATTCTACAGCATACTTGGGAAATCCCCCATATTCATGGTATGGCTTCCATATCACTTGCTTGGGCCCCATCCTATTTATAAGTGTCTTGTAAGTATTTGTTTACATCTTCCTACCATGAATACCAACCCATTGTCATGCATATATCTCGATCCTAGCCCACTCTCCTCATGGACATACAACTGGCCATGATATGGGTATATGCTCATACGTCCACACATGCATTAGTGTGGTGGCTCATATCGCACAACCATGCTCATCCTACGTAAACCAATATAAGTCTCTATATAGATGGGCCAACACACACCATCCCCCGCGTATCTAGTACCCTCCTCCTTTATCTGTTGACATATGTCATGCATCTTATAAAATATGCCTACACCTCCCCCCTCCACAATGATACATGACATAATCTCAACCGCTATGAATTTTCCCAAGCATGGAACACCAAACTGCAAAATATCATCTAGGATAATATGGGCCTTAGTAGGTACTCGAGTCCCCACAAAATTTTGTCTCGTGGCTCACATCTGCTACTCCATATCCTCCACTAGAATAACTCGTACCCTCTCCCACATAACTTGAAATCACAGTATGTGATATACATCCTCCAACGTGATAGCACTCTCCCTTGTAGGTAAAAAAAATGTGCATGTATTTACACACCATCTCTCACACAATGCAGTCAACATGGGCATATTATGGGGTACATCCCCCATCCGTGCTATCTTTTGTATTTCATCATGGTCCATCACATCCCAATCATCATCAAACATGCCTAATCTAAGCAACGTACTCATATGATGCCCACCGTGGAACTCCATTGAGTGGATATCCCTCGTCACACCACAAAACAACAAAAAATATAGCGTTACGAATACATTACACTACCAAATATAGTTATTTCTCATACTAGCACCATATTTAGTAACATTATACATAAACTACACACATCCTTGACTAGGATGCCTAGGAGCAGGACATTAGTGCCCAGTTCTGGTCGTTCCAGTCCCATGGGTCATGTTACCCATATTTTTCTCCTGAGATAAATATTGGATCGAATCACGACCCTGCATAGGAGGAACCTGAGAAAACTCATTCAAATTCTATAAATTGGTTGCAAAAGGATTCAACAAAGAAGTGACAAAGGGCAAGAGAGATTAAAGGATCCTGTACAAAATAAAATGACTCTTTCGGGCTATTTCTACATCTTAAATCCATTCTCTAAGTTATAGGTAAGAAGAAATATAAAATAATAGGGTTAGACAAGAAGGGAAGATGCTATAAAGCAGCCAAAAAAAGGAAGAAGGAAGAATGGTGAAGATTTGAAGTCCTTGAGCTGGAAACGATTTGGAAAAAGGGATAAATTGACTAATTATGGAGGAAGCAACGGAAGAGACCACGTGTACCAATGACACTTCTCCAAAAAGTAAATCCAAAAGGGAAGCTCAAAATTGCGCCAGCCCTCCATGGAGAAAACGGTCAAAGAAAGTCAAGAGGTGGGCAGAAAAGTGCTCAAAAATTGGCTAAGTATAAAAGTGGAAGTGGAGAGTGCAAAGTGTCTATTCGACGCTTCTCCAAGGGTAACTTTGGGTCAGGTTTTCAAACAAGCACGGTGCCTCCACATGTCCTCAAAGGGGGTAGATTTAGTTGAATAGTCAATGCATAAGCCAGGCCGACGGAAGCTGCCAAGTGTTCTAAGGGAATTGTTTCAAGGGCTAAAAGGAGAAAAGCTTCCTGAGCGAACGCCAGACTAATGCGTGTCCCAGGGGAAGGCGGGGAGTCAGGGAAAAATTCAATTTTTTTCCCTTCACTCCAAAAGGAGTAAAAGTTACCAAAAGGCTCGTTTAAGCCTGAGTCAAAGCCAAGGCGGGGAGTCGGGGAAAAAAGTGAAACTTTTCCTTTCGTCCAAAAGGCATAAAGGTAAACATGGAAGCACATTTTCTAGCCAACCAAAAGGAGCCATGTGTCCATGTGGAGTTTCGGGGATCCGGGGATTTTTAGAGTTTTGCATTTTTTGTGCAATAGTCAAAATGTAAATTACAGACCCATGGACCCAATTTTTGTCCCAATCTGGCTGCCACATGTCCCAATCCAAAAATGGAACCCATTTTTCAAATTATTTTCCCACCCATTTGTATGAAATCAATTCAATCTTCAAAGGGGCATAACTTTCGACCTAAGGGCTCAAGAGATTACAAATCTGATACCATTGGAAAGATCTCAATCTCGTCTACATAATGGGAGTCTAGAACTTTAATTTTGGGGAAGTTAGGTGGAAGAAAAATGGAGAAATGTCTTTGAGCTTTCAATGCAGGATCATCAGTCTCAACAACCAAATTGGATTCGATCTATTTCTATCATTTCCTCTTCCTTCAAGGTGCCGAAACAAGGATCGATGCAAAAAAGATGGATTTGGGGGGAAAAATTTAGTAGAAGCATTAACAACGGTTGTTGAGCTTTGACCTACGTTTTCCCGTTTCTCTCTCTCTCTTTCTTCTCTCCAATTGAATCTATAAATTTGGGGGTAGGATTCATTATAATGGGTTGGATGTTCTTAGTTTTGTATGCTCGCTTCTCCTTCTAGCAAAGGATATGTGGGGTTCAGGCCTTTCATTAAAATTGTAATATGTTTCTACCTTTTGGCTATTATGTAATGAACTGTATTAATCTATAGAGCAATAAAATATGTTTGTGATTTATCTTAGATCCTTCTTGTTTCTTTTTCTTCTATCTGGTCTCTCATTACAGATCTGGCTATCTGTGCTTATTTATTCTATGCATTTTATTGGTTCATAATTCCTTTGGTGCATCACCTGGTAGTTTAGTTATTTCTTATTTTTGTACTCTTTTATCCTTATCTCCTTGGCAAGTTTTAGACTAGGTATAGTCTATATATATAGATCCTCTACAAATCCTTATGCATGCACCTAAATAGAGGAATAAGGAACCAACCTTTAATCTACAAAGCTTTTTCACTTTGTAAGGACCCACACCTTAGGAAAAGTTCCATGTTATGAAATCACACCAAATAATTCTTCCTTAGAAAAGCAGATCTTTAGAAATAATTTGGGGGTTGCTGTGATTTCGCACTAATAGTTTTCACACACCTAGTGGGACCTAAGAGGTATTCACTTCATTGTAATAATATTGATGTGCACTTGTTGTAAATCTCCAGCTTATGAGAAGCTTTATAATTGCACATCTGGTGACTCCATCTGGTAAAACAACTCATTCTTTGAGTTACTTACTTGTTTTCCATTCACTTCCATTCATCCTTTTTTCCATATTCTTTCATTCTTTGTATTCCATAAAGTTGTGCAATTATGACTTCATTTTCACCATGTAATTCACACCTACAGCAAGCAACAACACATTCCAACTCCAATAAGCTTTACAACTCCTTCAAATCAGCATTTTGAGAAAATTCGAAATTAGCAGGTCTACCCCTATGAGCAGTTGTTCGCAAAATCAGTTTGGCTATGGATTTTTCCAAGAGCAGGGGTATGCAAACCATGTAGATAATCAAATTCAAGATGCTGGTCTAGTAGAGAAGATTCAAAAAAATGGAGATTTGTATGGTACATTCAAGAGCTACAGCTCAAATGATGGCCTTCAGAATTGGTTGCAGGGCACCTTTTTCATGGGAAGGCCCTTTTCCAAGACACTACAACCCTCAAGAGAAGATGAAATTCATGATTGGAATGTTGCCTCCAACTTGCACAATGGACTGAAGAAATAGATGCCTATGACTTTGGTGCTGAGCAACCTTGTCAATTGGTAAGTCCTACACCATCATTTGGTATTTCTCTTTCCATTCCTCAAACAACACCATCTCAGTTTGAATGTCAAGTTATAAACCAAGCCAATTCTACTCCAGTTGTGAAAACCATCCCTCCAGCCCTTAGTCTTCCATCTCATCCCATCTTTTCTTCTCTCTTCTCTTCCATATCCAAATCCCCTCCACAAGAGAAAAAAGAAACACCTTCCTCTCCAAAGAAACAAGAAGTTCCATCCCTCCTACCACCACAAACAAACACAAAAATGATTGAATCTCAATCTGTTTCTCCTTTTGCCTTTCCAATTCCATGTGGGGAAGAAGAAATTGCAAAAATCAGTCATGAAGGAGAGCAAGAGGAAGAACCAATCAAAGAAGGAATGATTAAGAGCTTAGTAAGCTTGGTTCTTAGATATGGGATTGAGAAAATTCCTTTTCTGGTGAAGCCTTCAGAGGAGGCCAAAGATGAAGAGTCAATGGTGGTTAGGACTGATTTTGTTGTAGTAGAAGAAGAGAAAAAAGAAGAACCAGATCAGAAATCAGTTTTCTCAGGATGTAGTGTCTATATTGGCACTTTGTTTGAAAATAATGCTAAACCAATTGAAGTTGCACAATCAGCCATGGAAGGAGAGAAACAATCATCTCAAATTCCCATTGGAAAGGAGAAAATGGGTGAGAGAAAATCAGAGTTTATAGCAGCAGAAGAAGAAGGCATCATTGATAATTTCTTGCTTTCATTCGTAGGGCCTGTTTTGGTTGATGAATCCACCATGGAAAGTAGCTCTGAAGAAGATCTTGTAGTACCAGCTTGTCCCCTAGAGCAGCAGATTGGAGAGTTTAATTTCACCAACTTCATGCTAGAGGAGGATTTCAATCAAGAGCAGGATAATATTCAAACAACAGAGCAAGGAGGGGCTGCTCCAAATCCAAAAGAAGAGGAGCACATTCCAGATGTGAAGGAGAAAAATGCTGATCTAAAGGCTTTGAGCACGGAATAGACTATAAAAGAACCTTCAATTATTGCTTCCACTTCATCTCTCTCGAGCTGTAATGTTGGAAAATATTTTGATCTTTCAAACTTCATGTTGAAGGATGAAAGAAACCATGGTAAACAAGTTGCAAACCAAGAAGATACCATGGAGGAAGTTGAACATTTGTAGCAGGACAGCAATGAGACAATGTATTTGTTTGATTTGGAAGATTGTTTTAATGGAGACGAACCGGTTGAAATCCCATCATTTTCTCCTTCATCATCCACCTTCCAAGCATGTGTACTTGTTGTCATGGAGGAGAGTATTCAATGGCAACAACTTGCATTTTACAACAACACTTTGGAATCATGTTTGGAAGATCTAAACCTTCCATGTTCTTCACAAGAGGAGGATGATAAAGAGCAGAAGAGTTCCACCATTCCTTCCACATCATTCACCCAGGAATGTCTACAAGAGGACTCCACTTTTGGAGTTAGAAATTAGAGCTATGGGCATACCAATCAGATCAAACCTTGCCCAATCATATATTTGGCTTCACTAGAGCCAAAGGAGCAGCCACAACAAGTCATGTCCATTTCAAGGCATGAGGATGATATGCAAAGCACTAAGGATCAGTTGTCATACCTCTTCAATTCAAATGTAGAGAAACTAAAAGATGTATTTGATTTGTCTCCATCTGGCACTTTGATTATTTGGGTGGAGGACCAGCTTCTTGTTATTTTTTCACTCATCCAACCAGCCATGTTCAGTGTCAAATCAATTGCATGGCTGCCATTTTTGAGGAAGGGAAGCTATTTCTCCCTACTAGTTGCAGGTTTTGTTTGAGTTCCCTTTTCTCTTGGTTACAATAGTGTAGGTATGTTTTTTTTCAACAAAAGAAGTGATTTTGCATGCTCTACATGTTCCATTTGGAGTATGTATGATTTATACTTTGTACATAGTCGTGGTGCTGTTTTGTTGCTCTTATGTAGTTCATTCAGAGAGATATACGAAGCCTTGGAGTTGAAACAATTTTCTGCTCTCAGAAATTTTCATTTCAAGATTTTCTTATAAAATCTTAGAATGCAAGCGGTCGGGCTTGTTAACCAGAGGTAGAATTAGTATTAGACTGTTATTCTTGACTCCATTCCCAAAAGATATGACAAGGCAATTGATCTCTTCATCTAGTAGGTAGATGTCCCTCTGAGTTGCCAAATTGTTACCCATATTTCACTCCCAAGATAAATATTGGATCAAATCAAGACCTTGCATAGGAGTAACCCGAGAAAAATCATTCAAATCCTACAAATTGGTTGCAAAAGGATTCAGCAAAGAAGTGACACAGGCCAAGAGAGATCAAAGGATCTTGTATAAAGGAAAACAACTCTGTCAGGCTGTTTCTACATATTAAACCCATTCTCCAAGTTACATGAAGATAAAACTATAAAATATCAGGGTTAGACAAGAAGGGAAGATGCTACAAATGATCCAGAAGCAAGAAGAAGGAATAATGGTGAAGATTTGAAATCCTTGGGCTCGAAACGGTTCAGAAAAAGGGAAAAATTGACTAAGTATGGAGGAAGCAGTGGAAGAGACCACATGTCCCAATGACACTTCTCTAAAAAGTAAATCCAAAAGGGAAGCTCAAACTTGCGCTAGCCCTCCACCTAGCAAACAGTTAAAGAAAGTCAAGGGGTGGGAAGAAAAGGGCTTGAAAATTGGCTATGTATAAAAGTGTAAGTGGAGAGTTCCAAGTGTCGATTCGACACTTCTCCAAGGGTAAATTTGGGTCAGGTTTGCAAACAAGCGTGGTGCCTCCATGTGTCCTCAAAGGGGGAAGATTTAGTTGAGTAGTCAATGTATAAGCCAGGCCAACGGAAGCTTCTAATTGTCCTAAGGGCATTGCTTCAAGGGTTAAAAGGAGAAAAGGTTCCTGAGCGAGCGCCAGACTGACACATGTCCCAGGGGAAGGCGGGGAGTCAGGGTAAAAGTTAATTTTTTTCCCTTTGCCCCAAAAGGAGTAGAAGTTACAAAAAGGCTCGTGACTCCACCAAGATGAAAAAGTCAGTGTTTGAGCCTAAGTCAAAGCCAAGGCAAGGAGTTGGAGAAAAAATTGAAATTAAAGATGGAAGCATATTTTCGAGCCAACCGAAAGGAGGCACGTGTCCATGAGGAGGTTCGGGGCTGCAAGGATTTTTAAAGACTTGAGTTTTTTGCGCAAGAGTCAAAATGTAAATTGTGGACCCATGGACGTGATTTTTGCCCCAATCTGGCTGCCACATGTCCAAATCCAAAAATGGGACCCATTTTTCAAATTGTTTTCCCACCCATTTGTACAAAATCAATTCAAACTTTAAATGGCCATATCTTTCGACCTAGGGCTTGAGAGATTACAAATATGATACCATTGGAAAGATCTCAATATCATCTATGCCATGGGAGTCTGAACCTTTAATTTTTGGGAAGTTAGGTGGAAGAAAAATGGAGAAACATCTTTGATATTTCAATGTAGGATCATCAGTATCAACAACCAAATCAGATTTGATCTATTTCTTTCGTTTCCTCTTCCTTCAAGGCGTCGAACAAAGGATTGATGAAAAAAAAATGGATTCAGGGGTATATTTTAGTAGAAGCATTAACAACGGTGGTTGAGATTTGACTCACATTTTCCCGCTTCTCTCTCTCTCTCTCTCTTCTCTCTCTGATCGAATCTATAAATTTGGGGGCAGAATTCATTGTAAAGGGCTAGATATTCTTAGTTTTGTAGGCTCCCTTCTCCTTCTAGCAAAGGATTTGTGGGGTTTAGGCCTTCCATTAAAATTGTAATACGTTTCTACCTTTCAACTATTCTGTAATGAACTGTATCACTCTATAGTGCAATAAAATACATTTGTGATTGATCTTAGATCCTTCTTGTTTCTTTTGCTTCTATCTGGTGTCATTACAGATCTGGCTATCTGTGCATATTTATTGTATGCATTTTATTTGTTCGTGTTGAAGTAAAAATAAGTGTTCATCATTCCTTTGGTGCATCGCCTGGTAGTTTAATTATTTCTTGTTTTTGTACTCTTTTATCCCCGTCTCTTTGGCAAGTTTTAGATTATGTATAGTTTATATATATAGATTCTCTGCAAATCCTTACGTATGGACCTAAATAGAGGAATAAGGAACCAAGTTTTAATCTAAAGAGATTTTCCAATTTGAAAGGTCCCACGCCTTCAGAAAATTTCCATGTTATACGATCACACCAGATGATTCTCCCTTAGAAAATATATCTTTAGAAATCATTTGGGGGTGCTATGATTTCACACTAATAGGTCACTAGTAACCTCACCACTCTTGTCCATGTCTCAAACACTGAGAAAATAAAAAATCTCAAATTTTTAAAAATTCAACTACAACCACTATTGCACCATACATTTTGTGAAAATTAATGCACTTAGCAACTCTTTGGTCATACACGACATTACGTTATTCGCTACTCTCTCAAAACGACTAGGATGCATTGCTCTCTCTTTTGGTATTCTCACTCACTTTGTGCACACTCTCAGAATCATGGAAATCACAAATGAAGTAACTAAACACTTTTTCACTTTATTTTTTATAGTTACTTCTCACCACTTACTTTCCTATAGTCCTTATTTCGTTGTTATTTTTTTCAAGTAATACATGTTACACCATTTTTATCATATCTTGAACTTTTTTACTACAATTTAAGCCCCATTTGTGGTATTATTTTTAGAATTTAGCCCATCACCATACCAAACACCTTCCACACATGTTATCTTTGTACAATGTTATCTTCTACTCAATTTACATACATTTTTACGATTCTCACCACTTTTTATCTATTTTGGGCTTACTTTTGGCTTAACATTCGTTCTTTCCATCACTTCTCCTTTCACCAAAAGGGGGAATATCATTGGGGTCATCCTATAATTTCCCATACACTACACATGATCATTCAAAAATTACTAACTCACCATTTTTTCAAACATTTTCAAATTCATTGCATGACAATTCACCATTAATTCCCCCTAATGACCTATTCTGGGGGGAAAATTATACAATTCTTCTATATGATATCTCATAACTTCCCGCTAATAACCTAACTTGGAGAAACAAGTGATTACATTTTTTTTCACATGATATTTCAACAATTTAAATCGAATTACCCCTAATGACATAACCTAGGGGCAACTTACGTAAAATCTGTCCATGAGTAACTAATCGGTCAATCAATCAATCAATATTCTATCAATTAGGGTTCATTTTAAGAGACCTCTTAGAAATCAAAGGTGGAAAATACCTATCGAATATCCCCACAACCGGTTTAACTGAAAGGCAAATTTACAAATTTTTCAGAATTGAATTCTCACCCTCTTTTTATTGAGTTAGAGAGACTACAGAATTGCAAACACTGACGCATGGTTGACACATGCTAGTGATGTATGGTTGATGCATGTCAATAATCTTTGTTGATGCACATCAAGAAACTTTGTTGATGTGCATCAACCACGCCTCAGTGTCGGGAATCAACAAAACTTATTGACGCGCGTCAGCAATCCTTGTTGATGCACGTTAACAAGGCTTCCTGACACGTGACAAGAAGGCTTGTTGATGTGCGTCAAGAAGGCTTGTTGATGCGCATCAACAAGGATTTCTAACTCGCATCAACAAAACTTGTTGACACGTGACAAGAAGGCTTGTTGACTCATTTCAACAATCCTTGTTGACGCGAGTCAACAAGGCTTGATAACACATGTCAACAAGGCTTCTTATTGCATATCAACAAGACTTATTATCATGTGTAAAATAGTTTAGTTGACGTGCGTTAGCAGGTCTTGTTGACACATGTCAAAAAACCTTCGAAACCCTAGTTTTGTCCTATAAATACCCTCCCATCAGTCATTTTCACATTTACACTTTTCAGATCTCAAATTTTCTTGTATACAGGAATCCATTATCTAGGTCATGTACAATCAAGCTTAAGGAAAACTAAAATGGTGACTATAATTACATCCCAAGCTCAAGACAAAAATCAAGAGGAAAATCGAGTGAACCCATAAGCCCTATCCACGGGCAAGATACTCTTCAGGAACACCTTGTGCCCTCACATCTAGACTATTTTACAAATGAATTCAGAATACAAGGATTTGATTGATGCATGTGAGTTTGGTGGGCTCATTAAGATGCCCCATTTTGAAATAGACCATGATATTTTGAACTACCTTCTCTCCTAGTACAATACAGAGGACAACCTGTTTAATGTTACTACGGACGATGGTCGAATGTTTTAATTTGGTATCGACACAACTGATATTCATTGGTTTACAGGCCTCCCATTCAAAAATTTTCCCATTGTTACAATGAAGGAAATGCTCATCGAAGATGATAAGAAATACCTCAAATCGAATTTTTGTTTCCATGTTGATTGTAAGTGTAAACTGTTTTCGTTCGTCATTTTGTATTCAGTTTCTTATTTTGATATAATTCAAATTTATATTAACTCCCATGGTTTTTTGGAATTTGTAGATCATGTCAATAAATCCAAACGTGGTGTGGATATGTAAGGAATTACACACCATTTTTCTTTTTGTATGATTTCCTTCTTTTAACCTATAATAGTTTTGGAAGATCAAATAATAGATATACCAAACTGGGCCATTGCATACATTCTTGTAACTATTAGAAAGAAAAAATTTGATTGGTGCACATTTTTATTAAAACAAATAAGAACTAACATTACAAATGCAAAGCTTTTAGAAAAACCAATCATTCACACCACAAACTATCTCCTTGGCCTTTATTATGAGGCTCTTTTAAATTTAAAAGACAAACCAATTCCCACTTGCACGGACGAGGTGTTGATGAATTTTTAAATTCCATTTCAAGAACAAAAGGGATAAAATATAATGTTTGTATTTCAACATTAGACTTACAATAGGTATAAACTATTTACTATTTTCAGAGAAGATTTTTTGAGGCCCTTCTCGAAAAAAAGGTGGCATCAAGAGGAAGAGGCCAACAACATGCTGAGGCATTGAGAGATTCACAATCTAAAATGGAAGTTCACTCATCTCTGAAATTCCAACTATTTGAATTCATTAAATGCTAGAGAAGTAATACCCTTACATGTATTATTAAGAATTTCCAAATTTGTATTTTCATTTACCATTACATGTTGATGACATTGCAGGGACTTTGGACCATATGCGTGCTTCTCAAAGTCAACTATCTTCCCTAACTCACTTATTTCAGTCGCATGCATTTTTCTCTTCTCAAAAACCACCTCAGCAATCCCAACAACAGACAAATCAAAAACCACCAATTGCTACTCTAACATGGCCACCTCAAGCACTGCGAAAAGCTACCACTCAACATCAAGGTACAAATTTTGAATAGTACTATTATCTTAATTTTACCCCTAGGAAAAAATGGTCGAACATGACCTTGTATAAGATAACCAAAGGTTCGGCTCAGTCATGTGAGCCCACATTTCAAATCCATCGATCAAGGTGCAGGGGAGACTCGACCATGGAGGAACAAGGTCAGAAAATGAGGCTTAATAATGTTAAAAGAGACTAGAAGACTCTAAAGGAAAAAGACAGGGAAAGACTAAAAGTTTTGGGACTTCATACAGTGTTCATTTGAGGCCCAAATCACCCAAGTATAAACAGACTCATGGGAGGTGCCACGTGTCAGCTCGGTGTAATTCTAAAAGGTGCAGCAAAATGGAGACCCCAAACGAGCACAGGCTTTCTTAGTGTCCCGAGTCTGACACAGTGTCTCTGCCAAGAAAAAGGGGTTTGAGAAGAAAATAAAGGAAAAGAATAGGGTTAGCGGAAGCCGCCACATGGTCAGAACCCGACGAGCTAGTGTCAGCTAAGGAAAGAGGAACCAGTGAAAGCCTCCACATGTCCCAATAGCACATATCTAAAGGTTGGATCCAAAAGTGGTCCCCAAACAAGTGCCAAGCCACCATGTGGTCAGAGTCAAAAAAGGGGAAAAAACTAACCATTGTAAATTCAAGGGTGGTAGAGGCCTTCACGCGTCATCTTGGCACAACTTCAAAGGAAAAATCTAAAGGCAGTCTCAAAACATGCACCAGCCCAACATGTGTCCATGACCCAAAGGAAACAGATTCGGAAATTGAAAATTCTTGGGTCAAACAGAAGCCCCCACATGCCTCATCAGTGACATTTCAAAGGCGCTGACCAAAGAGGGACCCTAAACTAGCATCAACCCTCCACATGTCCAAGGACCAAAAAGGGTCTTTTCGACCATTGAAAAGTAGCAGGTCTTATGGGAGTTGTCACGTTTCCTAACAGTGCAACTTCAAGGGCACGACCCAAACATAAGGGACTAAACCAACACGAGGAAATGGAGGGGCGGCCCGCGAATGATTCCCCATGTCCCACTAACACAATTTAGGGGGTTGGCTACAAGGGTCCCACCCATAAAGGTATTATTCATCTGATACTAGAATCAGAAAAGTAAAGAAGGGCCTACAGAAGCCTCCATGTGTCATCTTGTTGCATATTTAAAGGTAAAATCTAGAGGCGATCCTCAAGCTAGTGCCAGCCTGCCACATGGCCAGAAGTCAAAAGGGGGGTAGAATCAATTGTTGAATCAACTAGATATAGCAGGTTCTGCAGAATCCTCCACATGCCTCATTCATGAAACTTTAAAGGAGAACTCTGGAGGCAAGTCCCAAACGTGCACTGAACCTACACATGTCTTAGGTTAGGCACAATGTCTCCTCCAGCAGAAGGGATGCAGGAAGAACATAGAGGAAGTAGGTAGGCCCACGGATGATGCCACATATCTTTTCGATGCTATTTCAGGAGTGAAAGGAGGTAGAAAAATCTCAAGAATGCATGGGGCTCCTTATAGATCTCGCAGGTATAGACCCTAAACCTAAAGCACCTTCAGATGGCCATATCTTTTGACTAGGAACTCAGATTTGAGTGGGAGAGGATGTTTTGGTAATCTCCTAGTGCTTGTTACTCACCTACCACAATCATGTTTCGGTCCGCCATTTCACGGGTGTGAAGTATCTCACTGGCCACCATGATGAGGAATAGGCCTCCTTCTTTCCCAGTAAGGAAGAACACATAGGGGTATGGGTTTTATAGTAGATCCCATCTTTGAGTAGGTGGATTCAATGCTCCTCTAGGGGTGGTTGGAGAAGGGTTTGAATTCTTCCCTCTCTCCTTCTCTCTTTCTTCTATATATTATAAAGTAGGGGCATATTTCTAGAGGTTGGTCATCTTTTCCCTCCTAATCCCCTCTCTCTTTCTTCCTTAGTTTAGAATGTGGAGTCTAAGCCTCCTCTCTTGACTCTGTAATGGAATTTTCTTACCCCTTTCCCACTAATGGTGTACTATGTGAGCTCATGGAGCAATAAAATATGTTTTTTGATGCATCTTGTCTATCCTTCCTTATTTTATTCTCTTCTTGCCTCTCATCATTGTAGGGTATATGGTGCATACTTCTGGTGTCTATTGAAGGTTTTGGGAGACGTTTTTAATGTTTTTTGAAATAGTGTTCCGTGTGAAATATATCTCTTGTCTGTGGTGCATCTAGTCCACCCTCTCCTTTCCTCAACTCTCTCCACTTAGGGTTGCTAATATTGTGACCAGTGCTCTCTTTTTCTAGTGTATCACCGTTTTAGTGTAGGATTTGTTTTTCATGCACTATCTTTCCCTGGTCCCTTAGAAGGTTTGATTAGGATTAGATAGTTTTCCTGCACTAGAATATCTTCTGGCAAGTAGTTTAGGAGTAGGAACCAACCTTCTCTGGAGGTCCATCTCAAGTTCACAAGTCCCACAACTTTAGAGATGGTCCAATGTTGTGTAATCACATCGAATGCCCCAATCAAACCTGAGGCCATTTGGGGATGCTTTGATTTTGTACTAACAAGTACTTCGTTTAATTTCCTAGTTTTTGTATAGTTTAATATTTTTTCATATTATTTTTGTTGAACTTTTCAGCACATTATAGTCCTTTTCCTTCTGTACAAATAGCGGAACCATCCGCTCCTCCATCAATAATATTCAAAATACCAACCAAAGGATCAAGAAAAAAGAACATTGGTAAACACATGCCAATTCCTCCGGTCCCTAGTGGTACACTAAACATTACCTCCTCGTTTCTAATTCCAACCCACTCACTCGGTGGCTTGCCTAACACAACGGGTATATTAGTTTTAAATAATATAAATTTAAAGGAAGATTACTTGGGAATTGATAGCAATGACCCAACAAGATTTTTCAATACACGTGAGATGATTCAAGGCCATCACATATACTTCTATTTCAACATAATTTATTCAACTTTCATTACATTTCACTTTAGATTTATTTATTTGAATATTGATTTATTTTATCACAAATAGGATCATGCCACCCAAAGGAAGAAATAGGTAGCAGTTGATCAATCGGAAAGCCCCGATACTTCTCCAATGAGATCATCTTCTTTAGATACAAATGGTGAAAAGTTGCTACCTTTTCCTTTAGAGAACTTAATTATTTATGATTTTCAATCCCATGTCGATGAGTTTACTCTACTTCATATTAGTCAGATCATAGAATGGGAGAGAAGGGATAAAGTACTAATCAATGAGATAATAAGTCATTTTAAAAATTATTGGTAAAGGAGTAGTTTATACGCTACATTCCAGAATCAACCTGCGAAGATGGATTCCTTACTTACCCAAGTAAGAAGTGGGACTATCATGTATAAAAACAATTATAAAGATGATATTTTAGATAAATCATTAAAAAATTAGAAAATATTAGTGTTGAAGCCTAAGCATATTTTAACAAATGGTCTAAGGACAAGGATCTGGTATCAGTTGCAAATGCTGAGAGAGATAGAGCGGTCCTAAGTATTATCACTTTCAAACAATATTTTTTGTTAATTTGAAGTTTTCTTATTTAGAATATCTTTAATTGACATTACTTTTTTTGTGCAGTTGAAATATGAAAATTTGAAGAGTCAAGCAAAGGTTTTCCAAGTTCACTTGGAAACCACAAAGAACAGTTTATCCACAGTGAAGAATTTGAAATAAAGTATTGTTTTGGTTAACAAAAAAGTAATACACTGAAGAAGATAATTAAAGAGCATGGCTTCAACCTAGAAATTTATTTAAAACAAAGGCATCTACTAATCCAAGTTTGCTATCCCATGGATATGCAACAAAGCAAGAAGAAAGAATTGTAAAAATATAAACAATGCTGTAGAAGATCTCATAAATTATGGGATTATTCCAGCCATTAGGAAAAGGGGTATAGGTAGAGAAGCCATTGGGGAAATGAGTACAGTAGTGGAAGCTGTACGTACCCAAAATTGTAAGGTACTGTACTGCCAGAACAGTGTGTAACAAGTGCCCCGATGATGATACAGGTCTCCTCGCAAGGTGTTCGGGATCCGGAAAAGCCCTCGGAGTATGCGTTAACATCCTGCATGCCCCGCTTAGCCCTTGCACCCTTTGTTTTCCCCTTTTTCCCTCTTTCCTTGGCCTCTTGACCTTCAATGACGAAACCGCCGCCCTGAACAGGGCGGCGGTCCTATAACTGCCGCCCTGCTCAGAGCAGCGGTCCTGTGTGCGTTTTCCAGAACGCTCTTTTGACGTGAATCACATGAAGTATCACATTTCACCAGCTTTTCTTTGCCAACTTGAGCATGCATTAATGTTTTTGGTCCCCTGCAACAGTGTTTTTCCTTTGTTTATTGTTTAGGAGTTCAATTTGGTTTTGGTTTTTGAGAGTTGGAATTCCTATAAATGCATGGTTTTGTGCTCAAGCAAAGGGGGCCTCTCTCTCAAGTTTTGTTTTCTGGATTCCTCTTTGTAATTCCTTTAGTTTTCCTTTGCTTAGAATACTTAGTTTTCTTCATTGCGTGTTTTGGTTAGTATTGTGTTGCAGCTGGTAAGCCACATATCCATCTTGTGCAGGTAATGCTGTTGTTTCACCCATGGTCTGGAGTTTTTGGTCTGAAGCTTGGTTGGATTTTGAAGTTTGATCTTTGCTCTCATTTCCTCATTTTAGTGTTTTAGTTAGTTAGCTTGTTTAGAAGCCATAGCTTGAATTCACTTGCATCTTTGTTAAAATTGCTTAGCTGTTGGTAAGCCATAGACCCATCTTATGCAGGCAGCGCTGTTGTTTTATCTAATCCATTAGAGTAGAATAGCTTAGGAAGCCATTAAAGTTGCAGGTTTTTCTCTTCATACAAGATAGTTTTAGGTTCTGGATGCATTTTGTTGCATGATTCGCGTAGTAGATCCCGCTAGGAATTGCATAAGCCAAGCTCTGTACTCTTGCGCTATCCCTCTCCTATCCGTGTTCTATTCTATTTGCATTCTGAAGCTTTTCCCTTGTTCTAAACACCTATTCCTGTTGATGCAAGCATTACATGCTTTTCTGGATCTATGTGAACACAAAGAACGAAGAGATCATACTGAGGGGACAAGATCACACATGCCATCGGATTCGCCAATGTTCTACGAAATCCAAGTTTAAGCTTTCAAGCTTTAGTTAGAACCATATCAAACAGAGTAGTTAATCGCTTTATTTCATTTCATTCTATTCTCGACATTGCCAGGGAAGCTGTGGGGATTGATAGTTTCTGAGAAACTATGATTCACTCCTCACTTCTGAGGTAGGGTTGAGAATCTTGCTAATAGATTTAGTTATGTCATTTGTTTAGAATAGATATACAAAATTGCACAGACAATAACCACACTCGGTTATCTTGTTTGTTTTAAGTTATTAGTTTAGTTGTCAATTCTAAATATTTTAAATAGTTGCTTCTTAAATTCATTTAAATCATCAGAAAATACAAAAAGAAGTCATATATGCTAGAAGTATACTTAGATTTCACTTTATCATAGTTTGTTTTATACTACTTTTACATGACAATCACGGGACCTCAAGAACCCAGGGAATATATATTTGAGCCAATCGTGCCTCAACCAAACCTAGTCACAGCAATAGTTGACATAGACCAAAATCTCAGGATACAAGTATTCCGAACAGACCACAGATTTACAACTGATCAGTTCTCAGTTAAGAGGATTAAACATAGAAGACGACCAAGCACATGCGTTTGGTCAAGTCAGCCAAACTACAAATTACCCTAGAAAACCATCCACATGACTGTAGAAGGGCTCAAAAGAGAACAAACATTTGGGTGTGATCCTCTAGTTCCACAGCCAGACGCTGGAGACACCCTCGTAGATATAGATACCAGCTTAAGAATCTAGGTTGCGAGAACGCCTGTAAGGTATTCTGAGAAGATTACACAACTATTGGTTTTAAAACATGGAAGCTGAGAAAGCATACGACTACTGGATACTAGGGATTAGAACTTGATCCCGTGTATGACCATAGACAGGGCCGCAACAACCAAGAGCATATGGTTTGTGATCCACAGATCCCACAGCCCAACGAATCCACAGGTCAATCTGATATAGACGCCAGCCTACGCACCTTGGTATTTAGGTCCACTCCACTTCCACCTATCATCATCGAACAACTATCTTTACTAGATACAGCGGCTAACCAAGCTAGAGGGAATTCTGGACTAGGCCAGAAAATCATGCCGTAGAATCGATTATATTCATCATCCACTATATGACCTTATCGGGAGATATACATGAAACAATCCCAGGTCATTTCCACGTATTCCGCACCCATAGATCGAATCACGCCAGAGCTCGATATTGATTGGACCCTTTGAGCGGTCATCCTCGCTGATCGATCTATCACACCAGTCCAAGTTAGAAGGGCCTTCTTTGCCTTAGATTCGTAAATTCCACTATTGCGTGTCGAAGACATTAGACTACCTAACTAGTTTGTCTGCATATTCTACCCCCCACCGGCTGTCTCAGCACGACCTTGAGAGGTCGGGTACGCGGAAGAGTCACTTGTAGATTCTCACGCTCGCCTGTCGCTTTTCCGGCGTACAAAATTGGTGAACCCGTCGTGAAACAAACAATTGTTTCACCTCTCTTTGAGAAGTTTCAAATATTCTCCATCCACCTTCGCTCCTTTCCATTATTCGCTGGTAATTCATATACCTCCCAATATGTCGGGATTCGATGCATATGGTCAGACCCCTCTTGGTCTTGCGGCATACTACGCCAACAGAATAGGAATCATCACCCTCTCTCTCGTATGGGTGACAACTATCAACTAATCAGTTTTGTCAACCCAAACCCCAGAATCAGATATAGTTTCGTCTTTCAAACTGAAAGTTAGATCAAGAACCCTTCGAGACCCACAACAGAGCCTTCAGGGTCCAACATATGACGTTTACCGATAATGCTGGTTCATCTCCTCAAATGTTTACTCAGACCACAAATTAGTAGTCAATCAATCCATACCTGGTCCTAGCTGATGGTAGGCCAACACTATCCTAGGAGTGAACCGCTCCCGGGAATGTACCTCATAATAGGAAGTTTTTTACAAATACACCACTAATCTTTTTCCAAGAATACCTCTAGCCAACTGCATATAGGAAATATTCTGGGAGAAAACTTGGAAAGATAATGATTATTTTATGACAGGATATCACGTAACTTTACAACACCAAGGTATACAACAAGCGCCGCTCAGGCAAAGTATCGTGACTTCACCAAATGAAGTCCTTTCAATGTTAGTAGAAAGAGTGATGAGGGTTAGAACTGCCCTCAAGCAAGTCAAAATTCTCCGTTCATACAACAGAAGTTCCAATCCCCTCCATACCACTCTGGTCCAGTATGATCTCCTTTATGGGAGTAGGCAACGTTAGGGATGCCTCCTCAATAGCCCAACAAACGCCAACAAGGCCTATCTCTCTAACACTAATCCTCCTGGTCCTAGTGTCGAACAGTTCGTTCTCGACAATACCTCCCGTCCTACTTACTGTATACTCTAAATCAATCACCACAAGGAAATATGTTTCTCCTCTCACTCGCCGGCATGTTTTGCTCAAACGCAGGGACCTTTTCTAATGCCCTGCACACGATATTTTGTGCATCGTCTCAACAACCTATCCCACCCACCACTCCCTTCCCCAAAAGCCAAACACCATCAATGGCGAAAGCTATGCATAGGACTTTTCAAATACCTAAAGGAACCCTTATATTTCACCATAACGAAGCGTGCATTGCTGTCCAAGACCCTCGCCCTGATTGCCTAGGTTCAAGGGTGAGGGAGATCCAAAAAGCGCATATTCAAGCCGACGCTATAGCCATATGATAATTACTCCTGGATTGGTGGGGTTGTTTGCTAAAATATTCCCCAAAACACTGGAGGGCATTGCTCTCGATTGGTATTATAGAATACCTGAGGCTTCCATACATTCATTTTAAAACAACTCGTGTCAGAGTTCATCAAAGCCTTCGACATGAACAAACTACTAAGAACAGGAATCAGGGAATTCTTGCACGTCAAACAAGAACACAATGAATCTGTCGCCCATTTCATCCAGAGGTGGGCGTACAGTTCTTTACTCTTCAGCAAGTGCTCCAAACATGGATCAAATGGAACTATGCGATTTATTCCTTCATTCTCTCAGCAGAGAGTGAAAAGAAGAAGTCCAGAAGTTCCCACTAAGGACTTATGATGAAGTACTTGAGAGCGCTCTGCGAATAGATCAAGCAGCGATAGATAGTGGTCGTAAGACATACGGAGCAAATGGGAGGTTAATCACCTCCACTCAAAATACTACAACTACCAAAAATGTCAATCAAGGACCCAAAATCCTTAACAAAAATCGTGGGGTAACAACGGATGGGGTAACCGACCAGCCCAAGAGGTGTAAATGTCGTTAATACTCCTCCGTCACAAACAAACAACCAGCGAAACAACAACTTTACCCCAACGGTCAATACAGTGGATTTTAACCATCCACAACAACAACAACAACAACGGCGAAATCCCATACAAGGGCCAAGCCAAAACTCATTTGGTTACCAAAGCCAAAGTCAAAACCAAAAACACACAATTCCAAAACTTTGGTCCTAAATAGGCAACAGTTTGATCGAATTTTAGGCCACAATACACACCAAACCAGCAAAACGGGAATTATAATCCCAATTCTTATTGTGGTTTCCATAAAATTCATGGTCACGACACTAGAACGTGCCGTGACTACAAAAGATTACTTGGGAAATTGTAGGCAATGACCCACAAGAATTTTTCAATACACGTGAAGATGATCAAGGCCATCACATATACTTTATTTCAACATTATTTCATTATTTTAATTCATCAACTTTCATTACATTTCACTTTAGATTTATTTATTTGAATATTGATTTATTTTATCACAAATAGGATCATGCCACCCAAAGGAAGAAATAGGTAGCAGTTGATCAATCGGAAAGCCCCGATACTTCTCAAATGAGATCATCTTCTTTAGATACAAATGGTGAAAAGTTGCTACCTTTTCCTTTAGAGAACTTAATTATTTATGATTTTCAAATCCCATGTCGATGAGTTTACTCTACTTCATATTAGTCAGATCATAGAATGGGAGAGAAGGGATAAATACTAATCAATGAGATAATAAGTCATTTTTAAAAATTATTGGTAAAGGAGTAGTTTATACGCTACATTCCAGAAATCAACCTGCGAAGATGGATTCCTACTTACCCAAGTAAGAAGTGGGACTATCATGTATAAAAACAATTATAAAGATGATATTTTAGATAAATCATTAAAAAATTAGAAAATATTAGTGTTGAAGCCTAAGCATATTTAACAAATGGTCTAAGGACAAGGATCTGGTATCAGTTTGCAAATGCTGAGAGAGATAGAGCGGTCCTAAGTATTATCACTTTCAAACAATATTTTTTGTTAATTTGAAGTTTTCTTATTTTAGAAATATCTTTAATTGACATTACTTTTTTTGTGCAGTTGAAATATGAAAATTTGAAGAGTCAAGCAAAGGTTTTCCAAGTTCACTTGGAAACCACAAAGAACAGTTTATCCACAGTGAAGAATTTGAAATAAAGTATTGTTTTGGTTAACAAAAAAGTAATACACTGAAGAAGATAATTAAAGAGCATGGCTTCAACCTAGAAATTTTATTTAAAACAAAGGCATCTACTAATCCAAGTTTGCTATCCCATGGATATGCAACAAAGCAAGAAGAAAGAATTGTAAAAAATATAAACAATGCTGTAGAAGATCTCATAAATTATGGGATTATTCCAGCCATTAGGAAAAGGGGTATAGGTAGAGAAGCCATTGGGGAAATGAGTACAGTAGTGGAAGCTGTACGTACCCAAAATTGTAAGGTACTGTACTGCCAGAACAGTGTAACAAGTGCCCCGATGATGATACAGGTCTCCTCGCAAGGTGTTCGGGATCCGGAAAAGCCCTCGGAGTATGCGTTAACATCCTGCATGCCCCGCTTAGCCCTTGCACCCTTTGTTTTCCCCTTTTTTCCCTCTTTCCTTGGCCTCTTGACCTTCAATGACGAAACCGCCGCCCTGAACAGGGCGGCGGTCCTATACTGCCCCGCCCTGCTCAGAGCAGCGTCCTGTTGTGCGTTTTCCAGAACGCTCTTTTGACGTGAATCACATGAAGTATCACATTTCACCAGCTTTTCTTTGCCAACTTGAGCATGCATTAATGTTTTTTGGTCCCCTGCAACAGTGTTTTTCCTTTGTTTATTGTTTAGGAGTTCAATTTGGTTTTGGTTTTTGAGAGTTGGAATTCCTATAAATGCATGGTTTTGTGCTCAAGCAAAGGGGGCCTCTCTCTCAGTTTTGTTTTCTGGATTCCTCTTTGTAATTCCTTTAGTTTTCCTTTGCTTAGAATACTTAGTTTTCTTCATTGCGTGTTTTGGTTAGTATTGTGTTGCAGCTGTAAGCCACATATCCATCTTGTGCAGGTAATGCTGTTGTTCATCACCCCATGGTCTGGAGTTTTTGGTCTGAAGCTTGGTTGGATTTTGAAGTTTGATCTTTGCTCTCATTTCCTCATTTTAGTGTTTTAGTTAGTTAGCTTGTTTAGAAGCCATAGCTTGAATTCACTTGCATCTTTTGTTAAATTGCTTAGCTGTTGGTAAGCCATAGACCCATCTTATGCAGGCAGCGCTGTTGTTTTATCTAATCCATTAGAGTAGAATAGCTTAGGAAGCCATTAAAGTTGCAGGTTTTTCTCTTCATACAAGATAGTTTTAGGTTCTGGATGCATTTTGTTGCATGATTCGCAGTAGATCCCGCTAGGAATTGCATAAGCCAAGCTCTGTACTCTTGCGCTATCCCTCTCCTATCCGTGTTCTATTCTATTTGCATTCTGAAGCTTTTCCCTTGTTCTAAACACCTATTCCTGTTGATGCAAGCATTACATGCTTTTCTGGATCTATGTGAACACAAAGAACGAAGAGATCATACTGAGGGGACAAGATCACACATGCCATCGGATTCGCCAATGTTCTACGAAATCCAAGTTTTAAGCTTTCAAAGCTTTAGTTAGAACCATATCAAACAGAGTAGTTAATCGCTTTATTTCATTTCATTCTATTCTCGACATTGCCAGGGAAGCTGTGGGGATTGATAGTTTCTGAGAAACTATGATTCACTCCTCACTTCTGAGGTAGGGTTGAGAATCTTGCTAATAGATTAGTTATGTCATTTGTTTAGAATAGATATACAAAATTGCACAGACAAATAACCACACTCGGTTATCTTGTTTGTTTTAAGTTATTAGTTTAGTTGTCAATTCTAAATATTTTAAATAGTTGCTTTCTTAAATTCATTTAAATCATCAGAAAATACAAAAAGAAGTCATATATGCTAGAAGTATACTTAGATTTCACTTTATCATAGTTTGTTTTATTACTACTTTTACATGACAATCACGGGACCTCAAGAACCCAGGGAATATATATTTGAGCCAATCGTGCCTCAACCAAACCTAGTCACAGCAATAGTTGACATAGACCAAAATCTCAGGATACAAGTATTCCGAACAACCACAGATTTACAACTGATCAGTTCTCAGTTAAGAGGATTAAACATAGAAGACGACCAAGCACATGCGTTTTGGTCAAGTCAGCCAAACTACAAATTACCCTAGAAAACATCCACATGACTGTAGAAGGGCTCAAAAGAGAACAAACATTTGGGTGTGATCCTCTAGTTCCACAGCCAGACGCTGGAGACACCCTCGTAGATATAGATACCAGCTTAAGAATCTAGGTTGCGAGAACGCCTGTAAGGTATTCTGAGAAGATTACACAACTATTGGTTTTAAACATGGAAGCTGAGAAAGCATACGACTACTGGATACTAGGGATTAGAACTTGATCCCGTGTATGACCATAACAGGGCCGCAACAACCAAGAGCATATGGTTGTGATCCACAGATCCCACAGCCCAATGAATCCACAGGTCAATCCGATATAGATGCCAGCCTACGCACCTTGGTATTTAGGTCCACTCCACTTCCACCTATCATCATCGAACAACTATCTTTACTAGATACAGTGGCTAACCAAGCTAGGGAATTCTGGACTAGGCCAGAAAATCATCCGTAGAATCGATTATATTCATCATCCACTATATGACCTTATCGGGAGATATACACGAAACAATCCTAGGTCATTTTCCACGTATTTCGCAACCCATAGATCGAATCACGCCAGAGCTGGATATTGATTGGACCCTTTGAACGGTCATCCTCGCTGATCGATCTATCACACCAGTCCAAGTTAGAAGGGCCTTCTTTGCCTTAGATTCGCAAATTCCACTAGTGCATGTCAAAGACATTAGACTACCTAACTAGTTTTTCTGCATATTCTACCCCCCACCGGCTGTCTCGGCACGACCTCAAGAGGTCGGGTACGCGGAAGAGTCACTTGTAGATTCTCACGCTCGCCTGTCGCTTTTCCGGCGTACAAAATTGGTGAACCCGTCGTGAAACAAACAATTGTTTCACCTTCTCTTTGAGAAGTTTTCAAATCTTCTCTCATCCACCTTCGCTCCTTCCCATTATTCTGCGAGTATTCATATACCCCCCGAATATGTCGGGATTCGATGCATATGGTAGACCACTCTTGGGTCTTGAGGGCATACTACGCCCAACAGAATAGGGAATCATCACCCTCGCTCTCAGTATGGGGGTGACAACTATTCAACTAATCAGTTGTCAACACAAACCCCAAGAATCAGATATAGTTCATCTTTTCAAACTGAAGAGTTAGATCAACCCCTTCGAACCCAACAAACAGAGCCTTCAGGTTCAAACAATATGACGTTTACCGGAGAATCTGGTTCATCTCCTCAAATGTTACTCAGACCACAAATTAGTAGGCAATCAGATCCATACCTGGTCCTAGATGATGGATAGCCAACACGTTATCCTAGGAGTGAACAACGCTCCCGGGGAATGTACCCATCTATAGGAGGTTTACAAATACAACCCGAAATCTATTTTCAAGAAAATACCTCTATGCCACTGCATACAGGAAATATTCTGGGAGAAACTTGGAAAGATAGTGATTATTTTATGACAGGATATCACGTAACTTTACAACACCAAGGTATACAACAAACGCCGCTCAGGCAAAGTATCGTGACTTCACCAAATGAAGTCATTTCAATGTTAGTAGAAAGAGTGAGAGGGTTAGAACTGGCTCAAGCAAGTCAAAATTCTCCGTTCATACAAACAGGAAGTTCCAATCCTCCATACCACTCTGGTCAGGTAGATCTCCTTACGGGAGTAGGCACGTTAGGCATGCCTCCTCAATATCCACAACAAACGCCAACAAGGCCTATCATCTCTAACACTATTCCTCCTGGTCTAGTGTCGAACAGTTCGTTCCTCGACAATACCCCGTCCTACTTAAACATATACTCTAAATCACCACAAGGAGATATGTTCTCCTCTCCCGGCATGTTTGCTCAAACGCAGGGACCTCCCTATGCCCCTGCCAACGCGTACGCTGCATCGTATCAACAACCTATCCCACCACCACTCCCTCAGCAAACACCATCAATGGTCGAAAGCTATGCGATAGGGACTTATTCAGAATACCTAAAGGAACCCTTAGATTTCACCATACGAAGCGTCATGCTTCCAAGACCTCTCCCTGATTTGCCTAGGTTCAAGGGGTGAGGGAGATCCAAATGCGCATATCAAAGCCTACGCTACTAGCCATACGAGAATTACTCCCTTGGGATGGGGTTGTTGCTAAAATATTCCCCAAAACACTGGAGGGCATTGCTCTCGATTGGTATTATAGAATACCTGAGGCTTCCATACATTCATTTAAACAACTCGTGTCAGAGTTCATCAAAGCCCTCAACATGAACAAATTGCTAAGAACAGGAATCAGGGAATTCTTGCACATCAAACAAGAACACAATGAATCTGTCGCCCATTTCATCAAGAGGTGGTGTACAGTTCTTTACTCTTCAGCAAGTGCTCCAAACATGGATCAGATGGAACTATGCGATTTATTCCTTCATTCTCTCAGCAGAGAAGTGAAAGAAGAAGTCCAAAAGTTCCCACTAAGGACTTATGATGAAGTACTTGAGAGCGCTCTACGAATAGATCAAGCAGCGATAGATAGTGGTCGTAAGACATACGGAGAAAATGGGAGGTTAATCACCTCCACTCAAAATACTACAACTACCACAAATGTCAATCAAGGACCCAAAATCCTTAACAAAAATCGTGGGGGTAACAATGGATGGGGTAACCGACCAGCCCAAGAGGGTAAATCTCGTTAATACTCCGTCACAAACAAACAACCAGCGAAACAACAACTTTACCCCAACGGTCAATACAGTGCATTTTAATCATCCACAACAACAACAACAACAACGGTGAAATCCCATACAAGGGCCAAGCCAAAACTCATTTGGTTACCAAAACCAAAGTCAAAACCAAAACAACAATTCCAAAACTTTGGTCCTAATAGGCAACAGTTTGATCGGAATTTTAGGCCACAATACACACCAAACCAACAAAACGGGAATTATAACCCCAATTCTTATTGTGGTTTCCATAAAATTCATGGTCACGACACTAGAACGTGTCGTGACTACAATAAATTTATGCAACGTTTGCCAGAAGAACAAAGATAGTTCTTCACAGACCCGTTCTTGGCAGATCCTGTCTCATCATCACCAAATACTCTTGCAGGGGCAGTTTCTCCTCAAAATGCTCCCCTCAAGATCTTTAATGATCCGCTCCCAAATCATGACAGCAATAGGCTGAATCCAAACGGAACAAACAAAGGTGTAGTGATGGGAAACAATGACCATGAAGCCTCGACTTCATTAAATCCGTCAGTCGCGCCACAGTTGGGAGCTCAACCGAGACCTAAGATAGTCAGTTTGGTAGAATTAGACACTGAACTACCTATCGAAGCTATAACAAGAACACGAGAGTATTTCTCTCAACCAAGCCCAAGTCATCTGCCAGAGACAAATAAGAGTCAGCAAATAGTTGAAAAACCCATCGGTGCCTATGATTTAATTAGTGACCTAACAAAGACCTTTTCACACATTTCATTTTTGGACTTACTAAAGAACTCTCCCCCTCACAGAGCTGCTCTTTTAGAAGCATTAGGTCTAGGCCATCTAATTAACATCACTCCACCTCCCGAAACACAAGTAAATCACGTAGATTTTGATATCCACCCTCCGGGGGCAGCCGGACAAGGATGTCGAATTCATCTTCGAAATAAGTAAAATGCCCACAGATGCTGAGATCGCACGCCGAGGTGACCCAGCCTTACACTTGCAAGTGTGGGTTTATAATAACTATGTAAAACGGGAAATGGTTGACGATGGGGGCTGCAGTTAACATAGTCCCTTTCTCTTTCCTCCAAAAACTTGGATATGGAGAAACAAACTGTTCCACTACACGAAATACCTTGAGAGGCTATGATAGCCTTAAAGCCACTTCGATAGGAACTATAATACTGCCGGTCACCTTAGGGCCCAAAACCATCTTGACTGAGTTTTATATTATAGATCGGGAAACTAACTATCATATGATCCTCGGCCGACCTTGGATACATCGAATGAAGGCAATCCCTTCCACGCTATTTCAAGAAGTAAGATTCTTGCATCTGGGAAAGGTATTTATAGCCAAAGGCGATCCAAAACCTTTCGATTTGCACCTAGCTGATTTAAAGAAAAGACCAGGGGTGCACTCAGAATTTGAGCTGCCAACAAACCAACTTAATAAACCCTCTGACCCAAAGCCAGCAGGAAAAGTTGATACCTACGACGGATCTTGAAACTACCAGCATAGCCAAAACAATTCCAACCCCTAAAGGTAAAACTAAAGAAACAATATCATTAGGGACTACTGCGAAAATCGTTGAGTTGATAGAACAAGATTCACCAATGTTCTTACCATTCAATTCAGTAGGCATGGGATTTTCCCTAGGTGTTGGTTCCTTGCCAGCAGAGGATCTCTGTATGGTAGAAGTAGAGTGTACAAACGCAGCAGATGCCCCAACATCTACACTCCTGGCTAAGTATTGGACTCTCCATTTCGATGGAGCTAAATATCGTTATGGAGCGGGGGCAGGTATAATTCTTACTTCGCCCGAGGAGAAGGTCCTCCCATTCTCTTTTAAGTTAAACTTTGAATGCACAAACAATGGCACTGAGTACGAAGCCCTCCTCCTTGGCCTCACCTTAGCCAGAAGAATTGGTATTAATAACATCAGAGTCTTGGGAGACTCACAATTAGTAACAAACCAAGTTTCTGAAGTATATGAAACTAAAGCCGAACATTTACAACTCTACAAAAATGCTGTATTAGATTTAAGCAAGGCGTTTAACTTCATATCCATTGAAGCGATCCTGCAAGAGAAAAATCTTCTCGCCGATTCAATAGCAACCTCAGCATCACGTTTTACTCCAAGCAATGAGCTAGAAGATACTCACTTCACAGTATCCATTCATGATGAACCATTGATAAAAACAATGACAAATCCTCTTTCAAGCGGAAGTGAATCTACCATCCTAGACCATGTTGGAAATGATGCGGCTACTTTGGATTACTTAAATGCCTATGCAGCATTACATCTCTCCTATCATATGCTAGATTTATCCCTGATTCCACATTTGTCTTCCTACTTCGGAAATCCCGTAACGGATCTTCCCTCACAAATGGAACCTAACATATACGCAATAGGAAACGGGGATGATATAGATTTACCTCCAGTACCACCTGAGTTCGTAGAGGGTAACGCCTCTTTAATCGAAGAAACAATCGATGTCAACATCGGGACAAAAGATGAACCAAAAATACTGAAACTAGGTTCTTCGTTGACACCAGAAGAAGTGGAAATACATACTCAGGTTCTCAAAGAACATCAGAAGGCGTTTGCATTTAATTACAAGGAAATGACGGGGAGTCGCACCCCACATTGCGGTACACAACCTCGTCACTAGATCAGATGCAAAGCCAATTAAACAAAAATCAAGACCCATGAAACCCAAAGTAGCTCTCATGGTAAAAGAGGAAGTAATAAAACTCCTTCAGGTAGGATTCATCAAGCCAGTTGACTACTCCCAATGGGTATCTAATATCGTTCCCGTTCTCAAGAAGAACGGAAAGATACGCATTTGCATAGATTTCCGAGACATCAACAAAGCGTGTCCTAAAGACGATTTCCCATTACCATCCATAGACGTTATTGTTGATGCAACAGCTGGTTTTGAACTCTTGTCTCTCATGGATGGATTCTCGGGATACAACCAAATCAGAATATCCGAGCAAGATCAAGCTAAAACCACATTCATAACTCCTTGGGGAACCTATTGCTATGCTGTCATGCCTTTAGGTCTCAAAAACGCTGGTGCTACATACCAGCGGGCTATGACTTATATATTTCACGATTTAATTCATAAAATCGTGGAATCCTACATATATGACTTGTTGGCTAAGGCCAAGAAGCGTTGTGACCATCCCGAAGTACTCCGCGTCATTCTTTCACGTTTAATAGAATACGAAGTCACACTAAACCCAGAGAAATGCGTCTTTGGTGTAACAGGAGGAAAGCTCCTAGGTTACATCATATCATCATGAGGGATTGATGTTGATCCAACTAAAATTCGGGCTGTACTCGAAATGGTCCCACCTTCAAGACGAATCTGGAATCAGGTCATTTCTCGGAAAGCTAGGTGCAATCCAAAGATTCATCCCAGACTTAAGCTTCGCTATTCATCCAATCAACAATTTACTCAAGAAAGACTATAGCATTGATTGGACCGAAGACTGCAACGAAGCTTTCAACACAGTTAAACGTTTCTTGCTGTCACCACCTACGCTAATGCCACCTAAGCTGGATCACCCGTTAATCCTATATTCACGAGCTACCAATGTCTCGTTGGCCTGTATGTTGGCCCAAGAAGATGATGACAAGAGAGAACATGTGATTTATTTCATTATCCGAACACTGCTCGACTATGAAACACGCTATACACAAGTAGAGCGAGAATGTCTTGCCATAGTCTTTGCTACTAAACGTCTAAGACATTACATGCTGAATCAAGAAACAAAGGTCATGGTAAAGACGGGACCATTTACGGACTTTTCTCACACAAGGTTCCTTATCCAAAAAGGCTGGACGTTTTATAACCTTAATGGGAGAGTTTGAATTAACATTTGTAAATCAGAAGTCAGTTAAAGGACAAATCATCGTGGATTGGTTAGCTGACAACCCATTAGACGGAGGCGATCTAGTAGATTTGGATTTTCCAGATGAATGCGTATACTACATCGAAACTCGACCTGCTATCTCTGAGTTCCCTTGGTACACTGATATCATTAATTATATCATGGACCATACGTACCCGGATGCAGTTACACTGCAACAAAGAAGGCGATTACGCATAATCGTAGCCAAATATGTCATTATAGAGCAGGTGCTCTATCGAAAAGCATTCGATGGAATGCTCTTAAGGTGTGTCGACACAGAAGAGTCCAAGAGGATTCTCCATGAATCCCACAGCGGTATATGTGGAGGCCACTTCGGTGGCCATGCCACTACTCAAAAAATACATCGAATGGGCTATTTCTGGCCCACTCTAGAACATGACGCGATAGAGTTTACACGCAGGTGTCATAAGTGCCAAGAATTCTCCCACGAGATCCACATGCCAGCACAAGCTCTACAACCAATTGCAACTCCATGGCCCTTTTCTACATGGGGCCTGGACTTGATAGGGAAGTTCTCTCCCTCATCCACAGACGGCCATAATTTTATAATCACGGCCACTGAATATTTTACCAAATGGGTGGAGGCCATGCCTCTTACTACTGTACCTGGTTCTGTAATCGCTAAGTTCATTTTAAATCAAATCATTTACAGGTACGGTATCCCGCAAATCATTATCTCAGATAATGGAACTTCTTTCAAGAATGAGGAAGTTCGTGAACTATGCAACAAATTTAAAATAAGCCATCATACGGCTTCCTTGTATTATCCCCAAGCCAATGGGCAGGCTGAAGCAACAAACAAAACGCTGAAAGCCATTCTCCTTAAAACGGTGAAAGAAAACAAGCGAGATTGGCATTTGAAGTTATATCCGGCCTTGTGGGCCCACCGAACCTCAATAAGAACACCAACGGGAGAAACTCCTTTCTCACTAGTATTTGGGGCAGAAGCAGTTCTCCCGCTTGAGGTCGAAATACCCAGTCTCCACATTTCACTACAAGGGATTCTGGATGAAGACGCTTACAGAGAAGCACGTCTTTCCCAATTAGAAAGCCTAGATGAAACTAGGTTAGATGCTGAGCAATGGCATAGAGCTTATGCTGACCGAATGTGCCGGCAATATAACAAGAAGGTCTATGAACGCGATATATACGAAGGTGATCTAGTTCTAAGACTAGACAGCCGGATCGACAAGAAGACCGGCGAAGGAAGGAAATTCCGGCCCAAATGGTTGGGCCCATACCGAGTCATGAAGGACTATGGAAATGGTGCATACCTCTTATGCACGCTAGAAGGTGAGGAATTTGGTGAAACAGTCAATTCCCTGCACCTCAAGCGTTTCTACGCATAAGCAGCTAGCACTACTTATATAACTATCTACATTGCATCTTCATATAGATTTAGATCATTTTGTCCACTTGTTCTTACACAAATTGTGATCAAGGAATCTATTCTCAAAGTAATTCATTACAAACTCATGATGTTGTTGGCACAAAACTTTCTAATCATATCTCTCCATTTTCACGATATCATCAATCACTTCAGAATCTTTTATCAAATAAAATCAAACATGACGAAGTCTTAACGGTAACCATACCAAGATCTGCAAGTTTGTTCTCGCTTTGATTTCTTCTTAGGATTGGTGTCTTGCCTATGGTCTGTTCTAGAAGCTTCATGGTGTCACATCTATCCCATATACACATCTCTTTGGAAACAAGCATATACTGACATTTTACTCAAAAAGACAAGTCAAAAAGTGATTAAACAGAAAATTTTATTTTTACACATTTCCTTGCCCTACCAACCTTCGGTGATGAGCTTGCGTCTCTTACTAGTGACGTAGGGTTGGGAAAGGATGGAAATGCCCTTACTCACCTATGCCTTGCCCACGGTGATAAACCCATGCTTCTTACAGGTAGCATGGGGCAAAGTGTAGGGGGTCCTCTAGACAATGCAAATGTTAAAAGGTCATAAACAAACTATTCAAACTTTGAGTCAAAAACGAATGAATCAGATGTTCAAAATTCCAAGAGAGTTAAAAATCCTAAAAACCAGATTTTGTCTACTATGTGGCCATCTACGGGTCTAAGTCTGGATAAACCGCAAAGCAAGTCGCACCCAAAACTATGAAGTCATTTAGGTAGAGTAAGCTTGTAGTTCTCAACTTGGTTCCACCAAAGCTTCGTCTATCTTTCATCACTATCATTTCACCATATTTCATAACTTGCGCCCTTCTTAGCTCTTGGTGATGAGCCCTCGCATCTTACTAGTTGCGTGGAGTTAGGAGTGGGGCAAGTTAATCTGTTCATCATACTGGTTATTTTCATCACTTTGCCAAAACAAACATGAGGTATCCAAATTTCTCACAGAAGCTAAGATTTAAGATCACAATATATCTACAATATCATGTATCAGCATCATGAAACACAAAAAGAAAGCAAGCATTTGCATCAACTCTTCTCCATTGTATACATTCTAGAAAGCATATAAAACATACATCGTAGTATACACGAGGGAGCTGGAAGCAGAAAGGGAAAACACGAGTGACAAATTTTGATCCAAAAACGAATGCATATATGTAAATAACCAATGTTTATATACAATGCCATCATGCTCTAGGCATGGTCAAAACACTCAAAGAGTCCATGATATACAAAAGAATCTATAGTAAAAAGTATACAGGGCCAAGTCACCTCTCAACCCCTACGCAACCCCTCCGAGGGTGCACGCCCTCGCCTAGGACTCCGGCTACACCGGCGCTCTGAATGCATGGAGGGCTCAGGGTCTCAAAGAACAGCCGTGGTCTTGCCATGAGAATGGCTCCTCATAAGACGCTCGGTTGTCCTATAGCCTGCCAACTCTATACAGAGAGTCGACACCATCCTAGCCACATGCCAAACGGGAGCAAAGACGTCAGTATGCCTACTGGCTGTTGAAGGCTCCCCAACATCTACAGATAGCTCCGCATGGGTCTTATCCATAGGGATCATCAGAGAATCAGTGCATACCCTACGGATTAGATCCCGCCACTCATCAAGAGTCTCTGCACAAAGCAAAAAAAGAAAAACGAGTTAGAAACTAGGTAAGAGACTAAAATATACAATATCAAAACACAAGGAGAGATAGCAATTAAAAATCCTAAATTAAACAAACATTGAAAAGATGAGAGGATAACTTACTCAGATCACTGGGCCTCCAAGATGGGTCGTTGGGGCCAGCACCCACCAGCAGATGCCGCTACCGACTGAGGGGCTGATCCTATAGCAGGAGCAACATGTCGCCCCACAACTGACTCATCCTATCCACCATGGCCCTGGGAGAGTGGCTCCTCTAAAGCTAGAGTCTCTCTCTCCGCACTCTGCTCGGCCCTCTCTGCCTGTAAAATATCTTGAGTGTCATGCCACTCAGGATCGCTATCATCCACCTACTCCTCTGACCCTCCCTCTGTAAACTCCTTAGAATCGGAGTCAATATCTATGGGGTCATTGCTGCTGTGAGCAGGACCCACAGCAATCTGAAGCAAAGGTGCCCGGGGTGCACCGGCTCTCCCTCTAGCCTGAACTACCCTCCTGGCTGCAATGGGAGTGCCAGGAGTGATCACTGTCCAACCATGGCCTCTAGGCCCCCCTCTAGCCTCGTGGACTGATCTGTAAACTGGTGCCACTGGGGGAAGCATGCCCGCATATGGAAGGCCGAACTGTTGAGGAACTCTACCAAAAGGATGTACCTCCACCCGTCCCACGCGGTTGATAAGCTGCCCTATGGTGGAACAGGAGATCAATGTAAGGGTCTCCTCGCCCCATATGCCGGCCATAAACCAGTACGGTGTCGCCTCCATATCTGCTGTGGTAAGGGAGGTAACTGGCTGGTGAGGTGCTCTCAGCATTGACATATCTAACCATCTAGCTTCCCTCATAGCCCCTAGGTCTGCCACCTCTACCCCTCTACCATAAGGAATAAAATGCTCGTACACCCAACTCATGACTAGAGTCGAGTGGCTCAATGACTATCCCTGCAAATGGACCACCCTGTATAAGTCATGATAGGTGGTCCCCATAATATCTGCACCCCAGGAATATATCCGGCCATGCCCCTCTATCTGTGCAATGATGGGGGCCCAGCAGTATAGTAAAGTATCTCCTCCCTTGTCCCAGATCATCCTTGAGGTAAGGATCCCCATGATAGCCTGTCGAAATATGGGGATGGGCAAAGAAGGAATCGATCGAACTCTCACTCCCTTCTTCGACCCCGTAGAGGTGGCTGCATCCCCGATGTAGCCTGCCCACTGTGCAATCTGTGCTCGAGACCCTACTGTCTCCAGTGTGAGTCTCCTCCTGATGATCGGGACGCCCAGGATACGGTAGACATCCTCCAAAGTGATGGTCCACTCACTGCGGACCCCTGGCAATCAGAAAGTGTTCCGATCTACATCCCAATATGAGAATAAGTCACAAAGAATGTGACTAGAGGGCGTGACATGGGGCACGCGTGATATACGTAATATGCCGGCCCTCTGTAATGTATCCTCCTCATCCTGAGAAAGGGCATCCAATACCCTGGAGAGCCAATCACACTCTCTCTCTCATCTCCATCTAATATACTCTGCTCTCACCTGCATACAACCAAAACACACAAAATAGAGTAAGTTAGTATCTAATCAATATTGAGAGAGTCATAAAAACATATAGAAATGCATAGAAAATACAAGTGCAAACTCAAAAATTAAGTTCCTTTTGCATTCTGTGCAAAACCACCGCCCTGAGCAGGGGGGCGGTTTTGTAACTGCTTGCCTTGAAGGTGGCGGTCGTGTAACCACCGCCCTCATCAGGGCGGTGGTCGTGTAACCGCCGTCCTGAACAGGGCGGCGGTCACGGTCTGAAAACCCGCGCGGGTTGTTAACCCCAAAAAGCCCAAAAGCAAAGCAAAAATAGACCATTTTAACTAAAAACAAATCCTACCCAGTAGGTTCCCCCCCTAGATGGACTTTTTGAACCTAACATTTTCAAAAAAAATCCCCCCATTGCAAAGAATTTTCCATTTCAAATTTGAAGAGGGAAAAACACAAAATGGAAGAAAACCAACCTGTGATCGCTGAGGTCGGTGTTCCGCTCATGGAGGCATGATCACGATCTCACTGCGAACATTTTGACTCTACTCGCATGAGAAACCGTCACCGTGGGTCCCAGATCTCAAAACCAACCAAATCAACTCGCGCAAATGAATAGGAAAAATGGGCCCACTTTCATATATATATATCGTTCTGTTTCATTTTAAAAATGACTTTTTCGTAGGTTTGGAGCACTGATGGAGGTAAGTTTCTATCCCCGCACGAATGGTATGTTCTCCTTCCCTATTATTTTAGCATTTATCTTCCAAGTTATTGCATCTATCTGTACTTGAGTTCTCTTTTCATTTTGCAGGTAGCGGGAATTTCGACGGCATCATCTCAACACACGGACGAGTAAGGTATAGCTTCTAACTCCCCATTTCGGGACTGCCATACTCGGACCCACTGTTTTATGCCGCTTCATGGCTAAAACGCTTCTCCCAGGGGGCAATATGTACGTACCCAAAATTGTAAGGTACTGTACTGCCAGAACAGTGTAACAAGTGCACCGATGATGATACAGGTCTCCTCACAAGGTGTTCGGGATCCGGAAAATCCCTCGGAGTATGCGTTAACATCCCACATGCCCTGCTTAGCCCCCGTGCCCTTTGTTTTCCCCATTTTCCCTCTTTCCTTGGCCTCTTGACCTTCAGTGACGAAACTGCCGCCCTGAAGGGCGGCGGTCTCGTGACCGCTACCCTGCTCAGAGCGGCGGTCTTGTGTGCGTTTTCCAGAACGCTCTTTTGACGTGACTCACGTGAAATATCACGTTTCACCAGCTTTTTTTTGCTGACTTGAGCATGCATTAATGTTTTTGGTACCCTGGAACAGTGTTTTTCCTTTGTTTATTGTTTAGGAGTTCAATTTGGTTTTGGTTTTTGAGAGTTGGAATTCCTATAAATGCATGGTTTTGTGCTCAAGCAAAGGGGACCTCTCTCTCAAGTTTTGTTTTCTAGATTCCTCTTTGCAATTCCTTTAGTTTTCCTTTGCTTAGAATACTTAGTTTTCTTCATTGCGTGTTTTGGTTAGTATTGTGTTGCAGCTGGTAAGCCACATATCCATCTTGTGTAGGCAATGCTATTGTTTCACCCATGGTCTGGAGTTTTTGGTCTGAAGCTTGGCTGGATTTTGAAGTTTGATCTTTGCTCTCATTTCCTCATTTTAGTGTTTTAGTTAGTTAACTTGTTTAGAAGCCATAGCTTGAATTCACTTGCATCTTTTGTTAAATTGCTCAGCTGTTGGTAAGCCATAGACCCATCTTGTGCAGGTAGCGCTGTTGTTTTATCTAATCCATTAGAGTAGAATAGCTTAGGAAGCCATTAAAGTTGCAGGTTTTGCTCTTCATACAGGATAGTTTCAGGTTCTGGACACATTTTGTTGCATGATTCGCAGTAGATCCCGCTAGGAATTGCATAAGCCAAGCTCTGTACTCTTCGCTATCGCTCTCCTATCCGCGTTCTATTCTATCTGCATTCTGAAGGTTTTCCCATGTTCCAAACACCTATTCCTATTGATGCAAGTATGACATGCTTTTCTGGATCTACGTGAACACAAAGAACGAAGAGATCATACTGAGGGGACAAGATCACACACGCCAACGGATTCACCACTATTCTAGGAAATCCAGGTTTTAAACTTTCAAAGCTTTAGTTAGAACCATATCAAACAGAGTAGTTAATCACCTTATTTCATTTCATTCTATTCTCGACATTGCCAAGGAAGTTGTGGGGATTGATAGTTTCTGAGAAACTATGATTCACTCCTCACTTCTGAGGTAGGGTCGAGAATCTTGCTAATAGATTAGTTATGTCATTTGTTTAGAATAGATATACAAAATTACACAGACAAATAACCACACTCGGTTATCTTGTTTGTTTTAAGTTATTAGTTTAGTTGTCAATTCTAAATATTTTAAATAGTTGTTTTCTTAAATTCATTTAAATCATCAGAAAATACAAAAAGAAGTCATATATGCTAGAAGTATACTTAGATTTCACTTTATCATAGTTTGTTTTATTACTGCTTTTGCATGACAATCACGGGACCTCAAGAGCCCAGGGAATATATATTTGAGCCAATCGTGCCTCAACCAAACCTAGTCACAGCAATAGTTGACATAGACCAAAATCTTAGGATACAAGTATTTCAAACAACCACAGATTTACAACTAATCAGTTCTCAGTTAAGAGGATTAAACATAGAAGATGACCAAGCACATGCGTTTTGGTCAAGTCAGCCAAACTACAGATTACCCTAGAAAACATCCACATGACTGTAGAAGGGCTCGAAAGAGAACAAACATTTGGGTGTGATCCTCTAGTTCCATAGCCAGACGCTGGAGACACCCTCGTAGATATAGATACCAGCTTAAGAATCCAGGTTGCGAGAACGCCTGTAAGGTATTATGAGAAGATTGCACAACTATTGGTTTTAAACATAGAAGCTAAGAAAGCATATGACTACTGGATACTAGGGATTAGAACTTGATCCCGTGTATGACCATAACAGGGCCACAACAACCAAGAGCATATGGTTATGATCCACAGATCCCACAACCCAACGAATCCACAAGTCAATCCGATATAGATGCCAGCCTACGCACCTTGGTATTTAGGTCCACTCCACTTCCACCTATCATCATTGAACAACTTTCTTTACTAGATACGGTGGCTAACAAAGCTAGGGAATTCTGGAATAGGCCAGAAAATCATCCGTAGAATCGATTATATTCATCATCCACTATATGACCTTATCGGGAGATATACACGAAACAATCCCAGGTCATGTTCCACGTATTCCGCAACCCATAGATCAAATCACGCCAGAGCTCGATATTGATTGGATCCTTTGAGTAGTCATCCTCACTGATCGGTCTATCACACCAGTCCAAGTTAGAAGGGCCTTCTTTGCCTTAGATTCGCAAATTCCACTAGTGCGTGTCGAAGACATTAGACTACCTAACTAGTTTATCTGCATATTCTATCCCCCACCGGATGTCTCGGTACAACCTCAAGAGGTCGGGTACGTGGAAGAGTCACTTGTAGATTCTCACGCTCGCCTATCGCTTTTCCGGCGTACAGAAGCCTTATAGGAAAGGGGTATAAAAAATTGAGGGTTGAAAATTTTCATTATTGAGGGTGGAAATTTGAAAAATAGAATCTATACTTAAAAATTTGAAACATTGAATGTGATGTTCATGGCATTTGAATTTTATTATCTGTATTTTAAATTTGAAACTTGAATGTGATAGTCTTTTAAAATTTAAAATACTATATAATCTTTAATTTTATAACTTCCTATATATTATGTATAGAATTTCTAGATTGTATATGGTGTTTATGTTTCTTCTCTACTTGTAATGATGATTGCATTAGATGTAGATGATGACATTATAATATAATCATAGTCTCATAGATATGGATTTTCATGAATTGTATGTTGATGTAGATTTATCTTCATACACGATCATGGAATCTAGATGATGATAAAGGACAATTGTTTTAAGAAAATTTGGAATGTAGTACGACAAATACATTTAAACGTTCTCAAAATCTTATTCTCTATACTTGTAATGATATGATGACATTATACTGGATATAGATGATGATGAATGATGATAATCAATATTTGTTTTTAAAAAAATGGAATGTGGTAGGACAGAGATGTTTCTTCACATTTAAAATAGATAAATAATTGTTTTAATAATAATTTGAGTGTCAAGATTATGATAATGATATGATGACATTAGATGTGGATGATGAAATTACAATATATATGGATGATGATGAATTTTATGTGGACATAGATTTAGCTTCAAGCACGATAGTGGATGATGAATTGTATAATGGATCGTGGATTATGAATTGCATAATAAGGAAAAACCTTCATCTCTTTGTAAAATTCGACTGTGTGATTTTATCCCACAAAGTTTTAAAAATATATCAAAGCATTTTGCAAATATAAAAAATAAATTAAACATAATTGTAAAAAATCAAGAAATGTCATATGATAGGGTTTAAGTTAGCTATTTTGTTTTAGATGGTTGTAAAATCATCCTTCGTAGTGTGTTGGATCTTTGATTTAATAAAACTCAACATGAGAAATGTATTAGTAGATAGACAGGTGAGTTTTCTGACATTGTTAGTGCCAAGAAGTGCGAGCTTCCTCGGATGGATGTCAACCAACGTTTGCAAAAAGAAGATTGAATAATTGTATTTAAATAAATGTAAATATATATACCTTTAACATCTTTAATGATAATAAGAGATGAAACAAAATTTAAGGTGAAGGAGATACCTATTTAATGTTGAAACAATCCATTATCAATAGCTTCTTCAAACTTGATGTTCTCTTCTATAGAGTGTGATGATGTGCCAATTCCACTCTCATCGTTGGGAACAATTGTACGTTTAGTTTTTTTATTTACACCTCTTCTTTCACAAAGGGAATTCCAATGCGTAATTTCTCTATCGAAAGGAAAGGTTTCCATGGAGTAGCGAGATACATAACACCTCATGCAACTTTCCATATTTTTATCTAACTTGTTTCTCAGTTTTGATTTTATAAATGATAAAGCACTGAAAACCCTTTCATCCTCCACAGACCCCAGAATAATTGTTTGGCATAACTCATAAAATCTGAAATATTCACTAATGTCTTCTTGTAAGATATAACTTTGATAGATTCCTTGCCACAACCTTGTAATAGCACCACTTTCAGAAGGTTTGTCTAAATATTTATATTGGTTCCTTATTGTTGTTACAAAATTTGTTGATTGAAACTTTAATAAATCAGCATTTAGTATACCTTTGATTTTCATACCCTTGAACTCTGATGTCTTTGTGAAATGTTCCATTATTGTACACATGGATTTATGGAAATACTTTCTTACAAATTTTGCACGACCACCTTCAGTATTCCTAAAATTAGGATTCATCACACCCATTGCTTCAAGAATTTTATCTTTGGAAAAAATTTCTCTAATTTTTGATGATAAGGATTCTAAATTTGTTTTAAGTTTTATTCCTGTTTCAAACATAACAGACTCAAAGAAATTACCTGTCACAGGAACATCTTATCATTCCAATCCTGTAATATCTTGAAAATTTTGCAAAATGTGTAATGGTATGTCCCTCCCATTAACAGTGATGCAGAGGTGATCGTGAATATTAAATCTCAAATAGTTATTGGGATTTTTAAGATCTAATAAAGCTTTTCAATTCTCAAAAACAGGTGTATCAAAACTATCTTGGGAATTGTACAACATATCAAGACTTTGACATACTATTTTTCTCATCCGTATAAAATCCACAATATAGATTAATCTCCCATGTGCATGCTTCATCAGTGTATTGATCTCCTGTAACATTAGAAGAATACCAACCAATGTAAGCAATGTCTCTAAATCAGTTAAACGAAAGAAAAATTACCTCACCCTATCATCTTCATGACAATATTTGTGCATGAAACCAACCAAAGAAGGATACTCCTCATCAAATTTGCATGCAGGTTCATACAAAGAGATCCATCTCGTCTCAACATCTTTCAGAATTTTTTCGCCATCTAATTCCAATTGCGAATTTCAAGAACTCACAAAATCACTTTGGGCTACTTGTCATATAGGCATGAATTTCTCTTATAAGGTATTCTATTTTAGCAACATTTTCGTATTCGCTTACCATTTTATACGCTAAATTCATTTTGTGAGCCATAGAGTGAATTGGTAGCATATATGGGGCCATTGTTGCTTGTAATTATAACACACAACCCTTTTCAGTTACCCTGCATGACAGATGCAGCATCTGCTCTGACACATACCAACTTCATAACAATTTTGTAATCATTCATTCCAGCAATATATTTGAAATGAGAAACAACTATTTTACGTAGGTTTTCGGCGTTACTATTTTCAACCATTTTCATAACACCCAGTAGATGAGGTGTCCTTATATGATTCTCTAGAGTATAGACATGGATACATACCCATGCAGTGTTGTTATTTGTTTTCACTTCATCAATTGAAAGAGAGATAAACTTTTATTTTTTACATTATCTTTTAAATCTTCCTTCTCTATCATCGAAACTCATTTTCCATTTCCGATCAACTACTTTCAGACCGATGAGGACTAAGTTACATTCGGTATTCCATTATATTGATACAAAACTTTGAAATTGAGGAAATATTAAATCGGTATTCCTTTCTTTAGTATGTGAAATAAAGTAGAGAACTGCATGGAGTTTTGCATGTAGATTTGTTTGATTAATCTTACCAATTTGCAATGTGATCGTTCCTCCATCTTCCACGAGATGACTACATTTTTTCTGCTCTGCTTTATAATCTGCTACATATTTAACATGCATGCATTATTTTTCAATTTTCCACCTATGTGTTATTAATCTGGCCATCCGCCCCTGTTATAGTTGAATATTTTTTCCATGATGTTTTTCTATAGTGTCCAGCTTCATTTGCATTTTTTGTTGCTTTCCCCAATTTCCACATACATATTGTACATGTACATTTAGATGGGATCTCTTCTGAATTATATGATTGTATAGGTTTGATAAATGGAAATTTGGAAACCCAATCAAACTTGTATGTCCTCCCAATGGTCCACATATTCTTGTTCAATTTCAATGTTTTACTTTTTTTGTAGAATTTTGAGCAATATCACAATCACCTGGTTTCCTCTTTCATGAACTAGAATTTGAATTTGATTTCTATGTTCCATTTATCTAATTATTTATATGTGTGATATCTTGATGCACTCGTGGTTACACCCCAACAGGAATAATATCTTCAGGATCTGGCATCTCAAAAATTATATCTTCAAGGTTTGGCATATTATCGGAGGTGTCATTTTTTTGATACTATGCATAATGCATGTCCACCTCAATATTACCTTCCACACAGTTAGTATTCTGATTCTTTCTGGTTGCAGCTATATGGTTGTTGGTATTTGCAATATCTATATCAAAAAAAATTCCAAAATACTTGAACAGGGACTTCTGAGATTTCTTAGTTACTTTTGGGGTCTTCACATTCCGAGGACTAGCACCTTCCATTATTTTGAATAGAATCCTACGTAAGAAAAAGAACCAAGATGCGCATCAGATAAAAAATTCTTGTCACATGTCCATAATACATCCTTGTCGTAGTTCAGCAACTAACCCCCTTGTTGCACGTCTATAATACCTCCTTGTCATGCATCAACAAATAACCCCCTTATCACACATCTACAATACCTCCCTATCATGCGTAAACAACTAACGCCATTGTCCTGCATTTGTAATACATCCTTATCATGCATCAACTATATCCCTATTGCACGTCAACAACTAACCCCTTTTTTGGGCGTCAACAAATATCATCTATCACCCGACTTTAAACTACTAACAGGCTAACAATAATCTTTGGTGCTTAGAGTATGTGAGTTCACAGTATTGGTAAGGTACTGGTGGTAGTACCATAGTATACTACCCGGTGAATCACGTACGTTAATTTTAGGTGAACAGGACACCGACCCGTTCTGAAAAAATCACCTTTTCAAATTTTCCTAAAATGAAATTTTTGCCATATTATGAATATTCACCACTAAAATTATCCCTTCTATCATTACAATTTCTGCAAATATTTACCTCCCTAATGACCTAACTTTGGAGTTATGTGCAACCTCTTCGATGACATAACTTGGGAGATTACATTCTTCGCTTTTCCTAGATGACCTAACTTGGGATGTTATTCTACATTTTACACTTGCTTCTTGATGACCTAACTTGGAATCCTTGTCACTTTCTACATTTTGTTTGAGATTACCTATCTTGGGAGCCAAAATTCATTTCACGTTTGTTTTCAAATGACCTTACTTGTAAGATATCCCATTACGATGACACCCATGGAGTGGGGGTAAGAGTTCCTTTCCTAGACTACTCCTTTATGGGTCAATTATTTGATAGAAAGCATTTGGATCCAAAACCACAAAATTTGATTTGATTTCGTCTGTAGTAGACATATCTTGAGGATGTTGTTAAAGAATTGAGAATAACACACTTTACTCACTACACTCTTATTATGGCAGAAGGACACCTAAATCCTCTCATTTTTCATTTGTATACAAGCATTTGGGTTGGGAACTGATCACTCCCTACCCCATCTCACCACCATAAAAATTCATCATAATCATCATTTTCATTTAGTGTACTTCATCTCGACATTTACAAGTTTTTTCTATGTTACATGGATCAACCCATTGATTCATGGTTCGAAACGATTTTTTTTGTTCTATCGACAGGCTTCTACTACACATTTGCACATTCTACTATAACATGGGCTTCTTTGAATTTTTTCATGTACGCATCTCTATCTACTTTAGGCTACTGTGCATTCTACTCACCAACATAAAATGGGGAAAAATGTAGTCACAAAATCACACACTTACTATTACATTTATATTTCTAAGTATGTTATTTTATATATGGATCTCACGTAGTAAAAGTATTCACTAATGACCTATCCCCTAGTCCTGTCATCAGTTAGTTGGTCATCATTGTTATTTTTATAGTACATTAGTCAAATATCTATAAATTTTTGGGTGTCTCTCAGTGACTGTCAAGTGTTGTTATTTTTTTGTTTGTCATCTCTAGTCTATAACCAGGTTGCCTATGGTAGCATTGGGGCACCCTGGTGCACCTAAGTTTGTGATTTTAGGTCCCTAGTTTCCGTTGCTCTTAGTTGTAATTTGTTTCTTCAAGGTCAGTCATTTTTTATTTCGCCCTTCATTCCCCTATGTAATAGTCAGTGTTTGGGGTCATTAGTGTTAAAATTTGAACAAGATATTCCTATATAAACATAACATACTCACTATATTATGGACGGACTATCATCTATCACAGGTAGCTATCTACTAAGGAAAGGGGCTGCATTTTGACATCTTCTACATCTATTTCACACAAACATAGGGGGAAAGGGTTGTATTCATTCCATTTCATCCATCATTTTCATTCTTACATCTAGTTATTGCGCCCTATTTCTATGTCATTTGCGCTAGGGAACCCTAGGCACAAAATTACACACACGTGTACACAACAATACTTTGGGTTTGGAATGCAGTGCAATGCTTAATTGTAAGTCCACCATTGTGGCTTCTAAGGTCAGTCTGACCTCCTCATTTGCATATTTATTTTTTATGGATTTATGCTTTGCATTGGGTTTTCTAGGTAGATCTTCATAGAATATTATTGGTGACATAAGTGAATACATTGCGATAACTATGTGAAAAACAAGAAAAAAATTACAAAGACCAAGTGACACTGTTGGAACCATATCTCGAGATTTTTTGCAGACAAGAGAACCTAGACTACAAACAAGGGTGCCCTTAGGCACCCTAGTTCTCTCCTACATGCCCCAGTTCAGTCAGATCTCCAACTTTTGTAGCTTCTAGAACAACATTGCAACATCTAGTCCAACCCACAAATCAACCTATTCAAGTCAAACACATAATGAGGTAAGTTATATTCAGGTTAATATCTTATCCCTTCTATTTTATTTTATTATTTTCATTTAATATCAAATTAATTTTTTTAGCATTAGAATTTCAATTCATTGTTGTTTCTATCTAGATTACCATTATATAAATATCATATTTTATTTAATCATTGACCAACTAAGGGAGGATGAAAAGAAAGTATATGCATATCCTCAAATGCATGGGTGGTTCACCTCATAAAAGTATGATATATCACATTCGTTCGAAGGGTATTAAATAATACCTGCAATGTTAGTTTTTACTTCTAATTATTCAATTGATAATTTCCCCTCTCATTATATTATTAGAATGAAAATAACCCCAAATTTTCCATATACCTTACTTACCCACTTTTCCATTACAATTTTAATCATCCCCTTTTAATTAAATTAATCTAAGTAAGAGAAACACTTAGTACTTGATCAAGTTTGAATTAGTGGGACATGTTTTTTGTGACAAACAACCACATGATACGACACGATACCTCATGAGGTAATATCCCTATCTCCTCTAACGACTTCTAGGAGGAATTCTAATTTTAGGAGAGGGGGATGTAGTGCCCACATTTTGTAGCCTCAGTTAGCTGATGACTTCTTAACCCATAGTTATGATTTGACAGGGATTTTGACATATTTTTTACATTATGTTATGTTATTTGATCTTCATGGAAATGTATGGTGATTTGGGTGTGTAGCATCAATTTAGCTTTGATTAGTATATTGGAAAATTTCATTTGACATTATGGATATTAACATATTACTATGTTATTTGGTCCTAATTAACATATGATGGAAACATAGTGTAGTTGCACACCTTGACGATATAGTTTATTCGATTTTGATGAGAACACGTGATAGCATGGATATGTGTCAATTATATGAAATGAGATGGCTAAAACATGGTGATTTAGTGTCAAATTGTGCATATTTTCTCAATTACGACTCCATGTTGATGTTGTGATGTAATAGCTTTCATGTTTAGATTTGATCATTTACTTAGTAGTTGATTTACGATTGTATTAGGTAGATGCATTTAATGTGCGCATTGAGTTTGTAGGTTACAGGGAAGATGAGAATGTGGGTTTCAAGGTGGATACATAATATTTACACAAGAAACCCACAGGGCTAAGTCCTAACCATGTTAGATATATGAGGCCTTATTGTTTGTTTTTATCATTTAGGCACCATGAGTGACCCTTATTTTTAATGTGATATGTTGGTACCCAAATTTTTTATCCTTTTCAGTATGAGTAGCATCAAAGATATGGCATGAATCTTGAAGATATATGGATCATGGTGTGTGTCTTTTTGTAGCTAGGGATATGATCTAACTAGCACTCAGATTTGTGGAGAGATGAATAACACTCAAATAGGACTTGATCTTGTCCTAACTATTTTAGGTTGTGCCTTTCAACCAAGGTAAGAGAACCTATTTTGTAACCCTCAAATGGTGATGGAGATGAATATATCCCTCAATTTGTGCAAATAGTATGAAAAGGGCCTTGGGAAAATATGATCAACACTCCAAATTTGACTTTAACAAGTTGTCGCTTCCAGATTATGGAGATACTTTCAATGTAAGGCAAAGGTTACTAAAGACATTTTGAAATCTTGATTTGTTATACATACTTTAGCAAATGTATTATGATCTTCTATGGGTATACATGTCAAAATAGGGGTAAAATAGGGTAGGGTTAGTTATTTTGAATGATTTTTTTGGTGGGAGTTTAGATAAGACAAACCAAGGTCCGCCAGACTCTTTGAGGATTTCGACAAAATATGGAGAAAATTAACAATAGAAAGTATCAAAATGGTTAATCATCCCTTTAGCCAGGATATGTGCATCAAATAGAGGCCCAAATCTATAATTTTCCACACAATATTTGATCATCTATCACAAAAGCTTGAGTTAGAATGAACCAATGAAACATTTAGCAATCACTATTTAATCATGACCTAAGGTGCACCCAGAGGTTTACAAACAATGTCTGAAGTCAAGGAAGGTAAAGTGATTTTAAATTTGTTTATCTCTTTATCAGATGAAAGCTCTTCTGAATGTGAGATTGCAAATGCCACTAAACTGAGACCTTGTATGATGAAGAGAGATTTTAAAGACAAGACTGCAACAGGAAACAACAAACACAAATTTGAAATGCATTTTGAAATGTAAGAATTCATAGATTTTTTCCAAAGACAACACAGAATAACTCAAAAATGATCGTATTTATCAGCAGGGTAATGTTTTGAAAAACAATCTCAGATCTTGTTAATGGCTATACATGTGCAACCAACTTAACATGATTTGAAATCTGATATAGAGAGAGTTACATGAGTTTCTCAAGTGGTCACTTAGAGAATGGGATTCTTCCCAGATTTTCCCATGAAATTTTTAGTTTTCCAGGCTTCTTTAAACTCTTCCAACCATTTGCATGACAAATTCATGCAATATATAGCTTTTAATCTCCTTTGAGCCTTCTTTCCCAAGAAAAGAATATGCCAAAGGATCAAATTTTTTACAAAAATTCCTCATGATTCGCAGACATGGACGTTTAAGAGAACACGTCCAAAAAGTTGCCAGTTGTCTCTAAAAGAGATGAATCATTGCAAAATTTACATCATTATCCATTGTGGAGGAACGTTTTTCATCTTCAAATCATGCAGATCCCCTTCCTTTCATTATTTCATCCTTATCCCTCCAAAATTTGACTCTGTAACTTTTGGATTTGATATTTCACGTTCTTGGATGGGTTAGGGAAAAAATTCATTTCAAAAACATCTTTGATCTTTAAATTGATCCTCAAAACCGATTGCATTGGTCCTTGCAGACACAAACGACACGAATTTGTCAAAAATTTGATGAAAATTGATGCAAAAAACACATCTCCAAACTTTCTGGAGCATTTTAGGGCAAAAATGGTGGCAGAGAAAAAAATGATGCATAGCTACCGTTGATTTGACATTCAAATTTTAATCTAGGACATCCACATGCCACAATGTCATTGGGAATGGACTTGAGATCACTTTTTGACATTTCAACACTTTTGGAAAAATGTAAAAAAATTGACATTTTTCTACGCCCTTTCACCCTTTGAAAATGAGCTTGACACGTGTCCCAATATGGGTCCCATTGGAATCGCGGACCGATTCTACACATTTCCACCTTTTTTAAAATTTGCAAAATTTCTCGATTTCCTTCACCGCTCTGCCATTTAGATTTGGGCCTGACATGTGGTACATTATGACTTGATATGGAGTCGCGGCTCAATTTTAAACATTTTTCCTCTTTTTGGAAAAAGGAAAATTTTCCATTTTTCCTCTGCAGCTCCGCCCTCCCGCACGACTCGTGTCACCTGATTGGCTGCAAGGGAACACTCTTATTTATATTTTAACAACATTTTCCACTAAGGAAAATTTTCACCATTTCCTTCACAATCCCTCACCTCTGATTTTGTCCCTGACACGTGGCTGTTTTTGATTCACTGTAGGCTTGTGTTCCTTCATTTAATTTTATGCATTTATGCCAAAAACTTGTAAAAAATATCAATTTTTCCCCGAGGCCCAAAGTTCTACCTCTGATGCAAACGTGACACGTGTCCACTTGTGATTTTTTGTGGAATTCTAGATTGTTTTGCTACTTTAATCTTTTAACCAAATAAAGTCCAAAAACTTCAAAAGAACCCGACCACCTACAATTCCATCCTCGTCTTTGAAGACACCACACATTCCATTCTGATTCGTTGCAGGCCCTAGGCATTTTCTTTGCACTTTAACTCTTTTTCCAAAATGCCTTAAGGAACAAAAATACCTATTTTTTCTCATCTAATCAAAAGAGAACACGTCAGCAACATTAGAACCAATCAGAGTAAAGTGGACCCATGGGACCAAATTCACCCTTTTGCCAAAAAAGGGAAAAGCGATAAGTTACAACAATTTTCCGCTGTCCCTTGGCCAATTATAGTAAGCCACATTGTCGATGAATGTTGAAGAAGAAATTGATGGGAAAATGACGCCCGTCTGACCATCAAAACACAAAAAATGCCAGGGATGCCCTAGAATTCAATTTTTTCGCTAAGGACGATAAATTTCTTTAAATTGAACCAACTGAAACATGTTTTCAAAGCATTTTTTATCATGGAATTGGACTTTCAATGGACATACAAGTGCATATCGATCAATTTTAAACTTTCACGATTGGGTAAAAAGGAAAAAATGGTAGATCCTGCAGATATTTGGAAAAATTAGGGCACACATGTAGATTTCTTTCAAATTCGGGAAAAACAACAAGTTTGTGAGCATTTCAAGGCATTCGATTGGGGGAAAAGTTGCAGACCACCAATTTGAGAGAAAAAAAATTTAGAGCACGCAAAATGAAAGAAAAATTTAGGGCAAAAAGGTGCAAGCTCAATAATGGCACCAACATTATAGTCAGGTAAAAATTAATTTTGTTTAGGATGTGTTATTTTCTTGAGTAAACTAGGTTGGGGGACTTAATGGTCCCAACTTGCACTACGTTGTTTATTTTTGTAAGTGTGTGTTATATAAGGAGTAATGGGTTCACATGAGCACCCTTGGGTGAGCCCCACATCCTCTACATATGTTCCCAAAGATGCCAAACCCGAAATTGGGCTATTCTTGGCATTTTAATTGACCCTTTTTAATTTTGGGAGCTCACTTAGCATGAAAATAAGCCCTTGGACCCTACCTATTAGGTAAGGGAATCAATTCCAAGGCATGGAGGGAGTTTCCCTCTCATTTAGCCTCTCTTTTTTCACCATCCATGTAAGATGGATTGGAATGCGTGTGTTGTAAAAAGTTTCACAAACCTATTTTCGGGCAATTTGGGAAAAGGGTGTTTAAATGTGAGTTTATCTTTTCTTATTTTTGTTTGGGGAATCTTTGACTTGGAGGGAAGAAAGGGGTAACACATGTCACCCCCTCATTGGTGAGGAAATTTGTTTTGTTTTCTTCAAATACTCCTTCTTGGGGTAGAAAGAGAACTTTTTTCTTGGTTTTGTCTTGGTGCTTGGAGGCTTTGGAAGTTACAGATTTTCTTGGAAAAGGAATTGGGAAAAGCTTAGAGTTTTGGAGATCTTGTGGAGGTACGATATTGATCATACTCTATGTTATTTGTATGTTAGATCTTAGCATTTGTTTATGGTTGAAATTTATGTTTTGGTGTTTGTTTCTTGGGTATCTATTTATTATTCTCTCCATCCATCATATGGTTTGATGGATTTTTGAGTTTTATTGAGGAAGAGGGAGGGATTTTCCCTCTTAAACCTTATGGCTTGATGGGAAAGCCATGTTGGTTCTTTCTATTCCCCTCATATGGTTTGAGTTGGGGAAGTTGGTTCATACTGGTTTGAACCCCCTTCACCATCCTTAGAGAGGAAACCCGACGGGTTTGAAAATTATCACAAGGAAAATTTTTGGAGAATGAGTGGAGGAATAAGGAGGGATTTGCTATCTCAATTTTACCCCTAGGTGAAATTGGTCAAAAATGACCTTGCATAAGAAAATCGGAAAGTTTGGTTCAGTCCTTTTAGCTCACAATCGATCCCGAATCAAGAGGTAAGTGGGACTCGACAATGGAGGAGAAAGGTCAGAAAATGAGGCCGAATGATATTAACAGAAGCTAGAGGCTCAACAGGAGAGAATTAGAGGAAGGGATTGAATTTTTTGGAATTCATAAATGAGTCAACTCGGGGCAGAACAATAGACTTGCAAAAGGCATCATGTGTCAGCTCGGTGCAATTCCAAAGATACATAAAAACAGAGATCCCAATCGACCACAGGGCCCCCACGTGTATCTCAGTGCATAACAAGCTGCAGATGATGCCAAGTGTCCAACCCTTAGCAGAGGTCCTATCATCACCAATCCGGAACTATGATAATTATTCACCGGGAACTCGTGCTATGATTATTTACTAATGCACAGCCTATAGTTTGGTGGATGTAATCTGGAAACACAACAACAAACATAACACAAAAATACCATCGACTATGATAAGAAGGAATGATGATAAATCTAAAATATCAGAGTAAATTATAATATTAACATGAAATTGTTACAATCTCACCCATGAGGTACTTCAAGTGTTATTGACTTCACTTGCCTTCCACCAATACTATGGGAGAAACTTTACAATTACACCTCTTAATGGCTTCTTCAACACACCTTTAAACTGATGGCTTCCTTTACACACTTCATACAATATTTCTCACTACTTCCTTCTATGCTAAATGAGGGGGTGGCCTCTTTATTTATAGAACTTCCAGGCTTATCCATCTTATCTCTAAGATAGGATAAGAAATCCACTCTGACGAATCATATTCCATACCTTAACTCTTATCTGTACATGTAAGCTTATCTTTTAAGATAAGATAAACCTTATCATTTCACATGGGTTCCACATTTTTAGACTTTTTACAAATAAAATACACAAAATATTTATGACCTCACTCCTTGTCCTTATTACCAATATAATATTTCTAATTCCTAATCATGTAGACCCTACTTCTCTACTTACCCCAACTTCAAGACATTTTAACATTACTGGACCACTTACGACAACTATTTACTTTTTACCACAACATTCCTATTGTACTTTTGACTATTACCGTACTATACATTATTGGCGGCGTCGTACTGGCAACGCCGTTATCTTCTATCGGACGCTACTACTAATTATACTTAACAACATCCTATTCCTAATACATACATTAATGAAATAGAAATTACGGAGGAAAATTTTAGTGTCGACATCTTCCCCCTTCCTAGCTTCTACTCCGTCCTCGGAGTAGACTATTCTGGTGCTTGGAAAATCTTCAACTTGTCGTGGTTGACCCATTTCGTAATGGGAGTGCCATCCAATTCCTCCAGTCGGTACGTACCATTTTCATGCACAGCTGCTATTTTGTAGGGCCCCATCCATTTTGGAAGAAATTTTCTCTGTCTTCTTTTTTTGTATCTGGAATCATATACTAGAACCAAGTCATTCACATGAAATGGAGACCACCGGATCTTTTGATCAAAGTATTCCTTCTGCTTCATTTTCTTCTTATAGCTTGTATCCTTAGCTATTTCCCTCATTTCCTCTAGCAAATGAAGATGTACCAACCTTTCTTTTACTGAATCACTTTCATCCATTCTTTCATTTTCCATTACTCTGACTGTGGGAATATCAAACTCAATAGGAAGAACTGGATCAATGCCATAAGCCAACTGAAATGGGGAGTATCCTGTTGCTGACTTTGATGTTGCCCTATATGCCCACAATGCTGCATGAATCCTCTTATCCCATTTATGTACCTGCAAGGCTGCATCTTTTGCTAGAATTTGACACAACACAAAATTTGTTCGTTCCACCTGTCCATTTGTGCTTGGCTTGTATGTTGTTTCCTTCCTGTGCTTAATAGAAAACTTATTGACTAGGGCTTCTACCACCTCATTAATGAAGTGGCTTCCTTGATCTGTTACAATTTCTAATGGACAACCAAATCTGGTGACAATGCGTTCATATATGAACCTTGCCACTTCATCCATGGAAGCTGTTTTCAATGGCCTAGCTTCAACCCACTTGGTTAAATAATCTGTGGCAACTACAATATACTTATTTTGGCGTGAGGTAGTTGGAAGTGGACCTACAATGTCTATTCCCCACTTTTCAAAGGGACCAAGTGGAAGAATAGGGCATAATGGAGCTGATGAAGTCTTACGGTTACCATGTGTTTGACAAATATCACATGTCTTACAATAATTATAACAATCTTTAAAAAGAGTGGGCCAGTGATAACCTGCATCCAAGATCCTTCTTGCTGTAAGTTGTCCAGAGAAGTGCCCTCCACATGTACCATTGTGGAATTCTTCTAGCAGCTCCTTCCCTTGATCACGTCCAACTGCCCTCTTGTACTGTCCATCAGGTCCTATTCGAAATAATACTCCATGCAGAATAGAATATGGACGACTGGCTTGAGTAATCTTTCTCTTAGTCTTTGCATTGGCACCATCAGGAAACTTGAATTCATTCAGATAATTCCAAATATCTATGTATTCACTAGGGATTGTGTCAAGGGATAACAATGCTGCATCGGGGAAATCATCATCATCACAAGATGATCCTAAACCATCATAGGCTCGAGAGAGTGCATCTGCATTGACATGCTTCTTTCCTGGCCTATCTATAATATCAAATTCAAATTCTTGTAGCAAAATTATCCATCTTGCTATCCTCCCTGATGGGTTAGGCTTATTTACAATATATTTTAGAGCCTGATGATCTGTTACAACTAGAAATTTTTTGCCCTAGCAAGTAATTCCTAAACTTCTTTACAGCAAAAATGATAGCTAGAGCCTCTTTTTCAGTTACAGTATAATTTACCTCAGCACTACTCATTTGTCTGCTCCCAAAGTAAACTGGATGTTCATTCCCATTTTCATCCTTTTGGCTCAGAGTACTTCCTAGTGCTGCATCTGAGGCATCAGTGTACACAATGAATGGCTTGCTCCAATCTGGATTCTTTAGAACAGGTGAAGACACCAGGGCTTCCTTCAGTTGTTCAAAAGCTTCATGCGCTTTATTTCCTGGTTCATAAGTAACATCCTTCTTCAAGAACTGGGTTAGTGGCTGTGCAATCTTTGAGAAATTCTTGATGAACCTTCTATAGTAACCCACATGGCCTAAAAATGATCTCAACTTACTTCTATTCATAGGAAATGGTAACTCTTTGATTTTTGAAACTTTATCAGGATCAGTACCAATACCATCTCTGGATACAACATGCCCTAACAAAATGCCTTTAGAACATCCAAAGACACACTTTGTAGGGTTTAGTGAGGCTTGTGCTTCATCTAACCTTTGAAATGCTGTCTCCATCTGGTGCAGGTGGTCCAACTTGCTCCCATAGATGCAAAAATCATCCAGAAATACTCTGATGAAGTTCCCAATGTAGGGTTCGAACACCCTATTCATCAAACGCTGGAATGTTGCTGGAGCATTACACAACCCAAAAGGCATAACTCTATAAGCAAACGTTCCCCAAGGAGTGGTGAACGTGGTCTTCAGCTGATCTTTCTCTGCTATACGAACTTGGTTGTAGCCGCTATATCCATCAGCAAAACTATAGCACTCCTGGCCAGCTACTTCGTCCAAGATCTGATCTGAAAATGGAAGAGGGTAATGATCCTTCTTTGTTGCCTTATTGAGCTTCCTGTAGTCAACACAAATGCGTAGCTTCCCATTCTTTTTTATTGAGATCACAATGGGAGAAACCCATTCTGAATTCTCCACAGCAAATATGAATCCTGCATCAAGCAACTTATCTATTTCTTCTTTTACAGTCTTGGAAAAATTAGGATTCATTCTATATGGCATTTGCTTTATGGGCTTAGCACCATCTACCAGCTCAATAGAATGTTCTACCCAACTTACTTGACGGAGTTCCTTGTAATCAAAAGTGAATATGTGTATGTACCTTCGAAAGAGCTGGAGGTAGGATTCCTTCTCACTCTCCATCACAGCATCACCAATCTTTATTTGTTGGAGACGATCATCAACTTCTTCTTCAGATAATTTTATGGGGTCATGAGTCGGTGTGACTGGAAGGATATCCATGACTGAAACATCAACCTCACTTTCTTCATCTTCAGTGTCCACTTCACTGGTACTAGAGTAATCAGAGGATGTCCAATCATCAGTTTCATCACTTGAATCCACAGGTTCTGCTTTATGATGCCGAGGGATCACGTTTATCTTCACCCTCTCTCTACCACGTCCAAGTGTCATGAAACCTTCATTCCAGTAGTTTCTTGCATGAACTCTCCTTAGCCATGGTCTTCCCAGCAACATTGGGTACGCAACAGTACCATTTTTCATCACCTGAAAGTCTACCACACATACAACACCCATAACAGATATTGCCACATTTGAAACTACACCTTCTGGTTTAGTTTTTCCCTTATTTAATGACCTTAACATAAGTGTTGAAGGGCGATCAATTTTTAAACCCAACATATTCATTACAGACTCGGTCATTACATTAACTGCAGCACCTCCATCAACTAAGACATCATGAATTGAAATACCATTACATAATACCTCAGCTTGTGGAGCATAGGGATCTGCCTCTGCCTCCAAAACAGGGACCTCAACCTCCTTCCTTCGTCGAGCATTGAGTCCACTTCGCAGCTCCCGCCTCTTCTCAGAAGACATAGCCAAGAGTTGACCATATGTAATATTTGCAGGCCTTTTGGACAGATCTTCCAAGATGGAGTATGGTCCTTGCCCCTGTGAAATCAGAAAATCCTGCACACCCAACTTTCTTCTCCTATGTTTCTTACTAGTTTCTCCTTTCATCTTCTTAGGATCATTTCCATCTTGATTATCTTTTTCTTTCTTTCTTTTTGTTACAAACACATCTACTTCATTATTTCTGCTCTTATCTACTACATCAAAAGAATTCACAGGTGCTTTTCCTTTATCATTATCTCCTTTACCAGATGTAGAAGCTCTATCTGGACAATTATACTTATAATGACCCTTTTTATAACAACCATAACATACAACTTCAGAAATATTTCTTTTTGGACCTCTATCTCCTCCCTGAGAACTAAATTCTTTTCCTTGAAGAAGATTAATAGTTAACTGACCCATCTTTTTGAGCAGATCTTCATACTCAGTAGATGTACTAGGAGAAATATTTGTGCTCACCGGGAGTGGTTGTGGATTCTGGACCAAAGGTGCTGGTGTAGGCTCTACTTTAGCAACAATTTCTTTGGGCTCCTCTTCCATGCTTTCTTCTTGCCTTCTTGCAATCTCCTTTGCTTGTTCAATGGTAGTTGGGCGGTCATACTTCACTCGTTGTCTGATCTCTGGCTTCATCCCAAGAATGAAGTGCTTACAGAGGAGATTATCCATGCCATTCATCAACCCATCCGCTAATCCTTCCTTCCGGATCTGGGCATCGAGCTTCCTCCTTAGCTCTAGAACACGAGCATGATAATCCCTTATCTTCTCCTTCTCTCCTTGGGATAGCTTTGTGATCTCGATCATGAGATCTGCATATTTCTGTTGTTCACCAAATTCTTCAAGAAAACTTTCAGTTAATAAATCCCATGAATTTTTCACATTATCACCTAGTGTTTCAAACCACCTAAGTGTTGAACCATCCAAAAAGGTAGGAAAAAATTCAGTCCATTGTTCCCTTCTTATGAGGCCATTACAAATACAAGATCGTTTAAACTCTTGAATGAAAGAGGAAGCATCTTCATTAGATTGGGCTGAAAAAATAGGAATCTTCCCCATTTTCAAAAGTAACCACCGTAAAATACCAACCCACAAGTAAAATCAACAAGACTTATGTGCACAAATAATTGGAATCACTGTAATAGAAAGTGACTTTACACCTTTCTACAGTAAAATAGAAATGACCACGGTAACTATGGTAAAACTTGACTTACTGCGGTAAAAACTGACTTTACTGTGGTAAACACTATTCACAGTAAAAAGTGAAGTTACTGCGGTAAATACTATTCACGGTAAAAAGTGACTTTACTGTGATAAATACTATTCACAGCAAAAATGACTTTACCATGGTAACTACTATTCACGGCAAAAATGACTTTACCATGGTAACTACTATGCACAGTAAAAATAAGGTTACCCTCCAATTGATTTTTGACTAAGTGGGAATATCTCTCCAGAAAATCCACCAACGAGGAATGGTCCTGGCAACGGAACCAAAATGTCATCACCAATCCGGCACTATGATAATTCTTCACCGGGAACTCCTCGTGCTATGATTATTTACTAATGCACAGCCTTTAGTTTGGTGGATGTAATCTGGAAACACAACAACAAACATAACACAAGAATACCATCGACTATGATAAGAAGGAATGATGATAAATCTGAAATATCAGAGTAAATTATAATATTAACATGAAATTGTTACAATCTCACCCATGAGGTACTTCAAGTGTTATTGACTTCACTTGCCTTCCACCAATACTATGGGAGAAACTTTACAATTACACCTCTTAATGGCTTCTTCAACACACCTTTAAACTGATGGCTTCCTTTACACACTTCATACAATATTTCTCACTACTTCCTTCTATGCTAAATGAGGGGGGTGGCCTCTTTATTTATAGAACTTCCAGGCTTATCCATCTTATCTCTAAGATAGGATAAGAAATCCACTCTGACGAATCATATTCCATACCTTAACTCTTATCTGTACATGTAAGCTTATCTTTTAAGATAAGATAAACCTTATCATTTCACATGGGTTCCACATTTTTAGACTTTTTACAAATAAAATACACAAAATATTTATGACCTCACTCCTTGTCCTTATTACCAATATAATATTTCTAATTCCTAATCATGTAGACCCTACTTCTCTACTTACCCCAACTTTGACATTTTAACATTACTGGACCACTTACGACAACTATTTACTTTTTACCACAACATTCCTATTGTACTTTTGACTATTACCATACTATACATTATTGGCGGCGTCGTACTGGCAGTGTTGTTATCTTCTATCAGACGCTACTACTAATTATACTTAACAACATCCTATTCCTAATACATACATTAATGAAAAAGAAATTACGGAGGAAAATTTTAGTGTCGACAGTCCCACGTGTCACCTCAGTGAAACTTAAGAAGTGAGACCCAAGGGATAGTCCATGTAAAAGAGTGCAAGCTTTCCACATGTCCATGGCCCAAGGGAGGCAAAGTCGGTAGTTGATCATTCTTAGGTCAAGCGGAAGCCTCCACATGTCCAATAGGTGCACCTTCGAAGGTTAGGTCTAAAGAAGGTCTCCAAATGAGCAGGAAGCCTCCATGCGTGTCCCGGGTCAGACATAAAGCCTTCGTCAAATAGAAAGGACTTGGGAAGAACATAAGGAAGGCAGAGCAGAGCCAAAAAATCTGCCATGTGTCTCATCAGCAAAACTCCAAGGGTAGAATCCAAGGCAGGGTCCCCAAGTTTTTTCAGGCTCGCCATGTGGCCAGTAGTCCAAATGGGTGAAAAGTTGGCTGTTGAATTGGCTAAGGAAAGGAGAAACATCGGAATCCTCCACACATCCCCATGGTGCAACTTCAAAGGCACTACCCAAATGAAGACTCTGAACAAGATCCAACCCTCCACGTGTCCCAGGTCTGAAAAGGGGACACTGGTCATCAAAAAATCCAAGCTCGAGACAGGCTGGTGGAAGCCTCCATGTGTTATCTCCACGCATCTTCGAAGTTAAAATATAAGGGGAGTCCCAAAACTAGTGCCAACTCACCACATGGCCATAAGTCAAAAGGGGCATAGCTAACTATTGAATCAGCTAAGTAAAGAAGAGCCTACAAAAGCCTCCATGCATTAGCTTCACACATCTTCAGCGGCAGGATACAAGGGGAGTCCCCAAATGAGCATTTGTCCTCCACATGTCTCAGGTCAAGCAGAAGGTCTCCGCCAATGGGAGGGACTCAAGAAGAAAACAAAGGAAACAAGTTGGCCCAATAAAGCCACCACATGTCAGTTCATCACAACTACAAGAGCAAGAGGAGGGGGTTGAATCTTCAAAATGCGTGGGGCTCCCACGTGGACCCTATATGGACAAACCCTTTCACATATTGCAAGCCCTCATTAAACGCCTGACCCTCGACCTTAAAACAGCTATGTCTTTCAACCAAGAGCTTAAAATTGAGTGGAGAAGGAATTTTTAGAGATCTCTAGGTGTATTCTACTCACTCTCCACCATTAATGATCTGGTCTTCTATTTTCGAGGTTGTCAAGTCTCTCACCTATTGTCATAATGAAAAATGGACTCCTTTCTTGTCTAGCAAGGAACAACACATGGAGGCATGGGATCTGTTAGTGAATCCCATCATTTTTATAGGTGAATTTAATGCATTGTAGGGGTGGTTGAAGTAGGATTTGAATTTTCCCTCTCTCTTTCTTTGATTCTCCTATATATTGTAAAGGAAGGGGATATTTCAAAGGTTGGTCATATTTTCTCTCCTACCCCCTCTCTCTTTCTTCCTTAGGGTAGAATATGGAGCTTAAGCCTCCTCTCTTGACTCTGTAATGGCATTTTCCTTGCCCCTTTCCCACTGATGATGTACAGTGTGAACTCTTAGAGTAATAAAAAAAATTCGTGATGCATTTTTTCCATCGTTTCTTATTTTATTGTCTCTTCTCGCTTGTCATCATTGTAGGGTATATTGTGCATATCTCTGATGTCTGTTGTATGTTTTTGGGGGATGTGTTTAATGCATTTGAAGTGGTGTTCTATGTGAATCCTATGCTTGGTCTATGGTTCATACTGTCCACCCCCTCCATTGCTCACCCCTCTCCACTTCAGGAAGCTGAGAATGTGATCAACAATCCCCTTTTCTTAATGCTATCACCTCATTAGTGTAGGATTTACCTCTTTATGCACAATTTTCTCTCTCCATATCTCCTTGGCATTGTTAGAATAGGTGTAGTTAGGCATCATTTCTACATTAGAAGTAATTTAGCATTAGGATTAGGACTGAAGAAGTTGGCTTTCTCTGGAGGTCCATCTCAAGTTTACAGGTACCAAAGCTTGAGAGATGGTCCCATGTTATGTAGATCACACCAAATGCCCCACTCAAATTAGAGGCCATTCTTGGGCGCTGTGATTTTTCCCTAACATTTTTGGAATGCCTAGTGGGACATGTTATAAAGCACCTTACCACTTCACTTCATTAGGATTGATGTGCTATTGGTGAATATTTCGGCCTTCAGAGGCACTTTCAAGCACATCCAGTGACTCCATCTGGTCAACAACCCATTCTCTAAGTTTTAGAATTTTCTCCCATCCATTTCCACCCATTCTTATTTCCACATATTTCATTTTCTTCCATTCCATGAAGTTGTGAAATCATGAATTAATTCCCAACTTGTAACTCAAACTTACAACAACCGCAGTGCATTCAGCCTCCAATGTATTTCCCAACTCCTCCGAATAAACATTATGATCAAATCCATAACCATTATGCTTACCCATATGAGAAGTGTCAAAACAATTTTGGCCATGGAGCTTATAAAGAGCATGGGTACACATATGATGGTGATGGTTATGTGGAAACCCTATTTTGGTTTGCTGGAGAAGATCCAAAGAATGGAGGCCAACATGGTGCAATCCAGGGCTACAACACAAATGAAGGCACTCAAGATTGGTTGTAGGACACCTTGTCCATTGTGGAGGCCCTTTTCCAAGACACTATATCCCACATGAGAAGCTCGACTTCATGGTTGAGATGATGCCCTAACTTATGCAATGGACTTAGGATATTGAGGCTTATGAGTTGGACATAAGGCAACCTTGTCAATGGGTAAACCCACCACCTCATAACTTTTCTTTTCCTCTTCCTCGATCGGTATCATCATGGTAGTGTCATGATTCTAGCTTCCCATTTTCTTCCCTAAGTGTCGATTTCCCTTCTCAATCCCCTAGTCTTCCATCTCATCTCATTTCCTCTTCCCTTTTCCCTTCCAAAATTAAGTCCCCTTTAAAAAATACAAAAGAAATGTCTTCCCCTCCACCACAAATAAACAAGTAACTAGTGGAGACCCTACCCACCACTCCTACTACTTTCTTGAGCCCATGTCAAGAAGAAAATCAAGAATGCAGCCAAAGGGAGCAACAAGAAGAAGATCCAAGAAGAGAAGATATGATCAAAATATTAGTGAGCTTGGCTCTTAGATTCAGAATTGAAAAATTCCCTTTTTGGTTAATCTTATGGAGGAGGCTGGGGTCAAACCGTAATTGGTGAAAGATTCAACTGTAGCGCAATTGTGAGAAGAAGGAGCTACTCTAAATCCAAAAGAAGAGGAGTATATTCTAGATGTGGAGGAGAACCATACGGTGCTAGACGCCTCAAGTATAGAGCTGGCCACAGAAGGACCTTTAGTTCTTTTTCCCACTTCATCCATTTCAAATTCTAATGTCAAAGAAGAGTTTGAGATTTCAAACTTCATGTTATACGATGAGAGGAACCATGGTGAGAAAATTACAGATCCGAAGGACACCATGGAGGAGGTCGAGCACATACAACAGGACAACGAGGAGGCAGATTATGTGTCTGACTTGGACGAGTGCTTTAATGGAGAGGAGCTTGAAGAGATCAAATCATTTTCTCCTCCTTCATCTTCTTTACAAGTACATGAGTCTGTTGCCATGAAGGAGAGCATTTAAAGAAAGTAGCCCATGTCTCATAATGGTCCTCTTGAACCAAGGTTGAAATAAGAAAAGGATCATGATCTTCCATGTTCTTGTCAGGAGGAGGAAGGAAAAGGGCACAATGATCCCATCTCTCCCATCTCTCTCACACCAACCATCCAGGAAGGTCCAGAAGAATACTCCACTCTTAGAGTTGAATTTCATGACAATGGGTACATCCATCAGATCACATCATGCCCAATCAAGTACTTGGCTTCATTGGAGCCAAGGGAGAAGATGACACCGGTCATGCCTTTCTTTTGAGCATGAGAATGAGTTTCAAAGCACTAAGGGTCACCATCAACACCCCCAAGAGTCCAATGTCAATCAACTTGAGGAGGTATTTTTGATAGATGTTGATACCTTGACGATATGCATGGAGGATTGACCACTTGTTTATTTTTCAATCATTATAACAACCAATGTTTAGTACCAAATAAGATACATGGCTGCCTATTTTGAAAAAGGGAAGCTATTTTTCCCTGCATGTAGTAGGCCTTTGTTTATATTTTCTTTGTTAGGGTTAGTGTAGGAGTAGGAGTAGATTTGGTTTTAGCATAACAAGTGCTTCTGCACACTTTGCATGTCTTATTTGAGGTATGTATGATTTGATCTTTGTATATAACTTTTGTTTGTATTGCTTTGGAGGTAAAATTTTCCAGGCCCTTCATTATTTATGGCAGAGAGACCCATAGTTGCATGCAACAGTTACTAATTTAAAAATAAAACAAATGCATAACAACTAAAATTATGTTTCGAAGCAATTCATTTCTAGAATAGGTGAATCCCTAGGTTGTGAAAATTTTCTACTCTCAGAAATATCATCTCCATGATTTTATTAAAAAAATTGAGAGTGAGAACAATGAGGCAAGTTCAAGGTCACCAAGTGCAAGCAGTCAGGCCTGAGGTTTTAGGGACCCGATCATTACCATGATATCATTCATGACTCTATGCCCAATAGATGCAAAAAAGTAACTGGTCTCTTCATCTAGTAGGCAGATGTCCTTTTGATTCACCAAATGGGTTATCCCAATTTTATTCCCAGGCCAATTTGGTCAAACATGACCTTGCATAAGAAAATCGGAAGGGTCGGTTAAGTCGTGCGAGCTCACAATCAATCCCAAATCAAGATGTGTGTGGGACTCAACAATAGATGATCAAGGTTGGGAAATGAGGTCAAATGAATTTAAAAAGAAGCAAGAGGCTCAATAGGAGAAAATTGGAGGAAGGGATTTAATTTTTCAAAATTCAAAAAGAAGTAATCTTGGCGCAGAAAAATAGACTTGCGAAAGGCACCACATGTCAGCTCGGTGTAATTCCAAAATATGCATCAAAATGGAGACCCCAAATGAGCACGGGGCCCCCATGTGGATTTTGGCACAGAACAGGATGTAGACGATGCCAAGTGTCCAACCATCAGTAGAGGCACAACGTGTCATGTTGACCAGTCCCTAAATAGGATTTCCATGAATCCATGGCCTAAGGGAGACAAAGTTGGTAGTTCAAAAGTCTCAAGTCAAGTGGAAGCCTCCACATGTGCAATAAGAGCACCTCTGAAGGTCAGGTCGAAACAGAGTCTCCAAATGAGTAGGAAGCCTCCACATGTCCCAGGTTAGAAATAAAGCCTTCTTCAAATAGAAAAGACTTGGGCAGAACACAAGGAAGGTAGAGTAGAGCCATGAAATCTGCCACATACCTCATCGGCGCAACTCCAAGGGTAGAATCTAAGGTGGGGTCCCCAAGTGTGTGTGGGCTCACCACATGGCCAAGAATCCAAATGGGGGTAGAGTTAGCCATTGAATTGGATAAGGAAAGGAGAAAAAATGGAAGCCTCCACATGTCCAAATGGCACAACATTAAAGGTGCAGCCCAAAAAAAGACCTTGAACTAGCGCAAGCCCTCCACTTGTCCCAGGTTCAAAAGGGGGACACCGACTATTGAAAACTCCTGGCTCATGACAGGCTGACAGAATCCTTCATGTGTCAGCCTCAGTGCATCTTCAAATATAAAATACAAGGGGAGTCTCCAAATGAGTGTCAGCTCACCACATGGCTAGAAGTAGAAAGGGGCAGAGGCGTCCATTGAACTGGCTGAATAAATAAGAGCCTATGGAAGCCCTCCACGCATCAGTTCAGCACATCTTTAGGGGCAAGATAGAAGTGAGTACCCAAATGAGCATCTGGCCCTCCACATTTCTCGGGTCAGGAAGAACGTATCCCCCAACGGGAAGGACTCGGGAAGAATACAAAGGAAACAAGTAGGCCTGCGAAAGCCATCATGTGTTAGTTCGATGCAACTACAAGATTGAGAGGAGAGGATGGAATCTTAAAAATCGTGTGGGGCTGTTACGTGGACCTTCTATGCGATAGATGCTTTCACATATTATGAGACCATGTTAAATGCTTGACCTAGACCTTCAGATAGCCCTATATTTCAACCAGGAGCTTAGAATTTAGTGGGAAAGGACTTTTCAGAGAGCTCCCAACACCTGCTACTCTCCTACAACCATTAATAAGCTATTCTTCCTTTTTCGGGGTTGTAAGTCTCTCACCTATTGCCATAATGAAGAATGGAATCCTTTCTTTCCCAACAAGGAACAAGACATATAGGCATGGGATCTGTTAGTGAAGCCCATCATTGTTTTAGGTGAATTTAATGTATTTTGGGGGTGGTAAAAGCAGGATTCAAAGTTTCCCTCTCTCCTTCTCTTATTCTCCTATATATTGTAAAGGAGGGGGTTATTTCAAAGGTTTGGTCATCTTTTCTCTCCTACCCCTCTCTCTCTTTCTTCCTTAGGGTGGAATGTGGAGCTTAAGCCTCCTCTCTTGACTCTGTAATGGCATTTTCATTACCCCTTGCCCACTAATGATGTACCGTGTGATACATTTTGTCCATCCTTGCTTATTTTATTGTCTCTTCTCGCCTCTCATCATTGTAAGGTATACTGTGCATATCTCTGATGTTTGTTGAAGGTTTTTTGGAGTTGTGTTTAATTGGTTTGAAGTGGTGTTTGATGTGAATCCTATCATTGGTTTGTGGTCCATCTTGTCCATCCCCTCCATTTCTCACCCCTCTCCACTTCAAGTAGATGAGATTATGATCAACAATCCCCTTTTCTTGGTGCTATCACCTCATTAGTGTATGATTTCCATCTTTATGAACTTTCTCTCTCCTTGTCTCCTTGGCATTGTTAGAATAGGTGTAGTTAGGAATAATTTCTGCATTAGGTGTAGTTTAGTATTATGAGTAGGAAGAAGAAGTTGGATTTCTCCGGTGGTCCATCTCAAGTTTGCAAGTACCACAGCTTGAAATATGGTCCCGTGTCATGCAGATCACACCAGATGCCCCGCTCAAATCCATGGCCATTCGAGGGTGATGTGATTTTTCCCTAACAATATTGTTTTCTTAGAGGGATAAAGAGGTTTTGTGAATAATATTCTAAGTGTGCATCCTATGGTTCGACCACACTCTTTGGCATTTTGGATGTCTCATGTACTCTTCCCCATTTTTATGGATGAATATGGTTTTCTCCTCTTTTTCGTTTGGTTGGTAAATGTCATGTTTCTTTAATGTATGGATTTTTCTTGTATGTGAATTTGTTTGTTGTTTATGTCTCCCTAAAGCTTGTGCACATTTTTGGAAGCTAGATATCTCTCGCATGGGCTTGGGGGAAGCTATCATGTCTTCCAACCTTTGGAAATGCATGCGATGATGCATATAGGTTGGGTGGTAAAACAAGCCTTGTTCTCTTGGTGTTGGTTTCTTTATAAAACACTCAAAGATGGATCTCAAGTTTGCAAGATGGTTAGAGTTTCTTGATATCATGGTCTCTCAGTATTTTCTCAAGTTTTGTGAACATTACTCTCATTATAACCTTTTGGATATGGCTGTGAGAGACTTCTTTGTCTTGTAAAGTTTTCATTTTGTGATTTGGGATTGCTTGTAAACTAGTGGTGTATTAGTTTTTGCAATCCTCTTTCAATCTTGCAAAGAAGCATTGTAATGTGGTTTGTTGATTATTTTAAAGTATTTTTAAAATATGTTATATTTGTGAGATTAAACTCCCTGGAAAAGAAATCTTATAAAATAGTTAATTTCTTTAATATGGATTGTTAGAACTCCATTTTGAAAAGAAATTTGTTTATTGGAAATATGTTTTCTAAGAAAAAAATATGTGATGTAAGAGCACTAAAAGAAAATGTGAATGTTCCTTGTTGGATCTCCCTCTTGTAGAAATCTGCAGCATTTATTTAGTATTGCATTTATTTAGTATAACATGGAGCTTGACGATGAACATTGAATGGAAAAACTATATTTCTTGCAATATGTCTCCTTCTTGTGAATTTTTGGTAACATTATTGAATGGAATGAAATTATTTTTTCCCCTTTCCATGTGAAACTTGAGATTTATCTTATTAGGAAATCAAATGTAAATTAGTTTTCCTCATCACTATTTTTTTTAGCATATTCTAAAACCCTATCTTCTTATTTCAAATACTTTGTTACATTCTTTTCTATCACATAAATAAGTAAATCATTTTAATATAGATTTATTGAAAACAAATTATTAAGTTTTATACACCACATAGGTAACAAAACATAATCTATTATTTCAGAACTTGAAATAATTTTCAACATTTAATATAATATAAATATATTAAAACTATATTTAATATAGTTATATATTACAATATAGGATATTATTATATATATATATATAATATATATATATATATATATATATATATATATATATATATATATATAGAATATAATATAATACCAAATTTTAATTAAACAAAAAAAGTAAGTAATGATAAAATAAAATTTCAGTTGTATGTTTTTTTTGTAAACAAAATAAAAAACGAGTGGTTTGGAGAGGGTCAAACTCCCCAAAACTTGCGCACCATACTGGTGCCATCTCCAACTCCACCGTACCCTTCCCCTATGCACCACACAATGCACCCCTTTCCCATCTCCTAACCCCTACACCCTTCCCTCCACGCAGACCTCCTCCCTCCCATCCACCGAATCCCAAACTCCCCTCCAAAAAATTTTCTCCGCCATACTCCTTCACCTTGGCCTCCACACAGACCGCCACCATTACCATATCAATATATGTGGATTCCCTTATGTGGGTATTCAACAAATTCTATTTTTTTACAATAACTATTGTTGTTGTTGTTGTTGTTGTTGTTGTTGTTGTTGTGTGTGTGTGTGTGTGTGTGTGTGTGTGTGTGTGTGTGTGTGGGGGTGGGAAAATTTTACTCTATTGAAAAAACGGGTATAAAATATACCCTACCAGAAAATATATCTAGCTAAGAAGAAAAAAAAGAGGGGAAATAAGTAAATAACTTGAGCAACCATGAATCCTTGGCTACCATGACTCCTCCTCAACCTGAACAAAGAAGAAACAAGATGAAACAAATGAGAATAGGAAAAGAAAGGAAAAGAAAACATAAAGTTGAGTTAGGGAAACTTTACGGCAAGTTTTAAATCTAGTTGCAAGATTATATTGATCGTAGGGCCCACATTAAATCCTACACATCTTTTAAGCCATTGGAATTTGATGGGAATGGGAAATAAAATAAAACAAGGGTGTGTGGGGGTTAATTGAATAAAAAAGGGGTGAATAAAATAAAAGGGTGTGTAGACTTCCTTTGTGACCCTAGCAAACATTTAGTATAAATAAGTGATAAAGTTAGAAATTAGACAAGTAGTCAATTAATTTGGGTAAATTGAATAAATATAAAATGATTACTAATGGTATTGGAAAAGTATAGTAGTAGTATTTGTTTGATTTAAATAGAAATTTACCCAAATTATTAGTTACCTTTTGGTGTGATTTCCTATGTCCCGAGGCGGGGTAGTACAATTGTGATCCATTGTTTTTTATTACATAATTCTATATAGATATACGAAAATTGTTAGAGATAAGGCTGAACAAGAAGGTGAATGTTAGGAGATCACAACAAAGATAAAATTGGCTAGAAAATATGATTAGAAAATCCTTGCCACCTCTCAATTCTATAAGATGACCAACACTGAGACATTAAAGATAATATTTTATGGGCTAAATTGTGTCCCTGAGAAGATGAGCAGTGTAAAACCAAATAAACAATATTTGAGAATAAATGTGTGGCATGAGGAGCTTGTAGGTAATTTTAAAGTCTAATCCTATATGTTGGATAAGATGGCCCGATGCCATGAAGAAGAAGATTTCAGAAAAAGTGAAAATAAAAAGGATAATTTTATGAGCTAGTAATTGTTCAAACTGAGCATGCATGCAAGAACTAATAGAAATGAAGAGGATATCTTAATTCAAATTTGCAAACCCTGATAAGAAGAATATTTAATGGAAAATAAACTGATATGCTTTGGAGGAACGTTGATCATTATCATTAGGGACCTTCAGTAACTTCCTCTTATCAAAGATGGGCCCATGTATGTAGAATTTTACATCAGATCTACCATGAGAAAATGATTCAATAGATCTTTCACTATGTGAGCTATCATATGTCAAGAGGACTCAGACCCATCACACAAGTATTTTCACATGTTTTTCCTATATAGACAAGATGCATAACCACATTTCGATGAATAATAAACACTCATGGGTTGTATTGGCTCATTTCTATATACCAAAGAGAAAAAATAATTCCTTGCTTTAGCCTACTTGTTTGCAAAAGAAGACATGTTGACAAACGACTATTCAGTCATCCATTTAGCATTTCAACCCATTCTGTAACTACTAACTCTTGTTTTTCTTGTTTCATTTTCATCTCTCATGAAAATGATGTTTATGTTGAATTGATCCTAGGCGCATCAGTATGGATATAATCTATTTATCATTCTTTGAACCCTCCCTACGTTCAAATTTCAATAACGTGATTCACCATCTGTTTGGCACAGTGAGCTTCAAAAAAAGAAGATGAGTTCATAATCCTCTCCAATTAAGAACTAAAAATATGTTTTAGAGTGCATTATAAAAATCACATTGACTAAGACCCAAAGTAAATCTTAAATTAGGTGAAATATTTAGTGAACCATACAATGTGTGTCACAAATTATTATTTGTATAACAATGCTTTTCCTAATCTTGTGTAACTAAAATTAATTTAAAATTCACATAACTATATGTTTGAATACTTGTGTAGATAAAACCTCGGTAATCGCATTGTGACTATGGTCTCAACCACCTATTATTCACGTACTCCACAAGAAAACTTAAATATTTAGTCCCTCCTTGACCATTTTAACCCATTCTTCCACTGCTTGTGCTATCAAAACACATAGTATTGTAATTGCGGCAATCCAAACACTTAACTCTTGCCCCTTGTGTGTGAGAGCATGTCACTTAGTCTAGCCCCTCCACTGGAAGACGTGGTAGAAAAAGTTTTTTTTTTGTTGTACTCACCTTGCAATGTCACTTACACAAGACACTCTTCATCCTCATATCCTAATACAAATCAATTACAACCTTAAACAAATTTTTCCTTTCCTGCACTTTCATTTTCCATGTAACTCAAATTCACCAATTACATTTTTCCTACATAGGATGTTGTCCACTACTTCTATGTACTTATACAAATAATGTTGGAGTTGTAGAATGTTGGGGTCTTCTTTTCCCAATAGTTTCATGCATCCACAACTTTTGAGACCTCAATATATTTCCTCCTCTCTCTCAAATAACTAGCAAAATTTTATTTGGAGTCATACATTCATCTCCCTAATGAACATGAGGCACCCCTAAAAATTGTTCTGATCCTTAAATGACATAGATACTCCAACATACACCAAATTCTATATCATTGTTATTTAAAACTTTTCTAGAAATTATACAGTTGTCTACATCCATTGCATTTTATTCCCTCCTTGAGGGATTCTTCTAAATTTCGATTGTTGTTGACAAGAAGATAATTGAAAATAAAAGAATCCATAAATGAAATGTCTTGTAAAGTGAGCATTGAATCTTTTGTAGGTTACAGCCTAAGCCTCTGCCCCGCGAGGTTGAGATCTATTTAATTGAAATTGTATATAGAGATGAAATGCTATGTAATCATGAAATTCAACATTATCCAATGTCATTCAATGTCATGACTGGAGAAAACCAGTTACAAAAATGTAAATCAATTTTTCTTAAAAGTTTGTGAAACACCAATATACCATGGATTGTCAATTCCCCCATCCAAACTCGTTATATTAATTAAAAAAGAATTCTCCAAATAATTGAATATGTTATTGAAAGAAATGATAACCAGATCGTACCAAGCCAAGAACATAGATGTTAATCAAACACCATGATCAATAAGATGAAAGAAATTCACCAGAATAGCTTTACATAAAATCTTTGCAAACAAATGAGTAAAAATATCATATATTATAATGGAACTCAATGCAATATATTGAGAATGGGCCTTGCTTAAATAGGCAAGGAATAACAATCTAAGAACTAGTCAAGGTCATAGATCAAGCCATAAATCAAGGAAATAAATAGTCATCAAAGAAATAGTCAAGACCATAGACTTAGGAGAGAACTAGACATCAAGGATCTAGTCAATACCATAGATCAAGGAAAGAGCTATAACTAACAACTAGATAATATCTCCTAATTTCTAAATAATATAAAATAAATATCCACACACATAAGTGGGTGAGGCTAAATATAATAAAGGTAAATAAAGTACCTAGGTGAACATGAGCTAAGGTAAATACCTACTATAACACCCACCCTCAAGTGAAGCTAGGTGCCAAAATAGAAGTGGAATGTCCATAGTATGAGTCTCGGTAACTAGGTCTGATGAGATACTCATGTACAATAACTGGGAAAAAAGGGACACCACAAAGTACCCAAAACAAGTAACAACAAAATAAAGAGATTAAAGACCCGCTCCAAGGCATCCCAAGAAACTCGGCTCAAAAAACTCATACAATGTTGAAAAAGTTTGGTGTGCACTGAGGTCTGAATCCACTCCTTGATCACAAAACTCAAAAATAACTGACATTGGTTTTCAAGAAGATACTTGATTGGGATCACACATTAAAAGAGCTCATTTTTTTTCACTCGACTCTTTCTGAGGATCATGAGAAACACATGTTCTGCACCTTCACTCAAGCTTGAGAAACCTGAGATTTCAGTTGTCAGACATGATCAACCTGACACACATTGTGATGTTCTTTTTCATGCACCCATTGTGCATTTTTCACTAAGTCATATGCAGGCATCTTCTTCATCTATCCGTGTTGATTTGGGGTGGATATCTTATCACTTATGGCAGCAACATATGAATTTATTGAGAGGACTCTACAGGCATGGCTCCTTCACCATTAGGCCTCTTTCTCCACTTTCTATACCTTATGCATTGTGATGCTTTTTTGTTTTGAGCATTTTTCTTTAGCAGGTGTAGTGTATCTCTCTTGTTTGTTGAGATATTTGTATATGTATTTTCGACACCTTTGGCATGTTGACAGTATCTCTTGTGGGGAGCTATTCTGGTGGATCCCAAAATAGCTCTGATACCATGAAAGGAATGATAACTAGATTGTACCAAACTAAGAACACAGAGGCTAATCAAACACCATGATCAATAAGATGAAAGAAATTCACTAGAATAGCTTTACATAAAACCTTTGCAAACAAATGAGCAACAATATCATATATTATAATGGAACTCAATGTAATAAATTGAGAATGGGCCTTGCTTAAATAGGAAAGGAATAACAATCTAAGAACCAGTCAAGGTCGTAGATCAAGCCATTAATCAAGGAAATAACTAGTCATCAAAGAACTATTCAAGACCATAGATTTAGGAGAGAACTAGACATCAAGAATCTAGTCAATACCATAGATCAAGGAAAGAACTATACCTAAAAACTAGATAATATCTCATAATATCTAAATAATATAAAATAAATATCCACACACATAAGTGGGTGAGGATAAATACAATAAAGGTAAATAAAGTACCTAGGTGAATATGAGCTAAGGTAAATACCTAGTCTAACAGTTATTTAGGGAAACATTGCAAAGTATCTTGACCTCACAGGGTAACCACATGAAAACATCTATAGTAGTGCTTGGAAATGTAAATTTGTTGTTAGTATACGAACGACACAAACATTTCATCCATTTAATATGCTACTTTGAATCACAAGTTTTTCTATTCTATTTTTTCTTCGGCCTTATTCCTCGACCAATCCCATAGACACAGTTTCCTATGTTTTTGCGTTCCATTATCGTTAGTCATTGTTCCAAGTATTAAATTAATAAAAAACTCTACTATTAGTGGGTATGTGTGACGTAATTTTATTTACAAGTTAATGCAAAGTTGAAGTTGTGTTCTGGTTTTTTTAGGAAATGATTTTTTTGAAGATAAATATTGTATCAATATTCTTGGTATGTTATAATTTATTTCAGATCTACTTATTTTGGTGTATTCTAGTTTAGTTTATTGGTTATTTGTTTGCAAAAAATCCCAACATCTAGTATCATATCGAGGATGAAAACTTGGTGGGGATTTGTTTTATTTGCTTTAAATAGTCTTTGAGTACCAGATATGGTTTTTACTAGTCTCTATTATGGTTGCGAGTAACACAAGAGTTGAGATTAAAAGGTATGATGGAAACAAATAATCTGTTGTGAAAACTCAAGACGAAGGATCTTTTTATACAGAAGTCTAAGACAAGATGAGTGGGGAAAGATTGATAGTAAGATAAAAATTGGTTGCATGTTCTATTTTATTTACTACGTGTTATTGAATATTTTTACTAATTAAACAACAAAGGAGGTGCGGGATAATCTAGGGATACTATACTAGGAAAAATAGTTGGTGAACAAGATTTTTCAAAGGAAGAAGTTGTTGTATTTTTTGTAGATGAATGGTGGTGACTGAACTGCAGAGTGCCTGAATAAGATTAACTCTATTGGAGGCCATTTAATCTCCATTGTTGTGAGGATACATGAGGAGGAGAGGTTTATTATTCTTTTTTTTTTGTTTGTGAGACTCTTGGGAAACATTTTTGATAGCTATTACCAATACCACTACATAACTAAAGCTTGACGAAATACTTTCAACTTTTCTAACTAGTGAAATGTGAATAACGTTTATTGATGATTATCACTCAAATGAGACTTTGTTATTTTGTGGAAGATATAAAGATAGAGGAAAAATTAAAAAGGTTGGTTATGAAAGGTCCAAGTCTAGAAATAGATCTAAGGATTCATATCAAAGTTAGAATAAATGTTGGGACTGTGGTATTATTTAAGAATGATTGTTGGGAGAATAAGAAAAAATACACAAAACCATTTACATTTAAAAGGAGGGAGAACAAGTGATAGTGATGTTTACCTCACATCCTTGAGTGCACGTGTGTGAAATAATGCATGGATTATTGATCCAAATGTGTTGTTCCAAATGACACCTCACAGGGAATGATATTTTAAATCTGAGGTGTACGATGGTGGAAAATTGTATACTGGATATAAGTCAACCTACAAAAATTTGGGGAGAGAAATAACGAAGTTGAATTTTATAGACGGAAGGACCAATAATCTCCTTGTTGTTTTACACATATCAAACCTTTCTAGAAATCTAGTTTCAGTGATCAGGATGAATGATGTTGGAGTACAAGTCTTATTCAATAAAGAGTGCACATAGTAAATTTGTTTGAACTTTATGAAAACATTCCTATTGTTGTAAGAAAAAAATATGTTGTTTAAGAATAAAACACTTTGAAGCATAAATTCCCCATAATGGATAAATAAATAGTCCACAAGAAAAATTCTTTCCTCGATGAGAATTTCGGAGGAAAAAATCCTTAAAATTGGATGACATGTCTTCTCAAAAACATATTGTTTAGACCTCATAGTTGGGTACATAAAGGTACTATCATAAGTGAGATGTCAAGGAAAGAACATTATTAAGGATTGTACAAGGAAGATGGAAAAAAACCCAAAGCAATTTGCATTTAAATGGAGGTGTAAGAACAAATGATTGTGATGCTTACCTCACATTATTTTTTGCACATGTGTGTAGTGATGCATGGATTACTAATATAGGTGTGTCATTCCACATGATCCCTCATAGGAAATGATGTTTTGAATATCAAGTGTATGATGTTGCCCAAGTGTTTATGGTAGATAATATAACCTACAATAATGTGGGGAGAGGAAGATTGGAGTTAAATTTTAGATGTGGGAGGACTAAGAATCCCATTGGTGTTTTACACATAACATACCTTTTTGGAAATTTTGTTTCACTAAGTATGATGAATGATGTTGGACCACGAGTCTCATTCAATAAAGATGGGTGCAAATCTTGTTTAAAGCTTATGTTCTGGCAAGATGAGTGCACATAGGAAATCTATTTAAATTTGATGCAAGAACATTTGTTGGTGCAAGAAACAATTATGTTTTATAAGAGGAAACAAATATGTAGTGGATTCCCAGTATTGGATATAAACAAATTTATAAGAAAAATTCTTGCCTCAATGAGAATTTTGGAAGCAAAATCCTTGAAATAGGATGAGATGTCTCCTAACAAAAATCATGTGTAGACCTCAAAGGTGGGTACAAAAGAGAACTTTCTTAAGCAATATGTCAGGGAATGAACAAAGAGAAAGATGGAGTTATCAGTAGTATAAGAACTAGAGAAAAAAATGTCAAAGGAAAATATAAATGAAATATCACCATAGTGTGAAGTCATTATCTACACGATGTTTTCTAGTTGTTGGGTTGCTGGTTTTAGTCTTTGATCTTGTCAGAATGCTTTCTATTGTTGGGCTGATTTGTTTAATCTAGATTTTGATCTCTTTTGGATATGTTGATTCTGTAAAATCTAACTTTTGATTCCTGTTGTACAAGGGTATAGTTCATTTCAGAAAACTATTTACCAATAATAATAAAAAAATTGCCATAGTGAGTTTTGATGGGTGAAATAAAGAATGCTAGAGAAATACCATAACAAAGAGATTTAGAAACAAATAAATAGTTACTTCTAGGGGAGAAATAATTTTTTTCATGAATGGTTGGGCCATATTGGTGAAAAAGGGTTTCATGTCTTGTAATCAAAAGTCAATGTTAAAGGAATTTTGAATTTTCCATTAGAATTTAACTTTTATGAGGACTGGTTTTATGGAAAATAAGAAGAGTAAAGTTTCCTACTTCTACTGCTCAATTATCTAGTATTTTATAGGTCATACAAAACGATTTATTTTCATTAGTGAAGGTTCCCTAGCATGGAAATATAGTATTTTATATATATTTAATAGATGACTATTCTAGGAGGTCTTGGATATATTTTCTCAAGAAAAAATATGAAGTGTTAAAAACTTTTAAGAAGTTGAAGACACTTACTGAGAACGGGACTTAGAAAAGGGAAAATTTGATTAGCTTGAACAATGGATGAGAATAGTATTTTAAGGAATTTGATGAATTCTCTAAAGATTATGGAATAATTATAAAAAATAAAATTTATTATACTCTAAGATTAACTAAAAAAGGACTAACTATGTAGTATGAGGCTAGTTAATCTAAGCTATGAACAACTGTAATAAAGTAAATAAATGTAGTAAAATGGTATAAGTAACTATGTAAAAGGAAATGCAACCCTAATGTGTTAAAAGTAAGAGGAAAGAACAATATTGAATAAAAAATGATTGTCAGAGAGTGTCATAGAGGTAATTAGAAAACTCAAGAGTAAGAATGATTGTGCAGAAGTCACAAAAAGGGTTGATCTTAGGGATCTAGCTAGACTGGAGCACCTGGAGGAGGATTGGGGTGCCTCCGAGAACTCTGGTCTACAATCTGGGAACCCTGGTCTATGTAAAATATATGAAACTGGTCTTCACTAGTTCAAAAAATGGTCTAAAACCCTTGCTATTTGTCACATCAACTTCATTATCTAGTGTTAGATGTTGCCAATACTCAAAGATAAAACAAATACCTGTGAGACCCTAAATCAAACATCAAACCCTGAAATAGAATAATGAATATTAAGGGTTTGGAATGACCTCAACTTCCACAATGGTGGTCTTTAACTAAGTGTTTCACTACATCTCAGACCCGATGTAGTTCTATGTCCAAGTGTGTGTGAACATGCCCTAGGTTTCTCTTGTGTCAGTCACACTTTGTGAAGTAGCGACCAATAACTATGTGTGTAAAATATATTATAATGTGCGCATGCAATAGAATATAATCCCTCCCCCTATGAAGTGTGATGTAGATGTCCTATCTTTTTCCTTGATTATGGAGCTATGTGGATGGAAGTGATCTCCAATGCAATAGATGGATGTAACTCTAGATGGAGTGATAGTAGGAAGTGATGTTATGTCCATCATTATTGTCTCATAACTTTATATTTATAGGGTTCTCTTGATCTAATTTCATAATTAACCATGAAAATTCTGACCATAAGAAAGATAAAAATGTAAAACAACCAAAAAGAGCCCAATATATGGCGGGAAAGTACAAAAGGGACTAGGGCACCCGTGATGGGACCAAGGAACCCACGGGCCCCAATTACTAGCCTGGGCTCCCCAGTTGAGGCTAAAATTATGTGAAATGACCAAAAGAGACTGGACATGTGGATGAAAAGGCTCGGTAATGAAGAAATAAAATAAAACAAGATGGCCAAAAGACAAGGGTTAATTAGTACTTTATTCACTAAAGAACCTTTTAAATAATTGTATGAGACCTGGATAAATAATGTCAAAAGTGCATGATTTTGTGACTACATTTTTCCCCAACTTTATGTTGGTTAGCAGAAAGCTCAGTAACATAAAATAGATAGAGATGTGTACGTGATGTCCATTTAGAGTGTAGTATAAATGCACTAAAGGATTAGACATAGCATGGAATGAAAAAAAGATCGAGGATCATGGAAATTAAAGATGAAAAATGCGCGTAGGGAAGAAAATAAAATGTGATGAGAGATATCGTAGGGAAGAATGCGTGTGTAGCTCTTTCTACTGAATCACGGTATCCCATATACTGTTACCTTTCACCAAAGGAAAAAAAACAAGTCCACTTTATTATAAGGAAAAAAAACTAGACCACTTTCACTAAAAAAATCATTAAAAAATAATATTTCTCGAAAAAATACAAAAATAAAATTCACCCCAATATTGACAGTGACATCTAACCTTTCACCAAAGGAAAAAAAACAAGTTTTGGTCAATCAAATCATTGGAAAATGGAGTAAAATCTTATAGGTTTTTTGAAAAAAAAAAACAATTCATAGAATTTTGAGTGTTTAACAAAGGTAAAATTGCCTAATTTTTTAAACAATTAATAGTTTAGAAACTAAATTCCAGATGCTACAATTCATATTTGTATAATTTTTTCTAATTTTGAGTGTACGTATTGCTAATAATCCCTACATGTTGAGATTTCATTGTTTTCTGCAATATGATGTCCACTTATGACCCCTTTATTGTCCCTCAACATGTCGTACTTACCTGACTACTTGTTTCTCATATAGCGAGACCTGATCCATGTAGAGAAAGAGAGTGAAGAAGGATATCCTGTACTACGAGTTTTTTGTTATATCTCATGGCGCCCTAGTTGAAGAAGTGTCGGGAGGAAATGCTTTGTGTCCTCTGAGCTCTAACTACTTCCCTGAATGTGTGTGAAGAGTTCTCTTTACTTTCCTAGTTTTTTTGGTGATCCAATGCCACTAGCATTACTAGTGTAGGGAACCACACCCAGTGTAACCTCCACTCGTGTAACTACTTCCCAGAATTCTAAGGACACCATGTCCTATAAAAGTCATTGTGTATGGGGTTCGTAGACTAGTCTGAACCCACTCACTATATATAATTTAACTGAATAGGTATATAATATTTGGTGTAGTATATAAAACCCCCAAATTATGCCCCCTCTCTTTATGGGCGAATGCAATGTCGCTGATAGGATAATGCGGCCCCAAAAGAGAACCAACCACATGTACTCTATAACTCTTCCATGTAGGGGGAAGGGAATGCATTAGGTAGAAACCAAGGCACACAAAAATAAGGATTGCTAGCCGAAATAGATTTTAGTACGAAAATGCATGCATGTAAGAAAAAAAAGTGCAATCTATGTAGACAATGTAAAAACTACCAAACACAGTAGTGTAAACATGCAAGAAGATAAGTAATCCACGCAAATCAGGTCATAAACATGGGACAACACTCACAATTTTTTAAGAAACGTAAGGCCATCATGGCCACAAATAAAAAATAAGTGTGCACACAAAATATATGGAAAGGCCCGCATACAAGAAACAAACATTGACAGACAAGTACAAACAAGCAAAAGAGGTATTCATGGAAAACTGTAATTCTGCAAAAAAATTCTACACATGGAACACTCATTAGCATGTTAGAGAAATAACCAATATGTCAGAGCATGAATATCCAAGTGATGTAAAGATCTAACTACAAATTAAAACAATATCACCTGTGAGAATCGAATGTAGATGCGCCCAATGACCAATGTAGGAAGGGTAGAACGAGAGCATCTATGTTGCATGTAAAAGATCTGTATCTGTGATCACAACTAAACAAATATTTGAGCACACATGTGTGGATGATATAGATAATGATATAGAAGAAACTAATCTAACATGTGTAGTAAGTGATAATGTAAAACACTATAAAACAAGAGTAAATGCCCTCAAGATAATGCAATATGTTGTGGATGGATGGAATGGAATGCAAGATGGAATGATAGTATCCGCATGCCCCTGAGTGAATGGAAATGTATATAATGAGGTTTAGTTATGTTTCCCCATCAGCAATCAAGAATGAATGGTCCAGTAGTGTGTGTTATGTCTAACGTGTTGTTATGAATGTGTAAGTGTAGTGATGAGATGTGACCTAGCCAAGATGTGTGCGTGAACCCTATTGTTGAATCATATATCAAGACTAGATGAATGTATAAGTGATTATTTATCCTAATCGTATATCACTATATGATGAATGGATGAGCAATGATTTAGTCCTAAGCGTATATCACTACGAGATGAAAAAGAGTGGTGATGTAACCCAAGGTGTATAGCACTACAAAATGATATAATAGGTGACAATGTAGCCTAAAGTATATGTCACTAAGTTGGAAATATCACATGATGAAAGGTAGAATAGTAATTTTGTGAGGAGTGTAAGGTCTATATAATTTGTAAATCCTCGGTAGTTGAGAATGAACCAAGGAACTAAATTGTGTCGTAGGGTGGTGAGTGTAGGGCATAAAAGATAATGTAACATATGTAATAATGAAAGAAGACCATGTGATTAGTATAATGTGTAATGTATGATGTATAGTATGTAATGTACAGTGTAGACTAAAATTAGTATGTGTAATGAGTATTATAGGATGCTGGATGTAAGTACGTATAATGAAGACTAGTATGATGTAAGATGTGTAAATGGGAAAATGGAAAAATGTTGTGGATGAAAGATAGAATGTATGGTGTATGACACATAATATGTAAGTAAATGCAATGTGGAATGCCTATAGTGAAGTGTGCGGGGTTCATGTGTAGTAAGCACTCAATAGTCAAGTGTGAATCGAAACAAAAGAGCATGTCCTCAGGTAATGATGATACTAGAACGCGTGATGAGTATGCCTAATGAATGTAGGAAAATGTAAGAAGTATAAATGTGGATCTGCCAAGACAAGGTGGGGATAATATGATATATGCATGAATGCTAAGAGTGTGATGTAGAAATATGTAAATATGCTAGAACAAGGTGGGGGTATTAGATTCTATTCCCCCTGAGTGCGTGTAATAATATCATGTAAAGTCATCAAAAATATCATCATCCTCTGGGTCATAAATAAATGGATAAGCATGAGTAACTTGATACGAAATAGTTTCTGGTCGATCACGCAATGTGCCATTGAGGTGCAAGTTGTATATACGCATGTCATATTCCTCATCAGTAAATGGAGGAAGAGGACAATCGTGTAAATACAAATGAGTAAGATTTTGTGTATAACCTACGAAAGAACTATTGCAAATGAAAATGCAACCAAAAAGCATGGGGAATTTTATATATATATATATGTATGTATGTATGTATGTATGTATGTATGTATGTATGTATGTATGTATGTATGTATGTATGTAAGTATGTATGTATGTATGTATGTATGTATGTATATGTATGTATGTATGTATGTATGTATGATCAGTGATTAACTAAAAAATGGACTCACTATGTAGTATGGGGTTAGTTAATCTAAGCTATGAACAACTATAATAAAGTAAATAAATTTAGTAAAATGATCTAAGAAACTATGCAAAAGGAAATCCTAACCCTTATGTGCAAGAAGGAAGAGGAAATAACTCAGCTGAACAACAGATGATTGTTAGAGAGTTTTGTAGAGGTAATTAAAAAAATCAGGACCAGGGACGGCTGTGTAGAATTCTCAAAAAGGGTGGATCTTGAGGATCTAAATGGACTGGAGCACCTAGGAGAGCAATGGGATGCCTGTGGGGGCTCTGGTCTGTAATCTAGGTGCCCTGGTCCACGCAAAGCTCTAAAACTAGTCTTCACTGGTTTGACAGATGGTATGAAACCCTCACTTATTATCACATTAACTTTGATGTCCTGCACTAGATGTTGTCAATACTCCAAGATGAAAAAAATACTTATAAGACCCCAAAACAAGCAACAAACCCTAAAAAATAATAATGCATATGAAGGGATCAAATTGACCTCAGCTGCCACAATAGTGGTTTTACTAAATGAGCATTGCACTACATCTCAGAACCAATGTAGTTCAATGTTCAAGTGTGTGTGAACATGCCCTGGTTTTCTCTTGTTCCAATCACATTTTGTGAAGTAGCGACCAATAACTATGTGTAGAAAATGTAGTAGAATGTGTGCATGAAATAACATAGAATCCCTCCCCTTATGAATTGTGATGTAGATGTCCTAGTTTGTGCCTTAATAACGGAGCTATGTGGATGGAAGTGATCTATAATGTAACTCTAGATGGAGTGATAGTAATAAGTGATGTTAAGTCCCTCATAATAGTATCATAACTTTATATTTATATGGTTATCTTGATCTAATTTCGTAATTAACCGCGAAAAGTCCAACCACAAGAAAGATGAAGATGTAAAACGACTAGAAAGATCCCAAAAGATGGCGGGAAAGTGCAAAAGGGACCAAGGAGCCCACGGGCGCCCCAGTTGATGCTACAATTAAAATAAATTACCAAAAAAATTGGGCATGTGGATGAAAGGGGTTGGTTATGAAGAAATAAAGTAAAATAAGATGGCCGAAACAAGGGGATTAATTAGTACTTTCTTAACTAAATATGCTTCTAAATAGTAGAATTTGACCGGGATAAATAATATCTAAAGTGTAAGATTTGGTGACTACACTTGATAACCAAATGGATTGTTAGAGCACATGAACAAAATATTGATGGATAAGGCGTTGACAATACTAAGTGGTTCCAACATAGATCAAACTTTTTGAGTTGATGTAGTGCCTACTACATGTTATTTTGTAAAGACATCACCTAAATAAGAATAGAAGCTAGCAAGCATGATTTCATATAAAAAATAAAAGATCCAATTCTCAGCAATGTCAACTTCTCTGATTTTCTACCCAAAGGATTTGTGGAAGACATGAGAGACAAAGGATTGGTGTGTAGAAACTCTATAGTCATATACAACAAACAACATAAAAGAAATAAACAAAACAATTAAATAACTTACATAAATAGAACAATATTCAAACTAGAACTGCTATGCGTGATGTCCATTAATTAACTCATACTCATAGCTTCAGCTCAAATTACAACAAATTTTGTGTGTGTAACACTTCTCTAATTCTTCCTGTGCAGATTTCACACTTTTGTGTGTGCATATAACAAAGCAAATACATTTTTTGTTATTTAAATAGAATAACTCACCCACTAACAACTCTTTAACTAAGCATTCTAAATTAAAAATCATTCTTTAAAACAGCTACATGTTGTGCATGAATTAAAAAAATATATATTTGAATTAAATCAAATCCAAAAAATAGGATATAGTTGAGTTAACTAAATCAAACTAAAACTAAAATAAATCTATTTTTAATATTCCTAAAATGATGCAGTTGGAATTACATGCATATTTCCAACACTCCCCATTAATTTCAAACTTGTAGCTTTCAATCTTCTAGAGCTTCATTTGCTTTTTGAGATATTCCATGCACAGGATAGCAAACTCCCAAACAATCTCTCAAATATTAAAAAACTTCTTTTACCAAATCCTTTGTAAAAATGTATAAACTACAAATGGATCTTCAGATCTATAAAATTCAAGATGAATTTCCTTGTTGTTTACCATTTCCCTGATAAAATAATACCTCACCTAAATATGCTTTCTCCTCTTAGAAAACATAATTTTTGGACAACGTTATGGCTGAGTTGTTATCACAAAAAATCTGTGTACATTCCTCATGTTTCTGTTGTAAATCTGTTAACACTCTTCTCATCCAAATACCTTGACATGTTGCTCATGTTTTTGCTACATACTCTTATTCTGCTGAAGATAACGTGACAATGGGAATCTTCTTTGATGCCCATGAAACCACTCATGTTCCAAATTGAAAATTATAGCCTGATTTTCTTTTTTGATCATCTATACTTCTAGCATTTTCATTATCTCTATACCCAATGAATTTGAACTCATCTGAACTTGAATAAAGAATTTCATGATTCCTTGTTTCATGTACATACCTCAAAATTCTTCCTCCATCTTGCCAATGTGAATCTTTTTGAGATTCCATGAACCTTGATATGAGGCTCATAGCATACATGATATCAGTCCTTGTGGACGTCAAATACATAAGAATTCCAACTAACTTTTTGAACAATGTTGGATCCACAAAAAACCATTCATCCTATTTGCTTAACTTTAAAACTACTACAACTGGTGTTGGCACTGGATTAAAATTAAACATGTTAAACCTTTTCAAAATGTCATTTACAATCTTTTCTTGTGAGATAAAAACTTCACCTTCTAATTGTTGAACTTCAATACCCAAAAAATAATGCATAAGACCAAGATTTGTCATCTCAAACTCCTTTTTCATGGCTGATTTGAATGACTCTGTTGATAGATTTCCAGTAATGATCAAATCATCTGGGTATAAATAAACAATTAAAATTTTACCTTGCTCATTTATCTTGGTTTATAAGTTAGGCTTAGTGCTGCTCCTATTGAAATCATTCTCAATCAAATAAGAATCTATTCTGTTGTACCAAGCTCTAGGTGCTTGCTTGAGAACATAGAGCAATTACTTCAATCTGTATTCTTTTTCTTTGTGACCTTCAATCTCATAACCTTCTTGCTTATTTACATAAACTTCCTCTTCAAGGAATCCATTTAAGAATGTTGATTTAAAATCCATGTGATAAATAGGAAATTTGTTTTGAGCTGAAATTGCTAGAACCATTCTTATCTTGTCCAAACGTGCTACTGGTGAAAATGTTTCATTATAGTCAACTCCATATTGCTATGTAAAACCTCTTGCAATCAACCTTTCTTTGTGTTTCTGTACTTTTGCATCACCATTGTATTCTATCTTGTAGATGCACTTGACTCCTCTCACGTCCTTTCCTTTTGGAAGATCCATCAGCTCCCATGTCTGGTTCTTCTCTATAGCATCGATCTCATTATCCATGGATTTTTCCCAACCTTCATTCTTTATAGAATCTTCATAATATACTTGATCTACAGCTTGAGAAAATAATGTAAAAAATGAAAATGAATTAGTTGTATCAACATTATAAATCTCACTTAGACTTCTTGTTTTCCGTTGCACATGACTATTTGATGAAGGACTGCTTTGTGGTGATGGAGTACCTTCTGGTGTTCTCTATGGTGTCTCTTGCATGGCTGAAGATGGTTGAAATATTGGTGACCTCCTGACTATATATGAAGGTGTAGCTTGTGCTACAACTTGTGGTGCATGTCCAAGATTTGTAGATACATTACCTTATTGTTCTAAAGTTTCATCTTCCATATCATCATGCAAAATAGTTGATGTTATACTCACTATTTTCTCTATACTTCCATCCCATTCTTCATTCTCAATAAACTTTACATCCATGCTAATCACAACCTTTATAGTGACTAGATTGTATAACTTGTCTGCTTTTCTATTATCTAAATACCCAACAAAAATATACTTTTCTCATTTGTTTTCTAACTTCTTCCTTAGCTTATCAGGTACATGTGCATATGCTACACATTGCACAACCAAAAACTCTGAAATGTGAAACATTGTGTTTATTGTTATCCCATGCTTGTTAAGGAACCATGTTCCTAACAATTTTCATTAGACACCTGTTCAAAATCTAAATAGAAGTTGTTACTTCTTCTTCCCAATAATAATTTGGAAGATGATTTTCCTTTAACATGCTTCTCACCTTCTCCATGATGGTTCTATTTTTCCTCTCTGCCACACCATTTTGCAGTGGTGTATACACGGTAGTAAAATTCTTGTGTATACCATGATTTATGCAAAAGGTCATAAACTCATTAGAAACATACTCACCTCCTCTGTCCGTTCTGAGAACTTTGATGTAGTATCCACTTTGCTTCTCCACTAATGCCTTGAACTACTGAAATGTATCAAAGGCATCTGATTTATTTCTCAGAAAATAAACCCATGTCTTCCTTTTGTAATCATCAATGGATGTCATAAAATAAATACTACCTCTAATAGAATTTGTCTGCATAGGTCCACATAAATGTGAGTGTACAATCTCAAGTGGTGCACTTAGTCTTGCTGTTTAGCCAACTGGGAATGAATCTCCGTGTTGCTTCCCCAAAATACAACCTTCACATACCCTTTCTAGTTTCTGAATCAATGAAAAACCTTTAACCATATTCTTTCTATGTAATAAATTTAAACCTCCAAAATTCAAATGTCCATACCTTAGATGTCAAATCCATGATTCATCCTTCATGATTAAATGAAAAGTTGATTATGTTTCCTCAACACATGAATCAACTGTATTTACACAGGAATTAGCATAGAACTCACTTACTGTAGCGCATACCTAATTTTCATTGGCATAGGAATCTGTTACACTAGCGTAAGACTCTTTTACCTTGGCGTAGGACTCATCTGTTTGAGTGTAGGACTAGGAAAAAGGCTGATTTTTCTTAGCACAGGACTTTGTTGTGAACTGAGCTACTAATTTATCTGCAAACAAATCTTATTTCTTCTTTTTCCCATGTTTTAAATTAGTGGAAACATCCTATTTCTGCTCAAATTCACTTTTTCAATCAAGTAAGTGTTAGGAGCTTTTTCCACAATCACACGCTCATTGTCTTCCATAGAGACTCAGTATCCTTTATGTACTAGTTGTCCAATACTCATAAGGTTATGTTTCAAACCTACAACATAGTAAACATCTTGCATACTTGTTTTCTCCCCTATCTTGTTAGAATAATAACCGTGCCTTTTCGTTTCACAGACAAAATACTGTTATTTCCAAGAGTTACATCACTCTTAACTAAATCATCCAAACTAAAAAACAAATCTATATTACCTGTCATGTGATTACTGCAACCTGAATCCAAATACCATACATCACATGGAATCTTTTTTGAAAAAATTCATTCAATAGGGGATAAATAATGTATTGCTTCAACAATCCTTGTGCAGGCAATAAACATAGGTTTAGAAATAGAACTTCCAACCTGATTTTTTATTTAGCCTCTCCTGATCATATTGCTTTTTCTTGCAATCATAGTCATAGTGCCCATAATTTTTACAATAATAACACTGAACATGAGACTTATCTTGTCTTTGACTATAACTCTATTCTTGATTATATCCTCATCCACCTAAGCCTGATGAACTGCTGCCAAGTCCTCTAGATGGACTTCTTCCTCTGCCTCTTGGGCTGAAACTACCTCTTCTTTTGCCACGACTACCTGATGTCTAAGATGAAAAATCTTGATCTACACTTGCATGTGATCTATTCATCCTCTATTCATGATTGATTAGTGATGAATGCAATTCATCAATAGAAAACTTACTTAGATCCTTAGTTTCTTTAATAGAAACAAGATCAAATTTCATAGGCCAACTCCTAACAAATTTTTCAATAATACTTCTATCTTAAAGAGTATCACCATGGGATTTGATTTGATTGACTAAGCCAACTACATAAGTAAAAAATTATTCTACATAATCTAAAAATTTCTTTGCTAAATTCTCAAAATATCTACAAAGTAACTGTAGTTTGGCAATTTTTGATTTCTCCTTACCTTGATATGCAACTTGAAAAGTATCACATGCGGTGTTTACTTGACTGGTTACTGCCACTATTGGAATAATGCTTTCATGCATCTCCTGATGAATATAGAAAATATATTTTCCATCCTTCTTTCATAACTCCTTCAAAGTATCTTTCTTTTCCTGAGAAAGTGCAATATATGTTGTTGCTTCTACAGGCTCTGTGTACCCATCTTCAACGATCTCCCACAAATCTTGAGATCTGAATAGCACCTTCATGGTCAATGACCAGTATTCATAATTATTTCTATTAAATTACGGCATCTGCATGCCGGATTTAAAATCCATAGCTTGCTACCAATTTAATAAGTTACTGGAATAAACTCGCTTTGATACCAATTTGTAGAAAATATGGAGTCTTATACAGTGAACAACATAAAAGAAATAAAAATAATAATTAAATAACTTTCATGAACAAAAGAATATTCAAACCAGCAATGATGTGCTTAATCTCCACTAATTAACTCATACTAAGAGTTTCGACTCAAATTACAATGAAGTATGTGTGTGCAACACTTCTCTAATTCTGCATGTACAAATTTCACACTTCTATGTGTGTATATAAATAAATTACAATTGTTGTTATTTAAATATAATAACTCACCCACTATCAACTCTTCAACTGAGCATTCTAAATTTAAACTCATGCTTTAAAATAGCTTCATACTGTACATGAATTAAAACATATTTATTTGAATTAAATCTAATCCTAAAAATAGGATAAAGTTGAGCTAACTAACGCAAAATAAAACAAAACTAAATCTATTTTTAATATTCCTAAAAATCTACGGTTGGAATTATATGCATATTTCCAACATGGTGATCCATAAATGGGTGCCATGGCTATAAATTTTTTCCCATCCATCCACCGAGTGTTTCATAAGTTATTTCTGATGCAAATTTACAATAGAGAGCATTTCCACTCGAGTTACAATGGTGGTATGGCTGATGATATTAGAAAAGTTCATTAATGCAAAATTAGTAATTGAGTAGTTGAGTATAGTATTGTAGATTTGTGAGGGATGTGATGCCATTCTAAATAGCGATATTGTGGAAAAAATGAAGAAGGAAGGCATGGTAGAGGGAATCGGAAAAGAAATGGATCATCGTGCACTGAAAATATCCATTGAGGAAATATCTTGTAATTTGAACATTTAATGTTTTGTAGGTTACATCCTGATCCTTGGTCCCAATCAATTTAATTGAAATTGTATATTCATATGTAATGCTTTATAATCATGAAGTAAATTATAACCTGATGTCATGTAATGTTGCTTGTGACAACTAGTTACAGAAATGTAAATCAATTTTTTTGAAATGTTGTGAAATGCCAATATACCTATAAGTATTGATTCCGCCATCCAAAGTTGTTATATTAATTAAAAATAACTCTCAAAATCATTGATGTTATTTGGGGATAGATTAGAAAGTGTCTTGACATCACAGGGTACCAACATGCATGTATCCAGAGGTGTGATGAAAATGTATATATTTATGCCGAAAGGTGTTTATACAGGCAAAAAGCCCACCCCCCTTTGACAACATCCAATGGTTGAAATCCTCAGCATCGTCCACCATCTGAATGGTGGAAAATAATTTCAGCTAGCATGAATCAGGTACGAAATGAACTCTGAATTTTTGAGGCACACATTCTATAAGTGTTAGGATCGAAACACATATGAGAAATAAAACGGAATTAAAACACAAATAATATAAGCATGCAATCACAAGAAAAACCCAATATTTAACATGGTTCACCCAATGTGGGCTACATCCACCAAAAACAAGCCATCCTTTTCCTTTATTTAGTCCAGAGGAATACAATACAATTATCTTTTTTCATATTCTAAAGAGTAAATACATGCACATATATATAACTTGTGAACCTCTTTGAAAAACATTCTTTAACCTCAAGCAACCTAAATATAGCATGCATATAAATAAGATAAACATAAAAATAACAACTCCCATCTATTAATAAGACAATGTTATTTTTATCCATGGCCATGCTTTCCTCCCAAAAACAAAGAAAAAGCAAACTTCCACTTCATCTTGCAATTAGACTCCACATCTTCAACAATTTCACACTTGGAGACCAACTGTTGTAACCCACTATTACAACTCATCCTCAAACTCTTCCCTAACTTGTTTCTCTTCTTCAAGATCAATCTTGAAGACCTATTGAATTTGAAAAACCTTCCAGCTTCTCTTTTATCATCACCTTTGTTAACATATCAATAGGATTCTAACTTGTATGGATCTTGTCCAACATCAATTGTCCATCCTCTAAAACTAATCTAATGAAGTGATACCTGAGTTGTATATGTTTGGTTCTCGAATGGAATGTTGAGTTCTTGACAAGACGAATTGCACTCTAACTATCATTGAATAACATATAATCCTCATGCTTCTTTCCCAACTCTTTCATGAATTTTTGCATCCATATCATTTCTTTTCTTGCTTTTGTAGTAGCAACATACTCTGCCTCTATAGTAGACAAAGCAACAATCTTCTGCAGTTTATAAATCTAACTAACTCTCATGCCACCAACAATGAATAAATAACCTATGGTTCTCCTCCTACCATCCAAATCTCCAGCCATGTCTGCATCAACATATCCATGTAAGGAAACCTCAGACCCTCCATAGCACAAAATCCTACTACTGGTCCCTCTCAAATATCTGAGAATCCACTGGAGTGCATGCTAGTGCTCCTTTCCTGGATTACTCATGTATCTACTGACAACTTCCACTACATGGGCAATGTCTGGTCTTGTGCATATAATAAAATACATCAAACTTCAAATTGTTGAAGCACATGGAACTCTAGACATATATTCAATCTCTTCATGTGTTTTAGGACACTATTCTTTACTTAACTTAAAGTGCACTGCCAAGGGTGTACTCATTGGTTTTATATCCTACATCCTAAACCTATCTAACACCTTGTTCACATATACTCTTCTTGAGATAAAGTCAGTATTTTACTATTTCTATCTCTATTGATTCTCATGCCAAGAAGTTTTTTGTTACACCTAAATCCTTCATGGAAAATGTATTGGCTAAATGTCTCTTTAGCTCATTTATATCCTGCAAGTTTGACCCTGCCATAAGCATGTCATCCACATACAATCACAAGATAATATAGGTATTATTATCTAGTTTTTCAAAATAAACACAGTGATCAGAATGACATCTAGAGTAACCTTGTTCTATCTTGAACCTCTCAAATTTCAAATACCATTTCCTTGGATCTTGCTTAACGACATGCAATCTCTTCTTCAATCTATACACCAAATTCTCCTTCCCCCTGACTTCATATCCCTTTGGCTGCTCTATATATATTTCTTCCTCCAAATCACCATGATGAAAAGTAGTCTTTACATCTAATTGTTCAAGATTCCAATATTCCACATCTACCAAACTTAAAATAGTTCTAATGGAAGTCATTTTAATAGCAGGCAAAAAAATTTCATCAAATTCTATAACTTTTTCCTGTGAAAATCCCTTCACAAAAAGTCTTGCCTTGTACTTTTTGTCATCTTCTTCTTCCTTCAACATGTAAACCCACTTGTTCTGCAATGCTCTCTTTCTTGTAGGAAACTGAACCAAATCCCAAGTTTTGTTGTGATCCAAGGAGTCCGTCTCCTCATCCATACCTTGATCCCACTTTTTTCCGTGTTTCTACCAGTATTGCTTCTTCAAAACTTTCTTGTTCTCTGCCATCTGTTAATAAAAAATAAATCTCATACGAAGATAATCATGCAAGAAGTTTACTTACCCTAGTAAAACGTCTTACAATATTTTCTAGAGTTTGAGGCTCTTATTGTTCTTGCTGATTTTGATCTATACAATCAACATCGACTATGCCAGAATTGATGTCAACTTGTTGATTTTCTATTCCTTTGAGAACTTCTCTATTTTTTATCTCATCAAGCGCTACATACTCAGATTTTTCCAGTTTATTATCATGTATTTGTTCCATGTACATAACCCTTTTATTGAAAATAATATCCCTACTCCTAATGATTTTCTTCTCATCTGAACTCCATAATCGGAATCTAAAATCGTTAGTGCCATATCCAATGAAAGTAAACTTTTTTGACTTAACTTCTAGCTTGGTCTTATTCTCTTTATCAATGTGCACAAATGCTTCACAACAAAAAACATTCATAAAAGAATAGTTTACCTCCTTACTAGTCCAAGCCTCCTCATGTACTCCACCTTCTAAATAACTTGAAGGTGTTATGTTTGTCAAGTAAATAGCAGTATCTACAGCATCCAACCGCAATTGTAAGGGAAATCTAACATGAAATCTCATGCTCCTTGCACGCTCCATGATAGTCATGTTCTATCTTTCTAACACACCATTTTTTTGTGGTATTCTAGGAACTGTCTTCACCCTATGGATTCAATTCTATGAACAATAGTTATAAAACTCATTGCTACAGTACTCTCCACCATTATCTAATCTGAGACACTTGAAATTCAAACCTGTTTCATTCTCAACCAAAGCTTTCCATTTCTTGAAAGTATTAAATACATCATATTTTTTCATTATACAGTAAACCAACCTTCCTAGTAGCATCATCAATAAAATTAACATAATATCGTGAACCACCAAGAGAAGATACTTGAGCTGGTCCCCATACATCCATATCAACAAGCTCTAACTTATGCTCCTTCTTGGTTTTTCTAACCTTGATAAGTCTCACACACTTTTGTTTCCCATACACACAATTCTCACAAAAGTCAAGGTCTATGTTTTTAAAAGCTAACAACTTTCCCTGTGAATGTAAAATCTTCATCCTCTTCTCACTCATATGGCCAACTCTGTGATGCCACAGAGTTGTGTCTATACCTGTAGTAGCTAAAATAGAAGATGGATCAATACTAATAGTGGATAAATAAAAAGTACCTACTTTCTTACCTCTTGCTACCACAAGAGAAACCTTGGTAACTTTCCAAGAATCTGCTATAAATATAACCATATAACCCTCATCTCCTAATTAGCCTGCAAAAATTAGATTGCTCCTCAAGTTAGGAACATACCTGACATTCTTCAACACCCAGGTGTTACCATTCTATAATTTAACATGAACACTGCCTTTTCCAACAATGTTACATGATTCATCATCACTAAGATATACCTACCCAAAATTCCCTTGAACATAATCTTGAAAATACTGTCTATGAGGAGTTACATGAAATGCAACACCAGAATCTAAAACCCAAGATTCTAATTTACTATCTAAAGAAATAATAAGAGCATCTTGTAACACATAACCTATCATGTTTTTGTCTTAGCTACCTTCTTGTTGATCTTTGTTTATTTGTAAAGACCAACAATCTTGCGTTGCATGTTCTTCTTTTCCACAATTGTAGAATACCATCCTTCTTATAGATTTAGATATTCCCTTCTTAGACTTTCCATTGTATCCAGGACCTTTTTCTTTTTCCTTTTGTTTTCCCCTATTCTCTACACTCAAAGCACCAGAAATAGAATTACTCACAACCATAACCAAAGTATTCCAACTATCAGGAAATGAGCAAAAAATAAAAAGAGCCCTAACTTCATCATCAAAATTTACTCCTAAAAAGCTTAATTGATTAGTAACCATGTTGAATTAATTTAAATGATCATTTACTGAATCACCATCTGACATATTCATATTAAATAAACTTTTCATGATATATACCTTATTGGAGGCAGAGGGTTTTTCATACAATTTACCCAATTTTTCCATTATATCTACTGTTGTCTTTTCCTGAGAAATATTGAAAGCTACCGTAGCTACCAGACACAACCATATCATTCCCAGTGCCTTCCGATCAAGAACATCCCATTCTTCATCTTTCATACTTGATGGATTTACAACTTTCCCTTTCAATTGTAGATAAAGATCCTTCTGATATAGGTAGTCCTCCACCTACATCTTCTATAGCTGAAAGTTCTAGCCATTAAACTTCTCAACCCTTAACTTGCCATATTTTGTCATTGCTCCCACTCAAACAAAAAACCCTCCTATGAGTTTTTTATGCCAAAATTACATCATGCTCTGATACTAGTTGATAGGATCGAAACACATATGAGAAATTAAACGGAATTAAAACAAAAATAATATAAGCATGCAATCACAAGATAAACCCAAGATTTAACGTGGTTCACCCAATGTGGGCTACATCCACCAGATACAAGCCAACCTTTTCCTTTATTCAGTCCAGAGGAAGACAATACAATTCTCTCTTTTTCATATTCTAAATTGTAAATCCACACACACACACACACACACACACACACACAACCTGTGCACCTCTTTGAAAAAAATTGCCTCAACCACAAGCAACCTAAACATAACATGCTTATAAATAAGATAAACATAAAAATAACAACTTTCGTCTATTAATAAGACTGTTATTTTTATGTTTATAAAAATAACAACTTGTGTCTATTAATAAGACAATGCTACTTTTATCCATGGCCATGCTTTCCTCCCAAGAGCAAGGAAAAAACAAACTGCCACTTCACCTTGTAGTTAAACTCCACATCTTCGACAAGAAGTACAGTGGCACATGTGAAGTGATCGGTTTGGGTATCTATTCACTGCATGAGTATCTATTCACTGCATTTGGTATAACTATGTTTCCATTTGGGGAAAAGCACCGCTAAAACCTCGAAACTCACTTGTTTGGCTCTTGCATTCAGTCCGATCACTAATATTTCATTTCAGTGTGAGGGTGCGGAGATGCGGTCCATGGGCAAGTGCAATGAAGCCAAGTCGGGCCTGATCGAGGAAGATGAAGGGGAGCTGGTGGATTTGGTGGTTCTAGAGAGCGAGAGGGATAGGAAGAAGATTTAAGTGGCTCCATTGCCTCAGATTAAGATGAGCGTGATTGAGTTGGAGTGGGTGCATGTGGTGAGTGAGGGATTGGTGAACCCTGTCAGAGGCTTCATGAGACAAGGCGAGTACTCCCAAGATCTTCAGTTCAATTTCCTTGGGCTCGAGGAAGATTCCATCGTCAATATGTCCATTCCGATTATTTTGTTAATCGATGATCAGCACAATGCAGTAATTGGACACTCCAAGAATGTTTTTTTCTTGAGCCCAGATGCTAATCTTGTCGCCATTCTTCACAAGTAACTCTGCTCTCATATTTTTTTAGCTTTCGGATTTTGTTTTGGAGTAAATTACTCTCATATTTCTCAACTTTCTAGCATTTGTTTTTTGAATCTGTTGTGGCAATTAGTAGGATTGGATTATATTTCCTTCTAAATATGGCAGATGAGGGTGCGAGGGTGGGATGCAATAAAGAGTTCTGATATTAAAATTACGGTATTTTGCTGAAAAATACAATGTTCCATTACTGGGGGCCCGGGGGTGCCATTCTTCCTAGTCCAATGAAAAGTTTTAAATAAGGGAAAAAAGAAATTTTATAGTCTGGACATGGAGTGGGAAAGTTTTCCAGCGGAAATTTTTAAATAATGAAAAAAAGGATGGGAAAACTTATCAGGCCTACTCTTGCTTTGAGAGATTTGTTATTGACGAAATAACGACTTATAAATGGTTTACTTGTATTTAAAATTTGTGTGAGTTATAGTTTTAAATTCCGTCTCCAAAAGGATTGCAGTTTTGTCTAGAAGTTTCCCAACCAGATGATCCCCTATCTGCCAACCAGTCCCCTTCCAGGTGATTATTTCCTCACACGTACTGGAAGCAATTAACCCAACCTAAAAATAGTAAACATTTATTTACCACATTTGTTTCTTTGCAAATTTGATTTTTAAAGCAACCATGTCATATCCATGGTCCATGGGTACATTACGTCAAATTCACTTTAGTTTTGAAATTAATATTTCCCCCCTTCTATCTATCAGAAAAATTTGGATTATGAGACATTTAGGGAAATTAATCTTCATCTACCATGGGAACATCATTCTCTTCCCTTTGAACAAACCATTCTAGACTTTTAATAGTTATACATTTACTGCCCAACAAGACATCAATTTGGCTATAAGAACCAGTTGTGGAATCCATCAAAGGTAATGATTTTATATTTACATTAGATATTGTTTGAACAAGGTGTAGAACCCTACCCCCTTCAAGTTTTGAACATGCGACCTTTTACAAGAGTACGCATGCTTTCACCATCAGGTCCACTGATGATGTACACAACTTTCTGCAGTGCTTTAACCACCATTTAATTGTATGTATTTAATATAAATTCTTTTTCTTTATTATGTTGTGCAACAGTTCATCTACACTTATTAATTTTTTTGAAAGAAGTAATAATCAATGATGTATGTGATAAATGAGGCCACATGGCCCACACTAATGGAGTATTTCCTCCTACTCACATGCATATAAATTTGGGTTTGAAAGTTGGCATGAATTTTGTTTGATAAAGAGGAAATCATTTTAATATTTCTATTAATAAATTTTTCATAATTCAACAATCTATTATAAAAGATCATTCATTGTATAGGGAAAGCCTCACTTGGTGATTAATAGAAGGCTAAAAGACATGTTTTAGTACTTGAAATTTAAAAAAAAACATTTATTACCATTATGAAGACTTCTAATAAATACACATAATGACTCTAACATATGATTTTTTAATATAAAATGAAAATTCAGTATAAAAAAATAAAGTGATGTTGGATCAGGTTGGGTAAAACTCTCTATAAGATTTATTAAATGGATTTTCCTGCCTTTGACTATGTCAGGTTGCTTACAAAAATATAGATCGTAGAATCTGTGGAATATTTCAATGTCCCCTACTAAATTTAAGCCATAGATTTTTGTAGCTATTCATGAAGCGAGTTTCTATTTTTTTTTGTTGTGCTTGACCTATGAAATTACTGTGCCATGTTCATTTTACCAAGGTTTGATTGGTTCTTGGCCATTAGTCCTTAAGGTGTAAGTTGTTTGTGGATTCAACTACTATGGATCCATCATCAACTGTTGAACCATGCTTGCAAAATGGCATTATCTTCTCTCACAATGTCTGTATGTCCTTCCACAATTGTTTTCACTTACACCATTCCCTTCCATGCATGTCTGTTACTTTGTTCCAAAGCTATTATTTTAGTACATGCTATAAATATGTGGGATAATTAGAAAAAACCATTATTTATGGTATTTTCTCGCTATCTGTGGAAAAATCTTAAAATTCCCAAAAAATAAATGCATTGCACTCCTAATTAACACTTCCATATAAGTGATTTCATATTCACAATTAGCCACATCTTTCGTTGTTCAATTCTTCTATATAGCTAACTCAATGTTCGTGTGGAAAGCATAATTAAGCTGAAATAAATTTTCAAAGGTAACTAGTGTGGCATCGAAAGCCCTAATTTTCTTATTTTTATTTCAGGTATGTGAGTTAATTTCTTTGAGGCCTTTTTAATTTATTTTTTTTTGTGGGAGGGTCAAACACATGTTTTCACAGTGTAATAATAGGATTGTGCCTCCTTTATTGAGGCTTCTACTGGAGACAAGATTCTTTTTGCCTTGCAAAATCTATAGCGATTCCAGCAAGAGTGGGTGTAATATGTGTTTTCTCGACTGTATGGTCCACGCATTTTGGTTTTAATATCTCAGCCACCATAGAGACCATTTCATTGTTCAAGTGTCTACCAATTTCAGTGGTTCGTCTTGGTTTGAAGTAATTTTATAGGAGGCTAAAGTTTTGGTTTTTATCTAATGTGTAGATAAGTCGGTTTTCCCACCGTAATATGACTCGTGTTTCAAAGGTTCGAATGGTTTTGGGCACAATTGACGTGTAAACATATATCATAAACATTGCAAGGATTGTTTTTTTGAACGAGAAATGTCGCTCCTACACCACGTCAACCATACTTAAGCTGATCAAAGTCTATTGGAAGGTTTTGGTATGTTACTTCATCTACCGTGTCTGCTATCAGTGATTGTTTTGGCTCAACAAAAGAAAAAATTATATTTTTCTTATGTTATATTTTCCACATCGGATTAATTAATTACACATCATATTATGTGTGTAAAAAAATTAATTAGGAAATATCAAGTCTCCTAGATTCATTTTAGTTTTGCCCACTTGTCTAGAAGGTATTTACCCAATTTATTTAAACTACATTCTATATGAGCCTAAATTATAAAGTTGCAATACTATAATTAGAATGTAGAAACACGCCATAAGTGACACAGTCGAGTGTTAAACTTGGTAGTTGGTTTAATCTAATTACAATTTCAAAACTTGTAACTAATAAATGTAGGAATTGGGCATTTAATGAGAATTTAAATTTTTCAGTTAATCGGATTTACTTAAAATCTTGACATGATCTTCATTTATTGAAACAAATGATTTGGGTTTTTAATCAAACTATAATTTTTTTCTGTTGGAAGGAATTGAGTGTAACAGGGACACGACATTTATTCTATAGGAAATGCATATGAAACATTGATTTGACATGATTATGTGAGAAACAACATCTAAAACAATAGAATATTCAACCCACAAGAGGTTGAGATAAGCCAAGAACTTAGTCGGCCGTTTTACACAGTATAATAATAATTCAACATATATTACGTTGACTTATGCATGACTGTCATATCCACAGTTCACGTTCAACAATGATGGTTTTGCCAAGTTTAATTGTGGAAACCTCAATATTAATTAACATAACTTTAACAACATTTCTCATCCGGCACCACAAATGGTGATCAACCATAGGAGGAGGAGAAATGAAATTCCTCATAATCCCCATGCCAGTAGTTGAAAATGTATAGGTCTCTTAAATCCACTATTAAAAAAAAAAAATTATTTCTTACAAGCATGTTTCTATAGTTTAGACAATGGATGTAGATACGTCCATATATACACTTAATGTATCTACATAAATCTTGAGTGTACACTTTGTTGGGTAAAAGTATGTATCGGTATATAGTCGGTTCCTGTTAGGCATTTGTCTAAGTAAATCTTCAACATGCCAATGTGTAAATAAAGTAAAATACGTATGTATGTTTTAAGAGGAGAGGGTCACCCTAGAGTTTCCCGGAGGTGGTATTTACATCAATAATGTTTTGTTTATAAAAATATAAATGTATATATGGAGATTCTCTCAAAGTCCAAAAAATCACCACCTGGATAGAAGTAACTGTAGTTTTCCTATGTCCATGTCCTTGAAAACTTGTAATTACACCGAAAGTATTTTTCAAATCTAGAAACTTCGCCCCGCCTCCCCCCTTTGACTATGTCAATTTGGACACAAAAATCCAAATCGTAGATTTTGTACCCCGTCAAACAAAGTTTTTTATAATGGATTTATTCCAACACTTGGAATCACTGACACCTCATCTACCTTCGAGTACACAACTCCAATTCTTCCTTTACTACTCCACTACATATTTGACTTGTTCAACTCTTCACTTTCGGCATTCACATCACAAGGCTCATATGTGATTGCTAGTTATTTCTTATATATGCATGACATAAACATTTCACCCATTCACTATGCACCCTTTTAATCATAAGTTTTTCTATTTTGTTGTTTTGCTCGACCTTATTCCATGATCAATCTAATAGTTGCAACACTTTCCTATGTTTTTTGTTCCATTATCATAAGTCATTATTCAAACAATTAAATTAAAAACACTCGATCTGATGGGTGTGCGCGAGGTAATTATATTTGTTATTATTTTCAAGTAAATAAAAAGTTGCAATTGTGTTGGGATTTTGATCCATAATGGATAACAATTTGCTAAACACTTCAAAAATTGCTTTAAAACTTGATTTTTCGGATTTAAAATCAATTTTATGATTGATTTGTAATTGATAAATATTTAAAAATTATGAGCTAAAAATGTGGAAAAGCATAATACCAAGATAAAACATTGAAAAATGAGATAAACAATTGATAATCGAGTTTGGAACGAACCCTACATCTTCGGGTCCATAAATATATTAAAATAAGCTTTAAAACACTTACAATTTTCTTATAAGACAATAATTGATCCTCCCCAGTTGCCACAATAATCTCCTTACAAACTAAACCCTGATGTCTTTTCGAAAATTTATCCCAAAATGTCAGTATCTCTCCTAAACCCCTTAAGGCTTACAAAGTCTTGGTGATTACAATGTACAAGTACAAGCTCACATGTGTGTATCCATCATATGGCATGACGGCGGTGTAGTTCCCCATCTTGTCACGCAGCCTTTGTCAGAATTCTTCCAGATTTTTCAGCTTCAACACAACTTGGAGAATGATACATCCCGGAAGGCATTTTTCGAGTTTTCACTTTCCTTGCATAATAATACAAGCACTTAGTTCGAAATGTAGAGGCTTAACTACAATGGAACACAAGATAACGTTGTGAGTCTAGCAGTAATTAGATAGTTGCAGCGATTGAAGATTGCTCAAAATTAAATAAACAAAACGTTATGGGGAAGTGTGTTGAGTGAAGATCTCTCAAACAACTGTCTGAATTGAGTACCACTATGGATTAAATCATTCCTACACGGAAAAATAAATCTGCTCCCAATTGTTTCTCATTTTACTACACACATCTGGATTTTTCTAGATCTTAACCTTCGCTAAATCGTGTTTAATTATCTCTGAGAGGAAATTTCTAGTCATTGTGTTGTTTTTTGTACGCAGAGGAAGAGGAAGACTAAGGTTAGGAGGCACCGTAATGTTTAGTTGTTTTGATTATGCCTATTCTACTTCTAAGAACCTATTTTACGTGCACTATATCCTTGGCAGCGCTTTAATTTTCTTACTCTTTATCTTTTAAGTCGAGCAGTTGTATTGATGCAGACATTTGAAGTGATTTTTTTCCTCCTCCCACATATATCTTTGCAAGCTTTGTCTCACTCATCCTTGCTACGCCAAAAGGAGCTGTGAAGGCACCAACAAGACATCTACCTGTTGCTTTTGGTTTGTTGAATGGGGCAAATTATTAAATTTAAGTATTTACGGATCTTAGTCATTTGGAATAGGTTTAGACATTGAGATCAGATTTTTATAAAGTCAAATTTGACTTATGAAAGATATCTTTCAACCTGGAGTCTGCCTAATTCCTCCGAAAAAGATTAATAAAATAAAGGAATCCTAGTCATTTGAAGTAATGATTTTATAAAAGATTTGAATTGGAGTGGCCTGATAAGTGCTCAAAATTTTATACTAGGATGGTTATATATGATATTAGGGCATCTTCATGTTCTTGTAACTGTTTTGAATTAGTTTTACCATGCTTGGAGTGAAGAGAGTCCAATTTTCTAGAAAATATGGTAATTTGGTATGGTTGGATAACTCATCAAAGATTATTTCGTTGGGACTATTTCGACCACCCAACAGATAAACTTCTCTCCAATCATAGCTTCAAAGTTAGGATGAAATGGGTAAGCAGCTCGAGTGAGTAGAATCTCTCCTTTGGCGGTTACATCCTTTAAATGGAGGGAAAGAGGTTGTAGTTATAAATGCGTTGTTTTTCTGTGTGTAAAACGAGCAAGTATGAACAAGCCCACAAGTTGTTTCTGAAATTCCTAAAGCTGATGTGGTTTCATATAATGTAGGGATCATGGGATTTGTGTAAAGGATATATATCACTCTTCCTCTCGCCTCAAACTAAACATTTCATCATTTTTTTTTTAGTGTTGATGTTCAGTATATTGTATATTAAAAGGATAATGCAAATTAGAGTGAATGATATGGATTTTACCTTACCCAACAATGTTTTTCTTTAAACTTTTAAGCAAAAAAACATTAGGCCTTTGGAACCATACGCATGGAGCACCATGTCAAATGGTTAATGGAAAACAAAACCTCAAACAAGATCAATGTCCACCCAAGATACCATGAAGTTCTTAACTAAGATGGCTAACTCGATTAGATGACTTACCGAGGTGAGTTTTGATACCCCTTTAACACTTCAGTCACTTTTGGTGATGTTCCCACTTTATGAAATTGTGATTGATTTTTGCTTACAAATGTTGTATCGATCTGGTGTAACTGGAAAACACCTTCAGCTACCTCTAGGAATCCTATGTGAGAATTGAAACCGACTCCTAGTTTCACAAAAATTATTTCGTAAGTTAAATTTTGAAGTGCATGTTGGGGCCCACCGATCGTCCTATAGGAGAAGTGTTCGATGTGTTTATGACAATAGGTCTTGAAGTCTCGTTCATAAATTGAGCCATATATAACGTAATTGAATTCTGTCAAATCTCGTGAGTTCCTTGTTAATAGGGAATTAGGTAGAAATCGATGAAATTTATGTTTGAACATAAAATGAGTGGTTTTGGAAACCATACTGTAAGCACTTTAGTTGTTTTGGTCAATTTTCGCAAACTCTCAAATTAAGCTATAAAATCTTCTTGAGCATCCCATTGATTATGTAAATTACTCGTGAACCCATTTTATAGTGTTAATGTGTGTGTAGAGTATTTTTTAATCAATTACTTTGTATGAAAGGATTTTGCACTATATAGTGTTGTCTCTCTCCTTCCCCTCTCTCTCTTAAAATAAATATGAAATTGTGGTTGGTCTTAGAAATGTGAATGGATTAAAATGCAGATGAGTTTTAAATAATATGATAATGGATATGAATTGAGAAATGGTCAAAATATTGTGAATAGCAAAGAAAATGTTTTATTGTTTCTCTTTCCTCCCTACTCTCTCTCTCTCCTGAAAACAAGAACTAAATGAATGTGTGAGAAAATTATCTCTGCTCTCTCGCCTTATCTCTACCTTTCTTTGTACTTTGTTTGAAATTACTTGAAATGACGAATGTCTTTTTTGTGCTTGAGTGTAAGGGTTTTCCATACTCAGTCCTAGGACTGAAGTAACGTTCGTTGGAGGTACCTGAGAAAAATGAATTAGTAAAAATGACACTTGTGTCTTTTATTAACATGTTATTTAAAGGAAATGTAGTTGTTTAGAATATTCCAGTGATATTTTTATCAATAGGATGTATTATTTTCATATTTAAATGATATAAATGATATTGTTGTGTATTGGGAAAATGCACTATGTTGTATGTAGTTGTACTTTTTCCTATTTAACAAATGTTACTCTTAATGGTAATGGTGTATATTCTATTCAGTAAATGAAGTTTATTTTATCATGTTGGTGTAGAAAATGATGGCAAAGAACCCTTATTTTAGTGTCAAGATAAATATAAGAGCATGAAACGTGAACCTTGTCATTTAAAATGTGTAATGTCATCGCAATTGTGATATGATTGTGCTAGTAAAATTGTTAGCAAGTAATTTAAAATGATGTGGTTTTACCTATCTGCTAGTGTTGCAGTGACCTAGAAAATCATATAATATTCAAATCAAAATATCAACTTACATTTGTGTTTTTTTTTTTCATATTGATCGGAAAGGAACCAAACAAACATATAGCTCAAAATACTTATCTGTGTTGAATGTAATGAAAATCTCTAGTAAGCTCCAAGTTAGGCTAGCTCCACAAATCCTTCGTAGTCTTAGATACTTAGAGGTATTATATGTATTTGTGTATTCCTCCCTAGAAACCTAGTTGAGAACATTCACATCGGTATGAAAGCGTGTAAGATTCCTTAGTGCGAGGTATAACATCCTTTTAATGGCATACAAGATGACATTTTGAGCTTGGAATCTCATGGTTGTTTTTAGAGACTAAATAAAGTTAGAATTGGAATGTAATGAACAATGGTTGGAACCAAAAAGTTAGTTAGGTTGTGCATTAATTTCCTATTAATTTTTTTTTATTATAAAGGAAAATTTGTAACTTGCCCTCATTTGGGAACATACCCTATGGATGTCGATCTAATCATTTCAAGGGTCATGTAGATTACTCACAACATAGTAAACATTTCTTGTGATGTGAAGGTGGACGTGAATTGATCCACGTGAGAACAAGTGAATCAAAAAACATAGTTTCGCACTTAAGAATCAAACCTAAAATGTGTATATGATATGATATTTGAAATTAACTATCGAGTGATATATTTTATTTGTAGTCAAATAAATTAACCAAAGCTGATGGCACCCTATATAAGATAAATGTTAAAAAAAGTGAGAAAATGTATTCTTGGGATACCTTGAGTGGCACAAATTCCTTGCAAGACATGGACACTTGATTTCTCTTAATTTTACTTGTGATATGGTATAAAAACCCTTGAGTAGAAATGAATGCAATACATCGAGTGACCTCTTATGAGGATAATGAACAAAGGAACTATGATGTGCTACCACCAATAATTATAAATATTACCTTAGAAGGATTTTGAAAAACATAAAATTTTGTAACTTTTGTATTTGAACTCCATTTTTATCTCTAGATAATTATGACCCTTAGTATTACATTATTGTGTGCTCTCTCATAGGGTGTAGTTCCCCCATAAATGATTTCTACTAAATTTAATAGATCATAGAGCCTCTCTTAAGGGTATTGGTTAAGGAAAAAGTGATGCATTTTACTAAATAATGTAAATAGTTCCCTGGAAGAAATTTGTAAAGCATATAGTTATTGTTTTGTCATGTAATATGCATTTAATACTTAATGGTCTAAGAGAAATGAAATGAATAGTTAGGTGTATGGTCACCACTCCTTGTAGTCTCTAACCCATTAGTTTAAATTCTGATTCATTTGAAATACAATTGTTCAAAAAACAATGCCAATCATGAGGCCAAAGTACGACGTAAGTCTAAAGAGTACAAGAGTTAACAAGATTATGGGGTTAGGAATAACGCCATGATCGAAGTCCTTAAAAATCAACTAAACACTTTCAAAATAAATATGAATTTCCCTCTGTTATATCAAAGTTTTGAGAAAAAAATATAGATATAAGTCTAGATAAAAAAAATTGATGTGGAAATGTTGAATGGATTCAAATAAGTTATTTCGGTACTTTTACTATTGTAATTGTGTGTCAAATATGTGGGTGTTACATATGCTATCAGACCGGAGGTTCATGTTGTAGAACATCTGGGAAGGATTGGAGTTGTGATGATTCTACATGGTGGTGGTAGAGATGGGAAGAGTAATGTGATATATGTTACGATGTGACCAGTGTTGTAATTGTGATATTATGAGGACACGTATTATGCATGTCAAATAGTGTGTATTTGTTATCCTGTTGATGTGATTTTCATGAGAGTATTCACTCTCCTTTTCTTGGATTCAATGATGAGTTCACGAGTGGTGTACCGCCTTGTTTTATATGCAAATAATGTTATTACGGATTGTAGAGTGTTGGTGTGTCTTGTTATTATGTGATATGAAGGTGTGTTAATGTCTTGCATGAAAAAATTGGTGTATAGTGAATTAGATTTTATCATGATGTTGCCACTGGGTTGTGATGAATTGTGTGTGTCACCATGTTGTATTGTAATTGACTCTATGTTGTAATGTTAGTCATTGTTTTCATCAAATGCATAATTCGTGTAATATGTGATGGTTCATTTCGTGAATTACAGGCATATGGTGATCGTATGACCCCTATTGCATAGTACTTGCACCTTAGTTGCATGAAATGTGGAAAAGTGATGTATCATAACCCGTGAAAGTAATGATTTTGTTATACCTTGTATATAAACCATGTGTAAGATGCTATAATTAATTTACGTGAATCTCCAAATTATGTTAATGATTTAGTAATGTGTTATGTTGTGAAATTTACACTAGATGACCCTAACAAAAGAAATCATGAAGAGTGTATGTGTGGAGAGAGGAGGCGTGGACAAGGTTTTCATAATCTTGAAATGAGTACGACTGAGGAAGTGGAGTCTTATAAAGAGTGAAAACCCACTTCTATCTTCTTAGTATACTTTGAGCTTGCTCAATATATTGTGGATGCGCACCACCTTAGGCTCAAATTATACAATACTAGTGTCCCCTAGTCTTTCCTATTGGGTTTTCCATGTAACAATCCTATGTGATATTGACTATGTTGAGCCTTGTGGGAGTATGGAGAGATTATTCAAGTAGAGATGAAGACAATTACATTATTTGATATACTCATTTTCGGTTACTTGTATATTTTTACGAGATAAGGCTTGATATCCGAGCACCAACAACTTGATGAGTACCCCTTTTGTGGAAAGATAATGCCACATAGTGATTGTAATGTGTTATTTCTATATATGTATTTTATTCGTAAATTGATCATTATCTCTTTTCTTGTCAGCACCAGGAATTTATCTTGATTGATGTGTTCTTATATTTTGGGCATTTTATTTGGTTGCTGCACTAACATAAGGGTTTTGCACTAACTATGGCTATTTAGCCATTTTTTTAATTAGTTTTAAACTTTATTTTCATGTTTAAATTTGTATAGCCTTGCCCAAAGCTTGGGAATTTTACCACTTACCATTTAAGATGTATTATTATGTTGGTTCTAATGCCGTAATGTGTTGGAATAAGGTCATGGGATTCACCATGGAGTGGTTGGACCTATTGACACGATTCGTAGTATGGGGATATGCCCCAAGGAGTTATAGATAACTAGTGGGTTGTCGAACCATAAGTAATTATGTCAATTAGATTAGGGGTGACAATACTCTATGTGCCCAAGGCCATAGGGTGACCCGGCCTCATTAAATGGATAAAGGAGATGGGGCTCTATGGCTGAGTGACCCGATATTATTTATGACACTCTATGGTTAAGTGACATGATGTTCTCAATGGCATTCTATGGTTGAGTGACCTATTATTGTTGACGACACTCTATGGTTGAGTGACCTGATATTCTTGATGGGGCTTTGTGGTTTAGGAACCTAACTTGGTTTTGGAACTATGATTATTTATCTTTGGGAGGTATATTGAGATGTTTGGTGATTCTTTGCGAGGTATACGGAGTTGTTTTGTGATGCTTTGGGAGATAAATGGATATTATCTCATGATGTTTTATGATGTATGGATTTGGTGTTATGAGTTATGTGTACTCTTGTGAGTCTTGTTACACATTGTTATGATTAAGGTTTGACGTACCTCTTAGTTGCTATTTTACAATAGCTAGATCATGGAGTCTCTCTTAAGGGTATTGCTGAAAGAAATAGTGATGCATTTTACTAAATAATTTAAATAGTTCCCTGGAAGAAATTTGTAAAGTTTATAGTTGTTGCTTTGTCATGTAATGTGCATTTAATACTTTATGGTATAAGAGAAATGAAATGAATAGTTAGGTGAATGGTCACCACTCCTTGTAGTCTTGAACCCCTTATTGTAAATTCTGATTCATTTCAATTACAATTGTTCCAAAAAAATGCCAATCGTGAGGCCAAAGTATGACATAAGTGTAAAGAGTACATGAGTTAACAAGATTATGGGGTTAGCAATAATGCCATGCTCGAAGTGATTAAAATTCAACAAGACACTTTTATGCGGTTAAAAATAAATATGAATTGCCCTTGGTGAGATCAAGCTTTTGAGAAAAAAAAATATATGTAACTCTAGATAAAATTTCTTAATGTGGAAATGTTGAATGGATTCAAACAAGTTATTGAACTATATCAACTGTAATAAAAAAATAGGGTACTATGATGGAAGGATGTTTATGGGAAGAGATATATTGAATCTAAATCAACCTTTTAAACATTAACATGTCTTCCTTGACCTCACAATAGTTTTCCCTTTTCTTGCAAATGTAAAATTTAAACATCAAATATATGTATCGAAAAGAAGAACCTTAACATGTTGTTAGTTCCTTTCGTAACAAAGATAAAAGTTAACATCAATTAAGCATAATTTGAGGAACAAACCTTTAATGTAAGAATGAATATTAGGAGGCTCATAGGTGCATAAAATGAATTCGATTAACAAATGAACTATAGATAATTTATGGAAATTGAGAAACGAAGCAACAGTGCATCCTCTTTTAAAGGTTGATCCTATACGAATAAAGTATTTGAAGTTTTAGAAAAAATTAAAAAATTACACCCTTACCATTTTCATTCACTTGAAACCTATAAGGTTATATAATGTAAAAATAAATGTAATAAATATGTAAAGCGTAAAAAATTCATGTTGTGGAGTATGCCTATCCTGTGATCCTTATTGTAGTTGGGTCAATGTATTGGTTTATGTCATTTGAGTAAGACATTGATGTGTACTCTATGTTATCATGTTGTGTATGTGGGTCCATTTTTATGTAAGTGTCTTTTGTGATGTTGAATTTTCTTTTTGAGCTCATGTGGTGTCATGTCATGAGCATTCAAATAAAAAAAATCGGTATTTTAACTATTGTATTTGTGTGTCAAATATGTGGGTGTTACATATGGTATCAGAGAGGAGGTTCATGCTCTTGAACCTATGGGATGGATTGGAGTTGTAATGATTCTACATGGTGGTGGTTGAGATGGGAAGATTTATGTGATATATGTTCTGATGTGACCAGTGTTATAATTGTGATATTATGTCACTTAGTGCATATTTGTTATCATGTTGATGTGCTTTTCATGAGAGTATTCACTCTCCTTTTTGTTGATTCAATGAGGAGTTCACGAGTGATGAACCACCTTGTTTTATATGAAAATAATGTTATTGTGGATTGCAGAGTGTTGGAGTGTCTTGTTATTATGTGATATAAAGGTGTTTTGACGTCTTGAATGAAAAAAATAGTGTTTAGTGAATTGGATTTTATCATGATGTCGCCACTGTGTTGTGATGAATCATGTCTCACCATGTTTTATTACAATTGGTTGTATGTTGTAGTTATTCACTGTTGTCATCATACGTATAATTCATGTAATATGTGATCATTCATGTCATGAATTAGGGGCATATTGTGATCACATGACCCCTATTGTGTAGTACTTACACCTTAGGTGCATTCTGTGGCAAAGTGATGTATCACAACCAATGAAAGTAATGATTTTGTTATACCCTATATATAAACCATGCGTAAGACGCCATGGTTAATTTGCGTGAATCACCATTGTGTTAATGATGTAGTTATGTGTTATGTTGTGAACCTTACACTAGATGACCCTAAGGGAAGAAAACATGAAGAGTGTACATGTGGAGAGAGGAGGTGTGGACCAGGTTTTCATAATCTTGAGACGAGTACGACTGAGGAAGCGGTGTCTTATATAGACTGAAAACCCACTTCTATCTATTTAGTAAACTTCGACCTTCTCAGTATATTATGGATGTGTACCACCTTAGGCTCAACTTATGAAAAAATAGGGTCCCCTACTCTTTCCAATTGGGTTTTCCATCTAACAATCCTATGTTATTTTGACTATGTTGAGACTTGTGGGAATCTGGAGAGATGATTCAGGTAGAGATGAGGACAATTACATTATTTGATATACTCTTTTCTAGTTACTTGTAAATTTTTACGAGCTAAGGATCAACATCTGAGTGACAACAACTCGATGAGTACCCCTTTGGTGGCCAAATAAGGTCACGTAAAGATTGTAATGTGCTATTTCTATATACATATTTTATTCATAAATTGATCATTATCTCTTTTCTTTTCAAAACCAGAAATTTTTCTTGATTGATGAGTTCTTATATTTTGGGCATTTTATTTCATTGCTACACTAACATGTAGATTTTGCACTAACTATGGCCATTTAGCCATTTTTTTATTTAGTTTTAAACATTCTTTTCATGTTTAAAATTTTTATAGTCTTGCCCAAGGCTTAGGATTTTTACCACTTGGCATTTGAGATTGATTGTTATGCTTGTTTTAATGTTGTAATGTGTTGGAATAGGGTCACGGGATTCACCATGGAGTGCTTGGTCCTATGGATCCACTTTGTTGTATGGGGGTATGCCCTAAGGAGTTATAGATAACTAGCGGGTTGCTGAACCACAAGTTATTATGTCACGTGGGTTAGGGGTGATGGGGATCTATGTGCCCAGGTCCATAGGGTAACCCAATATCATTAAATGGAGAAAGGAGATGGGGCTCTATGGTTGAGTGACCCGATATTATTGATGACACTTTATGGTTGAGTGACTTTATGTTTTCGATGGCACTCAATGGTTGAGTGATATGATATTTTCGATGACACTCAATGGTTGAGTGGCCTAATATTCTTGATGGGGCTCTATGGTTGAGTGACCCAACTTAGTTTTGGCACTATGATTATTTCTCTTTGGGAGGTATATGGAGTTGTTTTCTGGTTCTTTGGGAGATATATGGATATTATCTCATGATGTTTTGTGATGTATGGATTTGGTGTTATGAGTTATGTGTACTCTTGTGAGTCTTGTTACACATTGTTATGATTGAGGTTTGACATTGCTCTTAGTTGATATATAGTATTGGATATTGACATTGCACTTTGTGCTTATAGTTATGGTTTTTGGGGTCATGTGATATCAGTTTCCCTTGTATTAGTGTAATGATTTATTCTTGTTAGTCACATGTGTTTGTTGGATCCATGCCTATGACATAATTGTTGGAAATTATTTGCTATGTGGACTACTTGTTGTCATTCCATGGTAGAATTAAAGGTCTTGTGATGTGATAATGTTGTGAAAGTATGTACCAAGATGTCTCATGGGTCATTTGTGTTGTGTTGAGTTTTGTGTGACACCTTGAGGAAAATTACTGATGTGCACCCACAAACATAAGCCAATTGAAATTATGAAAAAATGAATTCTAATTTTTTGAGATTAAGAAATATTATTTTAAAAAAAAAAATTGATTAATAAGCAAACGATAACTAACTACCAATCTTCACATAACATTAAAATTAAATGATATTGCCAAACTTATTCACTTCCTTGTGGTCACATTGTACCAACAAGTCATTTTACTAAATGACACGTGTCATTATTGAATTTCTTAATTATGTATCATTTGAGATTTGGTGTAGTTTCCCTTCAAGGACGATGCTCTTATAATGGGAGGGAAATGTAGTTCCCTATCTTGTCACGTAGCCTTTGTCAGAATTCTTCCAGCATTTTTAGCTTCAACAGAACTTTGAGAATGACATATCATGGAAGACCTTTTTAGAGTTTTTTCACTTTCCTTGCATAATAATGCCACACACTTAGTTTGAAATCTAGAGGCTTAGCCACAATGGAACACAAGATAAAGTTGGGAGTCTAGCAGTAATTAGATAGTTGCAGCTATTGTAGATTGATAAAAATTAAATAAACAAAATTTTATGGGGAAATGTGTTGAGTGAAGATCTCTCAAACAACTATCTGAATTCATTACAAATATGGATTAAATCATTCCTACATGCAAAAATAAATCTGTGCCCAATTGTTTCCCATTTTACTACACACAAATGGATTTTCTCTTGATTTGAACCTTCGTTAAAGCATGTTTAATTTTCTCTGAGAGGAAATTTCAATTCATTTTTTTTATTTGTTGTATGCAGAGGAAGAGGAAGACTAAGGTTAGGACACATAATAATGTTTAGCTGCTTTGATTAAGCTTATTATACTTCTTAGAACCTCTTTTACATGCACTATATCCTTGGTAGTGCTTTTATTTTCTTGCTCTTTATCTTTTAAGTCAAGTATTTGTATTGATTCAGACATTTGAAATGCTTCTTTATCCTCCTCGCACATATATCTTTGCAAGATTTGTTTCACTCATCCTTCCTGTGCCAAAAGGAGTTGTAAAGGCACCAACAAAAAATCTACCTATTGTTTTTGGTTTGTTGTATGTTTTAGGGATCTTAGTCATTTGTAATAGGTTTTAGACATTGTGAGAAAATTCTTATTTGACTTATTAAAATATATCTTTCAACTGGGAGTCTTCCTAACTCCTCCAAAAAATAATTAATAAAATAAAAGGAATCCCAATCATTTGAGGTAATTATTTTATAAAGGATTTGAATTGTAGTGGCTTGATAAGTGCTAAAAACCTTATGATAGGATGGTTTTATACAGTATTAGGGCATGTTTAGGTTCTTTTAAATCTTGTGAATTAGTTTTTACCATGCTCTAGAGTGAAGAGAGTCGTATTAGCTATAAAATATGGTAATTTGGTATTGTTGCATAACTCCTTGAAGATCATTTGGGACTGTTTCGATCACCCAATAGATAAAATTCTCTCCAATTAGAGCTTAAAAGTTAGGATGAAATGGGTTTAGCATCTCGAGTAGGTAGAATTTCTCCTTCGGCAGTTATATTCTTTAAATGAAGGAAGGCAAGATGTTGCTGTTATAAATGCATTATTTTTCTATGTGTAAAGTGAGGAAGTATGAACAAGTGCACAAATTCTTTCTGGAATTCCTAAAGTTAATGTAGTCTCATCTAATGTGGGGTATCGTGTGGAATTAGTGTAAAAGGATATGGATCACTCTTCCTCTCACTTCAAACTAAACATTTCATCATTTATTTTTTAATGTTGATTTTCAATATGTTGTATATTAAAACAGAAATGAAAATTAGAATGAATTGATATGGATTTTACCTTTCCTGAAAATATTTTTATTATTCAAATGGTTAATGGAAAACAAAACCTCGAACAAGATCCATGTCCACCCAAGATACCATGAGGTTCTTAACTACTATGAATAATTCGATAAGATGCCTTAACGAGGTGTGTTTTCGATAACCCTTTAACACTTCAATCACATTTTGGTGACGTTCCCACTTTATGAAATTGTCATCAATTTTTACTTACAAATGTTGTATCAATCTGGTGTAACTGGAAAACACTTTCAGCTACCTCTAGCACTCTTATGTGATAATTTAAACCACCTCCCAGTTTCACAAAAAAGATTTCGTAAGTTAGAGTTTCAAGTGGATGTTAGAGCCCAACGATCATCATACCAAGAGAAGTGTTTGATGTGTTTACGAAAATAGGTCTTGAAGTCACAATCATAAATTGATCCATGTATAACGTAATTGAATTCTTTTAAATCTAGTGATTTCTTTTATATAGGGGACTAGGTAGGAATCGATGAAATTTATGTTTGAACATAAAAAACGAGTGGTTTTTGAAACCATACTATAAACACTTTAGTTTTTTTGGTCAATTTACACAAACTTTGATATTAACCTAGAAAATATTCTTGAGCATCGCATTGATTATGTAAATTACTCATGAACCCTTTTTATAGTGTTGAAGTGTGTGTAGAGTATTATTTAATCAATTACTTTGTATGAAAGGATTTTGCAGTATATAGTGTTGTCTCTCTCCTTCTCCTCTCTCTCTCTCTTAAAATCAATATGAAATTTTGGTTCGTCTTGGAAACAGTGAATGGATTAAAATGAAGATGAATTTTAAATAATATGATAATGGATATGGATTGAGAAAATGGTCAAAACATTGTGAATAGAAAAGAAAATGTTTTAGAGATTCCCTCTCCTTCCCTACTCTCTCACTCTTGAAAAAAAAGAAGTAAATCAATGTGTGAGGAAATTATTCTCTCCTCTCTCTCCTTATTTCTACATCTCTTTGTACTTTGTTTGAAATTAATTGAAATGATGAATGTCTTGTTTGTGCTTGAGTGTAAGGGTTTTCCATACTCAATCCTAGGAACTGATGCAACGTTCGTTGTAGGTACCATAGCAAAAAGGATTAGTAAAAATGACACTTGTGTCTTTTATTAACATGATATTTTAAGGCAATGTTAGTTTGATTAGAATATTTCAGTGATATTTTTATGAATATGATGTATTATTTTCAATATTTCCATGATGAAAATGATAGTGTTGCATATTGAGAAACTGTACTATGTCATACGTAGTTGTACTTTTGCCTATTTGAAAAATGTTACTCTTGGTGTAATGGCCCACATTATTTACACACATAAAAACAACAGTAAAAATAACCAAGATAATTTTTTTTTTACTTACATTGCTCACTTACCCCGAAACGACACCACAAGGGCTCAAAAGAAAATAAAACTCGAAAACGCATACGACACTTACATAAGTTAATGACTCACATAGACACATAACAACTACCATATACATGTTGATGCCACACTTTCCCCAATGAACAAATATTAACAATGATCTAACCACAAAAAAGGACTCAAGGATTGGCAAAACCCACAACACATCATTTCCTTAATTGCATCTTAGTTACAATTAACATTCCAAGAACATTATTTTGCAAGGATAATTTTTCATTTTTTTCCACCCTACAAATTATTAAGTTCATTCCACATTTAATTTATAGTTCAAACCATTTCAAGTTGGCTCTTAATCCTTTAAAAAAATTTCCATAACTTACATAATCATTTGGCATATTTCAAATTGCATAGGAAGTACTTAATTCTCTTATTCCTGTGTTAAGGATATGCTTCTTCAAATGTTTATTCAATGTTTAAATTTTATCCTTACTACATAAGTGAATGTATCATGATGTCAAGAAGAAAAACTTAGGATTAAGGGAGATTTAGATTCAAGATAACTTTTTTTCCCATAAACATTCTTCGATCACGATATAGTTAATTCCCTACCATAGTTATTATAGTTCAAAACTTGTTGAATTCCATTTAGATTTATATATTCTTTTGTTTTCTTGAAGTTTGACCTCACGCAAGGCAATTCATATTCTTTGTAACTCATGAAAATGATTAATTAAGTTATAAGGACTCCAAGGGTGACCTTAATCCTAACCACAAATATCATTTTCAACTTATATGATTTACTCTTACATCACACTATGGTCTCATTATAAGCATTGTTTTTATAACAGGAGTTACGAAAGTATTTGATTAACATCTTGAAGAATTATATGACTAGAAGAACTACGACTACACACGAACCTCCAGTTAACCTCCCAATCAACTGAGGTTTAGTTTAATTTCAATTTTACCTAAGAATTTATGCCTTAACTATAAAGAGTTTAAGGTGAAAGGGCATGCTTATGATAGATAACCTTCATGAAAGAGCAAGGTGATATGTTGCTAGAAACAAAGGTAACACATTTAGTTGAGAATGAACTAAGAAGTTCATTTACAAGAGTTTAAGACCTAGAATAACTATTTCACGATCTCCATTTATGTCATCAAGATCCAACAGGGATTCCATTCGCCGATGAAGAAATTTAATTCTAAATATATCTTTGGAAGACAATGTAGTCCACTAGGATACGAAAGAAGAGTTAGCTCTACTTACTCCAGATAAAGTTTGACTGTGTCATAACTATCTGTCAGGTCTATGACGATGTCAATAAACATACCACCTAAGATGATAAACCCATTTTTGGGCTCTTTATTTACCTAAACTAGGAGGTTCCATTTAGTCTAAAGTTTAAGATAATTCTATGGTTCCAATCTCTTCTATGGTAAAAAGGATCGCACATGAAGACATGTTATGCATAGATCTTATACTAGGATTGAGTGTTTCGATTAAAACTCTTTATTACATTTACAAGGTAATAATTCAATACAGTAATTAATCGATTGTTTATTGAACACTAAAAAATCACTAAAATATATTAACTTAAAATTCATTTACCATATATATATATATATATATATATATATATATATATATATATATATATATATATATATATATATATATATATATATATATATATATATATTATATATATAACTTCCTTACCATACGTCCTATGAATCAAATTGAACCTATGATTAAATGCACATTTCATAGATATCCCTAAAAATAACATCTCATACATATTAGCAAATTTCAAATATAACTTTTCTATAAAAAAAGACTACATTATACCTATATTCATTCTATGATGACCTATATAAATTACAATAATGAATAATGAATTTTATACATCACCTTTTTGCCATCTTTCTTTCATCCTGCAAAACCATGTGAGGATGAAATCAGTGATAAATTGCTGGCATGGCATCCACCCTAATCTAACAGAATTAACATTTTTTAGTTTCCCATTTACATATAATAATAATTACAATTTGCATTCAAAATAAAAGGTTTAGGGACATGTATTCATTTCATTTCACCTCATTTTGTAACCAAGGAGAGAGAAAGAGAAAGGAAGATAGAGAAACACCATTTTGTGAAAAGTTATATTTCACATAACAAGTTACACTATATATTTTTCAAACAGTTATTTATGTGTCAAAAGCCTCACAGTGGTTTGGCAACCCGAAAAGGGTCCCACAACTTTCATTTTTTACATTTTCTTGCTAGCTACAAAAATGTTCAAATCAGACTCAGAGGCTAAGGAACCACTCTCAAATGTTGTCTTCCAATGAGAAAACACACCACGATTAAATTTCTATGTGCCCACTTATATTCCAAGAGTTCATAGCAGCTGACAAAATTTGGAACTGGCAAATGGTTTGCATTTGGCGGCAAGTTTTTCGGGGCCATCGGTCATAGTTGACCTAGTTGCAATTGAATAAAAATTAGCTCGAGTGCTAAAAAAACCACGTCCAAAAATGACGCCCACTGGATGAACGTGAAGTGAGGAACATCCTACAAGTTCCTCTATATATGGAGAATTCACCAGAGTCGACAGAAGTGAGAATTAGCTAATGGTTATCAAATGGCAACATGTTTTCCAGTCATAATTGGTCTAATTTGACCTAGTCAAACTGCAACTAGAGGCCCACAAAATACCATTGCTAAACTATCCAAAAAAAAATTTCCCTAAACTGAAAGTCCCATGTAATTTTCTAGTAAAAACACTAGAGGTTTGAGAAGACGGATAATAATTTCTCTTTCCAGGTTTCAAATGGTAGTTCAAAATGAAAGCCAACTTTCTAGATTTAACAACTTCCTACCACTACAAAACAGTGTAACACGGCTCCTATAAGGGCGTTAAAAAGATCAAAACTGTTCATTTGGGGCCAATCTAAGGTTTGAAGTGACACCTCACATAACAAAGTACACAAAGGAAACTTAACCTACCTTTTCTAGAGTTACGAAGGTTATTTTGTGAGTCCTCAGTAATTACAATTTATCTAATTAAACCAGGAGATGGTCAACATATTTACCGAGAAGTCAACATTAACTTGTCGATAAAACAATACTATAGTGTTCTAGTTTGGTCAGGTAGTTTTTCTAAATCACCTCAAAATGAGTGTTGAAGTTCATGGTTGACTATAAAATGGTTTTTTTTTATTGTGTGCGTTACAATATGACATTTTATTTATTATTATTATTATTTTGCAACAAGTAATTATAGAACAATTAAATATATGATAATCCTAAGCTCTTAAAATTATTTTTCGTTGCAAAAGAAAAAATGAAGTACGAGAAATGTGAAAGATAAGGAGAGATGAACCATTCCTAGAATTGACCTATGATAGAAGATATGTTGTTTTTTTCATGTCCAATGAGCCGGTTGCAGTTTCTAAAGAGTTGTGTACAATACAAAGATCCATCAATGCATAGCTCAGGCTTAACACAACCAGAAATTCTCATTCAACCCATATGTCAAGCTTTCAAATCAACTCAGTTGAGCTAGTAAGATTCATTTGGTGTTTAATCCAGATTTGATCGATTCAAGCTAATCCCCTAATGAGTTAAAACACAATGCAAAGCTTAGAATAAAAAAATACAATGACTACCTGAGTCATATACCGAGTTGAGCATAAGTATGCCAAGTCCTTCACAAACAAAATGTATGGCCATCTAAGTTTAGCCCAATCAAGGTTAGCTCAATGTAATACAAAACCTGATCTCTCTTAATTCAATATGCTGAGGTAGAGAAAAAATATCAAACCAGGAACATATATCTTGAGGTAAGGGAAACAAAACGATGAGATAGGCTTCTACAAGACCATTAGAATGTGATTGTAGGTCTCTAGGCCAGTAATAAGATAATGCCTCAACAAGGCCATTAAAACTACAACATCTGACAAAATCATGTCCCTCCTTTACTATGTTGGGAAAGATATTCACGCCCTACTCCAAGATCTTATTTTTTTTTGGCATGCCTTTAAAAATCTCACACACTCCATTTAAAACACATAGATAAGTATAGGGTGCCATGTAGAGGACAGAGCGCCTTTTAATCCTCTATCTTCTCTATCCTCTGCATGCCAAAAACAAAATAGTTGTAGGTAGCAATCTAGTTTCCTCTTGGAGATAATAGAAACATGTTTCAAATTACAAATACAAACCCATTTTTTTAAAGGACATTTTATTAAACAGTTCACCCACCTTGTGCAAGGTCCATCATTTTGGATACATGTCTGTCATAGCATTTGCAACTACAAAAAAAAAACTAACAAAAATCCTCTATGTTTTCTGGTTTGATGCATGTTCATACCCTTCTCTAGGGCTCACATTATGGCACATGTTGGGAGTGCGTAGATAGTGCAAACTGATCAGGTTGGAAACCTATTTTATGCACAAGAGAAATAGTGTGACCATCACATAAGGAAACCCAAATCTTTTGAATAGGCCCCTAAAATATTATCCAATGAGAAGATATCTTATTATTTTATTGGTGAAACATTGGGACAATGCCACAGTAGATTCAATCCACCGCCAATCTCCATCTCCCATTTCCCTCACTTGCAACTAACCATCACTACTAAATTGGAACGTGGAGTTGGGTTTTAGCTTGGTTAATGACTTTGGGACTCCAAAAAGTATTTAACTTATTATGCAAGGGAAATGACAGGTCTGATGTTCATTCATGAGGCCCACGTGCCTTTCCAGAAAGGCTCGTGCCTTCATCCTATCTCATGCCACCCCTGCCACAATCCACCAAACTGATACTCCTATATGTTTTTGTTTTATTAATATTACTTTTTTTTTACCAGTTATTACACTTGGTTGTAATGGTGTATATTCTATTAAGTAAATGAAGTTGATTGTATCATGTTGATTTGGAAAACGATGGAAAAGAACCCTTATTTTAATGTCAAGATAAATATAGGAGGATGAAATGTGAACCTTGTAATTTAAAATATTTAATGTCGTCGTAATTGTGATATTATTGTGCCCGTAAACTTGTTAGCAAGCAATTAAAAATGACATGGTTTTACCTATCTTCTATTGTTGCAATGACCTAGAAAATACCGTAATATTCAAATAAAAATATCAACTTACATTTGTGTTTGTTTTTCATATTGATTGGAAAGAAATCAAAAAAACATATAGTTCAAAATATTTACCTGTGTTGAATGTAATGACCCTCTCTAGCAAGCTCCAAGTTATGGTAGCTACAGACATCCTTCATAGACTTAGAGACTTAGAGGTATTGTATGTATTTGTGTATTATTCCCTAGAAACCTAGTTGAGAACGTTCACATAGGTATGAAAGTGTGTAAGATTCCTTAGTGTGAGGCATAACATCCTTTTAATGGCATACAAGATGAAATTTTGAGCTTCGAATCTCATGGTTGTTTTTAGAAACTAAATAACATTAGAATTGGAATGTAATCAATAGTGGGTGGAACCAAAAAGGTAATTAGGTTGTGCACTAATTTCCTATTATTTTTGTTTTATTGTAAAGGAAAATTTGTAACTTGCCCTCGTTTGGGAACATACCCTATGGATGTTGATCTAACCATTTCAAGGGTCATGGAGATTGATTACAACATATTAAATATTTCTTATGATGTGAAGGTGGATGTGAACTGATCCACGTGAGAAAAAGTGAATCAGAAAACATAATTTCCCATTTAAGAATCAAACCTAAAATGTGTATATGATAGGATATTTGAGATTAACTATCGAGTGATATATTTTATTTGCAATCAAATAAATGAACCAGAGATGATGAAACCCTCTATAAGATAAATGTTAAAAAAAGTGAGAAAATGTATTCTTGGGATACCTCGAGTGGCATGAATGCCTTGCAAGACATGGACACTTGATTTCTCTTAATTTTACTTGTGGGTGTAGAAACCCTTAAGTAGAAATGAATGCAATACATCGAGTTACCTATTATGATGCTAATGAGCAAAGGAACTATGATTTGATGCCACCAATGCTTATAAATATTAGCTTAGAAGGATTTTGAATCGCATAAAATTTTATAACTTTCGTCTTTGAACTCAGTTTGTCCCTCTAGATAATTGTGACCCTTAGTAGTAGATTACCATGTGTTCTCTTGTATGGTGTAGTTCCCCTATTAATGATTACTACTAAAGTTAATAGATCATGAAACCTCTCTTACGGGTATTGGTGAAAGAAATAGTGATACATTTAACTAAATAATTTAAATAGTTCCTTGGAAGAAATTTGTAAAGCATATAGTTGTTGGTTTGTCATGCAATATGTGTTTAATACTTGATGGTCTAAGAGCAATGAAATGAATAGTTAGGTGCATGGTCACAACTCCTTATGGTCTTGAACCCCTTAGTGTAAATTCTTATTCATTTGAATTACAATTGTTCTGAAAACAATGCCAATCATGAGGCCAAAGTATGACGTAAGTGTAAAGAGTACATGAGTTAACAAGATTATGGGGTTAGGAATAATGCCATGCTCGAAGCCTTTAATACTCAACTAGACACTTTCAAGTGGTTAAAAATAGATATGAATTTCCGTTCGTGAGATCAAACTTTTGAGAAAAAAATATATACATAACTCTAGATAAAATTTCTTGATGTGGAAATGTTGAATGGATTCAAACAAGTTATTGAACTATATCAACTGTAATAATAAAAATAGGGTACTATGATGGAATGGTGTCTATGGGAAGAGATATCTTGAATCTAAATCACCCTTTTAAACTTTATCATGTCTTCCTTGACCTTGAAAGAGTTTTCCCTTGTTTTTCAAAGGTAAAGTTTAAACATCGAATATATGTATCGAAAAGAAGAACCTCGAAATCTTGTTAGTTCCTTTTCATAACGAAGATAAAAGTTAATGTCAATTAAGCATAATTTGAGAAATAAAATTTTAACGTAAGAATGTATATTAGGAGGCTCGTAGGTGTATAAAATGAATTTGATTAACAAATGAGCTATGGAGAATTTATGGAAATTGAGAAAGGAAACAACAGTCCATCCTCTTTTAAATGTTGATGCTATACGAAAATAAAGTATTTGAAGTTTTAGGAAAAAAGAAGAAATTTTACAGCCTTACCAATTTTATTCACGTGAAACCTATAAGGTTATATAATGGAAAAATAAATGTAATAAATATGTAAACCATAAAAAAGTCGTGTTGTGGAGTATGCATATCCTATGATCCTTACCATAGTTGGGTCATTGTATTGGTTTACATCATTTGAGTAAGACATTGATGTGTAATCTATGTGATCATGTTGTGTATGTGGGTACATTCTTATGTAAGTGTCTTATGTGATGTTGAATTTTCTTTTTGAGCTCATGTGATGTCGTGACATGAGCATTCAAATAATTTTGTTTTTAATATTTTTACTATTGTATTTGTGTGTCAAATATGTGGTTGTTATAGGCGGGCTCTTTTTTAATAATGTGTGAGGTTTGGAGGTCGATCCCCTCCAACCCCATCGACCAACATTTTACCTTATTTGGGATTTTATCCCACATTTTTCATGCCATGTGCTGAAAATGGTGTTTAAATATGGCGCATGTGGTAATTCTTTGTGGCACTGAGCCACTTTTGGACCCGTCGTGTGTTGAGTTCATTAAACATAAGATGTATATTAATTCATTTCTAAATTAAATGAATCAAATTCCCACAAGCAAATGAAGAAAAATAAATAAGTTTAAAACTAACATTTTAAAAACTAATTGAAAAGATGGCTTCGAAAAGAAAAAAAAGTGTTTTTGCACTCTTTAGTACAAATATTTTGCTTCTTATTGCACTATAAAATTAGAGATACTAGAAAAAATTTGATATGGGGGATGTTAGAAAATATATCTTAGTGCTCCGTTTGTATGTACGGGTGAATAATAATTACATGTGTAATTATTATTATGGTAAATGAGTGAAAGTACATTTAAATAGTAAATGTAAAATGTGGTTAGTATGTGTAAGTTAGTAAGTTAGAATAATAAAACAATTAGTATTGTTTTATTATTATATTGTTGAGAGGTTGAAACCATATGGGTGTATGGTTGTACATGAAGAAAAATGTTGTTGTAAGGATTGTTATTTTACATCTCCTATATAATGGAGTGTAATGAAATAGTGAATGAATAATAAAAATATAATATAGAGTTGTTAATTTCAATTATTGTCTGTGTAGCTATTTCATGGATTCTTTGTATTAGATCAGAGTAATATCTACAGAGGAAGCATTTTAGAGTTTATTTAACTTATTGGTGTTTTGATTTGAAATTTTGTAGTCGAAAACCTTTATATATGTTTATATCAATAGAAAGTAGTTTTTTGTCAAATATTTTCATTGTAAATTCCCTATTAAATATGTACATAAAATGTGGAAGCATGCACAAGACACTAGGACTTTATGACAAAATGCCTAAAAAAGGAGGCCTAACAAACTACACGAATGCAAAATATTTACAAAACAAATTTCGCAAGGATGTTCATAGACCCTTTTAAAAATGGAGCACTCTAGAACATACCTTGATCATGTAAATTTTGGTTGTCTTGAACATTACCATGAAGCTATGAAGGTTTAATGATAAAGGTTTATAAATATTTCAATAGCATGAGTAACTCTTAATGGACCTCACATACAATTGACCATTATGTAAAGCTGGTCAATTTTATAAAATTAAAACTAAGAAAACAAAAAAAATATAGATGTTAGAAAAAAAGAGGTACAAAGGAAGAATTTAAGATTTTATTTAACTTATTGGTGTTTTGATTCTAAGCTTTGAAGTAAACACCTTATCATATTTTGTTATCGATGGAAAGGGGATTCTTGTGAGATGTTTCCATTGCAAATTCCCTTTTAGATATGTATACAAAATGTAGAAGCATGCACAAGGCATGTAGAGAGTTTGGAAAAATGCTATAACAATGTGGCCTTACAAACTGCAATACCTGCAACATATGTACAAAATAGTTTTTGCAAGGATGTTCTCTATATCTTTGAAAAAGTTTAAGTATTTAGAGCCTTTCTTGATCATGTAAGTTTTGATTGTGTTTCGTTATCATGAAGCCATGAAGTTTTAGTGAAGGAGGATTGTGAATAATTTAATGCCACGAGTAACTCTTATTGCATCACACCTATGATTAAATATTATGTAACACAAAGTAGGTCAAAATAATAAATTAAAACTCAGAAAAGTAAGACTTCCCTAAAGTTATAGGACTCCTTCAAACCCTAAAATAACAATCAAACTCTATATTTTTTTTCAGGTTTATCTCTCCTATTAAATCAATTAATTCCCAACATGAATGTCTCATCAATACATCTTAAAATTACTGTTACAACTTAAAAATCTGCATGTAAACAAAAGAATCGAACTCACATTAATTGGTTGCAACTCGGCATAGACTATAATACATTAAAAACCACTCCTCCCACTATCTTCCACCGATTTTAATATTGTCGTAACGTCACTAACGATTGAACCTCCTTTTCCAAGCGCTAGTTTAATACGTCTCAATTAATGCGGTACTCTCGGCACATGGGGTTTTTCCAAACGTGTGTTTCTTACACGGACACGTCAAAGGAACGCCAGAGATTCAGACAAGTTGCGTTTGATCCGAAGTAGCCGACTCTCACATAGGATTTCAGGGCGTGGAATTGGATTTCGGTAAGGCCAGCAGGGATCAAATTTGAAGGGTTGGTCTGAATTTTATTGTTAACGGAAAATATTGGACCAACCCTAAATTGATGACAAGCAATATTAATATTTCACACATTATATGACAAGAATAAATCGAGTACACTCCTAGTAAAAATTAGGAAAAAATTTTAAAAATGAAAAATTGTTTTTTAAAATCATCACTTCATTGACACTTTAAATAAAAAGGGAAAATTCAGTAATCCAAACAAAATGACTTCTCAATCGTAATAGAGTAAAATTAAGCTGCATTTTAATTGGTAAAATAAATAAATTATGATGTAGAGAAAGCCCAAATTTGTAATATTACAATTTCCTAAAAATTATTGTAACTAAAATAAGCATTAAATAAATACATAAACGAACAATTCAAATGAGACAAGAAGACGCGTAAATTAGTAAACACATAAATACTATCAAACTACGTGTTGGACACTAGGATTTCTTATGAAAATCATTAAGAAAATTTGTAAATAATAAACTAAACAACTTTAACTTCTAGCTGGATTTTAGTGGTAAAAATAACTTTACATGCTAGATCTATTCCAAATCATGTTTTCTAGACTCCCAGGGGCGCAAATATTTGTGTGCAAGTTGATCGTACATCTATTCTATGTCTCTCAAGTTGACCCCTGCAACAAAAATTGGGAAAAAGTACAAAGTGGTAAATAATTCATGTAAATGAATCCCAAGAAAAGGTTAGGACTATAAACGGTAATATCAAATATTCAAATTTTAGGTATATCGGCTCAAGTATTCTTTGAGTTGGCATCAACAACTTGCTAGAAACTTGGTATTTGAGCTTAATAATATTATAGTAGTAGTATATTTATTATATTACATTTTTTGGCAATTTCAAGTATTACTCCTTGTCTAATATCTATGAGTCATATGAACACCCTGAAAAGTTGGAGGTGGTTGTTTGTAGAAGTCATAAAAATATTTTTAAAGATATAATAATTTTACATAAATTATTGACAAACATTTTTTCACCATAAACCTTCTTTAGACAATTTTAAAAATAACTTGTCCTTCTCTATTGTCAAATGATTTTTACTTTTGATTTTTTTTTTGACATGCATCCCTTCCCTTGACTTGGCAAAATTCTTTGCTTTGCATTCCCTCGCCTTCAGCTATGTCACCACGACGGAGCCTACATGCATTGATTTTTACATTTTGATTTGTTTTTGACATGCATCCCTTCCCTTGACTTGGCAAAATTGCTCACTTCTCATTCCCTCGCCTTCAGCGATGTCACCACGGCGGAGCTTACCTTGCGTTTATTTTTACATTTTGATTTTTTTTTTGACATGCATCCACCCTTGACTTAGCAAAATCGCTCGCTTCGCATTCCCTCGCCTTTAGTGATGTCACCACGGCAGAGCCTACCTCTGACGCACTGACCTCCAAAATACCACGCAGCAGGGCTACAACCGTGCCACAACATTTATTTAGTTCAATTTTGACTGTTTTTAAATAAATACCCCCACGTACGTGAGGAGCCGTCTACCCTCCACTCAATATGCACCACTAGGGTGCATCGCAGCCGTTAATGAAATGGACAACTGTGATGCACCCTAGTGGTGCATATTGAGTGGAGGATAGACATTGCCGGTCCCTGAGGGATAGGTACAACGTGTCACCACTCCCACGATTGCGGGGCGTCTAAAAGGTCCCGTGAACGAATCCCGCCAGGTTGCTGGTCCGGTATTCGTCTGGTAGGTTTAAGTCCCCCCTCTGCGATAGAAGGTGTGCCAGAGGGACGCGAGTGTATGGATCTTCTCCCTCAATCTTCGATGCCGGTGATTTCATTCGTCGAAACCCTTCGACAGCTGGGTCATGGGCACCACAGCTGGTCATACGGGGATGGGCACCACAGCTGGTCATTCTTTCCCACGCATCCGTGGGTGCCTTCATGACCCATTGCGGATGGAATTCTACAATTGAAAGCATATCTATTGGCGTCCCGCTGGTCACATGGCCGATGTTCGCAGATCAACATTTTAACTCCAAGCTATTGCCCGAAGAACTCCTAATCGGTGCCCAGTTTTACCAGCACAGACAAGAGGATTCCTTGTGAAGTAAGGTGGAGAAATCTGTTAGACTAATCCTGTGTGGTGAAGAAGAAAAAGAGATAAGGAAACGTGCACATAAATTGAAGGAGATGGCTACACAATCTGTCGGTCTGGGAGGATCTTCGACCTCAATTTTACAAGCTTTTGCAAATGAGATGCATAAACTCATTGATAACTGTATTCGTGATTGTCATATTTTTAGCAAACGTGTCCGGTAGTTGTAAAACATATTACTCGATTTCTTTGTGTGTTCTGAAAATTACCAATAAATTTTCCATCGGTCAACATCATGTAAGCTTTAACCAAAAAGGCAATAAAGTTAGCAATTGCAGATTCGTTGGAAGACGATAACAATGTTAAGTTTGTTGGATCTATAAATGATGTTTGGGTTGAGTATTCATTTGTTGCATTTAGTGGAACATTTTTAATGGCTCTTGAGAATGACTATGTTTTTGTAGGTGGTGTAGATGTATGAAAACTTCCATTTTGGTATTTAAATGTTTTGAAGGCCTTTTCAAGAACCATATTTCTTGAATATTTTGAGTTCATTGCTTTCCTTGCAATGGAAGCATTTCAATGGCTCTTACCCAGTATGTAGTTGATCAATTTGCCTGACTCTAACAGGGGCCGCCAATGAGCACTGACACTAGTGGTTCAGTTTGGGTGTTGGTTCGACAAAGAAGGTACGATAATTTCATAGTGTGGGCAACAACAAACAATACCGTATTGTAAATAGATCTCATTTTGGAAAAGAGTGGGAGGATGCTGAGAAAGGTTGTGGAATTTTGGCTTAGACCTATCAATTATATTTGTGTAGTTCACGGTTACGGTAAGTGAGTCGCTGAGGACAAAGACACTTTCATGAAAGAGTGTCTTTTGCCAAGCACCTCTGTTATGCATCATGGAAAGCAATTATTTCTACAAGTCTTCCAAGCTAGAAACCGCGTCTTTGAGATTTTCCTATGCTTTCGATACAATGCTAATATTATAATTAACGTTTTTCCATTCAATATATTCGATTAACTTTTAGGATTAAAAGAATAAAACTGAAAGAGTAGTTTTGAAATAAATGAATGAATTACAAATAAAAATATTAACATTTATTTTTATATATACATATAATAATAATAATGAGATATACCAAGATAAGTAATAAAATAAGGAAAAAAAAGATTTAAATATTAATTAATTTTTTTTTTTTAATATGCGTTGTTGAGGAGTGAATGGAGTGGTTGGTAAGTAAATGGGCATGTAGAGAGGAGTGTTTGGAAGAGAAAGCTGACTTGTGTCAGATGATTGAAACCCCTAGTGCCTTGGTGGATTCGTATGATGCATCAGGCCTCCAAACCAGTCAGTTTTCACTGCCAGCAGCCTTCCATCCTGCACTTTAATGGGAACGTTGATTCAGGGCATGAACAGTTTGGATCTGTTGAAAAAGGCCTTGGAAACTTCAAAGCAAATGCAATTGACATGGGTAAAGCCAGACACCACATCCTCTGCTAGCCTCTGCGAGCAATTGCCATCCATCAAGCGCAATAAAAGGTGAATGTTTTGTCTTATATTGTGGGGTTGAGATTGGCAGTGGATGGCATTAGTATTGTGTGTGATTTTATTGCAATGTTGCAAACGTGGTATTATACATAAGGAACATAGACTGTTTGGCAGAATGCCACAAAGAAATGCGGCCTCACAGGCCTGCAAATTGTTGCTTCTTATAAACAAAATTTGTTGGTTAAAACAAACCTTTGTTTTCTTCAAATAAATGTAATTTTGGGGTCTAAAGCCAACTATTACAACCTTTTACAACAGCGTCCCAGCTTGTTCAGTGTTAAAAAAAACTAAAAAACTAAAAATGGAAGCATACGCATGGTATGTGAACTGTTTGATAAAATTCCTAAGAGAGATGCAGTCTGTTGGACAAATATGATTGTTGTATGCACAAACTGGATTCGTTGAAAAGGCCTTTGGAGGCGCTTTTGTTGCCAATGGTTATGCGCTTGGTTTAAATGGATAACGATAAGGCATTGTTTGTGGGTATGGTGTGGGCGATTAAGTACATTTGATTGTAGCAAATGCTCAGTTTACTAGTGTAATACCATTTTCCACAGCCGTACCAACATACTCCCAACTTGTGCGAAAATATGGGGCCTAGAGCAGGCCATAGAAAACTTGCAAAGCATCATGGGCAGCAGATTGTTTGGATTAGTTGCTTGTGATCAAGTAGCCATGTATGTAAAATGTGGAGACATTCATAGTGGGTGTGAATTTTTTGTGGACATACGTCATCAGAACGTAATAATATGGAATGTCATGATTATGGTAAATACACAAAACGATCTTGTCGAAAAAGTTGTTGAGATTCTTTAGGACAAATTCAATCGATGAGTATGAAGAAAACCTATGCAACCTTCGTCAGCGTTCTCACTTTGTGTGGCAGAAGAGCTTTGGAACAGTTACAAAGAACCACCAAACATGAATGAAAGTAGTTATTAGAAGCAGGAATGGGGAAAACTTTTGTAGGCACATAAACCGGTTAACAGATGCTTTGGTGGTGGAATCGTACTTTTTGCATGTTCAATTGACTTGGAGTCCACCGCACCACTTCGATTCTAGCACAGGCATGGTCATCTTACTCTTTCTTGCATAATTTTAATGTTCTATTTTTCCTAATCTCAATGGAGTTATAAATAAATTGAAAAAAGAGTAAATTTTTGGTGAATTAAACAAAACGTGTTATCCAATAGCAAATTGTACCTCTATTTTGTATGCACTAGATAAGTAACCATGAATGTAAACACTACTCTTTTTTACATCATAAGATGGATGGATAAACTACAGTACTAGTTTTGGATATAAAAATCACGCGGGTAGTAGGTAAAACGTGAAACTCAGTAAAAAGACACTTCCTGACGACCTTACGTAACCTTAATAAAACCTTTTCTCTTTGAGGTGTGAAACATCTCTATAAAGCTCGAAATGAGAAAATCAAGCTTGGGTCAGGTTCCTTGTCACATGGAGTGTTCAACAATTGCTGAAATAAAAAAATGTAGTTTGCTTTGAACCCGCAGGTTTTTACCGAGTGTAGAAATGGAATTTTGGCTTCGACATACCTCTAGTATTTCTCCATGAAAATCACTACCAACCCTTAGTTTGGATTAAAATATCCCGCAAGCTGGTTATTTCGATAGGTTTTGTAGGCCTCTGGTCACTGGGCAAAAAGGTCGTTTTGGTGCGTTTACGATTGGTAGCTCTAGAATGACGAGCACAAATTGAGCACGATTTTCCAGTTTTGGGTCTTCTCATCTCCGAGTGTTTCCTTATATATAGTGGAGTAGGTAAGGATTAGTTTCCTTATGTATTTAAGTCTTGGAGTTTGTTTTTGAACTCTCATTTTTGGGCTACTTGGCTAAATTTTATGTTTTTGGAAACTTTCTCCAATATCCAAGCAAAATAATAATTGATAAAGCTTGTATAGACTAAAACATGACTGTAGGTAACTGATTATGCTAAAATTTAATATATCAGCCTAATCTAATGCAATTTTTAGTAAATATCAAATAAATAAATAAAGAAAATAACTCAAGCAAGCTAAGAAATGAAATCTAAAAAACCCTAATGTGTAAATAGGGTTAGGAGAGCCTTAGCTGATTCGCAGAGGTCATAGGAATGTGTCGCATTGAAGACCGACTGAGCAGGAATGAGAGACTGTCACATAGGAGCCTGAGAAAATTAAAATCCAAGTGATTTAGATGGAGTGAGGCACTTGGAAAAGGGATTGGGGTGCCTGGGGCACCCTGGTCTACGTAGAAGATCTGGAAGACAATTTCACAGAGTCATCAAATAGCGTGAAGCCCTAACTACTTGTCATTTATATGTCACTAAAGTCTTCCAAATGTCATTGTAAACCTCCAATGAGGAGATCACTTGCAAAACCCTAGTCAAAACATCAAAACCCTATGAAAACAAAGATGCCTACGAAGGGCCAGACTGCCTGCAACTGTTAAATTGAATGACTTATCACTGAGCGTTGCGCTACATCTTAGACCCAATGTAGTTCTAGGTGTGTGTGTGTGTGTAGAATTTTGACCTAGGTTTACTCTTATGATAGTCACATTTTGTGAGTAGCGAGCAAGTAACTAGATGTAGGATGTAAATAATGTGTGGATAGAAACAATATACTCACCTCCTAGGAACTGTGATGCATATGAACTAGCCTTGTGTCCCTTGTGATGGAGCTAGATGGATGCAAATGGAGCTATAACTACCTTTGATGGATGCAACCTAGGTGCATATAGTAGATGGTTAGTGCTTGGTCCCTTATTATGATCTCACAAATTTATATTTATATGATTCCTTCACTTGAATTTCATAGTTAACCCCAAAAAGGTCGACAACCAAAAAGATAAGATGCTCCAATACCTAGAAAGGACCCAAAAAGTGTGAGAAAGGTATAAAGAGGATAGGAGCGCCCAAAGGGGACGAGGCTTCCTGGCGCTAGCATCTTGGCTAGGCACTCTAGTCCGAAAAAGGAAAAACTAAAGTATGAAAAGACAGACTGGGAAAATAAAGGTGCAAGACCAGAAATAGCAACAAAAAGCAAACAAATATGGCCAAAGACGGGTTAATCAATAATTTTCATACTCATCAATAATATGAATAGTGGTATGTGATTGAGACTAGATATTTACACAAAGTGTGTGCTTTTGTATCTACATTTTCCCCAATTGATGTTGGTTAGCAGAAATCTCGGTAACATAAAGTAGATAGATATGTGTACTAAATATCTATATAGATTGATGTAGAAAACATGCCAAGGGACTAGACAAAGTGTGGAGTGATAAAAAAAATTGAGCGTGGAGACTAAAGATGAAAAAGTGTAAGGAGTGATGAAAGTGAACCTATGACGAAAATGTGTGTGTGAATCCCAATGTGTGTGATGTACCTATTGTTAGTATCGATATATGTGATGTCAAGTGGTGTTGATGATGTTGACAGCTTGCTTCCCATATAGACAAACCTGCAAAAGAGACGATGATCAAGTAGTCAATTATGAATGTATATGTATAAAAAGCATGTAAGGAAGTATATAAAAGTAAATATTGAAAACAGAACATGTGCACCTAATCCGCGATGAGGAAAAATCCGTAGAAAGGATCATGGTAACGAAGTGTGAGTTATTTAGGTGATCTGACTCTACTGGCCAAAGAAGTGTAGGGAGGAAAGTGTGATTTATCCTCCAACCTATAACCGCTTCCCTAAACTGAAGAGATCTCTATATTGTCTATTTTTTTGGCGATCCAACGCCACGATTGAAGTAGTGTAGAGAAGAAGGCTTGGTTTATCCTCTAACATTTAACTGCTTCCTGGAATAAAACACTGTTGTAGAGGATGTGTACCAATACATGTTCTAAGGAAAACCTGCCATGTAAAATCCGTTATGTATGGAGTTCTGTAGACCGTGCTAAACCCATTCGATATGTAACTGCCCCTGGTTATAGATGCTCTAGGAAAAACACCACTATACTAAGGACCCAAGTCTGATTCTAAGCCCTGAACCGTGCTATATTGTGTTTTCTATACTATTTATGGGGTGAATGTTTCAGCCAAATGATGCCCCCCTTTTGGGGGTGCATGCAAACAAGTGGCTAGGAAACAACTTTTAGTACAAGAAAAGAAAAACATGCATGTATAAGACAAAGTGTAAGCTAGAAAAATAACATGTAAGATAAAACACACAAGATGAAAATGTAGGTTGTGAAAAGCAGGTTGTAAACATAGGACACCACTCAAAGTGTCGAAAGACAATTAAGGCCATACTGGATGCAAAAAAAACAAGTGTGCACACAAAATAAAGGGCATATACCGCCTATAATGACAAGTAACTTCAAACAATGTAATAACTAACTATGGTGTAAAATAATTGTTCAAAACAAATGTTGCACATAGAGCACCCGTTAGTATGTTAGAAAGATATCAAGTATGTCAAAAGCATGTATGATTGAGAAAGTAGTGTGCTATGAAAAAATGAAACAATAGCACCTGTATTGTACGAAAGTGGATGCCCCGAGGAGCTACTGTGGGATTGATACTAGGTACTGCACCAAACATTCATGATTCATGTGATAGATATGTATAATCTACGATCACAACTAGAAATAAAGTGAACGTGCATGTGTATATTATAAAGAGAATGGCATACAAGATATCTATCTAGCATGTGTAATAATATGAACATGTACAATTAAATGCCAATAAGAGTTAAAATAATCAAGATATGTAATATGTTGTGGATGGTTGGTATGGAATGTAGAGTGAATAATAGGAACAATGTGCCCCCCAAGTGAATGAAGTTGTATGTAGTGAGTTTTATTTATTTATGCCCCCTAAATATAGTCAAGAATGAACCATAAACGAGAGTGCGCCATTGGGAAATGGTAGAACTATGTGTTGTATGTACCTTGGTGTGATGAATGTGTAGTGGTGATATGTGACATAGAAATGAGGTATGAGAATGTGTGATGATCTAGCCTAAAGGTTATATCACAATATTTGTAGAAGAAGTAATGATTTAGCCTAAAATGCATAACTCTAGATGATACTAGAGGAAGTGATGGTGTAGCCTATAATGTATATCACTAACCTAGGAATGTCATGTGAGAAAAATATTGAATGGTTGAATGTGTGAGTGTGATGTGCTTCATTTTTTATGTATACCCTCAACAGTCTAGTATGGACCGTGAGAATAGAGTGTGACATCGGGTAGTGAATGCACCGAATAAAAGTAGATGAGTAAGATGCGTAAGATGTGTAGTAGGTCTAGTGTAATGTACGATGTATATGATGTAATGCAATATGTGTAGAGGATATAAAAGACATAGGATGTACGAAACAAAAAGTGTGAATGACGCATGATGGATGTAAGATGTAAGAGGTAAGATATAAGATGTAAGATGATATGTATAAGAAAATATGTAGGATGCATGAGGATTTTTAATCTGTAGTGTCTACCGTGCAATGTGTGAGGTGCATGTGTATAAGATGCCCTTAAAATTCAATTGTGAGTTGAAGTATAAGAGTGTGTCATCGCGTAATGTTGATCCTAAAGTTGAGATGCAAATGTATATGCTAGGAGTGTGATGGATGATGATGTGAGTATAGGATATGGGTTGATGCTAAGGTGGATGTGAATACAATTCCCCCCAAGAGTGTGTTTGATGAAGAGAATAATCATGTAATTCATCTAAGAGGTCATCAGTATAATGGTCAATGCTGAATGGTGAAGCATCTAAGACCTGATAAGAAATAGTGGCGGGCTGATCAAGTAAGGAGACGTTAACACATAAGTTGTACATGCCCATAACATATTATGCGTTAGTGAAAGGAGACAATGTGAATTTGTGTGCATATCAGTGAGTGAGATTTTGTGTATAGCCAAGAAAGGAGCTGTTGCAAATGAATACATGACCAAATAGAATAGGAAATGAGATATCAATATGATCAAGGTCCAATTTGCCTCCTATATAGACAAGCCAAGACAAACCTAACTTGAGTGGAGAAGAACTAGGAGTGCACGTAAGGTGGAATGTGATGAAAGACACGCAAACCGTAAGTAGATTTGATGGTCATAAATCTAAAATATAAATGAGGATCATGAGTAGGAGGTTAAAGGTCCTCAAAAGGGAAACCTAACCGTGCTAAACCATTATGTGAACATATAGTAACATCGTAAGTAGGATAAAAGGGAATATGCTCCCAGTATGAGTCATTCATAAAAAAGAATACATGTAAATGGTGTGTTTGCTAATGGAGGTGGCACATGTTAACGTGCAAGGGATAGATCAATGTCCATGGAATGAACAGGCCCCCAATAAAGAATCATAACATTCTTAGTAGAAGGTAGAGGCGGTGGTTGGAAGAAAAAATATCTATCATGAAAATAACACCTTCAGTTGGTGGTAGATGGGGTGGCTCGTCCATAGGCTGAGGTTCCTCTGTAGTATTAGTTCATGGAGCAGGAAGTGTGTTATGAGGATCATAGTCACAATATTTGTATAGATGACGGTTACGAAAGACACAATATTCGATGACTTCATGGCTGAATTTGACACAATGATGTACTATAGAGGCAATAGATAACATAGCAAGGTTCCATGGTCTACCAAGTAAGAAATTATATCAGACCAAAAAGTCAATGAAAAATAATACATTGTTAAGGAATTTTAGCCCTACAATGATAGGTAGAGTAATGTGACCTACGCATGAAAGAACAAAACCATCATATGCATGAAAGGAAAGACATGATGGGATAACATTAGCAGCAGAAATTCCCAACTTTTCAATGAATGACATAGGACATAGGTTGAGCTCAGAGCCATTTTCAATTAAAGTACGCTTGATAGCCACATTGAAAAATAAGGGTATTTTGATGGTGAAATTTGAGTGGTATGTGTGACAGTCTTATTACACTTCATCCTTTATCCTTGTCCTCTTTAACATCTTTACCAACAAGACTCATTTATTTTTGATGTTTTTGGAGGAAGAGACAGGGGAATAAAGATGCAGGATTGAAACCATGAACATTGACTAATGGAAAAATAATGCAGACCTTGGGGAGAATTAAAGAAAGGGTGGATTCAATTGATTCTTGGAGAGGATTAACAGTCATAACCTACACCTATTTTAGGAATTGGTGAGAACTGGAAAATTTGAATGGTCACCTACAAGGGAATAGCTTTTGAAATCAATGTAGAAATAATTGTCAGAGTAACTCGATTAAATAGAAAGGGGCTTAATTTCTCTAAAAGCAAGATAAATTTTGAAGCAGACGAGTAGAAATGTCTAAATGAGGGTGAGTATTTGGTTTATAAGAAAGGAGGATATCTTTGTGACTCCTTGCTTTCTCCATTAAATAATGTGGCAATGAAAATCATGAAATTTATTACTGTAGAGGGAAGGTACTCCATAGTTTTGTTTTACCACATTATTTTCCTAAATAATTTTAGAGGAAGATACGGTTTTAGTTTTCCATTTTTTATTCTCCATTCTCTCAAGAATTCCATAGATTTGGTTAAAAGGTGAAAACGTGTCTACCCAATCCATCATGCTGTTATGCTCCTTCTCTTCAAATAATTTGACTCTGTCATCCTTTACCCTCCTCCTTCGGGCATCTCTTCCACCCTCAACCCCTCTATGCCCCTCCTACCATCTTCACCTTACCCCTGCCTAAAATTTCCTCTTTGGCCTCCCCTCTTCAACCCACTCTGTTGATGCATAATTATAACACCCTTGAATGTTTGTAAATCGATGGGTTGAAACTATCAGTGTGATTGCATAACATGGACCTTCTCCCAAAGTGTGGGACTTTGCAATCGAGAAATTTCTCTAGATGAAGGCTGGTTCCTATTCCTCTATTTTGATATAGACACTTAAATTGTAGAGGATCTACTCTAAAATCTACTATAACTGGCCAAGGAGATAGGGTTAATAAGATTACAATAAATTAAACCTAAACTAACAAAGGTGATGCACTAAAAGGAATTTTAAACACCTGTTTTTCCATTAAACACAAACCATTAAAAATTTAATACAACCACAATGAACATATAACCATGATTTCAATGAGAGATCAAGAAGATGCAATGAACATAAGAAATGGTTGAAAATCATCCACATACTTTTATTATTACTCCAAAGATTTGATACAGTGCATTACAATGGCTAAGAGGCAAGATAGAATTTTACAGTTTAGATGGGAGGTTTTTATTCCACAAGATCAATTATAGACAAGAGAAGAAGGGCGGGTGCAAAACCAAACTATCCAACCTTTAAATATATAGGAAGAATGAGAGAAGGATATAGAAGAATTCAAAATCCTTCCTCCAACCACCATAGAATACATTGAATTCACCTACAAAAATAATGGGTGCCACTACAAAGGCCATACCCTCATGTACTTATGCCTTATTGGGTAAGAAAGGAATCCCATACCTTCATTATTGTGGTAGGTGAGAAACCTAGGACACTAAAATGGAAAACCATATTTTTCATTTTACAAAAAGTCTTTAGACTGTGAGCTTTCTAAAAATGTCCTTTCTTGTGCAAATCCGAGTTCGCAGTTAAAATTTTTGGCCATTTGAAGGTAGGGGTGTCATTTTGCCAAAAATGCAAGTTTTTGATCTTCCTTTTCGGAGTCTAAAATGTATGTAACCTCTAAAAGTCCAAATTTTTGGAATTTCAGACATTTTGGTTTTAGAAGTTCAGTTACAGTTCATCTTCTTGGGCACGCGAAAACTCCAAAAATCCAAAAACTGAAAGTTTGAAATTTTAGACTTCCAGACATTTTGACTTTGGAGTTTTTGTTACTGCTCATCAGAAAATTGGCTTAAGAGTTCCGTAACTACGAAACCTGAAACTCTGAAACTCCTAAACCCAAAAGTCTGAAATTTCAGACTTTTAGATTTTTGAAACATTTCCCTTTTCAGAATTTTTCACTGTTCATCCCTTCGTGCCCACCAAAATATCTGAAACTCAAAACTTTGAAAGTTCTAATTTTCAGACTTTCTTGACTCATTTTTCCAACTAACCACTTATTTTCTCCGAAACTCTGAAACTAGAAAGTCTAAAATTTTAGATTTTTAGAGTATCAGAATGTTTTTACCTCCGCGCTCGCCGAGATCTCTGAAACCCCGAAACCTGAAAGTATGAAATTTTGAACCTTCAAAGTTTTAGGTTTCAGAACTTTTCATTTCCTTTTCACCCCACTTTGTCTTCGGAATGGCGAATGACCGAAGTCCAAAAATTTGGGCTTGGGCCTTCGTTCTTTTTCCTTGAGCTTTGATATCCTTCAACGTTCCCTGTCGACCTTACATTTCCATGCTCAAGCATGTCTACAAACCTGATTATCTAATCCTAAAACATAAACTCCCATCACAGAAGGAATACCACTGAATTTCATAGTGTGCAAGGTCATGATCATCCAATTTCTCCTAGGGAGAAAATTGGATAACACACTCTTTGGCTCATATAACTCTTCTGATGACACCTACCCTCCCTTCTTTTACCCTGCTTATCATATTTTCTCTTCCTGGCCCCGCTTCAAGAAAGTGTCCGAGCGACTCCACTTTCAACAGGACCATCATGAGTAAAAGGGAGTATTTTTATATGAAGGGCATGTCTCCAACATATTCCATGTTTGTAGGGGAAGGGGACTCAATACTTGGTCTCATGAAAATGGAAAACAAAGGAAATTCCATCTCTTTTGAAGACCCCAACACAAGTTCCGAGCTTCATGTTGAATTCGGTAAAATCAGAAATGTCAAAAGGAATATTGAAGCAATAGTCGGTTATGAGAACTTGGATAGAAGGAAAAAAATAAGGTACAACTTTTAGAGATATCAAAAATATTTGGTAGAATGTCAAAAAGAGTTTTCAAAAGATTTTGTATTAGTTTGGTTGGTGTTTCATCTTTTCTTGATGGTTGTTGATTTCATGCTAACTTTGTGCTGACTTATAGCTGATTTTGGTTTGTAATATGGTTAACTTCTTTCTGATTTTTCTCAACTGTGGAGTTGTCTTTTTGCTTTCGTTTTGTTGATAGCTTGTTATTTTTTGTGATGTTTTGGTTTGGTTTCTTTTCCCAGACTTTTTTATTCTTTTGATCTTTCATTATAAAATTTGGCATCATCCTATTTGTACTTGGGTAGCATCCTAGTAAAAAAACATTACCCTTAATAAAAAATGTGAATCATGATATAAAAAACAAGGTCATTATCAAAAAAATTAAGATCAGGAGGAGGATTATATGGAAAAGAAATATACCGACACAAATCATCGATAAGTGATTCACAGACTCACTCGGGATGTATATCAACATGAAAGTGAGTAGTAGCTAGAGATGTTGAACTCTATGTCTTACATCAAGATCAGAGAGCCGAAATCATTAATTGAGATACTCATGATGAGAATATGCTATAAATATTAGCAATGACAAAATGAGTATCCTAGGATTGCAATGATCGAGTTTAGGTTCACCAAAAAGATTATGCAAAAATGTAATATATTATCATAATCTAATTCAAGTTTGCAGTAAATAAAAAATAAATAAATAAAGAAAAAAACCAAAGAAAGGTAAGCACTGAAATGTAAAAACCCTAATGTGCAAAAAGGGTTAGGAGAGCCTTACCTAATTTGCAAAGGTCACAAGAATGTGTCACAATGAAGACAAATTGAACAAGAATGAGAGATTGTCACACAGGAGCTTGAGAAAATTTAGATCCAAATGATTTAGCTAGACTGGGTTCCTAAAAAAGGGATTGGGGTGTGTGGGGCACCCTTATTTTAAATCTGGGTGTCCTGGTTTACATAGAAGGTTTGGAAGCTAATTTCACAGAGTCTCCAGATGGTTCAAATCCTTTGTTTCTTTTCACGTCTATGTCACTGAACTCCGCTAAGTGTTGCTGAAAACCTATAATGAGGAGATCACTTGCAAAACCCTAAAAATAATGATGCATATGAAGGGGTCAAATTTTCCTCAACTTCCAAAATGAAGGAATTATCACTGAGCATTTCACTACATACAAGACCCAATGTAGTTTGAGGTGTGTTTGTGTGCAAAATTGTTCCCTAGGTTTTCTATTGTGCCAGTCACACTTTGTGAGTAGCGAGCAAGTAACTAGATGTAGGATGTAAATAATTTGTGCATGGAAAAAAATACTCCCCTCTTATGAAGTGTGACGTAGATGAACCAACCTTGTCACCCTTGTGATTGAGCTAGATGGATGGGAATGGAGCTATATATTCCTTTGATTGATGCAATCTTAGGTGGAGATAATAGAATATTAGTGCTTCATCCCTTATTATGATCTCATAACTTTATATTTAAATGATTCCTTCACTTCAATTTCATAATTTACCTCAAAAAGGCTGACTACCAAAAAGATAAGATGCTCAAATGACTAGGAAGGACAAAAAAAGTGTGAGAAAAGTACAAAGAGGAGAGGGACACCCACAGGGGATGAGGGTGTTTGGCACTAGCATCTTGGCTAAGAAATCCAGCCTAAAAGAGGAAAAAGTGAATTATAAAAATATAGACTAATCCAAAAAGTGTCCAAGAATGAAAGTAACAATAGAAAGTAAAAAAAGATGGCCAAATACATGGTTTAACCAATACTTTTAGTACTCAGGAATCATATGAATAGGAGTATGTGATAGAGACTAGATACTTACCCGAAGTGTGTGATTTTGTGTGACAAGAAAAGGTGTTTTCTCTCTCCTCTCTCTAACACTATATTTATTTTTCAAAATGAAATGAAATGGCATTTATATTTATTCTTTCCCTTAAATTTTGTTAGGTATTATTTCATTATTATTGGAAAATTTTGAAAAAATAAATCATTCTTGATCATAGATAGATGTCATGCCAGGAGTTATACTAACAACTTTGTGTTTGTAGGTGTGCGGGACATGAAGAACATTGTAGTGTTCTATATAATTTTGCAATGATGGCATATCCTTGAAACATATGTAATATTAAATGGATGCATATCTACACTATGTTTATAAACATGAATGTTGTTTATTGATTTTTCTTTGATATGTAATAGTTTTTAGCATATTGGTATTTTTGCGTAAATGTGAGTTCTATTATAGGAGTTATTTTAATTATAGGTATACATATTTTTTTATTAATGTTAAAAGAGGGTAGAGAGGACCCTGCCACATAACAATATGTTTTAGTGGAGAAAAAAATATAACGAGGAACTTGTAGAGCTCCCACTTCCAGCAACAATGATGATCAACCAAAACACCCACAAATAAACATTGAGACAAAAAAGTAACCAAATTATCCATGAGAAACCTTCCCATGGGATTGTAGATGCATCAAGAGGCGATCATTAACAACTTCCCTTTATTCTTTTAACCCAATTTAATCCATTTGACACCAGTATTCATATTTAATTTTTCATTAGACTATACTAGTAAGATGATTTAAAAAATATCCATATCTTCAGGACTTTGAATCTCCATCACCATAGGAGGAAGAGAGAAAGATTCCTCTACATCAAAATGCAGAAGGGCATCATTAGCTATTGGACTAGAGGAAGGAATGACATTTATGATTTTAGATCCAGAAACATACGTGTTATCTAAATATTCCTATAAATCACAATTTATCTAAGTATTAACAAACTAGTGACAAGGATACGAGCTCTACTAACAAGAATATCTAATTTTTGACTATTTAAACCCCTTGTCACAATTCAACACTAATTTACGAAGAGAAAACAAAGTCTTACACTTGAAGGGGAAACTTTCATAATCTATATTTTGAGTCAAAACTCCCTCCACAATTAGGTCAATAGCAGAAGGAAACTCTATAGAAGTATTCATATATACTAGAATACGTTCATATGCAGTAAAGTCACAAGAATTCATCTTTTTGTCAATAGAAAGGAATTTACCCTAGGTTTACCTTATAGAAATCAAGCATTCATAACTCCAAAATTAGAGAGGCAAATATGGAAGCCAGATCCGAACAGGGTTAACATGGAACATGTACATCGCAGGATTAAACAAGGATAGCTAAAATTTCATAAGTATAAAGTGATATTGAAAGTTCCAAAATTTTCAAAAAATCATATCCTTATGAGAGGTTTTATCAAACAAAATATGAAAAAACCTCTAGAAGTGGGATAAATGTCCAATTTTCCTTCCATCAAATATCTCTAACGAGTGAAGATCAATTCATGAAGAGTAGGGAGACCAGGAAAAAGATTTTTAAATCTGCAGATGAGCCCATTTTTCTTGTAATATGTCTCTAATCTAAGAACCTCAACACCAAAGGTGACAGAAGGTGTGACCTTTTCATGATCCATAGGCTGGGCAGGATGGCATGAGTGCTTAGCCACTTCTAGGAAACTTGTAGCACCAAAGTTAACCTTTCATGTTCTAAAAAATTTCATCCCAGGTGTTCTAAAAGTTACAACCCCACCACATCCATAGCATGGGCACAACAAGGGAAAAACCCAACACTATAGTCTCTATTGGAAAGGGTCGTACCACTCAAAATAGGGGTGAATTTATCAAAAAAAAGTGGGGAATGTCCCGTAGAAGCCAGAATATTAACCTCTGTCATATTCTTAGGGGAATAGTGAGCACTTCCATCACCTGATCTAGAGCCACATATCCCTACAACACACATTTTTGATGCAAAAAGGTGGCCACCCTCCTTACTAGGTTTAGGGTTGGAAATCATTTCGAGAGAGCCCATATATATCTTGTTATTGGTGTATATGTACATTTTAATTGGAAATGAAATGATATTTCATATTGTTCTGTTGTGTGCTATTAATGAATGCACTCCTTTGTGTGCTACTAATTTCTTGGGAGTTCCTAGAATTACCAAAGTAAAAAGGAAAACCTTAGATTAAGATTCTTGTTTGAAACACCCTTGTGTGTGAACATATTAGCTTAGAAATTGAAAATTAAATGATGAGCCTATATTTTTTTAATCATTTTTTAGAAAATCCTAACTTAATATTGGTAGGTAATAAGAGAAAAAAATTAAGATTCTATAGAATCTCATATGCTTGTCGACATTATCATGACACTATCTTATCAGAATCGTAATTGTTAAACACTGTTTAGGGTATGAGGGGTTCCAAATTTGAATTATATTCAATAATTTTGAAGTTTTTTGAGATATTTTAGTTTAATACTCGGAGTCACTTTTGTGACATGTGGGATGTAAGTCCTAAACAATTTAAGTGTATAGTTGTCTTAAGATTAAGCCAAGAGGGCTAAGCAATTAACATAATCAATTCATAAGGAAATTGGAGAATATAAGTTTGCAACATTGAAAGATGATCACATAAGAATTCTCTTGTAGTCTTTCAAATTTTAGTGGTATTTTTAATGTGATCATGATTCTTCCCCTTGAATTAAATGGAGGGTTTTCAGTTGTGTGGAGGTATACTAGTTGCAATGGTTAAAAAGTTACTATGTCACATTGTGTCTTGAATGATGCGATGCCGTAATAACGCATTTAAAAGGTTTTCATAGAAACTAAATACCCTTAGAAGGGAAAATAATGTAATGTGCTTGGGATCACTGAGGTAATTAGGATATTATTTCATGCACCATTAAAATTTATAACTCTAAAGAAACTTTGTAACTTGTCCTTAGTTATGTTGAATTTAACCTTCAAATTTTAATCCAAGAATATAATTACCATGGATATCACTTGTGAATTAAAATTTGAAATTCTTAAGTATTGGTTTGGTAGTTTCATTAATGTAAGAGCCAAAATTATTTTTGTGTCGAGATTAAATGTCACATATGTCTTAGTCTATCTGATGTATATTTTATTATTAATATTCAACTTATAAAATTCATTCCAAACCTTGCAAGATGTTGAAATTTTTGCTAAACATACCATGTTCTCCTATTCCCAAGTATTTTCTATTTTATTGTGTTTAATTTTTCGTTGTATTAAATCAATGATCCAATTACATTATCTAAACACATAATAATGTAAATGATTATAATATATATATTATGTTTTTCTATAACAATTTTATGTAAGTTGTTCAGGTAGTGAATATGTGTATACATATCTAATGTTTTCGCCAATGACCCCTAGCATTTTGTGGTTTCTCCCATTTTAAAAAAAATTCACATTCGATCCAAAAACCCCGTGTACCATGACTCTGTCTTAGAACCATCCCCTAAAAGGATTCTCCGCAGTAGCAACAAAGACAAGAAAATTGTGGGCACTAGCCAAAAAGACAAAGAAATATTGGTGTAAGATAGACCTCCCATAGTTCTTCCTGCCATGGAAGAAGGATCTAGTTTGGAAAATAAATTCAACATGCAAGATGATATTGTTAAAACCCTTGAGGAAAATATAGAATTTCTGCTTCAGTATACTGTTAAGGAACAAACTTTAACCCCAACACTAGCCTTAAAGATGAAATTGTCACCATGGAATCTAAGATTAAAGCTTTGGAGAAAAAATAGAACAACTATTTGGCTATGCACAGTGCTATTCTAGATATTATGCAAGTCCACATCTGCTAAAGTTTTGATTCCAGTGGCATCTCAGACTCAGCATGCAAGAATGGAAATATTACAAGAAATTTTAAGGCTACAAAATTGTACCTCACTATTGCCATAGCCCTAAAACTCTACCAGGATTTGAGGGTTTATTTAATTTTTTTTTAACAAATCTATTGGTTAGTGTTGTTGACTCCTTGTTCTTGGTGCAGCTATTTTTGTGTTGTTTTCTAGCTACAATTTTGTTGTTGTTTGTTCGATATTGGGATCGTTGTAGGAAGATGGCCCCTGCCTTTGCTTTCTCCTATTTTTTTTCCTCTTTTAGATGGGGTGTGGAATATAAGGATAAGAAAACTACATTGTTATGCTTTGTTAATCTTGGGTGTTGAGCCTCTAGTTGTAACCTTGGGTAAGGTCCCTCTAAAACCTTTTATCAATAATAAAAATAAATATGTGTATACATGTTTTCTCTTTTGAATCTTTGAGTGATATTACAAATTTTATTTTGTAAATATTGATTTGACATTTTCACTTCTCCAACAACTAGAGTATTTGGAGGGCTAGTAGACCTTGTTGTTGACTTCTTCAATCAGACGTATAATAATTCATTTATAAAATAAATGAATCATTTTCCCACAAACAAATGAAGAAAAAAATTGATCTAAAATCAAAATATAAAAAACTAATTCAAAATATGGATCCAAAAAGAAACAAAAAAGTGACATGTACTCTTTTCAGTACAAAATTTTTGTGTCAGATTGCACTATAAAATTAAAGATACCAAAAAAAAACGTGCTTTAAAGGAAGCATTTTAGAGTTTATTTATTTTATTGGTGTTTTGATTTCAAGCTTTACAATGGAAAACCTTACCATACTTTTATATTAATAGAAGTGGATTCTTATTAAATGTTGTCGTCATAAATGTCAGATAAGATATATACGTAAAATGGGGAAGCATGCACAAAGCACAAGAAATTTTTCATAAAATGCCTCAAAAATGAGGCAATACAAACTACATGATTGCAAAATATGTAAGAAAATGGATTTTTCAAGGATATACTTAGACTCTTTGAAAAAATGGAGCACTTTAGCGCATGCCCTAATCATGTAAATTTTAGTTATCTTTCATTACTATGAATTCATGAGGGTTTAGAGATAGAGGGTTGTAAATAAATCAATAACATATAAATCTTAATGGACCTCACATACAATTGACCATCATGCAAAGCGGGCCAACTTTATCAAATTAAAACTAAGAAAACAAAAAATTACAGATACTAGAAATAAAGAGGTATAAAGGACGCATTTTAAATTTTATTTATCATATTGGTATTTCTATTATAAGCTTTCAAGTGGAAAACCTTACAATATTTTATTACCGATGGAAATGGGATTCTTGTAAGATGTTTCCATTGTAAATGCCCTTATAGATATGTATGTATAATGTGAAAGCGTGCACAAGGCATGCAAAGTGTTTGGAAAAATTATTTTAAAAACTGGCCTTAGAGAATCCAATGATTGGAACATATTTATTAAGCTAAAATGTAAATATATGAGCCTAATATGATGTTATAGTAGTAGTAAATAAATGATAAATTAAGTAGAGAAATTACGCTCAAGAAAAATAAGAAATAAATAATGAAACCCTAATTGCAAGGAGAAGGTAGAAAGGATTAGTTGATTCGCAGAGTGCTGGAGAGTGCACAAAGTTTGAAAACTTGAAAAAATGAGACACTTGCCATCACACTGGAGCTTAGAAAAATACATAACATGAGGCAAAGGTTGGACCTGGGTTCCTGGAGAGGGACATGAGTGACCGCGAGTTCCCTAGGCTTATTTCTTGGCACTTGGGTCCGTTGAAAAGCTTAGAAAACCTCCTCAATATAGGTGTTATAAGGTGTTCTCCTTTAGTCAACTTTGATCACCTTGAGGTCGCACTAAGATCACTGAGATTGATATAAACCTATCAAACCATGAAATAGACATCAAATAAAAAAAAGGATTCAAAATGAGGGGTCAGAATGTCCTCATTTGTCACAATGGTGAACTTACGACTGTGCACTGCTTTATATCTATGATTCAATATAGTTATCTCTGTGTGTGTGTTTAGAATTATGCATTAGGTTACTCTTGTGTCATTCATACATAGATAACGAGAAAGTAAATAGATGTAGAATTTATTAAATGTGTGCATGGAATAAAAGATCTTACCTCCCATAAAGTGTACTATAGAAAACAAACCCTTGTGTCCCTTGTGATGGAGTTATATGGATGCAAAAGAGCTCTTAAATGCCTTGACGGATGTAACCTTAGTTGGTGATAGCTGATACTTAGTGTTTGGTCCCTTATTATGATCACATAGCTTTATATTTATATGATTCCTTCACTTGAATTTTGTAATTATCTCAAATAGGTCGAATACAAAAAAGATATGATGCTCAAACTGCTATACAGGACCCTAAAATTGAGAGTAAAGTACAAAAGGGATAGGAGGTCCCAGAGGGGATGAGGGTTCCTGATACTGGCATCCTAGCTAGGCATTAGTGTCTAGGATGAAAAATGTGAAAGATTAAAAAGGAAAACTGAGCAAGTAAGAGTGCAAGACTGAAAGTAGAAAAAAAAAGCAAAGAAAGGTATCCAAAGAAATTGGTTAATTAGTAATTTTATTACTTAGGAATGATATGAATAGACATATGTGATAAGGAATAGATAATTACAGAAAGTACATAATTGTGTGTCTACATTTACCCTAATTTTATGTAAGTGAGGGGAAATATTGGTAGCATAAAGTATATAGTGATGCATCCATGATAACCATGTAGAATTATGTAGAAAGCATGCTAAGGGACTATACAAAGTGTGTAGTGAAAAAAAAAGTGAAGTGTGGATTATAAAAAGAAAAAAGTGTAAAAAGTGATGATGAAAATTAACCTAGGGCAGGGCAACACATGTGTAGATTTCATGATTTACTTGTTTTTGATGTCGATGTGTGTGATGATGTTGTTGTTGTTAATGATAATGTTGAATACTATTTCCCATATAGACGAACCTGTAAAATAGAAGCCGATAAGTAGTCAAGGATGCATGTATATGATAAAAGTGTGTAAGGAAAGTATGTAAAAAATAATGAAGTTTTTAAAAAGGAATATGTGAACTTGATCCGTGATGAGGAAAGGGGTGTAGAACGGATACTACAAATGATGTTGATGTGTGAGTTTTTTAGGTGATCTCATGCTAGTGTAATGGAGTAAGTGTAGGGGAAAACTATTTGGTGTCATCCAACATCCTTTAACTTCTTCTCGCTATGTAAAAAAACACTTCAGATGGTTTGTATAAATGCATGTTAAGGACTATCTTCCCTGTAAAATCCACCATGTATGGATTTTTGTATACTATACTGAAGTACCAATCACTATGTAACATCCCTTGGTCTTAGGCATCTAGGAAAGATTGTTATATTTCACCCATGTTTCAGGCATCCAGGAAAGGCCCCTATGCTAAGGACCCAAGTTTTATTCTGAGCCCTGAAAAATTTTATCTACCGATATTGTGTTGTGTATAACATTTTATGGGGTGACTTATTCACCCACATGATGCCCCCCTCATTTGGGGTGCATGCAACATCGCTGAAGGAGTGTGCAGCCCAAAAGAGGCCTTACTACTGTGCTAAAAATGTGTCCTACAAGGGGAAGGTGATGTGGTTGGTAGAAACCAAGGCACGTGCAAACATAGTGGATAGGAGATAAATGTTAGCAAAAGAAAAGATAGATATGCATGTATAAGATGAAATGTAAGCTAAGCAAAGAAAGTGTACGAAAGTAAACAAGTAAGAAGACAATGTAGGCAATGAAAAGTGGGTTGCAAACATGGGACATCAATCAATATGTTGCAAGAAACTGAAGGCCATAATGGCTGCAAACAATCATAGAACAAACAATAGATAGGGAAAAGCCCACAAACAATGACCAATAAATTGAAACAATGTATCGGATAACCATGGAAGTAAGTAATCCTACATAACAAATATTGCACATGAAGCACCCTTTAACACATTAGAGAGATAAATAGTATCTCTAAGCATGTATTATTAGAGAAACTAGTGTGCAATGAAACTTAATGAGACAATAACACTAGTAATGTATGAAACTGGATGCCCCCAAGAGGCTTTTATGGGACTTGTACTAGGTATTGTGCCAAATATATATTCTAGGTGTAATAGATCTCTAGAATCTTTGATCACAACTAGAAAGCAAGTGAATGTGCATATGTGTATGAGAATATAATGACATACAATATATATATCTAGCATTTGTAATAAATTGAATATGTTTAATTAAAAGTAAGAAAGAGTAAATACAACCAATATATGCAGTATATTGGGGCTGAGGCATAATTTAATGTAGTGTGAATGATAGGAGCAACATGCCCCCTGAGTAATTGGAAATGTATGCAGTGAGGTTAACTTGTTTATACCCCTTCAACAGTCAATAATGAACCGTAAACAAGACTATATCATCGAGAAACAATTTGAAATATGTACATAAGAAAGATGTCGATTATAATTTGTCATTTAATGTGTTGGATTAAATGCAACAAAGTTGTGTGTGTGTGTGTGTGGTGTGTGTGTGTGTGTGTGTGTGTGTGTGTGTGTGTGACCATGTGTGCAGAATTGTGCCATAGATTTTCTCTTGTTCTAGTCGCACTTTATGAGTAGTGAGAAAGTAGCTAGATGTAGGATGTAAATAATGTGTGCAGGGAAACAATAGACTCCCTTCCTATGAATTTTGATGTAAATGAACCATCCTTGTGTCCATTGTGATGGAGCTAGATGGATGCAAATGAAATTATAGATGCCTTTGATGGACGCAAATTTAGGTGGAGATAGTGGATGCTTAGTGCTTGGTGTTGGTATCTAAATTGATTCTCCCGCAAGGGCTGAACAGTATCAAAAAACATGCAGGATGCTTAGAGATAGACAGACCATGATATGAGTTATTTTGTAGCTAGGGATGAGATTAGGTTTGACTCTTTGTCACTCAGGCGTTGGAGAAGTAGATAGCACCTATCTAAGGGTTTCATCTACCCTCACTACATTACGATGTGCCTTTAACAAGGCGAGAGGACCCATTCTGTAACTTGTGTTCGTGAAGGACATCGAGAGATCCTTCTTTGGACAATTTTAATTAGAACCTTGATGAAATATGATCAATGAAACAAAATCTAACTCTCACGAGTTGTCACACTAGAGAGAGGAGATATTTCTTGGACAAAGGTTCAGGTTACTAAAGATGGTAATTAAATCCTAATTTTCCCTGCATACTTTGCCAATGGAATTTGTTCATTTATGGATACACAGTACAAACTAGGGGCAGTTTGTGTAGGATTCATCGTTTCAGAACTTTTTTGGTTCGAAGTCAAGAAAGATAAAGTTGATTATACCAGATCTTTGAGAGCCTTTAAAAAATTAGAAAACTCACAGACATAATGCTTCAGAACAGCCAAGATATTCCTTCAACCAGAAGGTGTGCATCAGTGGAGGCCCAAAGATGCACGATTTCACACACTCTTCAAGAATTTAACACAAAGCCTCATGCTAAAGACTCAATTAAATGCTAGAAATCCCTGGTTCGTCACGCCTAAGATACACTCATAAGCTTACAAACAATCTTTATCAACATAGTGAAAGTAAAGTGATTTTAAATTATTTATTTCATTACTAGATGAAGGTTCTTCTCATAATGAAATTGCAAATGCCACAATACTAACACATAGACGAGATCTTATGTGAATCAGAGAGATTTTAACATAAGATTACAATAGGAATAAGAAAAGCTATTTGAAAACATTCTGAAATAAAAGAAGACGTAATAATGCACATGATCAACACAGAGTCATTCAAGGTTCATCAGATTCATCAACAAGGGAAATTTTCCTCAACAATCTCAGATCTTGTCAATGGATGTACACTTGCAACCACCTTGACGCGATAAAATCCAAAGACACAGGAAAATGAATTGGTCTCTCAGAACGCCTCTCAGGAAAAAAAGGTTTTCTCTCAAAATTTCTCAGAAAAAGTTAACCCCCCCTATGCAAGAGTGTCCTCATTGCATTTATACATTTCACTTGCTCACTCCATCCCAAATTCCCCCCCCCCCAAAGAAGAATATTCGAGGAATCCTTTGTTTGCTACAAGTTTATCCTAGAAAGTGATGTTTAACAAATTTACACCCAAAGCTTCCAGGTGGATAAATCATGAACTGATCACGTTTCTCAGACCCTCAACTATGACTGGGATGCCATATCATAATTTTTGACATTCTTCTTAATCATTCTTTTATTCTATCATGTAAGAAATCCCCTTTTTCATCATTTTTAGGTGGCTCCATATGGCTGGATCTGAAAAGAAATCCTTTTCACCCTTGAGAATACACCTTGAGAAATGAGTGCCCTCGCATGGATACCTGCACTCGTGTGATGTGCGAGTCTGAGTCGGCCAAGTGCAAAGAGGAGTCAGCGAAAACCTCCACGTGTTTCCTTGGCACAACTGCAAAGGTGAAGTCTAGCAGTAGGTTCCCAAACTGAGCGCGGGCCCTCCACATGTTTTATAACCCTAGAGAGTTGCACCAATTGCTAAAAAGTCAGAGTATGGGAAGGTCCAGTGGAATCTTCCATGTGTCTGTTTGGTGCAACTTCAAAGATGAAGTTGATAGGCATGACCTCAAATGAGCGCAGGCTCTCTACATGCCCTGGGCCAAGAAAGTTTTGCTTCAGCCTTCAAAAAAGTCTCAGTATAAAGAGGAGCCAGCAGAAGCCTCCATGTGACTCTTCAACACACTTTTGATATGGAGCCCAAAAGCGGAGACCCCAAACAAGCGTGGGCTCACCATGTGTCTCAGCCCGAAAAAGTTATTGAAAGATTTTAGGGACCAACGGAAGGTGCCATGTGCCTAGGGTCCAAGAAAGTTTCCTTTGACCAATGAAAATTCTAAGCAAGGGAAAAGTGAGCGGAAACTTCCATCCACGTGTCCCTTCGGTGCAACTCCAATGGTCAAAAAGCCAGAGGTGGATCTTCAAATAATCCGAGGCCCCCCATGTTTCCAGAACCCGACAGAGTTACATCTACCACTGAAAAATCTAAGTATGGACAGAGCCAACAGAAACGTCCACGTGTCCCTTTGGTGCTCTTTTGGTATGAGGCTCAAAAGAAGGACTCCCAAACAAGCGTGGGCCTTCCATGTGTCTTGGGTCTAACAAAGTTGCACCGAGACACTTGAAAAGTCTAAGTATAAAGAGGAGCCAGGGGAAGCCTCCACATGTCTCCTTGGTGCATAACTCTAAAGGTAGGATCCAGAGGTGGATCCTTAAGTAAGCACAGGCCTCCATGTGTCAAGAACCCGATAGAAATGCATCCGCTGCTGAAAATTCTAAGTATAGATAGAGTGAGTGAAAACCTCCACGTGTCTCTTTGGTGCTCTTTTGGTATGAGGCTCAAAAGAAGGACTCCCAAACAAGCGCAACTCCACAAGACAAAGTTACACCAGGTCTTAAAAAGTCTAAGAGCCAGTGGAAGCCTCCACGTGTCTCCTAACTCCAAAGGTAAAACTGAGAGGCATCCTCAAAATCCTTCCACATGGAAATGATTTGAGTTGAACCAGGTTTGAGAGTCTCACAATGACCCACTGACCCACCTCACCGCTTTTAACTTTAAAAACAGCCACGTGTCCATCTTTGGGGTCAAAGTAAGAATTTTTCCCTACTGCTTCATTTTTTTTGAATAACTAATCAGAAAATATCGGGGCCACGGTTCCAATTTGGCATTTTTTACAAATGTAGCAAAAGTGACAAGTTTCACTAAAAGAAACCGATGGGCCGCATCCAATTAAAAAGGGACCACATATCCACAGATGTTGGGAAAAAAATTTGACAGGGAAAACATGACTGTGGAAGAATATAAGGAAGGGGAAAACCTGAATTCATGCCCAAATTACAAATTATTTCTCATGGACAGAGAAACTGTAAACAATACCTGGCTCAATGTGATCCATGACCAAAGAAAAGGACTGACAATGACATCCTGATGAAGGAAAAGAGTTTTCATGCATCCACATACAAGAGATAGAAAATACTTAAAACCATGTGAACTGAGAAATTTTGAACAAACAGGTTAAGATTAAATTGAGCACCAACATCGGCTCTGACTCGGGGATGGGAACTCCCTGCGAGTGCTGCAAGAACAACAGATCAGACCATGTGCCAAAAATCCATTGGGAAATAGAGTCAAGAGAAAGCTTGCAAAGCAGAAAAGCAACAACCAATCCCCCAATAATGAATTGAGAAACCCAAATGAAAACTAGTCACCAGGGACCAGGAGAAACTGAAATAGAAAAATATGAAAATAGAACAAAACAAAAAGACTATACACTGTACAATGATGCATGTCTTGATTCTGAGAAATCATTCAAGGAAATGTTTCAAGTGCCTGCCATTAACATGTAACTCAAGCAATTCCCCATCCAAGTCTTTTAGGAAAAAAGTGTGCTCACCAATCCAAATGTCAATAGAATAAGGGCCCATCCATAATGCGTCAAACTTTCCATGTTTTCCCTTATCCTCATGTCTACTATCCCATAGTAGCACCAAGATCTCCCACACTGAAAGCTCTTGGATTCACCTTTTTATCAAATAGTTTCTTCAATTTCTCCCTAAACTTCACATGTATTTGGTGGGATTCTCTTCTCTCTTCATCTAATTCAATAATTTGATTAATACGAGCATCATAAGGATTGACCTCCTGGTCCTCCAATTGTTGGATAAATTGGTAAGAAGAAAATTACATATGCAGGGGAAGTAGAGCTTGAGTTCCATACACCAACTCAAATGGGCTCTTTCTAGTAGCTCTTTTTACAGTGATTCTATCAGCCCAAACAACAAACTTTAACTACTCACCCCACTTCTATTTGTTTAATTCCAAGGTCCTTCTGATTATCTTCAACAAATTCTTGTTGCTTGATTCTGCTTGTCCATTACCCTGGGGATTATAATTTGAAGCATATGCTAAATTGATCCCATATTCATGACACATGGATACCAAAGGTTTGGCTCGAAAAATCATAGCATTGTGTACAACTATCTTAGTAGGCACTCCAAACTGAACAAATTATATGATTCAGAATGAAGTCCATAACAATTTGGTGGGTAGCTTTCTTGGTTGGGATTTCCTCCACCCACTTGGTGAAGTAATCAGTGGCCACTAATATCCACTTGTGGCCTGCACTTGAAGGATCTGAAATCTCACCAATGAAGTCCATTCCCCAATGCTTAAATGGGGCTTCAATTGATACAGGCTGCAAAGGGAGGGAGCCTGAAGCTTTCAATCTTCATGCGAAACATTGACAACTCTCACACCTTCTTACCAATAGAGTTGTATCTTTAAAAAGAGTTGGCCACCAGTAACCAACCCTTAATATCTTATGGGTTGTGACTCTTCCAGCAAAATTCATTCCATAAACTCCTCCATGGAAATCAACAATTAATTTTGGGGCTTCATCCTCAGTGATACATCTCAAAAGAACTCCCTCAGGATTCTTCCAAGATAACCCATAATCAGTGATGATGTACTTCTAGGAGGCTAACTTAAGTGCTCTCTTTTGATTCTTGCTCAAATACTCATGGCACTGTAGATGTTTGAGATAAAAAAATAATATCCTTGTACCATTCAGAATTTGTCAATTTCTCAAGAATATTCAATCTTTCTTCTTCAACCTCATTTATCTCAACTATTTTCAGGTTGCTTTCTGTCATTAGCTTTGCTAGGCCTAGACCTATGACCAATTTTTTAGTTTGGATGTCCATGTCATATTCTTGCAATTTTTTTTCCCATCAACATCTCCTACTTGAAGTGTCCATTTATGATAGGATATCTTTAACCATGGTATGGGGAACATAGGCTATAACTTTAGAACTTAAAATATATGGCCTGAATATTTTTGTGGCTTTCACTAAAGCAAAGGCCTGTTTCTCCATGATAGTATACTTCAGCTTTTCCCCTTGTAATGCTTTACTAAAGAAAGAAATTGGCCTTTCAGCTCCTTCATCATCCTTTTGTAACAACACAGATGCAATAGTATTCTCTGAAGAAAAGGAAAACATTTGGAAGGACCTTTTTGTAATCAGAGCTACTAAAACAGGGGCATTCTTCAATGCTTCTTTGATCCCAGAAAAGGATTGAATAGCTATTTCCTCCCATCTGATACTCTGATCCTTCTTCAACATACTAGTGATTGGGATAGTCAATTCAGAAAAGTTAGAGATAAATCTCCTAATAAAATTTATTTTCCCAAAAAAGGACTGAATTCCCTTTTTGGTTCTTGGAATAGGAACTTTGCTAATGGCTTCCACTCTCTCAGGATCGATCATGACCCATTCTTTTGACACTATATGTCCAAGCAAGCTTTTCCTTTTGAACCCCAAAATTGACACTTCTTGGGATTCAGTGATATACCATACTCCCTGCATCTTAATAACATATTTTCTAAATGTTGCAGGTGATCACTCCTTTTTCTTGAAAATACTGTCACATCATCCTGATACACAACAATGAAGTCATTTATATATCCTGAGAATGCTACATCCATTGCTCTTTGAAATGTGGCTCCAACATTCATAAGGCCAAATGACATTCTGACATACACATAGGTTCCCCATGGGGTGGTAAAAGTGGTTTTGATTCTTTCTGACTACTTCACAACCACTTGGTTATATCCAGAAAAACCATCCAAAGTGGATAAAAACTCTGAACTAGTAACCAATTGCAACATGTTATCCATATTTAGACAGGGGATAATTGTCTTTAATTGATGCCTTATTTAAGTTTCTGAAGTCAACACACAATCTTATATCCCCATTTTTCTTTCATACAGGTACCAGGTTTGCTACCCATGAGGAGTATCTTGTAGGTTGTATAATTCCTCCCTCCCTTAACTTTTTCAACTCTTCTTGCATTTTTGAGGAAAGGAGAGGATTAATTGGTCTTTTTTTCTACCTAAACAGCTTGGCATTGGCTTCCAGGGGTATTTCATGCTGAAAGAGATCCTCCCTATATGCCTTCAATTCTGAATACGACCAAGCTAAGCAGTCCTGGTACTTTTTTAGCAATTGGACATATGACTACTTTTCTTCTCTGTTCAAGTTGTTGCCTAGCCAAATTCTCGTTGGGTTTATCCTTCTGTGCCCAGGTTATATTATTCAACATCCCTTGATGATGACATGTGTCTATTAATAATGCAATCAACATTATCAAAATTTGATTCCAACACAACCAAACCTCTGGGAATAGTATTAGTTTTCAATTAGATAATGTCTTTACCAACAAGGGTCTCTTTTCTGTCATTTACACAAACCATTGGTTCCTAGTCCATAATTTGATTGGAAAATTCCCCTTTATTCTTTAGAAACCTTTGGACCTGAGCATCATCTTCAAACACTTGCCAATGCTTGATATTATCAGGGACAGACAACCTAGTCAATATTTCAATATCATATTCACAATAGGGAGAGATACAATGAAGTACATAATTTTCAAACCCTGATCCCAACACTATTTATTTGGCTGCTATAGTATTATACTTCCTATCATGGTGTGTTATATTGAAAGAGTCAAACATTTCAATGAAGTCCCAAACTGCATGCTTGTATTGCTTCATTCTTTGACTCTTTGTAGCATACAACTTTCTTACTTATTTTACTATCAGCTCCGAATCCCCTTTAACAATAATATCCTTGACACCATATTTGCAATGCAATCCTTAAACCCAACAACAATGCTTCATACTCAACAATATTGTTTGTGCACTCAAAATTGAGTCTAAAAGAAAAGTTAAACTCCTCTTGGCTTGGAGATATCAAGACAACACCAGTGCCATTACCAGATCTAGAACAAGCCCCATCAAACATCAGGGTCCAAGGAGAACCAACCTACTCAGGATATTCAAACTCATCAATTTTATGCTCCTTACAATCAACATAGCCCACAAAATTACCAACATCGACATCTGTGTACAATACTTCATAAGAAACATTATTAGGGTCCTCAATGAGATGTAACATCTTCTTCTCACCATATAACTTCACAAGGCTTCCCTCAATTGGTATGGTTGCATAAGACATGTCCATTTCCACACTTCCACCCACACTATCTTCCCACTTTCTAGATAATAACATCCCCCATTTGGCAGGACAGTCCATAATAACCACATTCATGGTTAAGCACTTTCCTAGAAAAGCTGCCAGTTGCACTACTAATCCTTTGACATATCCAATTATGGACACTTCTCTTGAATCCATGGCAGTACATTTCCCAAAAACTATTGTTACCTTGATATTTAACTCATTCATGACCTCAAGAGGCATTACATTACATGAGGCTCCTGAATCAAACATGCAGTTATGTACCAACCTATCTTTAATAATCAAAGTGGTAAAAAATGGATCCACATTAAGCTGAGATTCAACGATAGAAGTTCCCAAATATACCTCAGATGATTCACCTAGTTCCTCTAATGCTTGTGGTATTTTTGATTCTACAATAATAGGAGGAACCTCTATATTATTAACACTTTTTTCCTTTGAGTAATATTTTCTTCCTTAAATCCCAAATATTTGAATGCCCTTTTCCTATGCTCAGGGATTCTAAGTAATTCAAAAGTAGGAATAGTAACCTTGATTTGACTCAAGATTTGGGCTATGTCACAAGGAACATATTTGGGTAGGGAAGTGTTAGAAGGGAGATTCACAACTTCATCTGATAATATGGGAGTCTTTAGAATCTGGGCATTGGCAGAAGCACAGGTTTTATTTGGGGTAGTTAGGCCTTTGCCAGATGTATCTTTCTTAGGGGTTTCCTTTGGGATATTGGTAAGAATTGGAACTTTTGGCTTGGTTTGTGGCCCTCCCCCTTTGACAACCTTACTTCTAGTGTTATATTCTTTCTCCTTGAGTAACTGATGCATTCATCAATAGTTTCCTGTCCTCTTCGGAGGGGATCCCTCCATCATACTTTTTAATCATCAAGGCCCTTAAGTATTCAAAATCATGATTAGGTAGATCAAATCTTGTACCATATCAACATTTCAAAAACATTAATGGGAGGAAGAGGCAATACCTAGTGGACACAATCCTAGAAATCTTCAGTAGTTCTGGCACTTATCAATTCAGTTGAGGTTACCCCCTGTTATGAGTTTGTAGGGCATTCCATCATGCACACATCATCATCCATCTCATCATCATCTTCTTCCTCAACTTCTTGATCTACATCACATGGGGAGTGCGATAAGAAACACCTATCACACCATTCGATGACATTCGCCTCCTCCATGGCATAAACCCTGGCAGTCAAAGGATGAAGAACTAATCTATTCTCCATGAGTTGAGGTTGTTTATTACCTGATCCCACAAGCCCTTTCCCTTTTTCATCTGGTCTATGATCACCTCTGGGAGGATTTCCAAATCTCTCTTGACCATGTGGTTTGTGCTGACCCTAGGAAATTTTTCCCATTCCCTTTTCTTCTCTAGCCAGCTTATAGGACATCTCTTTAACTTCTCCAGCCAAAGTTTTTACAACCTCTTCTAGATCCACAGCTTTTCCTGACTGAGGATTTTTAGGATTGATCAACTTAACACCTTCTCTCTTAGGAGGCTTTCCAACTTCTTTGATGTTATTCTCTATTTGTAAGGCCATGGTGAAAGCCTGCCTTAATGTTCCTGGGTTTTTATCTCTCAAGTAATAAGCAACCTTCTTATCAAAAGCATCAGAATATTTTATGCAAATAGGACACATCACTTGGCCTTAGGATTACAGGTAGCCTATTCAAGTTCTTATTGAACCGAGTATTGAAATCATGGACAGATTCATTTGGATTTTTCTTTATATTTTCAAATTTAGATAAAAGGAACCTAGGATCTGTCTTATCCCCATATTGTAATCTAAAGGAATTTTCATCTAGGTCCATGAATCTATTGAATTATCTGGTAAATCCTTGTACCAGTCACGTGCATCCTCCTTCAAGAGTATGAATAAACGGTTTTATATACACATCTTCAAACTCAATTTCAAAATATTCCATCATATTGACAAAGAGTTTTAAATGTTGGTCACCAGTGATGGCATTATTCCCTTGAAATTTTAGCAACCTATTTCTGACATCTTGTGGCACTATATTAGGATATCCATCCATACCTCTGAAATCTATAGGTCCAAAAGTGTTGACAACAAAAGGAGTTCTAGGTGGAGGTTGGGCCATATTTCCTTGAGGCAGTGAATTTACAAGGAGAAACAGATGATAGGGAACAAGGGGTCTTTGGAGCACAGGAATATAGCTTTCAAAATATATATTCTCTATTGACTCAGCTTCTTGGAAAACCCTATCAACCTTGGAAGAAACAGGGGAAAACTGAGAGGCACACTTTTCAGACACAAATGATGGCCCCTCTACAGTTGGAGAACTCAAATTTATATAAAGATTAATTGGTTCAAAATCACGTGAAGACATATGGTAATCTTCAACCACAGATCGATCACCCTTCAGGAATGATATCTCCTTTTTTGATTCTTGATCTCCAACAACTTTTCAGACTTGTTTTCCTTCTGAATTTGTCTTTCCTAGTTCTGGGAATAACTTTCTAGTAGGGTCCTTAACAAATAAAGATCTTCTTCCCTCCAGCTTTGCACAGATTAATGAAAAATTTCACTTGACACAGGTTAAGACACTGGTAATCATGAAAATTTCAATTCAACATGGAGTCGCCACTAAGGATTTTAACCTTAGTTGTGTAAATGCACTATAAGTAACTTGTCAAGTGTCTATTAATGCTTAATTTAGGTAAAGCTTAACAGATCTGACCTTACTTTACCCACATTTATCACTATTGATGTAAATTTAGTGCAATAACCACTAGAAACTGGAAATACTACACAATGAACTTGTACTCTTGCACCAATTTTGCAAATCTCAACAAATGATGACGTTTAAACAACGTATTTGTACTTAAACCATGTAAGAAACATTACCAAGGTCACTATGTGTATGCATTTGTAAAAATAGTCCCCAGAAATGGTGCCACTTCAGTGTTGGTATCCAAATTGATTCTCCCTAGCATGTCATTTTGGGTCCGTATAGCATCACAAAACATGAAATTGGAAGGATGCTTAGAGATAGATGAACCATGATATGAGTTGTTTTGTAGATGGGGAGGGGATTCAACTGACTCTTTGTCACTCAGGCATTAGAGAAGTGGATAGCACCTCACTAAGGGTTTGATCTACCCTCACTACTTTAGGTTGTGCCTTCAACTAGGGTGAGAGGACCCATTCTATAACCCGTGTTGGTGAAGGACATCAAGAGATCCTTCTTTACACAATTTTAATGAGAACCTTGAGGAAATATGATCAATGCAATAAAATCTAACTCTCACGAGTTGTCACACTAGAGAGTGGAGATGTTTCCTGGACAAAGGTTCAGGTTACTAAAGATAGTAATTGAATCCTGATTGTCCCTGCATACTTTGGCACTAGAATTTGTTCATTTGTGGATACACAGTACAAACAAGGGTAGTTCGTGTAGGATTCATCATTTGAGAATTTTTTTGGTGGGAAGTTAAGCTGGATAAATTTGATTATACCAGATCTTTGAGAGATTTTACAAAAATTGGAAAATTCACAGACATAATGCTTCAGAACATACCCAAGATATTCCTTCAACCAGAAGGTGTACATTAGTGGAGGCCCAAGAGATGCATGATTTCACACACTCTTCAAGAATTTCAAACAAAGAGTCTCGTGTTAAAGACTCAATTAAATGCTAGAAATCCATAGTTCATCACACCTAAGATACACTTATAGGCTTACAAACAATCTTTATCAACATAGTGAAAGTAAAGTGATTTTAAATTGTTTATTTCATTACCAGATGAAGGATCTTCTCATAATGAAATTGCAAATGCCACAATACTAACACATGGATGAGATCTTGTGTGACTCAGAGAGATTTTAACATAAGATTGCAATAGGAACAAGAAAAACTATTTGAAAACATTCTGAAAGAAAAGAAGACACAATAATGCACATGATCAACACAGAGTCATTCAAGGTTCATCAGATTCATCAGCAGGGGAAATTTTCCTCAACAATCTCAGAGCCTGTCAATGGATGTACACTTGCAACCACCTTGACGTGATAAAATCCAAAGACATAGGAAAATGAATTGGTCTCTCAGACGACCTCTCAGGAAAAATGGTTTTCTCTCAAAATTTCTCAAAAAAGTTAACCCCCTATATGCAAGAGTGTCCTCATTGCATTTATACATTTCACTTGTCTCACTCCATCCCAAATTTCCTGCCCCCCCCCAAAAGAAGAATATTTGAGGAATCCTTTGTTTGCTACAAGTTTGTCCCAAAAAGTGATGTTTAACAAATTTACACCCAAAGCTGCCAGGTTGATAAATCATGAACTGATCATGTTTCTCAGACCCTCAACTATGACTGGGATGCCATATCATAATTTTTGATAGTCTTCTTAATCATTATTTTATTCTGTCATGCAAGAAATCCCCATTTTTGATCATTTTCAGGTGGCTCCATATGGCTGGATCTAATAAGCAATCCTTTTCACCCTCGAGAATAACACCTTGAGAAATGAGTGCCCTCACATGGATACCTACACTCGTGCATTGCGAAGTCTGAGTCAGCCAAGTGCAAAGAGGAGTCAGCGAAAACCTCCATGTGTTTCCTTGGTGCAACTACAAAGGTGAAGTCCAGCGGCAGGTTCCCAAATGAGCGTGGGCCCTCCACGTGTTTCAAAACCCTAGAGAGTTGCACCGATTGTTGAAAAGTCAGAGTATGGGAAGGTCTAGTGGAAGCTTCCACATGTCTGTTTGGCGTAACTGTCAAAGATGAAGTCTATAGGCATGACCTCAAATGAGCGCAAGATCTCCACATGCCTTGGGCCCAAGAAATTTTTCTTCAGCCTTCAAAAAAGTCTTAGTATAAAGGGGAGCTAGCGGAAGCCTCCACGTGTCTCTTCAATGCACTTTTGATATGGAACCCAAAAGTGGAGACCCCAAACAAGCACAGGCTCACCACATGTCTCATCCTGACAAATTTATTGAAAGAGTTTATGGACCAATGGAAGGTGCCACGTGCCTAGGGTGTGAGAAAGTTTCCTCAGCTGTCGAAAAGTCTAAGCAAGGGAAGAGTGAACAGAAACTTGCACGTGTCCCTTTGGCATAAATCCAAGGGTCAAATCAAGAGGCATATCTTCAAATAAGTGTAGGCACCCCCCACGTGTCTAGAATCAAACAAAGTTGCATCTACCATTGAAAATATAAGTATGGGCAGAGCCAACAGAAACCTCTACGTGTCCCTTCAACATAGTTTTGGTATGAGTCTCAAAAGAAGGACTCCCAAATAAGTGCAGGCCTTCCACATGTCTTGGGTCTGAAAAATTTTCACTGGACACCTGAAAATTCTAAGTATAAAGATGAGGCAGTGGAAGCCTCCACGTGTCTCCTTGGCCCAATTACAAAGGTAGGACCCAGAGGCAGATCCTTAAGTAACCAAAGGCCCTCCATGAATCTAGAACATGACAGAAGTGTCCACATGTCTCCTTGGCGCAACTCCAAAGCTCAAACTAAGAGGTGAATCCTCAAAGGAGTGCAGGCATTCCACGTGGAAAATATTTGAGTTGAAGTAGGTCCGAGAGTCTCAAAACTCCCCAATGACCCACTTCCCCGCTTTTAACTTGAAAAATGGCCATGTGTCCATCTTCGGGGTCAAAGTAAGAATTTTTCCCTGCCGCTTCATATTTTTTTGAATAGCTAATCAGAAACTATCAGGGCTACGGGACCAATTTGGAATTTTTTACAAATGTAAAAAAAGTGAGAAGATTCACCAAAAAGACCCGTCAGGCCACATCCAATCAGAAAGGATCATGTATCCATGGATGTTGGGACAAAAATTTGACAGGGAAAACATGACTGTGGAAGAATAGAAGGAAGGGGAAAACCTAAATTAACACCCAAATTACAAATTATTTCTCATGGACAAAGAAACTGTAAACAATACCTGGCTCAACATGATTCACGACCAAAGAAAAGGACTGACAACGACATCCTAGTGAAGGTAAATATTTTCACGCATCCACACAAAGAGACAGAAAATACTGCAAACCATGCAGATTGAAAAATTTCGAACAAACAGGGTGAGATTAAATTTAGCACCAACACCTTGTCCCTTATTATGATATCATAAATTTAGATTTATATGATTCCGTCACTTGAATTTTATAATTAAGTTTGAAAAGGCTGAATACAAACAATATAAGATACTCAAACGACTATAAAGGACCCAATAAGTGTTAGAAAAGTACAAAGAGGACAGGGGCACCCAAAGGGGACAAGGGCACCTAGTGCTGGTGTCTTGGCTAGACGATCTAATCCAGAAAAGGAAAAACTAAAGTAGGAAAAGATAGACTGGGCCAATAAAGGCGCAAGACCCAAAATAGAAACAAAATATGGCTAAATACATGTGTTACTAAATACTTTTCATACTAAGGAATCATATGAATAGTAGTGTGTGATCGAGACTAGATATTTACTCAAAGTGGGTTATTTTGTGTCTATAGAAACCATCTTGACGCTTGTTTGAGAGTATATTGAATGGGAAAATAAATAGTGTTTTATCTCTCCTCTCTCTAACATTATATTTAGCTTTCAAGATGAAATGAAATGATATTTATATTTCTTCCCCCCCTTAAAGTTTTTTAAGTATTTTCATTATTATCAGAAAATTTTGAAAACATAAATCATTCTTGATCATAGATAGATGTCATGCTAGTAGTTATGCTGACCATGCGATGTTTGTAGGTGTGTGGGACACGAAGAAAATTGTAGTGTTCTATATGCCTTTGTAATAACGAGATGCCATTGAAATAGATGCAATATTATGGATGTATATCTGCACTATGTTTATAAACATAAATGTTATTTATGGACTTTTGTGAGATGTGTAAGAGTTTTAAGCATATTTATTGTTTGGGGTAAATGGGAATTCTATTATAGGAGTGATTTTTATTATAGGTATATATCTTTTGTTTTAATGTTAAAAGAGGGTTGAGGGGACCCTTCCCCATAACAATATGTTCTAGTAGAGAAAAATATATAACAATGAGGAACTCGTAGAGCTACCTCTTCAAGCGGTAATGAGGATCAAACAATACACAACCAAACAAACATTGAGACAAAAAAGTAAGAAAATTCTCCCTGAGACACCTTCCCATGGGATTGTAGATACATTAAAATGTGATCATTAACAACGTTTATTTTCTTCTTTTTACCCACCTTAATCCATCCAACACCAGTATTCGGATTTACATTTTCATTAGAGTGTATTGGTATGATGATTTCAAAATTCTCCAGATCTTTAGGAGTTTGAATCTCCATCACTACAGGAGGAAGATAGAAAGATTCCTCTACATCAAAATGCATAAGGGAATTCCTAGCTACTAGATTAAGAGAAGGAATTACCTCTATGTTTTTAGAACCAAAAATATCCGCATTCTCTAAATCTTCCTCTGAGTCACAATTCCTCCGAATATCAACTACTAGGTAACAAGGATCTGATTTATTTCACAAATAATATCTACTTTTGGACTATTTTAACCCCTTCTCACAATTTGGTGCTAATTTACCAAGGGAAAAACAAGTCCTACACGTGAAGGGGAAACTTTCATAATCAAGATTTTGAGTCCAAACTCGGTCCTCCACAATGATTTCAATAGCAGCAGGAAAAATTACAAAAGTATTCCTATCTACTAGAATATGTGCATATGTAGTAAAGTCACAATAAATAATTTTTTGTTTAATAGAAAAGAATTTACCCTAGGAATGCCCTATAGAAATCAAACATTCATCACTCTAAAATTGGAGAGGAAAATGTGGAAGCCATATTTAAACAGGGTTAACATGGAATATGTCCACAACATAATTAAACAAGGGGAACCAAGGTTTCATAAGTAGAAAGTGATACTGAATGTCCAAAACTTTTCCAATAATCATATCCTTATAAGAGGTTTTATCAAACAAAATAATGAAAAAAAGCCCTATAAGTGGGATAAATGTCCAATTTACCTTCTATGAGAGGCCTCCAATGAGTAAATATCATTTGACAAAGAGTAAGGAAAATGTGGTAAAGATTTTTAAATTTATAGAAGATCCCATTTTTATCGCAATATCTCTCTGGTATGAAAACCTTAGCACCAAAGGTGATAGAAGGTGTGAGCTTTGCACGAGCCATAGGTTTTAGAGGATGGCCTAAGTGTTTACCCACTTCTAGAAAACTCCTAGCACCAAATCTAACATTGCATGTTCCAACGGATTTCATCCTAGCTTCTCTAGAAGTCGCAACCCCCACTACAACACTAGCCACCACCTTCATAGTAAGAGCACAAAAAAGGAAAAACCCAACACCATAGTCATCATTGGGAAGGTCTGTACTATTGGAAATATGGGAACATTTATAAAACAAATGGGTAATCCCCATAGCATCCAGAATATTAAACTTCTTCACATTCTCAGGGGAACAATGAGCACTTCCATCACCTGACCTGGAGCCACTGACCCCTGTAATACCATTTTTTCCTTCCAAAATTCTGTCACCCTCAACACTAGGTTTAGGTTTGAAAATCGGTTCGAGAGAGCCCATATATATCTTATTATTGGTGTAGATGTACATTTTAATTGTAAATGAAATGATAATTCCTATCCTATTTTTCTGTACTATTAATGAATAGATTCCTTTGTGTTTTTCTAATTTCTCAGGTATTTATATAACAACCAAAGACAAAAGGAAAACCTTGTGTGTGAACACATTTTCTTAAACAATTAAAAATTAAAGGAAGAGCCTATTTTTTTCATTCTTTAGCACCTCCTAACTTATTGGTTATAAGAGAAAAAATATAAGATTCTATAGAATATCGTCTTCCTGTTGACATTGTTATGACACCATCCTATCAGAATCGTAATCATTAAACACTATTTAGGATATGACAAATTCCCTCTTGGAATTATATTCAAGCATTTTGAAGTTGTTTGCGATACTTTAATTTAAGGATTAGAGTAACTTTTGTGACATGTGGGAAGTACAGCCTAAACAATGAAATTGTATAGTTTTCTTGAGGTTAAGCCTAGAGGGCTAAGCGAAGAATGTAATTGATTCATACGGATATTAGAAAATATAAGTTTACAACATTGAAATATGATCAAGTGAGAATTATCTTGTATTATTTGATATTTTAGTGGTATTTTTAATGCGATCATGATTCTTCCCCATGAACTACGTTGAGGGCTTTCAGGTGTGTGGAGGTGTTGTTATCCAAATTTCACCCCTTGAGGTAATGTTGATAACATGCATCAAATTCTTCAGCCCCGAGCAAGTAGAATTGATTTAAGGCCCAAAATCATCTTTTGGGGGTCCTTTGGCTTCTCTATAACTTCTCCATCCAAGGAAAAAATCCAACAAGTTAGAAAAAATTGAAAAAAATCCAAAAATTGAAGTCGCAGGCTTGTTTTAATGCATTGCGGGTCTGAAGGCTACAAATCGTTCCAGTGTGGATCATACCAAGGTTTGGAGCCGAAATACAAATGAATCAGCTAAATTGGCTTTCTTTGTCCTAGACAACACAAGTTAAATAGGGACGCGTGGGGTGCACATTTCCGCAAATGTCGAAGTCAAAGGAAATCGGTGAAATCAGACATTTTTGTCCCAAGTGGTCCACGAGATAGTTGGGATGCAGGTACACACGGCATGCAAAAATTTGATTTTGCTGTGATTCAATGCATTAAGGGTGGCATAAAGAAATGTGCCCAAGACAGTTAGTACAAAAGTACGCACGGGACGCGTAAAGGTGAAAAATCTACAAAAGGAACCATACGTTGCGGAGAATGTGGAGGTCAACGACCCTCACGACCCGGCCAACGGAATACACGTATGGACAAGGAAGCTCAAATCGTACGATGCGGAGATTTTTTTCTGAAACAGCTGGGACACGCGGACCCGATTTTTCTGAAATAGCCACAATGAAGAGGATAAGTCAATGTTTGACCTGCCAAACTTCAAACAGCCATAAATTTTGACTCCAAGCTCCAATTTTCATAAAATTTGAATTTCTGGAATGAGCACAACGTCCTCTGAATCACTGTCAATTAATGCTCATATTCAACTAATTAATGAGGGTAGATATATAAAAATAAAATAAACATATTCAACTCCAGTCAATTAATTCTCATTCTCGTCAAATGACAGAAAATGGCTGGCAGATGCAAAATAGTTGCTAACACTCATAAGGCCATAAATTTTTCATTCCTCAATGAAATCACATGAAATTGGTATGATTGGAATCATAGAACCAACTTTCTCTTGAGGTCTATCTCAAGTAGCAAGTCCCAAAACTTGGAGATAGTACCCATGCTATCTAATCACACCGTGAGCTCAAGTATATGCACTTATGTAAACATTAGGGTGTTGTGATTTGGTGATAACGGGTTTATTAGTTGCAATGGTTAAAAAGATAATGTGTCATTTTGTGTCTAGAATTATGTGACATCGTAATAATGCATTTAAAACATTGTTTGAGAAATTAAACACCATTAGAAGGGAAAATAATGTAAATTTCTTGGGATCGTTGAGGAAATTATGAAACGCTTTCATGCACAATTAAAATTTATAACTCTAAATGAAATTTATAACTTGTCCTTAGTTATGATGAATTTACCCTTCAAATTTTGATCCAACAATATAATTACCATTGATATCACTTGTGAATTGAAATTTGAAATTCATTAATATTGGTTTGGTAGTTTCATTTATGTAATATCCAAAATTATATTTGTGTCAAGAGTTAATGTCACATATGCTATAGTTGTAGTCACAAAATTACTCACTTAATTTTACATTTATACCGCCGGTAATGTTATTTTATATATAGATCTTTCTTGATAAAAGTATTCACTACTAACCCATCCTTTGGTCTTGTTGTCAGTTGGTTAGTTGTCATTGTCATTTTTTTGGTCCAGTCGTCACTTATGTATACAGTTTTCGGTGTCTTTTAGGGAGTCTCAATCGTCGTAATCTATTCATTAGTGGTCTCTAGATATATACTGGGGTGCCACAAGGAACCCATTCCATGATTTTAGGCACCAGTGTCTTCGTAATTTGTGATCTTAATTTATTTGTTCAAGTTTGGTCTTAACGGTTATCCAGTGCATTCTCCTAGGTCATAGTCGGTAGTTTATGGGCACTAGTGTCTAAATTTGAACAAGATATCCCTATATAAACATAACATACTCAATATATTATGGGAAGACATATTATTACCAAGGGAAGCTATCTACTTATGAAAGGAACTTCATTGGGGCATCTTCTACATCTGCATCACACAAGCATGCTAGGAAAGGGTTATATTATTTCTATTCCATCCACCATTTACATTTTTACATCTAGTTATTGCCCCTACTATCATGTTATTGGTGCTAGTGAATCTTAGGAAAAAAATTACAAAGAAATGCACATAAAACTACACGGGGTCCGAAATTTTGTGCAACATTCATTTGTAAGACCACTAGTTTGGTAGGTGAGGTTATTTCGACCTATTCATATGCATTTGTATTTTTTAGAAATTGATGCTTTGAATAGTGTTTTGTAGGTGGATCTTCACACAACATTTGTATTGATAGAGGAAACATTATCGTGACATTCATGCGATAGGAACAAATGTATTGCAGAGACATTGTGATACTATCAAACTTAGGTTTGTATCTATCTTACAATCTACAATGCCAAGATTATAGACCAAGGCACCCTGGGGCTCTCCAGTACCCTCCCAAGTGCCTCAGTAAAAGAAAATATCTAGCTTATACCCTTCTTGAGGCCATTCAGTCACAACTATCCTAGTCTGCATACAATCCTGCTACAGTCCAACACAAAGTGAGGTAAGCTAATTTATGGTTAGTACCATATCCCTCTTATTTCAATTATTTCAATATATTCAATTACTAAAACAAAATATTTAGATCTAGCATTTCAATATAGAATTTAGTTTCTATTTATATTAACATATAAAATAGGTAAGAAAACTGATTTTTTAGTTAATCATTTTGGTGAACCCCACTTTTTGAACATTTTTGCTTTTGGATCCTATTTCATACCTGAGTGGTTAAGCATAGTTCTTCATTTCTCTCGTCATGTGTCATTATAGCATCAACCTTATCTATGATGAGGCTGCCATCGTTGAACTGATGAATTTATAACATTGAGTCTTCCTCAAAGTGTGGGACTCTGTATGACAAGAAAGATCTCTAGATTAAAGGATGGTTCCTTTTCCTCTATTTAGGTGCATACGTAGAAACTTATAGAGAGTCTATTCTTAACCTTAATATAAAAATTACCAAGGAGATAGTGATAGAAGGAATAAAAAAATTAAAACAAAGCTAAACTACGAGGTGATGCAACAAAGGAATGATGGACACTTGTTTTGCTGATAGACATAAACTGAATAAAATACATAAAATAATGGAGTACAAATAAGTAGATTAATAATGAAAGACCATATGAGAGAAAAGAAGATAGGAAGGGATCTAAAATCAATCACAAAACATGTTTTATTGCTTTGTAGATTGATATAATACATTAATAAATGGCCAAGAGGTGAGAAAGCATATTGCAGTTTTAATGGAAGTTCTGAACTCCATGAGTCCTTTGCTAGAAGGAAAGGGTAGCCTGTAAAAGACAATAGAATGTACAACTCTTTATAATGAGTCTCAAGCCTGTATTTATAGATCCAATATAGACGAGAGAAAGAGAGAGAAGCGGGAAAAAATATCCAAGCTCAACCACCACTATTTAATGACTCCCATGAAATCTGTCTCAAAACTATCTTGACTGCATCAAACCATGATTCGACACCTTGAAAGAGGAGGAAAGGGTAGAGTAGATCGAATCCGATCTAGTAGTTGGAAGAAAGAGATCTTTCCAACGGTATCGGATCTGTAATATTTCAAGCCATGAGTCAAAAGATATGCCCCTTCAATGTTTTCATCGGGTCCATACAAATGAGTGGGAAAACAATATGAAAAAATGGGTGTCCTTTATGGGACATGTGGAGGGAAGGTGCCCATCTGAAGTTGGCCTTTATAATTTCTTCTTGTAGTGGCACAGGGCTGACACATGTCTTCCTCCACTGACCTATTTAATTTTTCTATTTTTAGCCAAGTACTTTGCTTACCGAGGTCAAATTTCTTAACCGAGGACACATGGCAATCTGGCACTCATTTGAAAAACCCTCTCTCTGTTCAATCCTTGAATTAGCATCATTTAGACACTTGGTAGCCTTCTCCATCTTATCCTGCATTGATAATTCAACTGACTCTACCCCTTTATGAGGTTCGACACATGAAGGCACCGCGCTTGTTTAAAAGCCCGACTCAAAGTTTGAATTTGCAAGGGCATCGAGTTGACACTTGTTGGCTTCCGTTGGTCTGTGGAATTTTCAACAGTCCCTCTTATCTTTTGGACTCCAGGCTACATGGAGATATTGGGCTCATTTGGGTTTCCACCTTTGGACCAACACTTGGAAATGCGCCAGGTTGACACTTGGCACTCTCCACTTGCACATTTATACTTAGCCAATTTTGAGGCCCACCATGTTTACCTTTGACTCTATTTGACTATTTGACCCTCCCTCTATTCCAGCCTAGGACATGTGGAGATGTGGCACTTGTTTGATCCGCTCTTTTTGGATTCATCTTTGGAGAAGCGCCATTGGGACACGTGGCTCCCTCTATCGGCTTCTCCATACTTATTGGATTTTAGAATCTTTCCCAAACTGTTTTGAGCCCGAAAAATTTGAATCTTCTCCATTTTTTCCCCTTCTTGCTCCTGGCCTATTTGAATCACTACACCTTCTTCTTTGACACTGCAATTTCATTGTTGAGCCTACCTCTAGCTTGCAAAATAGATTTATGGCATGAAATGACTTGGCAGAGTCATTTCTTCTTGCATAGGGTCGTTTCTTCTCTCTGAACCTCCACCACTCCATTTCAGAGTCTTTCTACTACCTGTTCATACAATCTAAATGTAATTTCTCAATTCCTTTCTCTATGGTGTCGTGGCTGATAAAATATTCTTCCCAAGGAGAAATATGGATAACAATTTGGTGAATAACAGGGGTATCTTCCTGCTAGATGAAAAGACCAATTGCCTTGTCGTATCCGTTGGGCATGGAGTACAGAACGTCTGTCTAATGCTGATTCTACCTCTGATTCACAAACCCAGCTATTTGAACTCTCAATTTTCATAAGAAATCTCGAAATGAAGGTTTTTGAGAGTAGAAAATTGTTTTTGACCCAGGGCTTCATCTGTCTCTTTGAATGGACTACATAAGAGCAACAAAACAACACCACAATTATATACAAAAAATGAAATCATACATGTTCCAAGTAGAACATGCAGAGCATGCAAATCACTTAGGAGGAAAGCAACCTAAACTACAGCAAGACAAAGTGCACAAGCACTTAGAGGAAAAGAAACTAAGCTAGTATGTACAAGGTGAGATAATTCCTTCTAGTGGCAGTTTTTAAGATGGATTCCATTCACTGGAATCTGTAACTCCTCACCATCCAATGTACATAATTGGAAAGCATTGCTACTTTTATATTTTATGACCATGGTAAGGGCCACTCCAAATGGCATCAAACTTGGAGTGTCTTCCTAGTTTTTCTCAATCTGCATCCCATTTCAACACTAGGTCTCCTTCCTGAAAGGTCCTTGTTCTAGCCTTCTTGTCAAATCATCTTTTAATTGAGGCCTTATCTTTCTCCATTGTTTGAAGTGTGTGCCCTCTGGTTTCTTCTAATTTCATCAGCTCTACATAGTCTGGCCTCCATTGGTTCAAAATTCAAACATCTCCAGCTGTTTCATGAGTTCTAATGCTGGCAACTCTAGTGATATAGGACAACACTACCTCTTTCCCATAGAAAATCTTGAATGGGGAGATTGCCTGTAGATCTTTTGGGCGTTGTCCCTATCATCCCATAAGGCTAATTTGAGCTTTGTGTGCCAGGTCGTCTGGTTTTCATGAAGATTTCTTTTGATGATCCTTAACAAGTTCTTATTTGTGGAATCGGCTTGATCATTACCTTGAGGGTAATATTTTGATGAAGTGCTTAAGTAAATCTCTATTCTTGATAGCCCATTCTGTGACCTTGGAACCTATGAATGCTAGTGCATTGTCTGATATGATGGTAGCTGGCACTCCAAACTTGGTCACTATCCTTTCATAGAAATCTAGTATACTAGACTCATTAGCTACCTTGAGTGCCACTTCCTCGGTCCACTTGGTGAAGTAATTCCGTTCACTCTTCAGAATCCATTTATGACCTTAGCTTGAATTTGGATTGATGACTCCAATGAATTCAAATCCCCATTTCATAAAATGTTGGTCAACTGAGATTGGGTGCAATGGAAGTGTTGTTAGTCTTTTCTTTGCCTTTGAAGAATGCACAATTCTTGCTCCTTTTAATCCATGCGTAGCAGTCACTAAACACTCTAGGCCAATAATATCCTACCTTCATGATCTTGAGTGATGTCACCCTTGGGGAAAAATGGCCTCCAACTGCTTCAACATGGAATTCTTGTAACACTCTTTCAATCTGATTTGTCCCAATGCACCTTAGTAGAACACCATGGATGTCCCTTTTAAATAAGACACCATCAATGAAAACATATCTAAAATTCCTTATTTTTTCTTTACTCGTCCCATGAGGACACATGCCAATTTGAAGGAAGTGCACCATGTCTTGAGTCCAAGAAGGAGCATGTACATTAGCATTTTCTTCTTCTTGACTATTCTGTAGAACAAAAACAATATCTTCTTCACTATTTGCTTCTTCTTGTTGACTTGAGGCAAGTTGTTCACACAACCCCTTACCACAGACCAACTTAGTGACCTTGATCTCAATGTCATATTCCATGACATGAGTGATCCATCCTACTAATTTTTCATTCATATCCTTACTGAGAAGGAAATATTTAACTCATGCATGAGAGACTAACAACTGGATCTTATTGTTCGAAACCAGATTCTTGAAATTTTTTAGTCCTCTGATCATTGCCAAGAATTGCTTTTCAATGAAGGAGTATCTCAATTCATAGTCTTCCAAACCTTACCTAAAGAAATAAATTGGTTTTTCTGTGTCTTCTTTATTCTACTGAACTGAGATTGCAGAAATAGTGTCACTGCCACCAAAGGCATACAGTATGAAGTCTTTGGAGAAATATTGATTCATGAGAGATGGGGCTTCTGATATAGCTTCTTTGATGGCTTCAAATACTTCCCTTCCTTCAGCTGTCCATATGAATGATAAGCTCTTCTTCAACATCAATGTTATTGGCTCAACAAAGGTAGCAAAGTTTATGACAATCCTTCGAACAAATTTTATCTTTCCTAAGAAGCTTTGACGAGATTTCTTGTGACTTGGCAATGGAAATGCTCTTATTTCTTCAACTCTCTCTTGGTCAATTTCTAGAACTTCCTTAGACATAATATGACCTAAATGTCTACCCTAATGGGCCAAGAATATGCATTTTTAAGGGTTCAATGATACTCCAAATCTCCTGCATCTTTGAAACATCTTCCTTAGGTGAAAAAGGTGTTCTGCTACATTTTTGGAGAACATGGTGATGTCATCCAAATAGATCAGCACTATTTTATTGATTATCTCTTTGAATGCCATACCCATAGCCCTTTGAAAAGTGGCACCAGCATTAGACAATCCAAATGGAATTTTTCTGTAGGCATAGGTGCCCCATTTGGTGGTGAAAGTTGTTTTAAAATGATCATATTCTTTCACCATGATTTGGTTGTACCTTGAGTAGCCATCAAGGAGAGAGAATATCTTTGACCCAGACACCACTTGCAAGATTTGATCCATTGAAGGGAGTGGGTAATGATCTTTGAGTGAAGCTCTGTTCAAGTCTCGAAAGTCTACACACAATCTAACTTCTCCATTATTTTTCCTGACTAGGACCAGATTAGCAACCCAACTTGAATGTTTGATTGGAAATATTATACTTGCCTCTATCATCTTGTTCATCTCTTTCTTCATCAGAGGGTCAATATGTGGATTTACTGGTCTGTGCTTTTGCCTAATGGGCTTAATAGCTAGATCTAGTTAAATTGGGTGTTGTACTAGCTTCAGATTGAACCCTCTTAGGTCTTCATAACTCCAAGAAAATACATCTTGAAATTCTTGGCAAAGTTGTATGAATTCATACCTTTCTTGCTCGGTGGCCACTTTAACAATTTGAAGTTTTTTTCTTTCTCCAACTTGGATTCAATTTGAATCTTATCCTTTGATCTGTATGTTAGCCTTCTCTTTTATAAAATAATCATTAAGATTGAAGATGGAATCTAATGTCACTAAACCTTTGGGAAGATTGTTTGTATACAGCTGTACTATTTGATCTCCAAATTGCTGCTCTAGCCTATTTTGATTTCAAGATGAGAATTTAGCTTCTTCTTGCAGAATATTAATGATCTACTGATCATTCTCAAACACATACCAGCATGTGTTATTATATGGAACTGTTGGCCTTAAAACCACATGGATATGCAGTTGTTCTTTGTCTCTCTTGATGTTATCCACCGCATCAAATGTTGTTGTGACTGCTACAAGTATATCAACAACTTCATTCTTCTTCCTAGGAATGGGCACAATGTTGAAGGCTTCGAAATCCTCCATGAGATCCCATACCCTACTCTTGTAGTTCTTGAGTAGGTCATTCTTGACAGCATTAAGTCCTCTGACTTTATTGGCAACTAGTTCACTATCACCAAAAACTTGAAAATTCTTGGTTCCCAGCCTCCTTACCCAATGAAGACCATGGACAAAAGCCTCATATTCAACAGTGTTATTTGAGTAGGAAAACTAAAATCTGAAATTTGAATAATACTTCATACCTTTTGGGGACACAATCATAGCTCCTCCGCCAGCTCCTTTTCTACTGCTTGAGCCATCAAAGAACAATTTCCATATCTCATTGTTATCTTTATATTCTGGCTTAATTAGGGTAGAAAGTGGATGATTCTCTTCATGTAAACAGTAGACACCTAGCTCAAATTCTTCTATCTCCTTATAAGGGTCAAAATCATGTCTTTTGTTGGCCCACTCATCAAGAGTCAAGTCTAGGATATATCCCACCTTGGTATCTGCTTCATAGGTGCTTAGGAGGTCTTCTTTATCAAAAGCTGAGTAGTTGGCATTGAATGAGCTAGGAACATAGGATTCAATATGGTAATTAGAAATGGGCTTAGATCTGATTATGGCCTTTTCACCATACCTTGTTCTAAAGAGCATATGTGACCAATCAGCAGACAGATAGCCTCTAATTTTGGTAGTGAAATCTATGGATAAACATAAAGAAAAATGTGGTGGCAAGTCTATGAATGAAAAATTCTACAATATAGTCACATTGGGACGTGCATGCAGAGCGAGGCTTAGATATTTGATTATTCCAACAGTTGTCACTGTTGTACCATCTAATTGTACTACCCCTCTAGAGATGACTTCATATTGAAGACCTAAAAGATCAGCTATTTACTTGGGCATTACAAAACTACTTGCCACAGAATCAATCATTTAATTATGCATGAAATTATACCCAATAATCAATGAAACATAGAATGGAGGAGGTTTCAGGTTCTTACATTTTTGTTCTCCATGGTTCCTTCCAAGTTGAACTGCATTGGCAAGAACTCTCTCTTGCTGGTCAGGGGGTTGATTTGAGCTTGACCAATTTTGTATGGCAGTCTACAATAGATCCGTCTACCCTGGGATGGCCAGTGACTCCCATAGTGAAATGTTTACACTTGTCCTCTTCATTTTCTCAATGATATTGAATGAGCTATCTTTTTTCTGCCCCTTTCCTAGCACATTCTTTTCTTAAACATGGGTTGAGACAGTCAGTGCCTGAGTGGATTTGGAATGTGGATTGGATTGGCTCTACATATTTGGAGTTATATTTGGAGAACCAGAACCTTGTGGAGTGACAGATGGTTGTGGGTTACCTGAGTTCAGTGGTTGGACTTCTCCAATGTTTCTCCTTGTAGACCGTGTATTGGCAGCTACACTTTGAGAAGGTAACTGATTCATCCCATAGAAGTCTTCAGCTTGCCAATTAATAAGCGTAGTCTCACTTGGAGGTCCCTCTTGTTGAGCTCCCTGCCACTGATCTCCTTCTTGGTTAGGTTCTTGTAACACCATACTGGTTTGCACCATCAAGGCCTGATTGAGTTCACCATTAAAGCACATTGATTGGTTATGAGGCTGATTGCATGGAAAACACCAATCATATTCTTGTACTGTATTTATCTATGCTGGAACCAACACCCTTGATGTTGAAGTTGTGTTTGGATCATATGACCTGAAAGATCTAGAAAATTGGGGTTGTCCTTGGTTCTGGCTCTGATTTACAGTCTAATATGGTGGCCTATTTTATAGGTATTGAGGTCTAGCCTGATACTAAATTTGAGGCTGATATGTCCTACAACACTAAGCATGTTGTCTTTTGATGGTTACTAGCTCATTCCCTAGGTTTTGAAGCTATTTCATGACTTCTTGGAGTTTCTTAGACATGTTAGATGATGAAGTGGAGGCTTTAGCTGAGATTTGACTCCTAGGGGTGGGTACAGGAGATAATGTAGGTGTTTGGCTAGTATCTGGGCTTCTTAACTCAGGGTATAGAGGCATGGATAGCCTAGGAGTGATTTTTCCAGCTTGAATCAAATGATTTTCACCACCTATGGAAAATCTATAGGATGTAGGTAAGGTTATGCCACCCATTGATTGAATCATCAAAGAAATATCAGAATTTAAATCCCTAAGAAAGTATAAGTAGGAACCTTCATTAGTGGGCTTTAATGTTATTGGAATCCTATCCCAGGTCCGTTGAAATATGAGGTTAAAGTCTATCTGCTACTCATTCGGGGCTCTCTTGATTATTGTTAGTTACTCCAACAAAGATAAGTTATCACTTTTTTCTCCAAATTGGTTGTGGAGAGGTGTGCATAGCTGGTTCAAATTTTGGATAGAGCCTGCCTCAAGTCTTCTGAACCATTGTGAAGATTTCCGTTTGAGTAAAGAGGTGAGCAACTTGCCTGTAATGTCCATCTCATGGATTTCATGGATTTTACAGACATTTGTAATATCTTGGACATGATCACCATGAGAAGTCTGGTTTTCCCCAATGAAATATGGGATGCTCTTTAACACTAGTATCAGGACTAGATTTTGTGCATTCAGGGTGAGTGGGATACTGCAAGTGAATTTGACATAAGGATTTGGCTGAGCCATCTTGATTGTCCTGAGCACACCTCTTGATTGAGAGAATGACTTTTTGGGAGGAGGTGTCAATAAGGCTCTATTTGGTGGAGATAAAGACATGTGGTTCTTCCTCTTTCCCTTCCTCTATCTGGGGACAAGTCTAGATAGACAAATAATCCCTCTTCTTTGGTTCTTGACCACGTTTGTATTCTTCTCATGGACTTGCTTGGACTGATGAAACCAATGGACTTGTTTCTTTTCGAGTGGCTAGATGTACAATTTTAAGAATTCTTAAAATCCAGAATCACAACAAGTGTACATCAATTCTTACTGTAATAAGATAGAGAATTCTCTTTCCCTCTAGGCATGCCAAAACTATTTTTGTAAAATCACAGCACCCCCAAATGAGTTATGGATATGATTTTCTAAGGCATAATCATTTGGTGTGATCTGCATAACATTGAGTCTTCCTCAAAGTGTGGGACTCTGTAAATCAGGAAGAATATTCAAATTAAAGGTTGGTTCATATTCCTCTTTTTAGGTGCATACATAGAAACTTGTAGAGGGTTTGTGCTTAACCCTAATCTAAACATTACCAAGGAGATAGGGATAGAAGGAATACAAAAATTAAAACAAAGATAAACTACGAGGTGATGCACCGAAGGAATGATGGACACTTGTTTTGCTGATAGACAAAAACCAAATAAAATGCATATAATAATCGAGCACAGATAACCAGATTCATAATGAAGGACCAGATGAGAGAAAAGAATACAAGAAAAGATCTAGAATTGATCACAAAACATGTTTTATTTCTCTATACATTAATAAAATACATTAATAAATGGCCAAGAGGTGAGAAAGTGTATTGTAGTTTTAATGGAAGGTCGGAACTCCAGTAGTCCTTTGCTAGAAGGAAAGAGGAGCCTACAAAAAACAAGAGAATGTCTAACCATTTACAATGAGTCTTGAGCCTGTATTTATAGATCTAATATAGACGGGAGAAAGAGAGAGAAGCGGGAAAAAATCTCCAAGATCAACCATCACTAATTAATAACTCCCATGAAATCTGTATCAAATATTTCTTGATTGCATCAAACCATGATTCGATGCCTTGAAAGAGGTGGAAACGGCGGAACAGATCGAATCTGATCTGGTAGTTGGAAGAAAGAGATCCTGCATTGAAGGCCCAAAGTTGTTTCTTCATTTTTGTCCCACCTAACCTCCCAAAAATTAAATTTTCAGACCTCTATGGTGTAGACGAGGTTGATATCTTTCCAAACTGTATCAGATGTGTAATATTTCAAGCCCTAAGTCAAAATATATTCCCCTTCAAAGTTTACATCGAGTCTGTAGAAATGGGCAGGATTTTTTTTTGAAAAAATGGGTCTCCTTTGTGAGACATGTGGAGGGCAGGAACTTGTCTGAGGGTGGCCTTTATACTTTGTTGTTGGAGTTGTGTGGGGTTGACATATGTCTTCCTCCACCGGCCTATTCAATTTCCATATTTTTGGCAAGTCCTTTGCTTAGCGGGGTCAAATTTCTTGACCAAGGACACATAGCAGTCTAGTGCTCATTTGGAAAACCCTCTCTATGTTCAATTCTTGAGTTAGCATCATTTAGACACTTGGTGGCCTCTGTCAGCCTAGCCTATGAATTTCAAATTCAACTGACTCTACCCCTTTCTGAGGTTGGACACGTGGAGGAACCACACTTGTTTGAAAGTGTAGCTCAAATTTTGCCTTTGGAGGAGCGTTGACTTGACACTTGTTGGCTTCCGCTGGTCTATGGAATTTTCAAAGGTCCCTCTTATCTTTTGGACTCTGCACTATGTGGCGAGCTCACTCTCATTTAGATCTCTGCCTTTGGACCAACTCTTGGAAATGGGCCAGGCTGGCGTTTGGCACTCTTCGCTTGCACATTTATACTTAGCCAATTTTGAGGCCCGCCCTGTCCACCTTTGACTCTGTTTGACCATTTAACCGTGCCTCCATTCCGACCTGGGACACATGGATATGTGGCACTTGTTTGAGCCTATCTTTTTGGATTCATTTTTGGAGAAGCACCATTAGGACACGTGGCTCTATCCACCAGCTTCTCCATACTTAGTCGATTTTAGACTCTCTCCTGAACTATTTTGAGCCTGAAAATTTTGAATCTTCACCATTTTTCCGCTTCTTTCTCATGTCCTCTCTGCGGCATTGCCCCTTCTTCTCTGACCCTGCAATTTCACTATTGAGTATACCTGTATCTTGGAAAATAGATTTAAGGCATGAAACGGCTTGACAAAGTCATTTCTTCTCACATAGGGTCGTTTCTTCTCTCTCATCCTCCACCACTCCATTTATGAGTATTTCTACTACCTGTTCATAGGGTCTGAATGTAATTTCTCAGGTTCTTTCTCTATAGGGTCGTGGCCAATCCAATATTCTACCCGGGGTGAAATATGGATAACATTACCTTTTGACATTACTATGATCAATCATATTGGAAAACTTCAACCACTTAATGAAATATTTCCATCTCCTACCATCCCATCATAGGATATTCTATCTCTCATGCATGTTGCAGGACAACTCCAATCCCAAGTTCATACTCTTACTTCATAAATTCAAGCCTATTAAGACTCTATAACCACCATTTCATTAAGTTGGACTAATTTTAGTCCAAGGAGGTTTTCAAAAAGTTCATTATCGGCTTCTTCACATAAATTTTTTGGTATTTAAAAATGTAATTATTGGTTTTCCAAAATGCTATTACTGGTTTTCAACATTTGAGTTATTGGTTTCAAAATTTTAGTTAATTGAATTATGGGGTATAGTGTGGGGCACCCATTTTCCTTATTAATCCTCACTCACATTGGAAAAATAATCATTACATTTGGACTAATTTTAGTCTAATAACCTTTTCAAGAAGTTCATTATTAGTTTCTTTACGTCTATTTTTTTATTCAAATATTAATTTTTGGATTTCAAATATGTTATTATTGGTTTTGAACATTTGATTTCTTGGCCTTTAATAATTTCATTATTGATTTCTAATTTATAGTTAATATAATTATGAGGGAGAATGTGAAGCCACCCATTCTTGCTATTAATTTTTACTCACATTGGAAAAATAGATAAGAAGTTTATTATCTTTGTAATTTTAATTAAAAAGAATGGGAGGTAAATATATTACCTTTTATACCCATATTAGAAGGCTTCCCAATTGTTCCAATTGTTTTTTACATTGCATGATAATGCGAGGATACACATTCTACCTCTTAATGGTTATTTTGATCTCAAATGCACAATAGGATGTCATTTAGTTTAATAATTTTATTTTTCATAATATATTTGGTTTCCAATTGTTGGTGGATATTTGAGGGAATATTTGACAGCACCTATTATCCGTTTTAATTTTTATTTATATGGATATAATAGGATTCCATATAGTTCACTAAAGGATTAACTCATTTAAATAATGATTAGGAGGCTATCTAGTTCAACATTTGTAATTTCCATATTATTTTTTCTCATAAAAACAAAATACAGGGAAAATAATACTACTAAATTAATTGTTTCCATTTTGTTAGTTGAATTGTCTATACCTTATTATTATTCATAATATCTAGGTCATCACTATTATTATAAAAACAAGAAAATCAACGTATACATATAATTTCTTTTACACTGAAAAAATGTGTTCAGAATTTAAATTTCACTTACAATTAATAATCATCAATAGTTAATTTAAAAATTATCAATGAACGTATAAAGTTTTTAACAAGCCCCACATGTTTAACCCACGTACATAGATGAGGTTTAATAATATTATCTTTCTCATAAGATCCATCAAAATCCCAACTACATGGGATATTAAAATAATTAGCATTTCCCCTCATCAATGAATAATATGTCAGAATCAACATATCTCTCTCCGTACACATCAATAATATATTTTAATATTTTCTTATACATAGGACTTAAATTTCCACTTTGAGATCTCTTAAATGTATTTGATATGATGCAATGCTATCTTCCCCAAGTGAACACAATTTGTTTTATCTCATAACCAAGTAAAGTGTGTAAGAAAAGAATGTACTTCTTTTCTCTCAAAAAATGTAAACCACAAAGCAACATCAAAATTTTCGCTCGGAACCTCTAATAAATTTGGAGATTAAATCCTTTAGAAATATTTATATGAATCATATTCAAAAGTGTGTTGTAATTTCTAAGGCTTAGTTCCAGAATATCCTAGAACTCAGAACAACAATCCTTCTACTCCCAATATCAATAATTTCCTGCAACTGAAATCAAATGTATGATATACATTATCATAGAGATTAATTTTAATGAGTAATCCTATAAATCACCACATCAAAAATTAAAAAACCATGCATTATTATAGCATAAATAACAAGATGTACAATAAATTTAAAAGAACTTCCAAAAGTACATCCCTATTACTATAAAAATAAAAAAATTCATTGTAATTGAAGTTAAAGATATGAAAAACATTACTAGTATTTTAATAATTACACTAGTAAAACAACAAATAAAAAGTAAAGTTATGTCAATCCTATAAAATAAATAATAATAATACATTATACTAACTTTGGAATGGATTTTATCGTCTTACAATACAACATCGTATCTTCAAAATGATTTCAATTTTTTCTCATAATGAAACTAACTCAAAATTTACACTATAATATCATTTACAATTTTTTAACTAATGATCTTGCATCGTTTACATCATTCTAAAAAAGATCTTAGGATCTACCAAACAAGATCGGTTAACAATTTATCAACTTGCATATCGTATGAGAAAGAAAAAATTGGTGCAATGAAACAATTTTCTTGAGGAACTTCTATCATTTTAGAAGTGATCCATATAGTATTTGTGGTGTCATATGATTTATTCTTTGACCATACTATATTCATTTCTTTAACCTGTTCACAGTTTGTTTTTGTGCACATTTCAAAACCATAATAAAATAAAGATCTCTGCTTATCATCCCCATATTTCTTAAAAATATTCTTCCCTAAATATTTAACATCTTGGCCACATAACCTTGACCAAAATGCTATCTCAAATTTAGGACATATACATTTTAAGAATTGAGATAACTTTTTTCTTCAAACATAATGACATGCTTTGGTCTAGAAAGATCCAAATATTTTAAAAGTCACTTGAAAAATTAGCTCACCTTCCGAATCTAGTATCAATAGAGGTTTTGTACTTAGATATGCACAAATAAATTATTGAATCATATACTGTAAAAACTACCAATTACAACATTGAAAAAAATTAAAGTAACTAATTTTTCTTATACTATACCTAAAGATTGTAGTATTTGGTCTTGAATTGTTGATTCTCCATCTATATTTACATCAAGAATTGCAAATAAATGTTTCATAGAATTAATCACTTAAATTCACTAATTGCAACAAAAAATATTATATGAAATTTAAAAGTGAGTAGTTAATGACATGTTTTAGCAGCAGTGCTATTCGAACGTTGCTCAAATTTTTGATTCTCTATATTTTCTAGATACTTTACAACATTAGGTATGATTGGATCTTCTTCCTCAAAAAAAAATTCCAAATATTTTTTATTAGATATGCATTTACGTTTCTAAGAAACTATTATTTCTGTTGCATCTAAGTCAATACCTTGTTGAACATCCTAAAAAGTCAATGTAAGAGGTTCTTTATATGTTTCGTAGTCTTGAATTTCCATAATTACAAACAAATATTTACTAATATTAGACCAATTATGAAAAAAGTAATGAAAATGGTAGTTCAAAAACATCTTTAAAAGAGATCACAAATTCTTACATCATTAAGTATGTGACCAATTAGATATGAAAAAACATTCATAAACTAAAATGTAATTTGAAACAAAAAAAATCAATTTAAAATATAAATATGTGAATTCAAAATTTTTATTTAGTTCAAATATCTATAAAATTAAAAATAGACTCCAAAATTGAAATAATACAAATAAAAAGAATGAGGTCTCATATTCTCCCTCAATGTGATAAAGGCATTAATGAGAAATGATGCCAGATCCTATTATCTGTTAAAGGGTTAAATAGGTGAGGTTGAGTAACTAGTTAACTTTTAAAATGATTTTAAGTGAAATTAACAATGAAGAGGGGGAATGATAAGCCTAACAGTCTAGCTCAAAGTGGAAAAATAATTAAAGGAAGAATGCGAGGCCTCTTATTATCCATCAACATGAAAATCTCATGGAGAATATGAATGACCTCAAATTATCCCCTAGAATGAAGTAGAATAATCAAAGGGAGAACTGTATTCCACATGAGAGGTATCACATAGTTCCTCAATTTGTCAATGTGCAAAAAATATTATCTTATAGAAACTAAACTTCAATTTAAGATATAACATTTTGATATTATAATAATTCAATATTTTCTCTTTCTAAAATTAAAAATTAAAATAATAGAAAGGTAAAAAACTCACCATGTGCACATGAAGCCTCAATGGTTGAGAGTTCCTTGCAAAATGTATTCATAAATAACTCCTGGTCAACATTTTCAACAATTTATATGAGAGAACGATTACCTATTCTTACAAATGATGGAAGTAATGTGCATCATGTATAAATGGAGATAATGTTTCTCTCCTCTTGTGTGTTCTTTTTTATCAAATTGTTTCAAAAACACTCCATTCTCTTAAATTGGAATGGATGCATTGACCTAATAAGATTAAGATCATTACACGAAGGAATTTTCACTTCATCTTCATTATGTTCCCAATATAAATCAATCTAAATTTTTTCTTCCTCTTCATCATAGTTATGGATATCATAAAAAATATATTACTAAAAACCCATCAAAACCATGGGAAGTATACAATCTATAGCACCCATAATTAACATCTGAAACATTATCCTTAACATCTTTGCAATATATTTTCACAACTTTTACTACAACTGGTACTTTTAAAATTGGAACTAGAAACACAAAAACACATCCACTTGCATTTGTTCCAAAAAATGTGAACATGTCAGTAAGGCCCTTTATTGTTACATCAGTAACAATATTACACATATACATAACAAGAAGATCACATGCAATCATAGATAAACCAAAATTATTCTCCAATGTTCTTCAGAGTCCAAATGGAAAACTACAACAACGAGTAAAATTATTTGTATCTAAATCTTTGGCTAGAATATTATTGTGAAAAACATTAATATACAAATCTAATATTTTTGTTGCAGTTGTAGGTATCTTTTGTTCCTTAGCCTCATTTAGTTTTCTTTTTCCATTTTTAACAATTTCTTTTACTTAATGAATTTTTGAATTTCCATTTTGAGAAATTTTCCTACCAATATCAAATCGTTTTAATTCACCAATTATGTGACATAATTGAGCCAAATGGGTTCTATGAATTCCATATTTATTTTACCTAGTTTTCTGCATCACATTGAAGTTTCATACAATTGTCACCATCTTTCATGCAAAAATATTCAAATATATTTTAATTTTTGTTTCTTTCTTCCTTAATTATTTTTTAAGAATTGGAAATTGTATCAGCTCATTAAATAGGCTAAACTAATGTCCTCAATCAAACAGGTTCTTCATATATCTCAGTAGTAAGACAATCCAATTCATTTTCATGAAGCTTGCGTATACACTTAAAAAAACTAGCACTGAATAGTTTTATTGAATTCATCTTGGTTGTATATTTTAGGTGAATATGCTAATGTACCCAATCTATATAGTTAAAAATAGTATTCCTACTTTTCCTAAATAGAATCATGAAAGTACATAAATGTCAAGTTGTCATGAAAAAATTATTCTTTTCTTGTTTGAAATATATAAAAGCACCTTTTAATGAAACCTTGCATTTAAATTTATTACAAACTTGATTGTTAATTTATATTTATCTATAAACTTGATAAAAAAAATCATGCATACCTTCCACTATGTTAATTGTTCATTTCCCCTTCCTGGATGTTTGGCTCTTCCATAATTTATCCATAGCTCTCTTGCTTTTTATATCATATTAATAAACTGTGTCTTAACCCACACTCTATTTTCCTAATTTTGTTGTTTGTAAATAGCATATATTGTGCTCAATGGAACATTGTGGGCCACGATTCTAGCATATCTCATTCTATAATGATTCCGCACATCAACATATTTTGGATTGAAAAGTATTTTATTTTGGGCACTAATGGTGTGTTGCCCATCTAATATATAAACATTGATGTTATCATCCATGAGATCCTCCTCTGTTATAATTTCAGCAATTTATTTTTTTATCTTGTTGAAAGGAAGAAATATTGCATCTGGAGGAGTTGTAATCATATTTTGTATCATTGAGGATACTATTTTTAAAAATTCATCTTCATATAGTGTCTTGAATTGGATATCTTTAGATAAAATTTTACATCTCATAACATCAATAGAAAAAACTTTTTCATCAAACAATAAATGTTTTACCTCTTCACTAAGTTCAGGAGCTGCTTTTAAAAATAGAGTCTCCACTTTCTTTTCAACATCATTATTTGGACCTTTTTTCATCTCCTCAAAAGAGGAAAGAGATATATCTACCTCTAATGAAGCTAAATATGAATGCATATGATATGTCATTTTTCTTACAAGTGCAAGATTAGTTCCAAGGTGAAGACTTTCTGTTAAGGAGATGAAGAATTGAAGATGTTATATGTTTTCCATATAGCCTTTTAATATTTTTATCATTCCTCTATATAATTCTTGTGATGTAGCCACACCTTCCTTATTATTTTTATCAGTTGGAAATCGTAAATTCAAACCAAAACATGCACAAGAATATTTAGCATTTTGCATTGATTTTTCCATTAAATATTTACGATAATTGGCCACATAGAGATCCATTTCAAAAATATATCATTTTATTGCGATGTTATCAATTCTCTCAAGTTGAAGCTTGATCACATCTTTATTTATTAGTTTTGTAGCTATAAACATACCAAATTTTGTTACATCATCAACTATCATCTGAAACATCCATAAGTCATGATGAAAGTTATCTAGCTTATGTATTTCAACAATCAATTCTTCCTCCAAAATACCTCTTCCAAATTCTCTAGCAAATTTTTATAGTGGTATTTCTAAACATGAAACTTGACCAAGTGTTGCCATATTGTTCCTAAAAGTTAGACATATGAACAAAGTTATTTCAATGTCAAAAATAATAAAAATAAACTACAAGTGTCTCCATAATGTTAATACAAATGAAATTTTTGATCAAAGTTATCTCAATATGAACGATAATTAAAATAAACTATAAACAATTCTTGATTACATATTATTATTTTTACACTAAAAAAAAGTAGTTATAATTGTTTTAGATTATCATCAATATTAAGCATTAATAAAATATAAAGAGGCCTACCACTTTCCCTGAAAAATTATCAAACATTTTTCATGGTATGTGAGGCCTGTCATTCTCTTCCAGTAATATATTTCATTGAATGGGAGGAGTACCATTCTCAGAGAATATTTTTCAACATCAAAGTAAGAAACATAATCAAGAGGGAGAATGGGAGATCTCACATTCTCACAAATACTAACAAATAATTATGAAGTAGAAAATGAGATCTTCCTTTTTCCATAAAGTGGAAAAAATATTTTATCTACCTCAAAAATTAAAATTAAAATCAAGAGGGTAATTGGGAAGCCTATGAATCTCCCTAAAATTATAAATCAAATTTTCATGGTATATTAGGCCTACCATTCTTTTCCAATAATACCCTTTATTGGAGGAGAGACCTACAATTCTTAACCAATTATAGTTTTCATCCTTATAGTAAAAAAATAAAAAAGGTAGATTATGATGTCTCCCATTCTCATTCATATTAAAAAATAATTAAGAGGTAGAAAGGGAGCTATCTCTTTCTCCCTTAAGTGATTTTTTTCCCTCAAAGTAAAATTAAAATCAAAATAAATGGGAAGCCTCCTAATCTCTCTAATACTATAAATCAAAGTTTTATAAAATGAGAGGCCTACAATTATCTTCCAATAATAGTTTCCAACCTTATATTTAAGAAAATCAACAGGGAAAATGAGATGGCTCCCAGTTTCCTTCATATTGAAAACTAATTAAGAGGAAGAAAGGAAGTTCTCCCTTTCTCCCTAAAAGTAAAATTACAATCAAACTAAACGGAAAGCCTCATAATATCTGTAAAACTATAAATCAATGTTTTATAGAATGGGAGGCCTCCCATTATCTTCCAATAATAGTTTTCAACCTTAGATTTAAAAAATATCAAGAGAGACAAAGAGAGGTCTCCCATTCTCTTCAATATTGATAAATAGTAACGTAAAAAGGACAATGTCTCTTTTTCCCTCAAAGTGTAAAGAATAAATTTTCTCTGTTGAAATGAAATTATATTGAAGAGGGAAAAAGGGATACCTCCAAATATCCATAAAATAGAATTTTTTTTTTTTAATGTGATGAAAGGCCTAACATTCCCTTACATAATATTTTAAATAGAATGAGAGTCTTACCATTATCTTATAATTATAGTTTTTATCATCATAATAAATCATTAATAGACAGATAATGGAAGGTCTCACATTATATCTCATATTGAATAATTATTATATGCTATACAAGGAGGTCACTCTTTTTTCCTCAAAGTGGAAAAAAATATTTTTTCCCTTGATGTAAAATAATAAATAATTTTTCTGAGAATATTTTATGGAATGAGAGGCCTAACCATTAGGTATTTCTTTTTTGATAATAAAAGAGAACTTCATTTAAAAAATATTCTAGATGGTGAATTGTTTGTCTCACATTCTGCCTCATATTGAAAAATAAATATGAGGTACAAAGGGAGGCCTCCCCTTCTCCCTCAAAGAAGAAAATATGTATTTCTCTATCAAAGTAAAAATACAATCAAGAGGGTAAATGGGAAGCCTATTGATCTCCCTAAGTTTCTAAATCAAATTTTCATGGTATGTGAAGACTACCATTATTTTATGATAATATATTTCATGTAAACTTTCAATAATAGTTTTCAGCTTTAGAGTACAAAAACAATCAAGAGGGGAGAATGGGATGTCTCTAATTCTTACTAATATTGACAAATATTATGATAAAAAAAGGAACATCTCCCTTCTCTCTCAAAATAAAATTGCAGTAAAGAGGGTAAAAGGGAGGCCTTCCAATCTCCCTAAAAAAAAAATTATTTTTTCTTAGAATGGGAGGCCTATCATTTTGTTCAAAAAATATTTGTCAACCTGAGAATAAATAAATGATCAAGAGGGAGAATGGGAGGTCTCCCATTCTTACACATAATGAAAAATAAGTATTTGGTAAAAACGGATGCCTCTCTTTCTCCCTAAAAATAAAAAACTCAAGATTAAACATGAGAGGAACCCCAATCTTTCTAAAATTCTATATCAAATTTTCCTGGAATGGAAGGCCTACCATTTTTTTTATAATATTTTTATGAAATGAAAGGTTTAAGAGTATCTTTTAGTAATAATTTTCAACTATGGAGGAAAAATATGATAAAGAGGGAGAATGTGAGGTCAGCAATTATAAATCCTATTGAAAAATTCCTATCATTCTCTTCCAAAAATAGTATTCATGAGGGAAAAAATTATCCTCCCAATCTCCCTAAAGTTATAAACATTTATTTTTAAGGGATGGTAGGCTTACCGTTCTCTTCCATTAATAGTTTTCAACCTCATAGTAAAAAAATAAGAAAGAGGGAAAATGGGAGGTCCCTCATTCTCAATCATATTCAAAACTTATTATGATGTGGAAAGGAAGATCTCCCTTTCTATATCAACATGCAAATAATATTTTTTATTTCTCAAACTAAACTTACAATTAAAAGAGAAAATTGCGGGCATCTCAATTTCCTTAAACTTATAAAATAATTCTCCATTTTATGTGAGGCATGCCATTCTTTGAATATGATAATTTCTCTTATGGAATTGTGGCTTACCATTCTTTTCCAACAATAGTGTTCAATATCAAAGAAATAATAATCAAGAGATAGAATGGGAGGCCTCCCATTCCCACTTATATCTAGAAATAATCAAGAGTGAGATGAGGAAAGAGGAAGAATGGGAGGTCTCTCATTCTCACAAATATGTAAAAATAATTGATACTTACAATGAGATGTATCCATTTCTTAGAGAATGGGATGTATCACTTTCTCTCTCAATGTTGAAAAAATAATGTTTCAGAAAGAGGGTTTAAAACCTGCAAGTGAGGATCACAAGGGACGACGTGCACATCAATGGACATGTGAGTGGTAGCGTGAAGAGATCTTAGGAGGAGCGAGCATCAAATGAATTTGCATGCAAAGATTTGAAACACGGGCAGAACCTGGTTAAGCCATAAAACTCTCCTCTATCTCATAGATCAAATGGGGTGTACATATAGGAGGTGCTGAGTAACCCCTAGTGCTGCAATCATGACAACTCCAGTAGAGAGGAGAAGTTACATTCCCAGAATAGAAGTGCAACTCCCAATGATGCATATGATGCACTGATGCGTAAGATAATCTCATAATGACCCCTAAATGACACATGGACCTACGATCTCACCTAAGTTAGATGAATCACCTAATGATGTGGAAAATAACACACACCAACACCCCCCCTTCATCGTAATTTAGGATGAAGTGGTAAGTCAGAAATGAGAAATGGGTCAAGGCACAAATCCTGTTGAGGTACCCATGCACAAGAAAAAGGTCCCAAGAAGTGAAGGAAAACCCAGTGGGAAAAACATCCACCACAAGAGAAAAAAAAACACTTTAATCTAAGAAAGATGCCAAGGATGGCTCCCGATGACAGATGAGCCTGTAAAGGTATGCATGTACAAAGAGTAAATCTCTCACAAAGAAGAAGAGAGAAGAAGAGGTAGATGAGAGGAATGTATAAGATTTGATGGACGGATCTGAACTCTGTAGCTCTAGGAGGTCTCCTAGAAGAATGTCGATCACAAGATCCTCGACCTCTGGAATGAAGAAGAGCCACCCACACCAAACTATGTGCCTGCCCTTAGGAAGGACATAAATAACATGCTAGAAGTTTGACCACTCCACAAAGAAACTGAAGGCAACAACACAAAGAACTCTAAGTATGGTGCACGGAAGTGTGACATAGGTCTAGCGAGTGAGTGCTAAGGAATTGAAGGTAATTCCACGTGCGTAGAACTGTCAGAGTGAAAAAGAGGAACACCCACAGAAAGGATGTCCAAGTGATGTGAAGGGAACAAAACATCCTCCACAATAGAAAAGGGATCCACAACTGAGGGTGGATCAATAAAGGTCTTTGGAAATGTGGAAGTGACATGATTCCCAGAAGGGGCACTCCCAACAATAGAGATGATGAAATCCTCTGAAACATCTGTAGATGGATGAGGAACCTGTAGTGCATCACAAGTAGACTCTGTGAAAATATGACTAAGGTTAGGTAGATACTCATCCCAATGAGGGGGATCAACAAACAGAAGAGTGATGTCAGATAGGTATGAGTTATCCAATGAAGGCAAAGGAGTGGAAGGGGCCTCACACACTGGAAGTGGAAAGGAGGCTGGTGTAATGACAGTGTGAGACTAAGTATGAGACTACTCAATATCTGATGAGATGGGAGGGGTGAAAACACTGTCTAGAATAGTGAGAGAAAGAGGAGAGAAGTCCTTTGTAATGCTCTTTACATCAGAACTAGGTGCATAATCCTCATCATTAGAAGTAGAACCAAGCGAGTCTATGTCAGTGGAAATGTCATGACATGAAGAAGAGGAGACAACTAAATCAGCATCAGGAAAAACGACTGCAGTATGTGAAGGGTCTCCATAGAGGGACTAAAGAATGCTCCAGACACGGTGAAGTGGATCTGAGTGTGCCACGTGAAACCAGAGAGATTGAGAGACATGCATCATCATGTGACCATATCAAGTGTGCGATGTGGTCACAAGTGTCGAGAAATTCCTCTAGATGATGATGATCAGTGGGTATAGGAACTGGCCCAAGCAAGAAGGGTAGAAGACCCTCATGGGTGAAATAACATTCCATGGAAGCACGCCAAGATGAATAGTTACCTCTCCTGGTGAGAAGTGGCAGAGGCTGTAAAGCAATCCTATGATGCTTAAGTCTTGAAAGAGAACTCTCCATGAAGAAAAATATAGGATGCACAAAGGTAGGACATCAGACTCGGCCGATAATGCATCTGCGTGTGAAAGCCCAAGAGTACAAACAACCCCCCAGAATGCGGAACTTTATAAAAGTATTTAATTTAAAAAATGACAATGCCATCACGTAATGTGTGGAAAATCATGCAACTTTGACTAAATAAGCACTAAAAAATAAGCAGTGAGTCAAAAGTTATGGCATTAAAACGATTCCCGCAACTGATGGAAAAATGCACTAGATGCTGCAAACGCATTAAAAAAGTGCATGAAATGGGTGCAAAGGGTATCATGTGGGTACTCGTTGGAAACAACACAAAATTTTAGATAGGGTTTGTTTTGACTGCGAGGGGGGATTAGCCTCCTGCCAACCCTGGAACTCACCCTCCGTCTTCGACAAGCATAGGAGGGGATTTAATACAAGCCAAAATTAAGAACCCAAAAATTATTACAATACCATTTAATAATGAAATGTTTTTTTGAAAACCTTAAAAAATTAAAAAAGTCGAAAGGATGTCGGCCCACTTGGAAATACTTTTTGACCAAGCTAAATGAAGGAACCACGTGCTGTTGGAGGGCTGTGTGTGTGTAGAAAATGCAAGATTTGCTAGGCTGAGGAGGGGGCTCCATGTGATTTTCTAGGCTAAAGAGGGACGTGACAGAGTTGGTGGGTGCTGCAGGTCACACAAGGAGCTGGAGGTGCTGCAAGTGGAGCCTCAGTGCCAAAAATGCCAAAAATTGATCCTCACTGCCAAAAAATAGCTATACAAGTTCATTGCCAGCAAAAAAATGTTGAACCTGTTGTTTTAACGCATGCCTGAGTATAGAGATGCATTGGGAGGTCGCTGGAGGAGGTTGTAGGTGCGTGGGAGGTCGATGGAGCCACGTGCAGGTCAAAAAACATTTTTTCCAATGCAAGTGTAGAAAAAATGCCACGTGGAGGAGCTGGAGGTGCTGGGAAAAATGTGCCAAGATAATTTATTCCACAGATGAATAACGTGCCAAGAATATTTACGTAGGTTACAGTCACATTCCACTCATCCACCTCAGACATCTCTTTCACACAATATTTACTCCACAGATGAGTAAGCGCAGCGGTGGAATTAAGCGGGGTGATAACTAAGTCGTTGGTGATCTCAAAACGTAAGGATACAAAGCCAAAACCAGTGAGAAAATGGAAACAATGCCAAAACCAACAAGCAGAGGAAGATCTAATGCAAGTAGTAAAAAAAATATGCACAACACCAATGCAAAGATCTTAGGAACAACCCTCGAAGAGTGCAGACCAAATCAATCGCTGAGTAAGGTGAGTTGAAAACATTGTACAGGAGAGTTAGATGATGCCTAAGGTGGCGGGTTGGGGCCGAGTTGCCCCAAGAATACACTTTAATAGCCTTAGGAAAAGGCACAAAACCAGCACAAAGAAACACTAATCAAAATCTAAATCCTGCAATCTGAAGTCCACAAACATTGCATGCAACCCCAGAGAATTGATCGGTCAGAGACTCTAGACCCGAAAACCCCAGAAACTTGAACATGACCAAACGAGCGACGATCAACCCATAAGAGATATGGTTCCCAAATAAATGTAAGTAGAGCACGATCAAAATATCCATTACGACACACACACGAAATCTGTATATCACACCGGAAGCCGTAAAACATGCACAGAAATGCTGAAGGGTGCACGGATCCACAAGATCAGCTCTGATACCATGAAACAGGGTTTAAAACCTACAAGGGAGGATCATGATGGATGATGTACACATCAATGGACATGAGAGTGGGAACGTGAAGAGATCTCGGGAGGAGTGAGCATCAACCTAATGTGCATGCAAAGATTTGAAACACGGGTAGAACCTGGTTAAGCCATAAAAGTCTCCTCTATCTCATAGATCAAATGAGGTGTACATATAGGAGGTGTTGAGTAACCCCTAGTTCTGCAATCATGACAACTCAAGTAGAGAGGAGGAGTTACATTCCCAGAATACAAGTGTAACTCTAAAAGACGCATATGATGCAATGATGCGTAAGAGAATCTCACAATGACCCCTAAATGACACATGGACTTACGATCTCACCTAAGTGAGATGACTCACCTAATGATGTGGAAAATAACACACACCAATAGTTTCTCTATCAATTTTGAAAATAAAATGCTTCACCCTTAAAGTGAACTTATAATCAAGAGGTGAATCAAATTTTCACAAAATGGAATCCTACCATTCTATTATAGTAATATTTTGCAACCTAAGAGTAGAAAATAATGAAGAGTGAGAATGGTAGGTCTCCCAATCTCATTCATATTGAAAAATAATTATGAGTTAGAAAGGGAGTCCTCCCTTTCTTCTTCAATATAAATAAAAAATTTCTCCCTCACTAAAATAACAAGAGGAAAAATGGGAGGCCTCATAATCTCCCTAAAAACATAAATCAATTAAAAGGGATTATAAGACCTCTCATTCTCAATATTTTATCATATTTCTCCCTTACAAATTTTTTTAATCAAGATGGAGAATGAAATTCATCCAATTATACCGCAACGTAAAAAATAATCAAGATAGATAATGTGAGATCTCCCTTCCTCCCTCATACTTTTTTTTAAAAATTAAATTTTAGAAAGAGAGGCCTATGATTTTCTATCAATTTGAAGGAAATAAAAAGAGAATGACAAGCCTCATTTTCAATCTTACAAAGAATAAACATCATGACATAGAATGGTGGTCTCCCATTCTTCTTGAATGTGAAAATCAATCAATTTTTTTAAATATAAACTAGAATGAGAGCTCTTAACTCTTTCTTAAAAATCAGAACTTTGAGTGTGAATTAAAAAACCTGTCATTATCACTCAAATACTTTAATTTGATCGAGAATGGGAGGCCTCCCATTCTCCCTCAAGTTCAAAGGAAAATATAATTTCTCACACTCTCAGTCAAAGTAAAATAATGTTAACTTATAATGGAAGGCCTCTGATTTTCCTTAAATTTTAAAAATTTACTAACATGGAGAAAGTGAGGTCTCTCATTCTCCCTCATAATGATGTGTTTTTTAGAATACTAATTAAAAATAATAATGAATATTCTAATACTTAACTTATCAACATTCACCTATCAAAAACATAATGTTCTAATATTTTATTTAGTTTCAACATCAATAAAGTTATCTATTGATTAAATATTTTTAAATTATTACATTAATTTAACATTGCTAGTTAGTTTGGATCTTTATTTTACAATTGCTAGCTAGCTAGTTTCAAGGTAATTTAAAATTTCATTAAAAATATATTAATTTAACATTATTGAAAAAAATATTAAAAATTTAATATAGCATGTTAAATTTAAAAATATACCAAAAATGACTATACATTAAATAATATTCACTAAATAATTAGAGTGAACCACTTAAACTCAAGTATTTTTTACACCTCACTTAATCAAAGATAAAATAATTTTTCTCTATTATTATTTTAGAATTATTTATTCTACTTGTTATAATTATTATTTTTGACCTATTTAAATTCTTATATCAACCTATTTTTAATTGTTATTTCATAATATTTATTTTTATTTTCATTAAAATGGTGTCTAGATATATTTAATTTATTTCCATAATTTAAATTATGTATCAATTTTATAAATTTTACTTTCAAATTTAATTCGCATCGTTTTTACATTTGAATTAATAGTGACAAATGTAAATCATTTTTTGTTTTCAAAAGTAAATACATAAATGTGAACTGAATAATAACTATCTTGCCTAATTTTATTTTAAAAATTATAATGAGGTAAAAATGAAATTTATTTTCTTAAAAATAGATATCTCGTCTATTTTAATTTTCAAATTTGTCTCGCCTCATTTTGAATTTGAAAGATTTTTCTATTATAAATTTAAACCCAACATTGTTTTATTTTCAATTTTTTACAAGAGTCAAAAAGTGATTATTTATTAAAAATAGTTATCCCACTTGTTTCGAAATTGAAAAATCAATGCAAAGCATCTAAAACACTACA